>JAWHQI010000151.1:3166020-3799224 GCA_033032865.1 Dactylorhiza incarnata | reverse complement strand
AACCCATTGCATGACTTAGAGATAGGGGCAATAATCTTCGCCTTAAAGATCTGGAGGCATTATCTATATGGGGTCCATTGTGATATATTCTCAGATCACAAGAACCTCAAGTATGTGGATACTCAGGAGCTGAACATCAGGTAGAGATGATGGGTGGAGTTTCTTTCCGTCTATCAGCATACCATGCACTACCAAAAGTAAGGCATATGTGGTGGTAGATGCTCTTAGTAGGAGAGCTACTATATAGGGTTCAGAACCCTAGATGATGACAATGGAGCTGGTGTGGATGTTGGACTGCACGTGGATATCTTTGGTGTCCAAGGCTGACCTTGAGGTCTATGAGGAGTATCTAGCCTTGATAAGCGTTACTAGTGATATATGAGATCGCATCAGGGATGGTCAAAGGAAGGATGCAAAGTTAGAGATGATATTCAGGTCTTTGGAGGAAAACGCGACTGGGGATTACTCATTGAAGGATGATCTCTAGCTTTTCATAGGCAGAGTGTAGATACCGGTAGGAGGTCAGATTCAGGAAGATATTTTGACCAAAGCACACTATAGCAGGTACTCAGTGCACCCTGGGATCTCAAAGTTGATGGCCAATCTGAAAAGGACCATGTATTGGTCGGTATGAAGACAGAGATCACCTACTTTGTGTTGCAATATGAGACTTGCCAATTCATGAAGGCTGAGTGCAAGAGCCTGACAGGATTACTGCAGCCACTACTGGTACTAGAGTGGAAGTTTGATTATATCGTGATGGACTTCGTTCATGGACTCCCACATTCTCGTGCTGGAAATGATTCGATATGGGTGATCATTTACAGGCTGACAAAGGTTGCTCGATTTATTCCAGTCAGGAAGGATGCTCTGGTTGGTGTTTTAGTACGGGTGTTTGCGGAACAGTTCATTCGCTACCATTGCGTGCCCAAGACGATCATATCAGATCGGGATGGTCGCTTTATGTCTAGGGAGTGGAGAGCAGTCCAGGCTTACTTGAGTTCTTACTTCTTTCATTACCACATTCCACCCTCAGATAGATGGATCGACGGATCGTACCAACCAGACAAAAGAGGATCTTCTATGCCTATGCATCCTAGACTGCGGGGAGCCATGGGAGAGAATGTTGCCACTTATCGAGTTTTCTTATAAAAACAGTCATCAATCTAGTATAGACATGGCCCCCTATGAGGCGTTGTATGGACGTAGGTGCAGGACTCCACTATCATGGATCCAGGATGAGGATCCAAAGGCACTTGGCACACAGTTTGTGGAGGACACGGATGCTAAGGAGCGTCTGATTCGAGACAGTATGCTGGGGGCCCAGAGTAGACAGGCCAAATACTATGATGCGCGACATCGTCAGGTAGATTTTCAGGTTGGTGGCAGGGTATTCTTGATGATACATCCGATGCATGGAGTCTTGCGGGTATGCTGGCGGATGAAGCTCAGTTCTAGATATATAGGGCCCTATAGGATCCTGGAGCGGATCGGCCCCTTGGCTTATAGCCTAGATCTGATGTTTGAGTTGGGCTGTTTGCATGATGTCTTCGACGTCTCCTCTCTTAGGAGGGCTCTCCTATGACCAGAGCAGTAGATTTCTATTACAGTCAGCCCAGTAGCATCTGATCGATCGGTCCTCTTAGAACCCGTATTGGTAGATGATACAGTAGTAGGAGTCTTGCAGCGAAAGAAGGTTCCGCTGGTCATGGTCCTGTGGTTGAATCACAGTCGGTTGTCACCAAACACCACAGGGGCTCCGATTGGTAGATAGGGAGCTGCTCCTGGAGAACCAACGCAACCAGGGTATGATGTAGGAGGAGGTAAGCCAGCCTAGCTCGGTAGCAGCAGCTGCGACCACAGGTTCTGTGAGTATTTAGTATTAATTACTTCCGCGAGCCTTGTAGTGAGGACTTTATGTAATGGGCAGGAACCCTTTTATATTCAGCTTTTCTTTATGTGGACTCTTAGTGATATTTTATATATCGCATTATGATTGTGGACTTAGTCAGATTTATATATCTTCCATAAATTTTATGTGATGTATGGTTGCCCTGGATATTGAATTTGCCGGCAGAATCAGCTACTTGTAGTGGCGACCTTCCCGTGAGTTGGTGTCACCGCAAGGTGACGGTTCTGGGCATAAGACCCAGTGGAATATAAAAAAAGGAGGGTCTTACATAATAAGCGTGATCGATCCTTCTTTAACTTCTTTTCATTTAAGAACGCTGATGGAATTCTCTTGGCTGGAGGGAGGAGGCTCTCAAGAAAGTACAAGACTTTTGGCTTTATTTGTCATTCAATCATCTGAAAGGAAGAGCACCGCACTTTAAATAGACTCGGAACATAGCACCAGTGGTAGTTCTACCGCCGGGCGGTAGCCTCTTTAGGCAACAGCTGGCACACGGTTGAATTAAATTTGGCAACTTTCTTGGTCCAATTTTGGCATCCCCTCCTTCCACAACGCGAAAGTACAAACACGTCGCATTAGCATTATATGTTTCCTCGTCGTCGGATCTCCTTCCTCTTTTGCTCGCTAATCAACAACATGATGGCGGGCCTTCCATAAGTTATTCTCAGGCATTAGTCATTAACGCACCACGATAGAACTTGTTATATCTTAGTCCCAATGACATTCCATTCTCGACAATATTGCCATCTCAATGATGTTTCCAAATAGCTGATACTGCTGCCATCGGTAGTATTAACTCACCATGATAGAACTTGATATATTGGAGTCCCACTGACATTCCATTCTCGACGATATTATTGTCTCAATGATGTTTCCAAATATATGACAATACCATAAGCGTTAGCGCTAACACGCCACATTAGCAACAGATCATCGTCATGACAGAGCATCGCCGTCTTTCTTTATCGTACTCATAGGGTCTTGAAAGCTGGAGTTCCTGCATACTATAAACACATGACAAGTATGATCAAATATAATGGGATTTGTTATTCTCAAAATAAGAGATGCGTAAAGCATGTTCCAACAAACTCCCCCTTTTGATATTAACAAAGCCTCTTAGAAAGAAAACATTCAAATATAAGATTTGTATTTATAGTAAAGGATAAGCTTGATAATATGCATATGATCACCCTATATAGATGCTCAGACTATATGAATGCTCCCCCTACATCAAAGCTTCCTATGTATTTTGCCTTACTTATATGTGAATTTCTTCCAAGGTTATACTCCCCCTTTTGTTATTATCAAAAGAGGGTAGAGAGAAAATATATCGTTTAAGGTTTAATATTGATATTTTTTTGTAAAGAATGGAATGTGCATAACAAAGATTTATCACTTAGGGATACCACATGGTGAGTGAGTAACAGAAATTTGATTTGTAAGTGTGAGGTATCATTAGTTTAGTAAAAAAATATTCTTCATCGAGCATACAAGTAGTAAAATAGTGGAAAGCATGCTTAAAATTTTACAAATAAATATCTTTATAGGAGTTTTGAGCATAGTAAATAAGTAAGAGCTTGAGCCTTGTAAAAAAGAGATGTTTTATTGTTTGTAGGCCAATATCAAATATCACTTGTTATCAAAATATTATAACACTTGTTGAGAAAGTAAATAATCAAGATTGAGCACACAAGGTGTAGCAGAATATAACTTCAAACAGAATATTAGCATGATTTGCTTTATCAAGACAAGATAGAAAGATACAATGTTCTAAATTCGTAATTCAAGTAAACTTATACATTGTAGAGATCATGCATTGCTATGTAGTGCATCTACTAAAGATTTTAGTGAAAAAATGTAGATATGCATTAGAATTCAATTCTCATGATTAGAAATTTTATAAGAGATAATTACGTGTACAAATAGTGTTTTTGATAAGAGTATACAGATGATTTAATCAAAACACATGACATGTATAATGGAATAAACACAAAATTATCAAAAATACATTTTTATAATTACCTCTACCCACAAAGCTATGTCTGTTTTCAAAGCATATGTAATGTAGTACAACTACTAAGGTGCTCTGCACACACAATGCTTATTAAGACTTATCAGGGTGCAAAGTAGCGCTTGGGGATCACCTTTATTATGTTTAATTTGATTTATTTTGTGATCCGGTGTACAAGAAGAAGTAGTGTAAAGATGTGTTTGCACAAGACACTTTATAATTATATCCAAGATGCTCAACCTAACAATGCTCATTAAGACTTATCAGGAGGGTGAGTAGTGCTTGGTAGTGTTATCTTTGTCAATTATTGATTTGAATTTTAGCTTAATGACAAAGTCTCTGAATTCACTTATTTTTGCAAACATAGAGTTATTTGTTTTTGTTTTGAGCACACTTCTTCATATATGGGTGCATGAAAGATATTTTTATTGTGGTTTAGGTAATCTAATCACACATCTCAATTATGCTAAATTTTTACACTATACATTCATGCAAGAGTGATACAAAAAACATATGTAGGTTATCAAAGAGATGAGTGAGATTATCATTATCAAACATAAAACAATACTCATACTTAGAGGCATGCTAAACACTCCTACACAAAATATCTATAATCAATTTCATTGCATATTACAAGATAGTTTTCAAGGAAAGACACAAAACAATTATTTTATGACACTTGAAAATTGAATTAAACATTGTATTTTAATCTTGAATAGATAAACCTAATCATCCTTGAAGCATTTCAATGAATATCAATTCATTTTTATAATTTTTTTTTTGAATTTTAAAGACAATATAAAAATAATTGAAAACATGTTTTTGTGTTTTTAGTTTGTTTTTCAATATTGTAGTTGATTTTTAAATATTTTAAAATAAATAGTTTTCTGGAAAATATAGAAGTATATTAGGAGCATATCAGTAAAATGATCTTCTATGCCAGAGAAAAGGAAATGTAAAAAAGAAAGGAAAATCAATTTTATGCTACCGCCGACACTAGTACTTCCGCACGGCGCAAGCAATAGAGAATTTTTCTTTTGCTTAGAAAACACATTTTTTGATAATTTTTCATTCTAGTTTTTCTTGATTCATGTTTTCTAAGATAAGTGTCACCAAGTACTGCAAAGTGTTTTGAATAATAATGAAAAAATTGCAGATAAAAGATTTTTGGCCTAAGGTGTCAAAATAGTCTTTCAAAATACTTATGTTGTTTAAAATCATGAAAGCACAAAGAGTATATAGTATGTAAACACAAGATATCATGTTTGAACAAAATATGCATGATTGAAATGATCATAAATAGTGAAATAATATTCATGCAATGTATATAATATGAGTATGTCTAAGATCAAGATACTCTAACTACATGTCTACACTCTAGCCTCGTACTACGTGACGGACGGGCATGAGGAGTTGCACACATGCCTTAGGTTAGGGTATTAATCTCATATGCGTACAAAAGACGATGCTCAACCTAGCACTCTTTCCTTCCCTGTGACTAGCAAGGCCCCATTGGAACCCTCCCCGGTTAAGGACAAGAAATGACTTAGAGATTATGTGTTGGGAACAGTGCCCAACAATGTTCCTGATTTGAAGAAGTGCTCAGCTCAATGATAAGTGCAAGTTGTATTTAATGTCATATCTAGTTCATGTTTGCAGAGATCATACAATATGTCAAGTAATTTAGTTATATCACTAAGTACAATATCGTCGAGAAGAATAGGAGATGTCATCGACAAAGTATGCTTGTCTTCATGATGATGAGCAAAGCAAACGTTGAGACTTGGCGAGTTCATGGAACGCAGAATGTTGTTCGTCGAACGAAGAATGATGTTCGTCTAACGCAGAATGCTGTTCATCGAACGAAGAATGAAGTTCGTCGAACGCAGAGACGAGACAGAAGCAAATGCTGAAGTTCGTCAACAAAGAATAAAGTTTGTCGAACGGAGAGACGGGACAGAAGCAAACCCTAAACCAACCGCTGAGACAATTTTAAAGGAAGGAATGTTGTCGAGAAGATGCAGTATCGTCGACATCAACAAAGTAGCCTTGTCGTCAAGAAGAACAGATATCGTTGTGAAGAAGCCTTGTCGTCGGAAAGGCTAAGTAAGACTGATGCCTATGACATCATCGTAAAGAAGGCATGACGTTGAGAAATCTGAAGAAGGACCGCTGAAGACAAGCAGTTGCTAAAGCACAGTCTGTCAACGGGATATCGCACATGTTGTCGAAAGAACAAAGTGATTACGACGACAGACTACAAGAAATAAGATCACGATGACACAGTAAGACATAGCATATCGCTGTATATGTAGAAATGCCAGAATATCGCGTATCGTCGAGACATCAGTGTCAGAGGCAGATGGTAGAAGAATTGAAGGTCCACCAAGGCCTAAGGCATCGACAAAGTCTTATCGTCGAGATATTATCCATATCATCGTAATAATGGAAATATCGTCGAGACGGAATTCAAATGTTGCACACGCGCTGTCAGCATTCAATGCCGCCACCTGATTATCCAATCAACGCATGCTCTTAATGAATGGGCATCTGACAGTTAAGGACATTATATGTGACTGTTAAGCGGCTCTTCCATCCTATAAAAGGAAATAGTGATGCCCTAGAAAAGGTCTTCTTCGTCAGAGAGACAAGAAAGAAAAAGAATCCCGTCGTTGCTGTAGAGAAGAAGAAAGAACAAGTAGAGAACAAGAATCAAGCATTCTCAGAAGAATTAGTCATCTCCATTGACTGATAAGAAGTCATTCCTCATCAGGCTAAGAAAAGAGATTGAAGAAGAACTATGCTTTCAAGATCTAAATCAGAAACATCTTCTTCAACCTCAAGTTGTCGATCTCCATCAGGTTAAGTTGCCAATCTTCATCAGGCAGAAGAAACAATTTTCATCACTATAATTTCTTGTAAGGCTTGAGGGCCTAAGTGTCTAGCTTGAGGGCTGGTGAGCTGTGAGGCTTGAGGGCCAGGGTAGTGGACTTGAGGGTCCGATATCGTCAAGCTTGAGGGCTTGAGACCTGTGAGGCTTGCAGGCCAGGGCAGAGGCTAGACTTGCGGGAATGAGCTAGGTAGGGCTTGAGGGCCTGATTGTCGTGCTTGAGGGCTTGAGACCTATGAGGCTTGCGGGCCAGAGTAGAGGCTAGACTTGTGGGTATAAGCTAGGCAGGGCTTCAGGGCCTGATTGTCGAGCTTGCGGGCTCGGGTGCAGTAGGGGCTTACGGGCTTAGGCTGTAGGACTTGCGGGTCCGTGTTGTAAGGCTTGAGGGCCTGAAGTTTTGGCGGGGTTTGCCGAGCCTAGCACACTGCTAGGTAGGTGCGGAGGGAAAGAGGACTACTCAAGACACCCGGTCTTGAGGAACCTCAATAGATCACTGTGTGTTTTTCTGTGTTGTGCTTTATAATTTAGAGATCTATTAATCAAAAAACAAGAACACCTAAAGAGGTTAAAGTAATTTGAAAAACTTATTCACCCTCCCCCCTCTAGGTGATAAGTTGACACCCAATAAACAAAAAGTGGTATCAGAGGGAGGTTGTTCAAAGAAAAGCTTTACAGCTTGAATAGATCTGCCTTTAGGTGTTCATTCATTATAGCTATGGAATCAAAAATAGCTATTTGTTCTAGAGAGAACTTTTTCCTCTGGAAAGTAAGATATAAAATTTACATGGAGGCATTGGATCCAAGAATGTTTTTAATTGTTCAAGAAGGACCCTCCATGACAATGTTAAAAGTTGAGACTCTTCTAGCCAGCTTGGACAAAGAAGCTAGAAGTATTATAGCTGGTGTAGTAGATCTGCCAACACACCAGAAGCTGAGTCATTGCACAACAACAAAGGACATATGGGACTCCCTAGAAGTCCTCATGGAAGGGTCAGAGGAAGATTTTGAAGAAGAAACCACTCATGAAGAGGTATGCATCAGAGCACCACTGACTACTTCAGACAGTGAATCAAATGATGAAGAATTCTCTGGAGTAGGAGAAAGAATAAGAGCACCCTTGACTCTCACAAACTGTGATTCTGAGGATGAAGAGGTTCATGGGCTGATGGCTCTATCAGATGAAGAAAATCATGATGAATCACATTATGATCAGGTATGCATCACTCACATGCCTTTACCACCAGCTTCAATTAAGAAAACCAAGAGTGCATCAGGTGATTGTTCATCTTCTGAAGATGATGCAGAAGACTGCTCATCATGCAACAATAAGAATCATGCTGATCTAATAGAACAGTTTGGTGATCTCTTGGGAGCTCTGAGAAAGAGCGAGAAGCTTGTTAAGAAGCAAGTTAGGGAGCTAGAATCACTCAGGCCCATTAAGGCTGAGTTGAATAAGAAAATGGGTATGTCCCCCAATAAGGGCACCAACTCCTGTGAGCTCAAGAAAATCATAGACAAGCTTTATGATGAAAGAAGCCAAAGGGAAGAACTTATCAAGAAACTTGAGAATGACCTTCTTAAGGAAAGAAGCTTGGTGGCTCAATTCTCTAAGCCCAAAACTGTACTGCCCATCATTGACACCTTGTCCTCTTAGGGAAATTGGAGGGGATTAGGTTACAATGAAGGGGCAATAAATGCTGGGAATGGAGAAAGGGGCAAAACTAAAGCAGTGTCTCATACTACCTTTCAGAAGGTAGTGCTTCCCCTAATAGGTATGATCAGGACAGTGTCCATGGTCACTGGATGAATGGAAGCTCCATTAGTCATGGAAATGCTCCTAATTATGGGAAGAGAAAGGGCATGGGGATGAGTGCATTAAAGGCTCCCCATGAGGAAATCCAAATGGCCCATCATAGACCATTTGGGTTTGGTGCCCCAGCCCCCACATTCAAGGATAAAGGAGCCACATCTTCCCAATCTCTTCTAGATAAGAAGTAGACTGGTAGCCCCAGTATAATCAATTCTCACTTGATCATATCTGATGCCATCAACACCATGTCAGCTACCAAGCTGACATCTATTGCTGACAAACAGATAAAGTCAAGAAGAAACAATTATACTAGAGCAGCTAGTCAGCTCTTGGCTGAGAGATATAGGAAGAATGATGCTGCCTTCTCTACTGAACATTCTTCAAAATCTATTCAGAAAAGAAGGTACAACATCCATGAATGTTGGTGTTGTGGCAAAGTGGGACACTTTTCCATTGACTGTTGGCACAATCCTAGTGTGCCTAGTGCAAAGGAGAGACCTCCTGGATGGATTGAGGTGAGTAGAAGAATTCTCTATTAAGCTAACAAGAACCTAGGACCCAAGTCACCTTAGGTTCCTAAGGGATATTAAAATCTGTTTGGCAGGGAAATCCATTTAGCCAATAAAAAGCAAACAAGGCTAATGGACAATAAGTGCTCCCGGCTCAACTCTGGACTAAGAAAAACTCACCACATGCAAAGGTGCACTGATCAAGGGGGAGCTAAAAGTAAATATAAGTGGAAATCCCATCAAGGGGGAGTTATTAGCTCAAGAAGACTTAAGAGCCAAGGGGAAGGTAACTATGTTGATGCTCAATACATAACCTCATCTTTATCATTTTGTAAAAGTAGTTTTCACTTAAGTAAGTAAAAGATGTCATTCAAGGAGCACATATGTATGGCACTGCTAAAAGCATTGCACTGGTCATACAAAAGAGTGAACCAAAACCATGTCGTCAAAATGATGATTGGTATAATCGAAATGACTCCTCAAAATCGAATCTGCATCACGATTATATCCAATCATCAGCGGACACTTAAATAAACATGTGCTTAACCAATCATTACAGCTAAACTCGAGTTAATCAGACATTTAACCAATGACACTTCAACATCCAACTCGGACACTATAAATAAGGTCAAATGTCTTAAGGTTAAAGCACTCTCTACATTAGCCCTAAAAAGCCATCGTGTTCTCCATGCACTCTAAGAGTGAACAAGTCGACAGTGCTGAAATCCTTATGGATCAAGCAAAAGATGGGGCCAACGAAGGAAGGATTCCTCTTTGAAGGAAGTGAAGTGGTGAGGAATGGTTTCGTGGAAGGACCAGAAGAGATTCAAAATGATATCAAACTATTGGACGTCGTCGGTCTGGAATTTGCCCGCTCCGAACGAACAGTGATACTCAAAAAAGAAGTGCTGGAGTTCTACTCGAGTGCCAAGGGTGGCTCAAAAGGAACCTCTGTGAAAAGCAAAATCAATGGGGTAAAGGTCAAAGTGAATCCTAAGAGGCTGGCTATGGCACTTCAGTTGCTGGCATTTACCAAGGGGGAGGAAGATGAAAAGATCACCTAGAAAGACCTTGACAAGGCTCTGGCATGGTGCGGTCATTCGAGCAAGATCTACGGGTCTCTGGAAAGGAAAAACTTCAATCAACATTGAAAACTTGTGGCAGATATAGTAGGTAAAGCTCTCCTCTACAAAGTAGGGTCGCATGATAGGATATCCAAGCCCATGTTCGAAATAATGGCAAGGATAATCCTAAGTAAAAAGACCAACTGGGTGTTGGATCGGTAGGCGCCCTTAGAGGGGGGTGAATAAGGGTTTTAAAAACTTTTGATATGTTTTGAATATTTTAGAAAAAGCTTTGATTATTAAACTAGAGAAGATCAAGACAAATCATGTGAAGAAAAAGTAAAGACATGATTTTATTAATTTGAGAAGCATGATTACAAAACTTGATCTCTTATCGAAGCTAGAAATCAAAGCTAATAGAAAGACTCCTTTTGTTTTCTATACCGACTTGTATCCCCACGAACCGGTTGGCTTTAGCCGATCCTTCCCCGGATACAACCTCAAGCCGCTCTAGCTAACCCTTCCCCGGATATGGCCTCGAGCACCCCCTAGACCTACACCCGAGACCTAGTCGCAAACACGAGGCAAATTTCTGCCCTAAGTCCTACCCAGACCTAGTCGCCAACACGAGGCGAATTCACTAACGATTACAAGAATAAAGATGTGAATATAAAAACATCAATAATAAAAACTCCTTCTAAGAACTTCTGAAGTTGGAGACGTTGGACCGCTGTAGTATAAGCGTTGTTGAAGCGGTCGCCGGTCGGATGAAGCGTGAAGAAGTCCTCCTTCAGAAATTCTCTCTAAGCTTTTGGTGGGAGTATCTCTCTGAACCTTCCTCTATATGCTGTGGCACGAAGCTCTGGAGTTTAGGGTTATAGAAGAGTAAGGAAGACGGAGCCAATGAGTCCTTTTTATAGCCTCAGCGCTAGCGCCTGCGCTAGTGCTACCGCCGGCGCTATCCCATATTAAGTAATATTTTGCGCGCGAGAATCTTTAATCCGTGGCAACTCTACTGAGATTCCTCTTGTGTTTTGAGCTAGCGCTAGCGCTATCGCTACCGCTGGCGCTATCTCAGATTATGCAATATTCTATGTGTGCGAATCTTTTATTCCAAGGAAACCTGCCAAGATTCTTCTTCTGTTTTGCGCTAGCGCCTACACTAGCGCTATCGCTACCGCCTGCACTAGCGCTACCGCTAGCGCTATCGCTAACGCCTGCTCTAGCAGCTACCGCTGGAGCTACCGCCGGCTATAGCGGCCAGTTTTGAGTTTTCGCTTCAAACTTGGGCGCAACCTTCTTATGTTATCCTTGAGTCATATGAACTTGTTATCCTGCACACTTAAACACACAAGATCAAATACACATAAGATTTGTTATTCTCAAACCAAGGAGATGCGGAAGACCATGTTCCAACAAACTCCCCCTTTTGATAATAACAAATCCATTAATGATAAATCAAAGCATTAATATATAAGCATGATGAAACTTACTTGTGTGTGTGTGAGAGTGATGACTTAAGATAATTATTGATTTTAGCATTTAGAATTGCTCCCCCTAAATACATGCTCCCCCTAAGTGAATGTTCTCCTAATATGTAAGCTATCATCTTAATTAAGCATTATAGTTTGATAGCAGATTAATATTTATCATGTTAGTTCTCCCCCTTTTATTATTAGCAAAAGCGGGTAAGGAGACATCACTAAAAAGTTGATAATAAGATAAAGGCATGATCGAGCTTGTAGAGAATGAAATGATAAGGAGTTTTAGAATTATTTTTATAGAGATAGATCATAGTTTTTTAGCTTAAAGTACTCAATATTATCATGTTAGTTTTTCTTTTTATATAAGAGTTTTAAGCATAAAAAAATGTAATGATTACCAAGTAACTAAACTACCCAGACAATATGTCTACACCCTAGCCCCGTACTAAGTGACGGATGGGCATGAGGAGCTGCATACATGCCGTAGGTTGGGGTGTTAGTCGCATATGCAAACACTAGACACAACTCAACCTAGCACTCTTTCCCCCCAGTGCCACGCAAGGCCCCACTGGAACACTCCCCGGTTAAGGACAAGACATGACTAGAGATAAAGGTTATCTAATGTCTACAACCCTACGCCCCCGCTATGGTGAGAAATGAAGTCATGGATAATAATTATTGGAAACATTTAAGCTTTTTAAATCTAATGACATAGCCTATGGATTTAAATTTTTATTTGAATTTATGAAAACACTCACATAGCTATTTTGAAATCCATTCATAAATCAGAATTTTAGCATTACAATATTTTCATAGAAATAAATCAGAGTTTTTAGCAAAAAGAAAATATTCATGTTTAAAGTAACCAATATAAAATCTACCAAGCAAGTCTACCATTTGTTGAAAGAAAGGGATTTTGGTATTTAAGACTTTGATATAATCATGAGAGGGCAAGGTAGAAATATATGGTGATGATACGGAAGATTTATAGAAATACAAGAAACATCTTATTGTAATGATGATCCATAAAAAGATATATGAGTTAAATTTCATAAAGAAGATGTTTTTGTAAATCATTGTTCAATTTAAAATCTTCAATAATGTAACCAAGCATGAAATAATGTTATCAAAAAAGATTACTACAATGTTATTTTAATTCATAATTTCAAATCATACCAAACATTGTAGATTGCTTGCTAGGTTATCTAGTGCATTTCATAAATAAAGAGTAGTATAGAATTTGCATTAGGATCCAATACTCATGAGAAGAAGTGTTATGGAAGATAATGATGTGCACAAAAGTGTATTTTGAATAGAGTAAACAAATGTTTTAATCAAAAATACAAGTAATATATAAAGTAAAGAGCACAATAAAACACAAATAATTTTACTTCCACTCACTTCAATGCACAAAAAAATTGTACAACTACCAAGGTGCTTTGCACACACAATGCTCATTAAGACTTATCAGGGTGCAAAGTTGTGCTTGGGGGATCACATAATTTTTATTCTTCAATATTGATTTTTTTTATTGTGATCCTGTGTACTTAAGAATAAGTGGTTTTTATTTTGAAAGAAAGTTATGGTTTGCACAAGATACTTTACTATTCTTTCCAAGGTGCTCAACCTCACAATGCTTATTAAGACTTATCAGGAGGTTCAAGTAGTGCTTGGTGGAGTTATCTTTGTCACTTTATTTTATGATTGTTGTTTTGTACAAAGTTCTCCGAATACACTTGTTTTGCAAACTAATATAATTTATGAAAAAGATAACCACTTTTCTTAACTTTTAAAAGTGCAAATAAAGGTTGTGTAGGTAAGCTTCTTGTGCAATTTTAATTCATTGTACTATTACAAAACATACACAAGCATTCTTAGATTAAACACATAAATAGACAATGCCAAAATAAGTGAGTGAATAGCGATAATTATCAAACATAAAACATGACTCATACTTAGAGGCATGCTACGCATAGTTCTACACAACTTTTTTAATATAATTGATGCACATATTAATAGATATATAAAAGCATGATGAAAGCAATGTTCAAAGTAGTTTGAAAAGATAAATTGCAACATAGAAGTTCTAAATAATAGATTAAATCATGCTTGATTTTCTCAAGAAAGTCCATACAGTATTTTTGATATTTTTGCGAAATAATTTTAATTTAAAGTATGAACTCTTATAATCTGATCTTGGAGTTCCGGAGGACTACCCTGTGAGAGGTTCGCTCGGTACTAGGTGATGTGATGGGATGATAGCCCAAATCACCCTTTCGTAAGATACAAGTAAAAAAGTTAAGTTCAAAATAATAATTTTTGATATATTTTTGTAATTGATTTTTGCTTCTGAAATAGAATTTAAACAAATGACAAAAACCAAAAAGGCAAAACATGTTTTTTGTAATTTGGCTTTTGTATTTTTGTATTTGATTTTTCAAAAATGTAATAAAAGCAAAAATGCAGAAATGAATAGTACAAATAGATTAATATATTTTTAGGGATTTTTCAAAATTTTAAAAGTACTGAAAAACACATAGGTGCACTAGCACCGGCGTTAGCGCTAGCGCGAGAAACAGTACACGATTTTTGATGATTTTGAAATTTTTATTTGTTGATCTTGATTAAGTGTCCAAACAGTAGTTTCATGCTGAATTTTCAGATTTTTAGGAAATGTCTAGATAGTGCAAATTTCATGAAACATTAGCAATTATGTATATGACTTTACCAACTAAACTTTGCATGAGATGACATTAATGAACAAATCAAATATGCATGATTTTAGTGATTAACCATAATGTTCATGTACAAGAATATCTTCAATAAGCCCTAGATGAGAATACCCAGCCTATATGTCTTGGTAAACATATAAAGCCTAACATAGACACAAATATTTTTTAGTCGACAATGTTAGTATGATAAGTTTGAGATTAATGTTATACCAAGGTTTGTTGATACAATGTTGCATGTATGTAATAATAGAGATTCAAGTTTTAGACATAGAATAATGTGATGATTCTAATTTATTTATTCATATGGATATAGAGTTGATTCTATGGTCTATGCAAAACATAATAGATTCATATAGTAATCATGATCACAGACTGTATGTTTCGAAGGAATAAAATCTTTTGTAGTTATATTTGATGTTTGACTTAGAATATCATATAATTTTGCATGACTATTATATATGATCATTAATATTAATTCATAGTGATTAAGAGCTCGTAATTAATTATTCATGACAGTGTACATGAGGAATTTTTAAAGAAAATTCATATTCAACCTTTTTCAAATTATTAGATAGAAACGTTGTAAGGTGAATAGTGAATATGAGAAAATATGTTTATTTTGAAGAGTTTTGTGAATTTTCTCTTTGGTTTTTGAATATTAAACAAATACATATATTTTTGTTGATTTTTTAGAATTTTAAATTTATAGAAAATCAGAGACTTGGGCTAGCGCCGGCGTTAGGTCTTAGCGGCTGCGTTAGCTCACAGAGAGTGCTTATTTTCATCGTATAGCCTTGATTTTCTTCGATTTTGCTTCTGATTTTTCTTAATTATGTTTTTGCAATGTAAGGCCTGTCTAATGAAGTGATGAGACGAGAAGAAATCGCAAAAAGTTGTGGAAGTTAAAATTAGTACATGAGTTTCATCTTCATTAGAGTTTCATATTTATTAAACCTTAATTATTGAGTTTTGCATAACATACGCATGAATGAAATGATCATAGATAAGTGAAGTAATATTCATGCAATTTTTCAATTCCGATTTAAACATGATTATGATTAAACATACTTGGGGTAATTGAAAATGACGCAAATATATTAACTTCCTAAGCAAAACTTGCGCATTTTATAAATTTAGCCTAATACCCCTAAGATACACCTTTTAAATCCATTTTGACACATATTTCATTTAGTCTTAATAATATCATATAACAAATTTAGTTTTTCAAATTTTGTAAGACTTTTAGGAAATGGATTTAGAAGGATAGAAATAAAAAAGATAAGTAGATCACTTGAGAGATGATATGACTTTTTATTCAACTTTATTCAATTTGATTTGTTTATGAATTTTGGTTTAATATGTGAGAGTCATATCACAAGTTATATAAAGTGATCATATCATGATGGCTCAAAGAAAAATAAAAAGCAAAGAGCAAAAAAGAAATTAAGCATATCATGAAGTAGAGAATTGATATTTTATTTTGAGTTGATTTCTACTTCATGCAAATGATTTGATACTAATGAATAGGATATTTAGGTATCCAAAGAGGACCGGATGTGACGGTTCCTTTGGGTACCCAAATACACCGTGTTTGCTTTTGGGGAGATGGAAGTGAATGAGCCCTTTTGAGTGGAGTTTGCGTTTCATCTTTAACTTTGAGTCTCCATTCAAATCTTGGTTTAACATTATTTTTAGTTTTCAAATTTCCATTATGATAATATTTATATTGATGATTATGATTGTAATGATTATTAAAAGTATTGTTCATAGGAAATTTGTGCAATTTTAATTTTGAGTTGGGAGAAACATGATTTTGCAAGTAATGATGATTTTGATTATGATTTACAAACACTTTGTGATTCTTGCTCCCATTATTAGACTTGGTTAAGATGTTCATATTCATATTCAACTTGTTTTTAGATATAGTTTGATATTGTGAATTTGTATTTACAATTTTCATAAGCAAGTTGATTTTTGATTTTAATTCATCATTTTTAATCTTTAAATTATGTCTAGCTTTATTATAAGCGATTATGCTATTTTTAAGAGTGGAAACAATTGAATCAATATGATCTTGATAGTTGTTTCTTTATTCATCAAATGTTTCATCCATTTCTTTAATTTCAATTTTATATTCTTTATACTTAGCACAATCATTTATCAAAGATGAGTTTTCTAAAGATAATTTTTCATTTTGTTCTTTTACGATTAATAGTTCTTTTTCAAGTCCCTTGTATTTTTCCTTTAAATTATCAAATTCTAAACAAGGTGTAATAGTTTCATTCAAAGAGACATGGTTAAGACTAGATGAATTAGCATTTGATTCAATTTTAACTTTTGCTTTTAAACTTTTATTTTCTAAGCGCAATTTGCAATTTGTATTTTTCAATTTCTTAATTTTGCGCTTAGTAATTTATAGCATTTGTACTGTAGAAATAGAAGTACAAAAGATGGGATTTGATTTCCTCACATTGCTTTCGGGAGAGGCATGATTTGAACATATGGTTTCTTTTAAATCTTTTTGGCACACCTCTTTCGAAGACAGTACTTCTTCTTTTCCATTTGACGTGCACTTCATGGATCCGTCTTGTGTGGAGCTTTCTTGAATACTTGTGCAGGCTTGCATATTCTCCGGTTCTTGTAATTGTTCCATACCTGCAGAAGGAGAATCATAAGTTATTTTAAGAAAATTCCACATCTCGTATGCAGTAGGAAAAGTATAAATCAGTTTGGAAATATTATGATCTAACACACAAAATAGACTATTCATAGATTTTGCATTTAAAACCATTTCGTTCTTATTTAATAAGCTAGGTGGTTTTTTAATAGTAATATTCCAAACTTTTTCATCTAAACGCTTAAGAAAATTTTCCATTACTATTTTCCATCCTTTATAATTACTTCCTTCAAATAACGGTGGTTTAAGAGATTTTTCTTCTTCATAAAAATTTACCCCACTAGTAGAAGCGAGATCATGAGACGCCATTATTCCCGGTTGTTAAGCCGATTTAGAATAACCAGCCTCTGATACCACTTGTTGGATCGGTAGGCGCCCTTAGAGGGGGGGGGGGGGTGAATAAGGGTTTTAAAAACTTTTGATATATTTTGAATATTTTAGAAAAAGCTTTGATTATTAAACTATAGAAGATCAAGACAAATCATGTGAAGTAAAAATAAAGACATGATTTTATTAATTTGAGAAGCATGATTACAAAACTTGATCTCTTATCGAAGCTAGAAATCAAAGCTAATAGAAAAACTCCTTTTGTTTTCTATACCGACTCGTATCCCCACGAACCGGTTGGCTTTAGCCGATCCTTCCCCGGATACGGCCTCAAGCCGCTCTAGCCAACCCTTCCCCATATATGGCCTCGAGCACCCCCTAGACCTACACCCGAGACCTAGTCGCCAATGCGAGGCGAATTTCTGCCCTAAGTCCTACCCAGACCTAGTCGCCAACACGAGGCGAATTCACTAACGATTACAAGAATAAAGATGTGAATATAAATACATCATTAATAAAAACTCCCTCTAAGAACTTCTGAAGTTGGAGACGTTGGACCGCTGTAGTATAAGCGTTGTTGAAGCGGTCGCCGGTCGGATGAAGCGTGAAGAAGTCCTCCTTCAGAAATTCTCTCTAAGATTTTGGTGGGAGTATCTCTCTGAACCTTCCTCTATATGCTGTGGCACGAAGCTCTGGAGTTTAGGGTTATAGAAGAGTAAGGAAGACGGAGCCAATGGGTCCTTTTTATAGCCTCAGCGCTAGTGCCTGCGCTAGTGCTACCGCCGGTGCTATCCCATATTAAGTAATATTTTGCGCGCGAGAATCTTTAATCCGTGGCAACTCTGCTGAGATTCCTCTTGTGTTTTGAGCTATCGCTACCGTCGGCGCAATCTCAGATTAGGCAATATTCTGTGTGTGTGAATCTTTTATTCCAAGGAAACTGCCAAGATTCTTCTTCTGTTTTGCGCTAGCACTTGCGCTAGCGCTACCGCTAGCGCTATCGCTACCGCCTGCTCTAGCAGCTACCGCTGGAGCTACCGCCGGCTATAGCTGCCAGTTTTGAGTTTTCGCTTCAAACTTGGGTGCAACCTTCTTATGTTATCCTTGAGTCATATGAACTTGTTATCCTGCACACTTAAACACACAAGATCAAATACACATAAGATTTGTTATTCTCAAACCAAGGAGATGCGGAAGACCATGTTCCAACACTAGGGTCAGATTATTTTCAAGAGAATTCAAGATAGTTTTCAAGTTCCGAATCTAGGAAGAATACTATCACTATATCTACTGTTATCCTACCCTGAAAGCTTTAACAAGAAGTATGGCGCAAAAATCCATCACATGAGAAGAATGGATATCAGGATACTGGAAAGGTGGGAAAAAGTTCTGACTAAATCTCCCAAGAAGCTGAAGACTGCAGAGGATGTTGAGTATGAGGGGGAGAAGAATAGTGATCTCCTTACTCAAGCGGAAGAAGTGATCAATAAGATCATTGGGGATGAGGATGCTATCCATCATGGATCAGTAGACCAAGAGGAGCTAAGTCGAGATCCCCAAGAAGAGAAGCTAGAGGATTCTTCTGATGAGACTAGCAGATATCTACTGAGTCCTGAAAAGGTAGAAAGGCCAAACCAATCACCCATCAGAAAACCTCTATCTCCAATACTGGAAGGATATGAAGAAGAGGAACAATAAGAAGCTAATTCACCTCCAGAGAATAGACCAGTGGAGCTCTCACTGTTGTCTCAGATAAAGATGCTCTTGGAAGAGCAAAGATTAAAAATTGAAAGTTATGTTACTCTGCGGTCAATGAACTGAAAAGGGAACTATCTGTTGAAACAGAGAGCTTGAGAAATGATGTGAAGAATCTACAAGAGTATACTGCCAAAGAGACAATCCTTACTCACAAAGGTCTATCTAATTTAGGGGTCAATCAGACTCTGATTGTCAGCAACATAGAAAAGGCCTACATTGCATCCACCAAGAGGATGGCTGAACACAAAACTGATCTCCAAGAAAGTCTAGATCACCACAATAAAGATCTAGACAGTCATCTGCTTGAGACCAAGAATCACCTGGAAGCAGGAATCCACATGCTCAAAAATAAGATATTTGCTTTCGAGGAGAATCTTCAAAGGGGGATATCTGAAGAAGTCATAAAGGGGGAGAGATCAATAATAAAGTCCAGTGGTGATCATGCCATCTGGATCACAAACACCATCAGGGAAGCAATGAATCTCCCTCCTCTACATTATGACGAGCCTGCTGAAGAGCAACATATATATATTCCTGATACTGCCACTGTTAAGGGCAAATAGAAGAAGTATTTGAGGATGAAGAAATAAAAATGAGGAAGAGAAAGTACAAGGAGGTAATGGAGAAAAAGGATGACTATGAAAGATGAAGTCCCATATCCAAGACCATAATTCTAAAAGCATGGGAGCAAGTGAAAGCTAATAAAGGTGAAAGATACAATATATACAGTCCTCAAGAATAGGCTAAGCATGAAGATCAAGAAGAAGTAAGGAGAGAATACAGAAGGGATAAGCAAGCAGGAAGAATTTCAGCTGACACTCCTGAGCCTCTAAAGTATCATCCCAAGCCATTTGAATACTTCACCAGACAAGCTGAAAAGGAGCAGGAAACCAGTGCCAAGAAAGCAAAGGATGAAGCCGCTATGAGGGCACCAGAGATATAGACGACTAAATCTTTAGGGGGCTAAATGTAGAAATGTCAATACTTTTGACAACATTTGGCATTATTTATAAATGAAGTAGTATTTGTCAAATTCTGTGTTCACTCAATTATAGCTGCAATGTCATCATTTTATGCTTGTTTGCTTAAAATATTAAACCTTTTATTTGAGTGGCATTTATCATTGAATGGTTTATGACTTCTTCAAATATGGGGAGATTGTTGGAAACAGTGCCCAGTAGTATTCCTGATTTGAAGATGTGCTCAGCTCAATGATAAGTGCAAGTTGTATTTAATATCATATGTAGTTCATGTTTGTAGAGATCAGACAATATGTCAAGTACTTTAGTTATCTCACTAAGTACAATATCGTTGAGAAGAATAGGAGATGTCGTCGACAAAGTATGCTTGTCTTCATGATGATGAGCAAAGCAAACGCTGAGACTTGGCGAGTTTGTCGAACGCAGAATTCTATTCGTCGAACAAAGAATGAAGTTTGTTGAACGCAGAATGCTATTCGTCGAACGAAGAATGAGGTTCATCGAACGCAAAGACAAGACAAAAGCAAATGATAACGTTCATCGAACGAAGAATGAAGTTCATCGAACGCAGAATGCAGTTCATCGAAAGCAGAAACTTCTCTGCAGATCGACTGAATCCGCTGAGAAGAGGAATCCCTCTCAGCCCAACCGCTGAGACAGTTTCAAAGGAAGGAATGCCATCGAGAAGATGTTGTATCGTCGACATCAACAAAGTAGCCTTGTCATCGAGAAGAACATATATCGTTGTGATGAAGCCATGTTATCGGAAAGGCTAAGTAAGACTAAGGCCTATGACATCATCATAAAGAAGGCGCGACGTCGAGAAATCTGATGAAGGATAGCTGAAGGCAAGCAGTTGCTAAAGCATAGTCTGTCAACATGATATCGCTCATGTCGTCGAAAGAACAAAGTGATTATGGTGACAGACTATAAGAAAGAAGATCACGACGACACAGTCAGAGATAGCACATCGCTGTATATGTAGAAACGCCAGAATATCGCATATCGTCGAGACATCAGCATCAGAGGCAGAAGGTAGAAGACTTGAAGGTCCACCAAGGACTAAGGCATCGACAAAGTCCTATCATCGAGATATTATACATATCGCTGTAATAATGGAAATATCGTCGAGACGGAATTCAAATGTTGTGGACGCACTGTCAGCATTCAATGTCGCCGCCTGATTGTCCAATCAGCGCGTGCTCTTAAGGAATGGGCATCTGACAGTAAAGGACATTATATGTGACCATTAAGCGGCTCTTCCGTCCTATAAAAGGGAACAGTGATGCCCTAGAAAAGGTCTTCTATGTCAGAGAGACAAGAAAGAAAAAGAATCACGCCGTTGCTGCGGAGAAGAAGAAAGAACAAGTAGAGAACAAGAATCAAGCGTTCTCAGAAGAATCAGTCATCTCCATTGACTGATAAGAAGTCGTTCCTCATCAGGCTAAGAAAAGAGATTGAAGAAGAACTGTACTTTTAAGATCTGAATCAGAAACATCTTTTAAACCTCAAGTTGCCGATCTCCATCAGGCTAAGTTGCCAATCTTCATCAGGCAGAAGAAACAGTTTTCATCAATGTAATTTCTTGTAAGGCTTGAGGGCCTAAGTGTCTAGCTTGTGGGCTAGAGAGCTGTGAGGCTTGAAGGCTAGGGCAGTGGACTTGCGGGTCCGATATCGTCAAGCTTGAGGGCTTGAGACCTTTGAGGCTTGCGGGCCAGGGCAGAGACTAGACTTGCGGGTCTGAGCTAGGTAGGGCTTGAGGGCTTGATTGTCGAGCTTGAGGTCTTGAGACATGTGAGGCTTGCGGGCCAGGGCAGAGGCTAGACTTGCGGGTCTGAGCTATGTAGGGCTTGAGGGCCTGATTGTCGAGCTTTCTGGCTCGGGTGCAGTAGGGGCTTGCGGGCTTAGGCTGTAAGACTTGCGGGTCCGTGTTGTAAGGCTTGAGGGCCTGAAGTTTTGGCGGAGTTTGCCGAGCCTAGCACACTGCTAGGTAGGTGCAGAGGGAAAGAGGACTACTCAAGACACTCGGTCTTGAGGAACCTCTATAGATCACTGTGTGTTTTTCTGTGTTGTGCTTTATAATTTAGAGATATATTAATCAGAAATCAAGAACACCTAAAGGGGCTAAAGTAATTTGAAAAACCAATTCACCCCCCCCCCCCCCTCTAGGTGATAAGTTGACACCCAATAAACAACATTATGTCTCTAATGCACATAATCATATGCTCTCGCTACTATTATACACATGCTGTTGGAACATGGTTTTCCGCATTCCTTTGATTTGAGAATAACCAATCCTACTTGTATTTGATCTTATTGTCATTGTGTTTTTAGCATGCAGGTTTGGACAGTTATGACACCAGGTTGCTGAAACAATGGTCTGGCACTAACCACAAGCAGAAGGATTGAAAGATCTTTAATGTCAGGCGTTAAGCTTAACGCTGGGCGTTAGCGCTAAATGAAAGCTACGTTCGACGAAATGAAAGCTGCGTTCGACGAACAAAAAACTGCGTTCGACGAACTGGCGATCGACAAAATGAAACCGCTGAGAATGGAAGCTGCGTTCAACGAAATGAAAGCTGCGTTCGACGAACTGAAAGCTGTGTTCGACGAACTGTCGATCGACTAAATGAACCCGCTGTGAATGGAAGCTATGTTCACCAAAATGCGTTCGACAAAATTTTCGCTCGACGAAAATAGAAGCCCGTTCGACGAAATGCATACCACGGCGTTCGACGAAATTGTGTTCAACGATTATTGAAGGTCGTTCGACGAAATGAATCTGCGTTCGATGAAATACATATCACGGCATTCGACGAAAAGTGTGTTCGACAAAATGAGAAGCCCGTTCGACAAAATGCGTTCGACGAAAATTCCGTTCGACGAAATGGGGGGTCGACAAAAGGAGATGATGTTCGACAAAATGGCGTGCCAGCTGATTAAAGAAAGAATCTCAACGCCAGGCGTTAGCCTTAACGCTGGGCGCTATCCGGTTGATGAATTTGGCAAGGAGAAAGCAGCCGTGATTGCAGGAGTAACTTTAGGAATAATTTACCCAACGCCCCGCGTTATCCTTAACGCCGACATTGATATTGCCTAAAATAAAACATTTCCTAAAGTGCAGAATCTCCTTCCTCTTCTTAAGATCCGAGCCATCAATATGTTTCTATACATGGTCAACGCCCGACGTTAGCACTTAATGCCGGCGTTAAGCTCAAAGTCTATAAATTGGATGATTTCGACGTCTCTTACAACTGATTGCCAAGAGCCCTATTCCAGCACTTCAGAAACTTTGTGAGGGCCGTACTTCCAGACAAACACATCTCCCACTCATATTTCAAAAGGAGGAGTCAAAGAAGGATTGGATCAACATGCTAACTCAATGCGAAGAACGCACGCTTTGACTTCAACGATCTTCAGTGATTCTTCGGCGTCTCCTTCAGATTACATCATAGGGAGTTTTATATTTGTATTTTGTATTTTTCTTTTATTTCATCTTTGTAATCAGTTCGTGAATTTGCCTCGTGTTGGCGACTAGGTCTAGGTAGGACTTAGGGAAGAATTTACCTCGTGTTGGCGACTAGGTCTAGGGAGTAGATCTAGGGGGAGCTCGAGGCCTTTCTGGTGATAGATTGGCTAGAGCGGCTTAAGGCCGTATCTAGGGAGAGATCGGCTAAAGCCAACCGGTTCGTGGGGATATGAGTCGGTATAGAAAATGAAAAGAGTCTTTCATTATTCGCCTCGATTTCTAGCGTCATAGAATTTAGATTTTGTAATCAATTTTATAAATGATAATCATGCCTTTTCATGTTGAATAAAATTGATTTCATTATTCCAATCTCTTTACTCTTGATTTAACTTACTTCAACATAAAATATCAATAGTTTTCTATTAAATATTAAAGTTTTCTAAAACCCTTATTCACCCCCCCCCCCTCTAAGGGCGCCTCAAGATCCAACAAGTGGTATCAGAGGCAGCTTATTCCAATTTGTCTTAACAACTGGGAATAATGGCGTCTCTTGATCATGATCTCGCTTCTACTAGTGGGGAAAATTTTAATATAACTGAAAAAGTATTAGCACCACCTTTATTTATGGGCAAAAATTATAAAGGGTGGAAAACATTAATGAAAAATTTACTTAAGGCCTTAGATGAAAAAGTTTGGAATATTACTATTGAAAAACCACCTAGCGTACTAACTAGAAACGAAATTATTTTAAATACAAGATCTATGAATAGTATATTTTGTGCGTTAGACCAAAATATTTTCAAACTTATTTATACTTTACCTACCGCTTATGAGATTTGAAATTTTCTTGAAAGAACTTATGATTCTCCTTCTACAGGTATGGAACAATCACAAGAACCAGAGAATATGCAAGCTTGCACAAGTCTTCAAGAATGCTCCTCTCATGACGGATCTATGGAGTGCACATCAAATGGAAGAGAAGAAGAAATACTATCTTCGGAAGAGGAATGCCAAAAAGATGTCAAGGAAACTATATGTTCAAATTGTGCCTCTCCCGAAAACAATGTAAGGAAATCAAATCCCATTTTCTGTACTTCTATTTCTACATTATAATTGCTTCAAACTACAAAGCGCAAAATTAAGAAATTAAAGAATGCTAATAAACATTTGCGCTTAGAAAATAAAAATTTAAAGGAAAAAATTAATGAAGAATCAAATTCTAATTTATCTAGTTCTATCTGTGGCTCCTTAATTGAAAACATTAAACCTTGTGTAGAATATAATGAATTAAAAGAAAAACACAAGAAACTTGAAAAGGAGTTTACTTTTGTAAAAGAACAAAATGAAAGATTATGTTTAGAAAATTCATCTTTGAAAAATGAGTGTGCTAAGTGCAAAGACTACATAATTGAAATTAAAGAGATGGATGAAACATTTGATGAATATAGAAATAACTATCAAAATCATATTGATTCAATTGTTTCCACTCGTAAAAATAGCACAATCGCTTATAATAAAGCTAGACATAATTTACAGATTAAGAATGATGAATTAAAATAAAAAATCAACTTGCTTATGAAAATAGTAAATACAAATTCACAATATCAAAATACATCTAAAAATAAGTTGAATATGAATATGAACATCTTAACTAAGTTTAATAATGGGTGTAAGAAACACAAAGTAGTTGTAAATCAAGGTCAAAATCACCATCATTTATAAAATCATGTTTCTCCCAACATAAAATTAAATGTTCACAAATTTCCTATAAATAATGTTTTACAAAATCATCATGTAAATTTGACAAATAAAAACAATGTTAAACCAAGGTTTGAATGGAGACCCAATGTTAAAGATGAAACACTACCTCAAATCAAAGGGCCCATTCAATCATATCTCCCCAAAAGCAAACACGATGTGTTTGGGTACCCAAAGGAACCGTCGCACCCGTTCCTCTTTGGATACCTAAATCTCTCATCCATTAGTATCCAATCAGTTGCATGAAGTAGAAATCAACCAAAAATGAAATATCAATATTCTGCTTCATGATATGCCTAACCTATTTTTGTTATTTTTTTCTTTTGTTGAACCATCATGATATGATCACTTTATATAACTTGTGATATGACTTTCACATATTAAACCAAAATTCATATTAAAATCAAATTGAATAAAGTTGAATAAAAAGTCATATCATTTTTCAAGTGATCTACTTATCCTTTTTATGTTTATCCTTCTAGATCCATTTCCTAAAAGTCTTATAAAATTTGAAAAACTAATTTTGTCATATGATATTATTAAGACTAAATGAAATAAGTATCAAAATGGATTTAAAAGGTATTTTAGGGGTATTATGCTAAATTTATAAAATGTGCAAGATTTGCTTAGGTATTTAATATATTTGCGTCATTTTGATTAGCCCTAGTATGTTTAATCATAATCATGTCAAACCAGAATTGAAAAATTGCTTGAATATTATTTCACTTATTTATCATTCATGCATATGTTGTGCAAAACTCAAGAATTAAGGTCTAATAAATATGGAGCTTTAATGAATATGAAACCCATGTACTAAAATTTTAACTTCAGCAACTTTTTGGGATTTCTTCTCGTCTCTTCACTTCATTAGACATGTCCCACATTGCACAAACATAATTAAGCAAAATTGGAAGCAAAATAGAAGAAAATCTAGGCTATATGATTAAAATAAGCACTGTCTGTGAGCTAACATAGGCGCTAGGACCTAACGCCGGCGCTAGTTCAAGTATCCAATTTTCTCTAATTTTAAAATTCTGGAAAATCACTAAAAATATATGTTTTTGTTTAATATTCAAAAACCAAAGAGAAAATTTATAAAACCTTTCAAAAATATTTTCTCATATTCACTATTCACCTTACAACATTTCTATTTAATAATTTGAAAAGGTTGAATATGAATTTTCTTTAATAATACCTCATGTACATTATCATGAATAATTAATTACGAGTACTTAATCACTATGAATGAATATTAATGATCATATATAATAATCATGCAAAATCATATGATCTTTTAATTCAAACATCAAATATAACTACAAAAGATCTTATTCCTTCCAAACATATAGTCTGTGATCATGATTATTATATGAATCTATTATGTTTTGCATGTATCACATTTATTTTTAGACCATAAAATCGACTCTATATCTATATGAATAAATCAATTAGAATCATCACTTTACTCTATGCCTAAAATTTAAATCACTTTTGTTAAATACATGCAACATTATATCAATTAACCTTATGGGATAACTCTACATTCAAACTCATCATATCTAGCATTATCAACTAATAAATACTATCCTCCATGCTAGATATCTTATTATTTCCATAATGAATCAATCTTAAAGAAGAACAATTGAAAGTTAAAACTCATAATAAACTATGTTGCTTTAATATCAAATATAATAAGAAATTAATCAGGCATAAAAGCCATAGTTTATAAATTGATTCCATAGAACAAAATGCTTAGGATGTCCATGATTATTCACCCACATTATGTGTCTCACAATAGCGAGGGCGCAGGATTGTGTGCATTAGATGACCTAACCTCTATGTCATGTCTTGTCCTTAACGGGGGAGGGTTCCAGTGGGGCCTTGCGAGGCACTGGGGGGAAAGAGTGTTAGGTTGAGCATTCTCTAGTATGTGCATATGGGATTAACACCCCATCCTATGGCATGTATGTGGCTCCTCATGCCCATCTGTCACTTAGTACGGGGCTAGTGTATAGGCATATAGTTAGGGTATTATTATCTAAGACATTCCTATTTCATATATCTTGCATTCACTCTTTATGATTATATTATTCATGCATTCTTGTTTTGATCGAACTTGCTTATTTTGTGTTTTGCATATTTTATAATTTTTGAGCTCTAATGATCTTGTAAAACACAAATATATGAAAACCACATAAAAATATAAAAAATACCATTTTTAAACAAATAAAACATGCTTGAATAGCCTTCTAACCATTTCCAACGTCTTTGAGATTTCTACCCTAAGAAGGTCTATATATATACTATCTATGCCAAAAGAAAATTTTTCAAAAATTCTCAAAAATTGAGTATTGTTTCGGCGTTAACTACTTAACGCCAGGCGTTAGCTATTTTGGCCAAATTGAATTTCTGATTTTTCCAAAATATTTCTAATATTTTTCTAATGACTTTTTTCTATTTATTTTCTCATATTTGAAATTATTGTGTTATTAATTTGGTTAGTTTATTCCAAAATACAAAAAAATTCAAATAATTCAAAATGATCAACAAATCTGTTTTTGTTATTTGTTTTGCTTTAACTCGTTACAAAATTATAGTTTGACTATAAAACTTCAGAAGAGCAAACATCTTAGTTACTTTTGTTTCAAAAGGTCAAAAGGTTTTTTGGCATACACTTAAAGATAGTCTTCAATGTCTAATTTTAATTTCAAATTTCCTAAACATTGTTTTATCTTCATGCCTTGACCTTAATCTGATTATGTGCAATGAAATAGTCTATAGATAATTGTGTATGATTTCCTAGCATGCCTCTAAGTATGAGTAATGTTTTATTTTTATCAATGAATTATACACTCACTATTTTGGTAATCTACATGTGCTCATAATCTTAGTCTTGCATGATTGTGTAGTGTAATAGTTTTAACATATTAAGTTGTATGTCTAAATTACCTACATCGTCTTTCAAAAAAAATTTCATGCACAATTAAGAAGTGTTATTTCAATAATATTAATGTTTGCAACAACAAGTGAGTTTGGAGATGTTCGGCCCAAAATAAAAATATGAAATAAAAAGCCAAAGATAACTCCACCAAGCACTACACACCCTCCTAATAAGTCTTAATGAGCATTATGAGGTTGAGCACCTTGGAAAGAATTGTAAAGTGTCTTGTGCAAACATATTTCTTGTTATCACTTCTATTTATACACCGGATCACTAAAAATATAACTTTTATAAAAAATGCTTATGTGATCCCCCAAGCAATACTCCGCTCCCTTATAAGTCTTAATGAGCATTGTGTAGGCGAAGCACCTTGGTAGTTGTACGTATGTTATGTGCTTTGAAATTTTATTCTAGATATGATGTGTGAAAGTAATTATATGATTACAATCTTAATGTTGTTACTATTTCACAACATATGTCATGTGTTTTGATTTTTTCACTTGTATACTTTTATCAAAACACCTAATGTACACATCATTGATTTTCATAAAGCTTCTACTCATGAGAATTGGATCCTAATGCAAACATCATATAATTCTCTAAAAACTCAAGTAAAAGCACTAGATTGCAATGCATGATTTTTACAATGTTTCCTTTACTTGAAATACGAATTGGTTACATTGTAGTTATTATCTTTTTGAATATGTTAATTCATGCTTGCCTATTTGTTATGACAATTTTCAAAGTTCAATGGCTCAAATGTTGAAATGGTCAAACTATTCAAAAATATTAATCTTTTTCATTTTTTTCTTTTCGCATTCCATACTTGCCTACATTTGTTTTCATGCTTATTTTTTACTTGTACTTGTCACACAACATTGCATCTCACTTTCACAAGTACTACAACTCTTAAAATTAACTTAAAAAGGCAAGTGATTATTTTCATTAATTGATGTTCTTTCACGCTTATCATATATTTTTCCAATGTGCTACTCTCTTCCTTAGCTCGATCATGACTTATTTTTTATGCAAAACTCTTAATCCTCTCTTAGTTATGTCCCAACTTTTTCCTTCTTTATTCTAGTTTTGTTTAACTCCACCCTCTTTTGCTAATAACAAAGGGGGAGAATAAAATGATAAATCGTAATGATTAATGGAGTAAGATTCACTAGATTAAGGGGGAGCATGTATCTTGTATATGGGAGTATACACTAAGGGGGAGCATCTTTGTAGGGGGAGCACTTTTATATGATCTATAATTCTTATCATTATCTTATAATTGTTGTGTGTCATATATCCTTATAAAAACACAAATTCTCTATCTATGAATCTGATTTATCTCTATTGGATTTGTAATTATCAAAAGGAGGAAATTGTTGGAACATGGTTTTCCGCATCCCGTTGATTTGAGAATAACAAATCCTACTTGTATTTGATCTTGTTGCTATTGTGTTATTAGCATGCAGGTTGGACAGTTATGACACCAGGTTGCTGAAACAATGGTCTGGCACTAACCACAAGCCGAAGAATTGAAAGCTGTTTAACGCCAGACGTTAAGCTTAACGCTGGGCATTAGCGCTAAATGAAAGCTGCGTTCGATGAAATGAAAGCTGTGTTCGATGAACAGAAAGCTGCGTTCGACAAACCGGCGGTCGACAAAATGAAACCGCTGAGAACGGAAGCTGCGTTCGAAGAAATGAAAGCTGCGTTATACGAACTGAAAGCTGTGTTCGACAAACTGGCGATCGACGAAATGAAACCGCTGTGAACGGAAGCTGCGTTCGACGAAATGCATTCGAAGAAATTTTTGTTCGACGAAAATAGAAGCCCGTTCGACGAAATGCATACCACGACATTTGACAAAATTGTGTTCGATGAATGTCGAAGGCCGATCGATGAAATGAATCAGCGTTCGACGAAATACATATCACAGCGTTCGACAAAAAGTGTGTTCGACAAAATGAGAACCCCATTCGACAAAATGCATTCGACGAAAATTCCATTCGACGAAATGGGGGGTCGATGAAAGGAGATGTTGTTTGAAGAAATGACGTGCCAGCTGATTAAAGAAAGAATCTCAACGCCAGCCATTAGTCGTAACGCTAGGCACTATCTGGTCGACGAATTTGGCAAGGAGAAAGCAGCCGTGATTGCAGGAGGAACTTTAGGAATAATTTTCCCAACGCCCGTGTTAGCCTTAACGCCGACGTTTATATTGCCTAAAATATAACATTTCCTAAAGTGCAGAATCTCCTTACTCTTCTGAAGATCCGAGCCATCAATATTTTTATATATATGGTCAACGCCCGGCGTTGGCACTTAACGCCGGCGTTAAACTCAAAGTCTATAAATTGGATGATTTCGACGTCTCTTACAACTGATTGCCAAGAGCTCTATTCCAGCACTTCAGAAACTTTGCGAGGGTCGTACTTCCAGACAAACACATCTCCCACCCATATTTCAAAAGGAGGAATCAAAAGAGGCTTGGATCAACATGCTAAATCAACGCGAAGAACGCACGCTTGGACTTCAACGATCTTCAACGATTCTTCGGCGTCTCCTTCAGATTACCTCATAGGGAGTTTTATATTTGTATTTTGTATGTTTTTCCTTTATTTCATCTTTGTAATCAGTTTGTGAATTCGCCTCGTGTTGGCGATTAGGTCTAAGTAGGTCTCGTGGAGGAATTCGCCTCGTGTTCTTCGCGATTGGCTAGAGGCCTTTCTGGTGATAGATTGGCTAGAGCAGCTTGAGGCCGTATCTGGGGAGAGATCTGCTAAAGCCAACCGGTTCGTGGGGATACGAGTCGGTAGAGAAAATGAAAAGAGTCTTTCATTATTCACCTCGATTTCTAGCGTCATAGAATTCTGATTTTGTAATCAATTTTATAAATGATAATCATGCCTTTTCATGTTGAATAAAATTGATTTCATTATTCCAATCTCTTTACTCTTGATTTAACTTTCTTCAACATAAAATATGAAAAGTTTTCTATTAAATATTAAACTTTTCTAAAACCCTTATTCACCCCCCTCTAAGGGCGCCTCAAGATCCAACACATGCCATATGTTAATGATCACGGACATACTACGCATTTAATCCTATGGAACAATTCATAAATATGGCTTTAATGCGAGATTGATTTCTAATTATAGTTGATTTTAAAGTCACACAGTTATTATGAATTATAACTTTCAATTTTTCAACTTTAAAATTAATTCATTATGGTAATATGAGATAACTAGCATAGATAATAATATTTATTAGTTGATAATGCTAGAATGATGAGTTTGAATGCAATGTTATGTCATAAGATTAATAGTGATATTGTTGCATGAATTCAAAAATAGAATTTCAATGTATAGACCTAAAATGACGTGATGATTCTATTTAATTTGTTCTTATTGGTATAAAGTTGATTCTAGGGTATACATATAAATGAGACACATGCAAATAGAATACATAATATATTCAGATAATGATTATGAACACAAAACATATTTTGAAAGAAATATGATCTTCTCCAATTGTGTTTAATGTTTGAATTAGAAGATCTTTTGATTTTGCATGATTATCATAAATAAACTTTTACTTTAACAAATAGAAATCAAGTACTCATAATTAATTTTTCATGATGATGCAAGTGAAGTATTATGAGAAAAATCATATTCATCTTTTTTGAAATTATTAAAGTGAAAGATTGTTAGGAGAATACTGAATATATATATATATATATAATGAGAAATTTTTGTTGGTTATTTTGAAAGGTTTGGTAAAATTTCTCTTTGATTTTTTAATATTAACCAAAATAAATATAAAGTTTTCTGAAAGCAAACATAGTGAAAATCAAAATAGCAGAATAATTTTTTAGAAATGAGTATTTAGAGAAATTAAAGTTTTTTAAGAAAATAGGCCACCGCCAGCAATAAGTGTTATCAGCGGGCGGTAGCTCACAGAGACTAGATTTTTCATGAATTAAACATATTTTTTGGGATTGTTTGCTTCCGATTTTTCTTGATTATGATTTAGCATGATAGGGGTTATCATATGCAGTAAAGAAATTAGACAAATGAATAAAAAGTTTTGCAGTTAATATTTTAGTCTAAGACCCTTAATAATCTAATCCATTTTTGAAAATGATTTCATTAATCTTGATAACATCATTTTGCAAATTCAACATTCAATTTATAATGATAATATAAGACATTTATAGGCAAAGGATTTATAAAGGATAAAAACATGAAAAGAGAATAAATAGGTATCTTTAAATAATATGACTTGTATTTAATTTCTATCAATTTGATTTATTAAAATATACGCTTATGCAAGGTGATTGTGACATACCACATTATGTATAAAGTAACCATAAAGATGTTAGATCAAAAGTGAAAAACAAAATAAAAAATTGTAAAAACCAAAATTAAATGAAAATTGTTTTTTGTTTTAAACTTTAAGTTAAGCATATCATAAAGTAGAATTTTGAATATTCAATTTGATTTGTTTCTACTACATGCATTTGATTTGATACTAATGAATATGAGATTTAGTATCCAAAGAGAACCAAGTAGGATGGTTCCTTTGGGTACCCAAATACATCGTGTTGGCTTTTGGGGAAACAAGGATGAGTGGACACTTTCAATTGACATTAATGCGTCATTCATAAGTATGGTTCTCCATTCATAAATTGGCTTCCATAGCCATTTACTTGTATCTTTGGATAAAAATGGATTTTGAATTTATTAGTTAAAGGAAATTTATTTGCATTCAATTTTATATTGGGAGAAGATTGATATTATAAATTATAATGTTGATAGTGTTTTGGAATTTCATTTACATGATTTTGATGTTTTTCATTTCCTTTGTTTGGCTAAGTCAAGATATGAGAATTCATATTCAACTTGCTTTTGGATTTTGCTTGATATTGTGGATTTTTGAGTTGTGAGTTTTTATTCATAATTTCCTTAAGCAAGGTTATTTTTGTTTCTAATTAATTATTATTAATCTTGAGATTATGCCTAGCTTTATTATAAGCAAGTGTTCAATTTTAAGAATTGATGTTATAGAACTAATATGAGTTTGATAATCATTTCTCAATTCTTCAAATGTTTTATCCATCTCTTTAATTTCAATATTATAATTTTTGCACATAGCATAATCACTTTTCAAATATGAATTTTCTAAACATAATCTTTCATTTTGTTTGTTTTACAAAAATACACTCCTTTTCAAGTTCCTTGTATTTTTTTAATTCATTATATTTTATATAAGGTGAAGCAGTTTTCATTAAAGAGCACGAGGTGGAACTAAACATGTCAAGATCTTCCCTTCGGATTAATGTGCATTCCATGGATCCATCAAGAGAGAAGTTTACTTAAAAACTTATGCAAGTTTGCGAATTCTCCAGTTCTTGTGATTGTTCCATACCTATAGAAAGAGAATCATAAGTTTTTTCAAGAAAATTGCAAATCTCATAAGCAGTAGGTAAAGTATAAATAAGTTTGAAAATATTTGATCTAGCGCATAAAATAAACTATTTAATGATTTTGCATTTAAAAATATTTCATTTTTATTTAGAATACTTGGGGGCTTTTTGGTAGTAATATTCTAAACTTCTTTATCTAAAGATTTAAGAAAACTTTTCATAATGATTTTCCACCCTTTATAATTTTCACCCATAAATAAAGGTGGTGCTAAAGATTTTTCTTTTAATAAGATTTCATCTCCTTTGGTGGAAGGCGCCATTATTCCTAGTTGTGAAGACGTTTTCGAATAACCTCGCCCTGATACCACTTGTTGGATCTGTAAACGCCCTTAGAGGGGGGATAAGGGTTTTAAAATGTTTAGCGCTTAAGTGAAATTATAGTTATATGTTGAATATATTTTATGAAATATTTCTCTCAAGATAATGATATATGCATTTGTGAAACAATGTTGCATAAGGCAAGAGTGATGGAGTCTCTGTTTCTACCGCCAGTAGTAGAAGTTACTACTCGGCGTTAGTGATAGAGATATCTCTTTTTGTTTATATTCCAATGATCAGAGATAAGAAGTCAAGACTACAGTAGAAGATAATATTATTGCATTAAGAAAATTTACAAAACTTGATCCCAATAATGCTTGAAATTGAGGTGAATGTAAAAACTTTTTTGGTTTTCAATACCGACCCTTCTCCCAAGGATCGGTTGGATCTAGTCTATCTCTCCAAGATGAGGCCTTAAGCCATCCCTAGATCTAACCCTAGACCTAGTCGCCACACCCACGCGTCGAATTCTCCCTAGTCCTCGTAAGGCCCTAGTCGCCAACCACGGGTGTTAGATAAATCACAAGGGTATTTTTTTCCAATAATCTAAGGGGAGCACCTTCTTAGCTCATGTAGGGAAAAACACCCTTGTTATTTATCTAACAAATTATCTTAAAGTGATTTTATAATCTAGGATGTATTACCCATATTATATAGAGAGGGTAATCTTGTCATTAGATGTCCTAGGATATCAAACTCACACTTGAGTGTCAAGACCTGTCCAAAACATGCACAAACATCAGTTGAGTTAAACTTGCATCGAATAGAAGTCGACGCAACTTTGACTAAAATTTAAAGTAACATTGAATACAAATAGAAGTAACTCAGACTAAAGTCAAAGTATAATTGAAGCCGACGCAATGTCGAGATGAAATCGATGCAGAAGAAGAGTCTATCAAAGCGATATCAGAAGTTGACGCAACTTCGACTTGAACTATATAGAAGAAGAGTCGGTCAAAGCAATAACAGAAGTCGACGCAACTTCGACTTGAATTCGACGCAAATGATATAATTCAAGGTCCAAGTCTAGAACTTGATGGATACGTCGATAAGGATTCGAAGGAATGGCAATATATGAGTTCAGTCAGAGCTAAGAAGGAATTCGAAGCTACTTCTATAAGAACTCAGAGGTGCGTCGATACAGTGGAAAAAGAAGTTGACGTTACGTCGAATACAGATAGGAATGGATAGTTTTTCACTGTCATTTCTGATGCTTTTTCAGAAGGTATCCAAGGCTATAATCTGACTTTTAACGGCTCTTTTATTGTTAAGAATGGAATGTAGTACTCCAGAGAAACAACAAAGACATACTTGGACGTTATTAAAATCAAATGGATAGGTCGGGAAACAAAAATAGAAGGAAATATTTAATGTCCAGTGGATATTCCTTCTAAGGACAGAACAGAAGAGGGAAGAAATTCAAATACTATTCAAAATAGAATAAGTATACACAAGGAGGAAGAAAATGAAAACCAAGATTATTATTCTGTCTTCTTCTTCTTCCTCAAGTTCTCTCAGACAGAAAACTAGAAGAACTCTGTATAAGGAAACAAGGCTGCTGCTTCTTCTTCACATCTTACAGCAACAAGCAAACTAGAGTACAGAGATCACAAGGATCAAAATCTCATAACCCTTGCATTCTTCTCTACCATAAGGAAGGGTTCATTTTATACAGATCCCGAAGAACATCAAAGCTCGCAGCTGTAGAAGGATTCATACAGCAGAATCCAATTTTCTACTTCTTCTTCTTCTTTATTTGAGTTTCTATTTTGTAACTGAGAAAGAGTCCTAAGAATCCCTCTCTAAAGGATTCAGTGGTTCTAAGAGTCTCCTTATCAAAAGACTCAGTAGTTCTAAGAGTCTCCTTGTCAAAAGACTCAATGTGTGGTTCTAAGAGTCTCCTTATCAAAAGACTCAGTGCTGATTCTGAGAGCCTCCTTATAAAAAGACTCATGCACATATAGTGTAATCAAACCAAGGTGGTAGAAGAGTGGACTACCCACATTTTTGGGAACTAGTATAAAAATTTTATTTCTTCTGTGTTAGCTTTTCTGTGTTGTCCCTTTACTGTTTTTTGTCTACTATTCTCTGTGTTTATTTTATTCTATATTGGTTGTTGCTGATTACATAGTCATTGGAGTAATTTGTATTATGTATGCATATTTACGATAAAAGTTTTTAAAACTCTATTCACCCCCCCCCCCCTCTAAAGAATACTCAGAGGGCACACTATGCACTTTCAATTAGTATCAGAGGGAGATTGATCATAAAAGGCTAACACCTTGTTCAAAAGATCACCTCTCACATTTTTCTATATTTAAAAACTATTTTAAAAAAAATGAGTTCTAAGGACTATGCATCAATAAGACCACCAGTGTGTAACCTAAATAAGTTTACACTTAGGCCAGAATAAAAATATACATGAACTCTATTGATGAAGACATTTTCAATGTCATTATTTTAAGTCCCCCGGCACTAGTCAGAAAAGATGCCACTGGGACAGTGACACTAGAAGTTGTCCCTAGAGCAGAGTGGACTGAAACTAAAAATAAGGTGAAGGCATGTGATGCCAAATCCATGAATATTCTCATATCTACTATGTCTAATGACATATTCCAAAAGGTTGTTTACTGCAACTCTGCTGAAGAAATTTTGGAATCCCTTTCCATATTAGTTGAGGACAACTCTGATGAAAGAAAGGACAGAAAGTCCCTTCTCATATCCCAATATGAAAACTTTCTGAAAAAGGCTGAGGAAAGTGTGGCTGAGATGCACGAAAGATTCAGCAGCATCATAAATGAGCTGAAGGGACTAGACATGGAAATTTCTCTGACAAAAATTAATGACAAGCATCTTATGTGCTTCCCAAGCACATGCGACTCAAGAATCTGGGCTATAAGAGAGTCCATATGTCATAGAGAAATATCCATAGATGCTCTGCTAGGAAAGCTCATGTCCTATGAGCTCATACTAAAAAGTAGGTCTAAGATACAAGCAAAGGAGAAACTCTCAACTCCCAAGGAGAGGACAATTGCTTAGATGGCTGCTGAAGGAGAGCATTCCACTTCTGAGGAAGAGATGTTCAATCTCTTGGCCAGAAGATTCAAAAGATGGATCAAGGAAGAAGACTCCAGAAGAAAGGGGAGGAGTTCAAGCAAACCAATGTTTGATAAAAACTCCTAACCATGAAATAATTTGTTTTTCTTGCAGAAAGCCTGGGCACATTGCACCAGAATGTCTTGAAGAGCAAAGAGACAAAAGCAGCAAGAAGGAGTACAAGAATAAATCCTTCAGGAGGAAGGATATGAAGAATGCTAAAGGTTTCATTGCTGAAACCTGGAGTAACTCTGAGTCTGAGTCAAGTTCCTCCTCATCTAATAGTGATGAAGAGAGTTCAGCTGAAGAAGCCTGTTTAATGGCTTTGAAAGATTCTACTGAAAAAAATCAGGTAACTATATTTGATGGATTTGATTTTTCTTCAGATGATTTTAAAGAATGCTTTAAAGATTTTTGTCAAGATTATATTAACAGCCAAAAAGAACTTAACATACTTAATGAATAACTAGAATACCTTAGGAAAGAAAATATATATTCAGTCAACTATGACTTAAGAAACTAGATGTATAAGAAAGAGAAAGAAATAGATACATTAGCTAATGAAAATTCAAATCTAAAAGAAGAGCTTACAAAGGCAAAAGCCTTTACGGACACACTAAATGGGAGGATTCAAAATCTTAAGGACATTACACAAAATATCTCCATGAGATTCAAACATCTTGGTCTAAGAGCAGATCCATCCACCAACACACTAATCCCTAGCAAACCTGCCTGGGAAAATCCTAGAGTGTTCATTAGATCTAGCATAAATCTACCTAATAACAACTTAGGGTCATGTGAAGAACAAAATAATAACCCTAATAAAATCACTGTATTCAATAGGGAAATACCACTAATCAAACAGGAATTCTAGGTAAACACCGTTAGAAAAGCCAATAAAAACTATAAAATTCTTAATAAAAGGAATTATTCATCAACTAGAACTCAACGTAGTTGTAAAGATGCGTCAAATGAAACTCGATGGTGTTCTGCAAATGCTTCGACATCAACTCAAAGAAAGTATGAGGGTGCGTCAAATTCTATTCGACGCAACTTTAAAGATGCGAATTTCTTCTCGACCCATGTTTCTAGCAAGAAATTTTCAATCATCTAGATCTCTTTCTTTTATTCCAATTTACAGCTCTAGATTCTTTTGTTGCTCTAAATTTGGGCACAAGGCCAAACATTGATGGCATAATAAACCAGCACTTCTTCACCTTAAGGGGTATACTGAAAGACCAACCTACTCTTTCATAACTTCATATAATGATAGAAGAAAGAGACCCCAGCAAGAGAGGGTCTATATTAATGTTTAATTTCATGTGAAGAGAGGAGACTGTTCTACCACAAACCAGTAGTTGTTTCTGGATAGTGGATGCTCTATGTATATGACTAGAGCAAAAGAATTGCTGGAAAACTACATGGCCAAGGAAGGCTCTAAGGTAGTTTTTGGAAATTCCCATTCTGGTCATACCAAAGGATATGGTGTGCTCAGGATTGGGGAAATCTCCTTCTCTAAGGTATCTTATATTGAAGAACTTCAACATAATCTAATTAGTATTAGTCAGCTATGTGATGGTGAATACAAAGTTATATTCACTAAGTCCCTATGTCATATAGTTAGTTCTGTAACTAACCAAATTATATTGACTGGACTTAGAAAGGGTATGGTTTATGTAGTACAATTTGAGTATGCTAAGTAAGAGGTGTGTTTGTTTAACTCCCACCTAGATAACAATGAGTTGTGGTATAGGAGACTTGGTCACCTGAATTTTAAGACAATAACTACGTTGTCTGAGCTTAACCTAGTAAGATAGCACCAATTGGAAAGTTTAAAAAAGACCATCTCTATAGAGCCTGACAACTAGGAAAGTAAAGCAAGTCATCATTTAAACTAATTGGTAAGAATGATTCCCCTAGAATCATATATCTGTTGCACATAGACCTATTTGGTCCTATCTCCACTCAAATCTTAGCAGGCAAGTACTATACTTTAGTCATTGTAGTTGACTTTACTAGATTCAACTGGGTGTTCTTTCTAAAAGCTAAGTCAAACACCTTCAACATCCTCTTAAGATTCATTGGACAGATTATATCTGAATTCAATACTCAGGTGGCTATGATCAGAAGTGATCATGGTACTGAGTTTGAAAAGTAGTTAATTTGTAAATTCTGTGAGGATGAGGGAATAAGACAAAGCTTTTCAGCTCCTAGAACCCCCAACAAAATGGGCTGAAAGGAAAAAATAGAACCCTAATTGAATCAGGAAGGACATTATTAGTTGAATCCAATTTGCCAAGTCCTTTTGGGCTGAGGAAGTGAATACTGCCAACTATGTTCTGAATAGAAGCCTCATCCAAAAGAGTAAGTTGAAGACTCTCTATGAGTTATTGAAGGATAAGACACCTATAGTCACATACTTTCGGATTTTTGGGTGTACTTGCTTCATTCATAAAAATGGGAAGAGTCATCTTGCCAAATTTGACAAGAAGGCTGATGATGAGATATTCTTGGGATATTCCTCATCAAGCAAGGCCTATATGTGTTATAATAAGGGTTCTCTCAAAATTGAGGAGTCAATGCATGTTGTATTTGATGAAACTAATACTATATTGCAGGAAGAAGACCAGCTAGCAGATCAAGTGGAAAGACTCAGCATCATGGATCACCAATCAGATTGCCAGGACAAAGGCACACAGAAAGCTGACAATAATTCAGATGAAGAATCTACTGTAGATGAGGATGACATTAGAGCACCAGCTTTACCAGACATAGAGGTCCCTCTAGTGAATGAAACTGATGATCCCACAGTCAATGAGCAAGAGGAAGTGAATCCATTGAACAATTCAGCAAGAACCAGGAACCCTAAAGGATCACCCTCCAACACAAGTTATAGGAAATATGCTAGTGGGAGTGAGGACAAGGAATCAAATAACAAATGAGACTATGCTGCAATGCTTCCTCTCCAGTATTAGCCAAATAAGTTTGAAGAGGCTTACAGTGACCCTCACTAGATAGCTCCCATGCAAGAAGAACTAGCTCAGTTTGAAAGGAACAAGGTCTGTTCCCTGGTTGAGAGACCAAGAAATTACCCAATAATTGGAACCAAATGGGTATACAAGAAAAAAATGGACTCAACTGGAGTCATTGTCAGGAACAAGGCCAGGATGTTACTCAAGGATATTGGCAAGAGGAGGGAATTGATTTCAACCAGACATTTTCTCCAGTGGAAAGGATGGAAGCAATCATGATGTTTCTTGCCTATACAACAAAAAATGAAGATAATGGTCTATCAGATGTATGTGAAGAATGCATTCATAAATGGAACTCTTCAAGAAGAAGTATATGTGGAGTAGCCCCTAGGTTTTGTTAATCCATCTTATCCTTCTTTTGTTTATAGATTAGACAAAGCACTATATGGTCTCATGCAAGATCCAAAATCTTGGTATGAGACTCTATCCATCTTCCTTCAAGAACACTATTTTGTAAGAGGTAAGATGGATACAACACTCTTCACCAGAGCAAATAAAAATCAGCTACTTTTAGTACAAATATATGTAAATGATATCTTATTTTGCTCAACGGATCAAATACTTTGCAAAAGGTTTGCTGACCTAATGCAGTCTAGATTTGAGATAAGTAGCATGGGGGAACTATCCTACTTTGTTGGTCTTCAAGTAAAGCAAACTGCAGATGGCATTTTCATATCCCAATCCAAGTATACTAGGGAACTCATCAAGAGGTTTGGGACGGAAAATGCCTCTATCATGAAAACCCCCATGGCTACCAATACTATTCTGGATAGAGATGAAAAGAGTAAGTCCTTTGATCAGAAGACTTATAGAGCAATAATTGGCTCACTCCTCTATCTGACAGCTAGCAGACCAGATATCATGTTTGCTACATGCATATGTGCTAGATTTTAGGTTAACCCTAAGGAATGCCACATGAGTTATGTGAAAAGAATACTCAAATATTTAAAGGGAACACCTGAACTTGGCTTATGGTATCCTGCAGAATCTAGATTTGACTTAGTAGGCTATTCAAATATAGACTATGCAGGATGCAGGCTTGATAGAAAAATCACCTCAAGAACCTGTCAATTCCTGGGTACTAGACTGATCTCATGGTGTAGCAAGAAGCAAACTTCAGTCTCCACTTCTACAGCTGAAGTTGAGTATATAGCTGCAGGAAGCTGTTATTCACAAATATTGTGGATGCAAAATCAGTTGTTAGACTAAAACTTTTCTCTTGACAATTCCACAATATTCTATGATAGCTATAGTGCTATTTCTATAGCTTCCAATCCTATTCTCCACAGCAGAACTAAGCTCTTAAAGATAAGGCACCACTTTCTCAGGGACAATGTAAAGAAGGGTAAGATCAGTCTTCAATACATTTCCACTAATATTCAAAGGGCTGACATCTTCACTGAGCCACTTGATGAAAGTAAGCATAAGTTCTTCATCGATGCGCTGGGAATGCTTGATGGAGCTCTCTAGCACACCTTTATTATGTACTCAAACGTATATTTCATAGAAAGGTATTGGGAAAAACAACAATTTTTTTAAGAAAAATATAACTATTTATTAAGAGCTGTGTCGAATACAAATCTACGCACCATCGATTTCTATTCAACGATAGCTTCGAGAGCTATCTGGTATAGTTCATTCAAATATCACTCGACGTAACATCGAATTCATATCGACGCCTATGTCGACATCATAGTTGTTGACTATATTTTGAGCCCCGTCGATTTTTACTCGCCTTTATGTCTGCTTTGCAAAGCACGGGCAGACTGCTTCTAAAAGCAACATTGACATGTTTTGGCATGCTGAATTCATCTCTTTTCGACGTTGCTTTGAATACAATCCTAAGTTGCGACGATTCATCTACTCAAAGCAACTAAGGCATTCATCTTTATTGTGATTTTTGAATTCTCTCCCTTTTGATCTCCTCCAGTACCCATAGGTAATCAGTGGCTTCTCCAAATCAAAGAGACCTCGTCGAAGCAATTGATCTAGCTTTAGATATATTGATGTCTTAATTCAGCTCTGTCTATCTTGATTTCTTGAAAGACTGCTATCGAAAGCTGTGTGCTCAACATAAGAGGTTATAGAACCTCACTACTCAAATCAAAGCCATTGATAAAGAAGTAAGGTTGTTAGTACTACCTGCTGATGCCTTTATATCCTTTCTCAATGATATAAAGCAGGGGGAGAAGTGAGTTAGCAGGCCACCTCAAGATTCAGTATACACTACAACTCTCCCCTTGTCCTATGTCTCTGAAGGAGAGCCTTCCATCACATCCAAGCTTCTTCTGCAACCTACATGTTAGTTATAAAACTATCACATAGAGGGGGAATAGGTGATACGGTTGTTTTTGAAATTATGCACAAGAACTAAATATATCTATCACAACACACCAACAAACCACAAAAGCAAAGCACACAAGAACACAAGATGTATAGTGGTTCCTCGAGATAGAGTGTCTTGAGTAGTACACTATCCCTCTATTGCTTTCTAGCAGTGTGTTAGGGTCAGCAAACTCCTCCAAAACTCAGGCCCGCAGGCCCTACAATCTCAGGTCCTCAAGCCTTACAAAACTCAGGCCCTCAAGCCTTACAACTCAGGCCCTTAAGCCCTACAATACTCAGGCCCTTAAGCCCTACTACTCAGGCCCTTAAGCGCTACAATACTCAGGCCCTCAAGCCCTATAATCTCAGATCTGAAACAAATCCTACAATCTCAGGCATGTAAAAGCTCTACAGAGAAAGAGTAATAAAAACTTCTCTAGCCAGATGAAGATTTACTTCTAGACTTGAAGAGAATGCTTTTGATGTTTTCTTGGACAACACAGATTCCTCTTCACCCCTTTATTCAATTTGGAAAATTCTTATCAGCAGATGTTGCTGAACTAAAACTTGGAGAACGGTTGATGAAGATCGTTTTGTTCTAGGGTTCTTGTTCCTTCTTCAGGCAACCTTGTTATTGTTCTATTGATTTATGCGAATATTCTCTGTGTCGCGTGTTGTTCTTGTGTAAGAATTAGGACATACACTTATCTCTCTTATAAGACTGAGGAGCCAACTAACGGTCTCCTATGATGTCATTTACATGTCAGAGGCCCATTCCTTAACGACACGCGCTGATTGGACCATCATGCAGTGACATTAAATGCAGACAGCACTATTTGAAATGTCTTGATTTATCTCGACGACATTTACAACGTCTCAACAACAGAACCTGATGTTATGTTGATCCATCTTGGACTTGTGCAAATCTTCAAGTCTTCTTCAATCTTATTTAGAGAACGATATCTAGACAATATAAGATATCTCAGCTGCGCTTGCACTTACGACGATATGAAGTCATCTTAAAGATGTCATCGTAAACTTGTTGTTGACATGCGGTCTTCTCCACGATATCGTTGAAACCATTCTGCCTTATCGACGATATCGTTGAAACAATATTGTCTTATCGATGATATCGTCCTGATCATTCTGATGATAGGTGATTCTTCTTCTATAAGCTGTCTTCACTAGATTTCTCTTAGCCTTCTTGACAACTAGCCTTCTTTACGACAATGTCGTCGACAATGCCGAATACTTTGAGGTAAGTCTTCATAGACCTTACAGTGATATCGTCGTGTGATTCTTGTTGATACGATGATACTTAACTTTGATTGATTCTTCTTACACTTACGACGATATCGCTGTGTGTACTTTAATGTCTCAACGATATCGTCGTATTGTCTATATTATCTCGATGATAACTAACATGAACCTTCTGCTTATCTCTGAGAGTAATCTCGATGATATATGCGTGCTTATTCAATGATATGTCCAGCCCTTCTCGACGATTTTAGACTTAGTGGGATTGGAGAAGTACTGGACATATGATTTAAACTCTATAAGTATAAACTAAACATACCATCAAATACATATTGCTTTTATCATTGACCTGAGCACTTCTTCAAATCAGGAACAATGCTCGACACTGTTCCCAACAATCTCCCCCTATTTGAAGAAGTTCTAACTCACCTCAATAATAAATGCCACAGATAGAATGAATAAAATTCAGTCAATTCAAATTGATTCAACTACCATTCATTATATAAATAGAGTGAATGCTTTTAAACAAAAAATTTCAATCATTTGCCCATTCCATTCTTACATCGCACATTCTTTGAAAGTAGTTTTCAACCTCTGATGCTACTGCCTTTGCCTTTCCTCTTCTGCCTTTCATAAAAATGGATGGGTTTTGGAATCTTCTATGGAGAGTGAGGAAGACCATGAGGGAATGCCATCTTGTGATTCATCCTTTTCTCCATTTTCTTGAGATACAGATTCCAGTCAGCTGAGATGTATACCCTCTCAGAGCTTTCTTGAGGGTTTCCAAATTCAATCCAGCTTTCTGATATGATATCCCTGGAGGTAGGACTCCACTTTCCTGCTTGTGGATCCTGCTCAACTTCTCTCAGCCTTTTCTACCGGTACATCCTGCTCTGAAGTTTTTTCCTTTTCTTTGAAGTTGCTAACTCTCCAAATTCAGCAACATATTCCTCTGAATATGTGCTTATAGAAGGTTCAGCTAATTCATAACATAAGGGAGGCTTCTGCAAGGCTTGCATGACTTGACTTGTAGTCCATATAGCTTGATGTGATCCTGCATTTATGATTGCCTTCTCCCCCTTTTGGACTTCTTCAATTAGACAATCATCCAGGGTTTCTTACATTGAAATGAGCCTTTCATGAATTTGTTGTTCAGTGACATCCAAGTTGTTTTGGACTTCTAGCAGATGAGAATCCAGGGTCTAAGTATTCACATGAACTCTATTCAGAATGCGATCTCTGTCGTCATGAATGTTTGTTTCTATCTGCTCAAAGGGATGCTCCACATTGTCTGCAAATGTTACTTGGTTCTACATGAGCTGATGAGTTTGATGGCCAACCTTGTTGATCTCTTCACCAACAAGCTCCATGGCTGGAGCTACTAGGTGATAGAAGTGAGCATACTGAGTGTTCAAATGAAGTATCTCATTCTTCACAGTCTTCAGCTCAGCCTTCATTTTGTTCCTCAGGCCATCAACTATTTGCAGGATGAATGTTTCCATTTTCTACCTCTGAGCACTGAGTAATGCTGTGAACATGTGGAGTAATGATCCTGATTGAGCAGAGGAAGTTTCAGCAGCATTTTCCTCTGGAGGAACTTTGTCTTCGAGGGAATCTTTAGGAGCACTGTAAGATTAGCAGTCACTAATCTGGACTGTTGACTTCTTAGGAGATACTACCTTCATAGGCTCACTAACTACTACGATTACTGTCTTTCCTCTAAGAGCCAATTCCACCCCAGTGGAGGGTTTAGTATTCTCAACTGTTTCTGGCTCTTGTCCTATTCTTTCAGCTCTTGCTTCTTGGATGATCTCTAGCTGAACAAGATCTTCCTAAGCTTCTAGGGTAGAGCACCCTAGATGGTTCTTCCCCTCAACCATTGTAGTATCTTAGGCTGAGCTCCCAGGTTGGAACTCCCCCTCAACTGGAACACTCTCCAGGATTGGACTTCTCCCCTCTTCAGCCACTTCTATGTTAGTAGGTTCAACTTCTTGCTCTGATATATCTTGATGCAGAGACATCTCCCCCTCAAATAGATCAGGGTCTTGTTGGGTTGGGGATCTTCCTTACTCAGAGCTACTAGAGGACTCCTCCTCCTCTGAGGCGACCACCTTGGCAATGTTCTTTGCTTTCTCTGCTGGACTGAAGAGGTACCAATAGGTCCTTTGGATATATACCTATCCCACCTATCCAACAACTTAGAGTACAACCACATGGATTAGTGTAGAGGCACTCCCATCTTTTTGTTGAGCACTTCCCCAAGGGAATTCAGAAAGAAGATAGAGAGAAATCTCCCAAATGAGCGGGTCTTCAGACTGCTTTTTACTCTCTGGAATACAAATTCCCTCCAGTCAGTCATTTTAGAGAGAATGATCATGCACATCACTTCAAACATTTCCTTAGAGATCCGTTCATGAGAACCCAGTTTGCATAACAGGACTTTTCCAATGCTGTCGGCGAGAAGCTTCCCCTTCTGGTTGAAGTCTACATTTTTGATAGACCCATAGGTCTTTCCAGAGTACCCACACCATTCATAACTCGCAGAGATGTCGTCAGTGGATACCTCATCCTCTTCTTCTTCTGCCTTCAGCCGAGGTAGACGCAACGCCTTTTCCAAGCTCTTCGCAGACACTTTCACTTTCTTCCCAGCTACAACTGATTTCACTGAGGATTCAGAACTGTTTAATCTTGCTCCTCCAAAGAATTCCAGGAGCTTTTTGTTAAGAAGGACGCAGGGTTCACTCAGCAGATATTTAAGGCCCCCTGATTCTAGTAACCTTATTACGGACCTGATTTCATCTGAGCAGGAGTTGAAGCCTCCTCGGTGAAGCTCACACCCGAAAGTTATAGAGGTCTCTTCTTTCTTGGGAGCCATTGCAGAAGAATCTTGAGAAGTAGCAGTTGTCGGAGACGGAATAGAAGTTTATTGTAGGAATTTCTTAGGGCAAATGAGAGCATAATTTTTATACTAAGCATTTATTCTATTTATAGTGTAGGTAGACGAAGAGGCGCGTACCTTATCATTTGTACTAATGAATTGATTAAAATTTCATCGGACGACTCTTATTTGTCGAACCAGTATCATATTTGGTAGTCGTATCCTGTTTTGATGATACTTCGGTATGTCACCGAGACATGTCGTCGTTATGCTTCTTTCCAAATTGGTCCATTTGTCATCGATATATGTTGCATGTTGTCAAGACAACTGATTTGGTCATCAAGACAACTGATTGGGTCGTCGAGACAACTTATTCAGATCTTCTTGAGAGGCTCCTTCAGCGGTTAGCCTGACCTTCTCCTAAGCAAGAAATGATTAGTGATGCGAATAAAGTGAGTTAGAAATTACTCTATGTTTAACATCCCCAATTGGAATTTGAAGAAGTTAAACTTAGCTTCATCTAGGGGCTTTGTGAATATATCTGCCACTTGTTTGTCTATGGAGACAAACTCTAGAGATGTATCTTCATTCTCCGCATGCTCCCTAATGAAGTGATAACATATCTAAATATGCTTAGTCCTACTGTGTGAGACAGGATTCTTAGCAATTAAGATAGCACTTAAAGAGTCACAAAATAGGGGTGTTTTGGTCATCTTTAAATTGTAGTCTTCAAGATGATGTTGGATCCATAGCAGCTGATCATAGCAACTCCCAGCAGATATGTATTCTATTTTTGCTGTGGAGATTGCTACACTTGTTTCCTTCTTACTTCTCCATGAGATCAATCTTCCTCCAAGGAATTGGCAAGTCCCTAAAGTACTCTTTCTATCTTCTTTGCACCCTACATAGTCTGCATCTGAAGAGACAGTTAGTTCACACCCATTGTTCCTAGGGTACTATAGGCCAAGACTAGGTGTATCCTTCAGGTATCTTAAGATCCTCTTGACAGAGGTGTGATGAGATTCCTTGGGGTTCACCTGATATCTAGCACAGACACATGTTACAAACATTATGTCAGGCTTACTGGCAGTTAGGTAAAGCAAAGACCCAATCATACATCTGTACTTGGTTTCGTCAAAGCGTATTCTCTTGTCATCCTTGTCCAGAGGCACAATGGATCCCATGTGAGTCTTCATAGAAGAAGCACTCTCCAATCCAAATTTCTTGACTAGCTCTTTAGTGGTCTGTGAGATGAATATACCATCTTCAGATTATTTCACTTGGAGACCTAGGAAGTATTTGAGCTCACTCATACTGCTTATTCCAAACTTTCCCTGCATTAAATTAGCAAATTTCTTGCAGAGATTATCATCTGTAGAGCCAAAAATAATGTTATCCACATAGATTTGCACTAGCAAGATCTTACCCTTAACTTCGCTTAGGAACAATGTCTTGTCAATCATTCCCCATGAGAACTTGTTCTCAATGAGAAAGCTTGACAGGGTCTCATACCAGGCTCTAGGGGCCTATTTCAAACCATATAAGGCCTTTCTAAGAAAATAAACAAAGTCAGGGTGAGTAGATTCCACAAAACATGATGATTGTTCTACATATACTTCTTCCTTGAGGTCACCATTCAAAAAAGCTGACTTCAAATCCATCTGGTAAACTTTTAATCCTTTATACGTTTCTTAGGACAGGAACAATCTGATAGCTTCCAATCTTATGATATGGGCAAAGGTCTAATCAAAATCAATGTCCTCTTACTTTTTGTAGCCCTTTGATACTAGGCTTGCCTTATTCTTTATAATGACCCCATTCTCATCCAATTGTTTCTATAGACCCGCATGGTTCCAATAATGTTTTGTCTGTGGGGTCTGGGAACTAACCTCCACACTTGCATCTCTTAAATTGGTTTAGTTCCTCTTCAATTGCTTCAACCCAGAATGGGTCCTGATTTGCTTCCTCAAATGGCTTGGGTTCAATTTGAGAAAGAAAACTCAAGTATAATGCTTCATTTAAAGCCCTTCTCCTTGTCAGCACTCCTTGATTGACATATCCTATAATTTGCTCTTGAGGATGATGTCTGAATTGTCTATGTGCAGCTGGAAGTTTTCCAGGGATCTCTTCTATGGCAGGTTCTTCAAGTTGGACCTCTTCAGCTGTTTCTAATCATTCTACAACATCTTCTTCTAATTCAACTATTATTGAATGGTCTTCGTCTCTCCTTGAAGTTTCCTCCTTGTCTTCAATGGATAGCTTTTCTAATCTGTCTACTGAGCCTGCATCCACTAAAGAACTAGACTAGCCTTTATTAATAAGGCTAGTCTGATCAAATACAACATGTACAAATTCTTCTAATGCTTGGGTATTGATATTGTGCACCCTATATGCTTTGTTATAGGAGCTGTAGACAACAAAAATACCTTCACTGTAAAAGATTATGGGTTGTCTATAAATTACACCTAGAGGGGGGGGGGGGGGGGGGGGGTGGGTGATTAGGTGTTTTTAGATTTCTTTGCTATTTGAGAGTTTATCTATCACAACACACAAGCATCATAGAAAACACACAATGATTTACAGTGGTTTCGTACAAGATTATGTGTCTAGAGGTAGTTCACTGTCCCTCCCAACTATCTAGCAGTGTGCTAGACTAAGCAACTTCTCCAACTCAGATCTTTTCACTATAATCAGATCTTACAACTCAGGTTCATACAAAACCCTACAAAGCTCAGACTTTACAAGTCTTACAATCTCAGATCTTCAACTAGATCCTACCAAAACACAGGTTCACTAAGAACCATACCAACTCAGATCTACCACTAAATTCTACTGTCTCATGCTCACAAAGAACCTTACAAAGTAATATATAGGTGTTGTAGAAGAGAAGACTTCAGAATGAAATCTTTTAATCACAGATCTTCTTCTTCTTCTTTTAACAATAAGCCCAATGATCTTGTGGATCAATGGACCTTTCTTTAGAATCTTCTGTAGACCTTCACAGCACAGCAACAAAGAAGTCTTCTTCCTTTTGTTGAATCTTCTTTCTCTTCAGGAAATATGCGTGAGAATAAAACTTGAGAGAATACTGAGCAAGCGTATTCCTATAGATAAAATTATCTTCTTTTAAATGCTCTGCAATTTTGCATAAAAACCCTTAATGATTATTCCATAATCAATTTTCCGTTTGAAAACGTCTTGCAGAATTGGTAATTTTTTATCATAATTACTAGTCTTTCTTGGAACTTGCAGAATATAGAAATAATAAATTTCTTTCTTAAGTAATGTGTAACGGCTATAATCTGTAGAGAATATATCATTCATTGCTCCTTGATTTGTGCACAAGATAGAAGGTGTGCACATTCCCTGAATATCAATTTCCAAGAAAGTCTGCGTATTAAATGTTGCTTTGCCATCTGTCAAGACGATGTTAATCCTTCAAGATGATATCGCCTTCATCAGTGTATATGTCAGATATACTTCACAACGATATCATCGACATGCTTCCTTCTTCTCGGCTCTAGTCAATGTCAAAACGATATCATTTCTTCTAGATAACATTGTCGAGATGTTACTTTCAATGGGACTTAGACTTATTCTTTATGCTGACTGTATTTCTTCTAGATGACATCGTCGTGATCATCTAGACGACATGAAGTATTCAAGCCGATGTTTGTCCATATGCACCTTTTTTCATGACTTAAGGAGTTAAGTCTTTTAGCCTTCAAGATTAAACTTCTTCTTCAAGGCGATATCATCGAGACATATTAGCTTTATCCTCGATAAGCTTTCTTCAATACGATGTCATTGCTATCTGAACTTAGCTTTATCCACGACAAGCTTTCTTCAAGACGTTGTCATCGAAACATCTAGACTTCGTCTTCCTTAGCTAAAAATGTTCTTCAAGACTTTATCGTCGAGACATCTTAGCTTTATCCATTATAAGATTTCTACAACCTTCAAGATGATGTGTATTCATCAAGACGAAATCGTCAAAACTATTTCGACGATGTGATACTTTTCACCACGATCCTTCTAGTGAGTCATGAGACAATATTTTACTTAGTTAATTTTCATTACTTTATCATCTAAATATTGGTGATATAGCTTTGATGTATCTGTCATAACATGAACTTAAACACAACATCAAAAACAACTTAGCTTATCTATACTTGTGTTCCTTCTTCAATACTAGAGATATTGAAGGCATAATACCCAACAATCTCCCCCTATTTGAAGAGGCCAGAACTTATAACTATAGATAGGCCTTACTAACACATTTAATGATTGACAATAAATTAGGCATTTGATCATTACATATATTAATTAACAACAATCCAATACATTAACAATATATATTAGATACAAAGATGTAAAGCATGGAATTGTGCAAGTGATTTCTAGAATCCTTCTTCTTTTCAACCCTTTTGAACAACTTTGGCTTTTCCAGAAGGTCGTGCCTTCTTTGATTGCTCAGCTTCAGCCTGTTTCTGCTTTTGTCTTTCAAAGTAGTTGTAGGGATTGGGGTTATATCTGAGAGGTGCATGTGCAGGTACTGAGGTATCTCCCATTTTGATCTTGTTCTAATAATCCATTCTTTCAGCTACACCAATCACTACAACAAAATACACTTTTAGTAAGGACTAAATTGTAACGAAGAAAAAATTTGTTACTAATAGCTATATTTAGTAACGAAATTTTGCTATCGTTACAAAAGCTTAATTTTTTGTAACAAGAATTTTATGATTCGTTACAATAAATAATTGTTTGTTACAATAAGCGCAGGTATTTGTAACAAGACTAGTTTTACGTTACAAATAGTAAAATGTTCTCACAATAAGTAGCAATTGTGACAACACCATGAAAGTATTTGTAACAATTAGAATTTTCTTACAATTAGTATTTTTTGGTAACCAAAGTTTTGTTACAATAAATATATTAAATTTTAAAATGAACGAAAATATGATATTATTTTTTTAGGCAATTGTTAGCCGCATCCCAGTTTTTGCTATCCGCAACCCTTTTATATAAATTATTACACATTTTTTTAGAAATACACATTGTACAAGCATTTTTAGGAAAAGTGTTCAACACGAAAGTTGTAGATATCGTCGAGATCTACAACTTTCGTGTTGAACACTTTTGCTAAAAATGCACGCACAAGATATATTGCCGCCCGAATTAAAACATGGGCGTAACTATAACGAATTTTTGGAAATACGCATTGTGCATGCATTTTTAGGAAAAATGTTCAACACAAAAGTTGCAGATCTCGACAATATATACAACTTTCGTTTTGAACAAGGCGTATTTCCAAAAAAATGCATAATAAGTCTTATAAAAGGGTTGCAGATAGCCAAAACTGGGGTGCGGTTAACAATTGCCTTTTTTAATATAAACTTAAATTAAAAAACATATAAACTTAAAGTATAAAAACATATAAACTTAAAGTATAAAAACAGGTACATATATGTCACATCGATTGCTAGAAGACACGTGACTTAATGAAAATAGATATAAAGAGTCATCATATCGATAAGTAAAACACATGGTTTAATGATATATTAAGCTAGCATTAATTACTTTTTAAATAAGATTTACTTTTAAGTCAAGACACATATACATGTGGTACTATTGCGGCATGGGTATTTTCGCGCACGGGGTTTGCGAGCTGCAGGAGCGTCATCACACATGGGACAGTAGTACTATCGAGGCGGGGGTAATGTCGCGTGGGGCACGGGCGCTTCCTATATATGCACTTTTAGTTGAACGAGCGTCTGAGAGCGGGCTAGAGTTTGGGAGGAGGTAGCGACGTCGACGTTGTCGGGGTACTGTCACAGCGGAGAGCACACATCGAGCACGGGCATAGCCCGTACAAAGATACTCGTGTGTGTGTGTATATATATATATATAATTTAGTAAATATAAATATTATTTTGAAATTAAAATATATAACATTATTATAAAACTTTAATATAAAACTTTATTATAAAATTTTAATATAAAACTTTATTATAAAATTTTAATATGAAACTTTATTATAAAATTATTATATACATTATGATATATAAAAATTAATTCAATATTAATGTTAATTTAATTAATTGTAATAGTAATTAATATTAAATTTCATTATATATATATATATATATATATATATATATTACCGTTTATATATATATATATATATTACCGTTTATATATATATATATTACCGTTTATATATATATACACACACGAGTGAAACGACACGGGGCTCCGCCCCTACTATCAAGCGCGACAGTATCCGGCCGGCGACGGCGGGCTTCGCCTGCCCTCGGCGTGATGTTGTCGGGCGGCCTTCGACCGCATCCAGGCGGGTTATGCCCGCCTCCGCACGGGCTTCGCCCGTGCTCGACGCGTCTGCGGGTTGCGCCCGCAACATATACATATGAGTATACGTACTCGAAATAACCGTAAAAAATTTTAAATCAATATTACAATATTTATTTTGCAAAAAAAAATTCGTATATTGTTAAAAAAAAAAATTCTCTCTCTCCTGCCGCCCTCTCACTTTCTATCTCTCTATCTCCTCCATCTCTTTCTTTCTCTCTCGGCTATCTCACTCTCTCCCCCTAGCTACCAGCCGTACTCACACCTCGCTCTCTTCTAAATTTTCTCCCTCTTTTGTCTTTCACCCGTTGTAGCTTTAGGAAGGACTAAAAACGTTCTGCACTAGCATGCTTTTTTTTACCGGTGCGCGCGAGATGACTATTAAATATCGTAACATGAAAATATCTAATGTACCTTTTATTTTATTTTTATAAATAGAAATATATTATCAATTAAAAATAAATTATTTATTTATTATCACTACAAAAGAGGCGTCTATAACGACGTTTTTTTGTAGCGTCGTTTAAGAAAATAGGACTAAAGATTTTAACTTTTATAGCTTTTTTGGGAGAAACGCACATTTTTCTTACGAGCGCGCGAGAGATGACCCCAGTGTGCTGTCGCAAAAAAAATTAAATTTAAAAACATATAAATTTAAAGTATGTAAACACGTGTCATATCAATTGCTAGAAAATACGTATTTTATTGAAAATAAATATAATGAAAACCATAAATACATGTCATATCGATTGATAAATAAAACACACTTTTTAATAAGAATTATTTTTTAAATAAGATTATTTATTTTTTAAATAAGAATTACCTCCGCACATTTTCGCTCGCTCTCGGGCACTCGATCAACTGATAGTGCACATGAAGCCCCAATTTCTCGCACGACAGTACCCCCGCTTCGACAGTGCCACAACGCGACGACACTCCTACAACTCGCAAACCCTCACGCGCAATTGTCAAAGACTTGTAGTACTACATCGGCATGAGTATTTTGCATAAACACACATAGCACACACAGTCATAGACACACAGACACACAAACAGACACAAGCACACACAGTCATAGACACACAGACACAGGAACACGCATGCATGCATAAACACACATAACTAGAGATCGCACAGACACACACACATACACTCACGCAGACACAGACACAGATACAGGCAGACACATGCACATAAACACAGAAACAGACACACAGACATAGACACAAACACAGATACACACAAACACACATACATAGCTAGAGATCACACAAACACAGACACACGCTCACACAGAGACAGACAAAGGCACAGACAGACATAAACACACAGACACAGACACACAGACACAGACATAGACAAATACAGACACAGACAAACACAAACTAACAGACACTTACACAGACACACAAACACATACGTCATAGACAAATACAGACACATACACAGACAAAAACACAGTAATAGACACTAACAGACAGTAACAGACACTTACAAACACAGACACAGACACACACACACACACACTCACTTACAAACACAGACACACACACAGACATACACACAGACACGTACATTATTTGGCAGGTGGACTCATTCGACGGGTGACATCAATAAATCGGCGATAGTAATATTCGACGGACGACATCAATCAATCAGCGGGTTTCACCCGCATCCAAGTGAGCTTTGCCTTCTTCGGTGGGCTTCGCTTACATCAAATTTAAAAAAAATAATGGTGAGATGAAGGCTCTGTTTAGCACGGCGATAACATGTCTATAATTAAAAATATATAAGTACGTTCGTGCGCTCCAGCCAAAAATTCGACTCATTTTCGCAAGCCAAAAGCTTTGACGTCGCAATTTAGGTCACAACTGATCAACTCCAGCGACGAGCCAACGAAGAATGCAATGACGTTCCAGGTGCATAACTCCAGCTTTAGTGACCAAAAAAAAATTGGCCTTTCATTTAAATTATATTTAATTATTTATACTTAAAAATATAATATTGCCTTTTTTTTTCTCCGCCAACAGTTCTCCAGCCGATCCAATATTTCATTTCCCTCCATTTTTTTCCTTTTCGCTCCACTTATCCTTCCCCATTTTATGGCCTACGTACGCAGACAGTGCTTCCGCCCTTTATCTCGCACTCACGCCGCAATCCTCCTAGGGCAATTCTCTCACGCGGCGCTCCTCCCAGACGACGGCTCTAACGAAAGCACTTCTCCACTCTTCTGCTCATTGTCAATCCGCAGAAAACCGCCTTCACAGAAAGCCGCGACATCTCCGAAGAAACCCTCTACGGTCGGAGGCCCGAAGCTCCTTCATCGTGTTTGCTCACTTGAAAACCTGGCTGTTGGAGCCAGGTTTACTGGTTCCGCTCTACTGGTTCTCAATAATTTCTACATCTTCTTCCGTCTCCTCGATTCCGCTCTACTGGTTCTCAAATCGATCGACAACCCGTCCGAGATTTTATGGACTACCCTAATTGCAGTGTTTTCCAAGAATCAAATGCACAGAGAAGCCCTCTGCTCAACGACAGGTGCCATCTCTTTCCCTTCGTTAAACCTGATGCATTCACTTATCCAAATGCGCTGAAGTCCTGCAGCGGATTGACTAACGCAAGGAAAGATGAAGCTAATAATTAGGTACTTCTGTGCCCGATTAAATTGCAGATTTATTGTAATAATATGTTAGGGTTTTACCATTGATAAATTGAGAGTGAAGCCATCGATTTCATTTGATCAATAGAGCGTGTTAGCAAAGATGAAGCTACTTTGGTTGTTGCTCGGAAGGTCTGTCATCCTTTTGTACTGTGTTAGATGAATGGTTTGCACTTTTGGTGTTTGTTGAAATGCCTAAATGAATTTCTCCAAGAAACATTTCATTTGTGTTTGCATAAATCTATTTGCATGAATGAGTTTAGCATTAATTAGTTAGATTGATGTTAAAATTTGATGTTTAAGCTTCATTTCAATTTATATTATTTTAGCTCTGCTTGATGTTTAAGCAATGCTATTTTGTTCTTTCAAAATCTTCAACTTTTAAATTTTTTTTACAAAGCTATAGCCGTTTTTATCATATTTGTAAGGTCCGCCAATGGTTACCGTGTTAGTAAGATAATACTTGCTAGGAATTTAGATTTCAAACTTAGTACTTGTTAGTAATCTAATATTTATACCAACTGCACTCCGAGGATTTTCAGGATAAGAAAACCAACATGAACCGTCTTGATCACACAATCAGGGCCGTCAATGGTGTAAGAGAAGGTGAGTTTTTTTTTTATTAAATCAATTGCTTGTTGTCCTATTTTGTTCATCCTTTTATGGCTGTTTTGAGGTTTCTTTGCAGATTGCCAAGTGTTCTATGAAATCTATGAATAAGGTGTTTCATGTAAGCTTTTCAGATTATTCGTCTTAGGGCACTTAAATCTCCTCCAATGCCTTGAAAATGAATATAGCGTCAAGTGTTTTTCATTTGTTGGCTCCCATTCTTCAACTCATAGCATCGAAAGTGTTTATAAAATTTGTAGATTCTTCAATCTTATGTGAACTATTGCATTTATTATTTACTTTTAGATAGAAATGTCATTTATTAAAGTGTTCAGTTTCTATCATTATAGGTTACTGTTAGAGTTTCTAAGTTAATTACAGTCAATATGGATGCTGAAATGGCATTGGATATTTACAAATGAGCATTGTAGTTTAGATTGTCTTTCAACATTTAAGTTAGAGATATTTACTGATGACATAAGAAATATTACTTTATAGGCATTAGATAGAGATAATACTGATGACTTTTTTTCTTGATTGTAATTGTCGTTATGAAAATTCAATAATTGTTCGTCAACATAATGCTCTTTTTTTACATCGTGTATGTTTACTTAATATAAATATACCATCCAACATGAATATTTTTGTGTATAATCTAAAATGTGGGGTTCTAGTGCATTAAAAGTGAAAAAAATATCATATATATTTTTTTAAAAATGTCGTAGATTTTGCGGTGTTTTTATAAAAAAACACCGCTAAATATGCAGTATTTTTTTAAAACATCACTGCAGATATTCACAGCGTTTTTAAAAAACAAAACGCCGCGGAAACTTTAGCTGCGTTTTTGAAAAGCGCCGCGGAAGTTTTAGCTATGGCGGCGATCGCTTTCACAGCGCTTTAACGGCGTTTTGAAAAGCACCGTGAAGACTATTGTTGCCTGGAACTCGATGATAAATGGATACAGCTTGCAAGGGGATTCAAATTCATGTTTTCAGCTATTCTCTGCCATGAATGATGAAGGAATCGGGCCTACTGCAACTATTATCAGCAGCTTGCTCTATTTGTTTACAAATTCATGTTTCTCTGTAGAATAGAAATAGTAAAAAGTGTATTTTATAGTGTTTTCCCATTGTTTAAATTTAGATCAAGATTCCGGCTTCATGTGAATACATATATATGTTTATCATGTTGAAAATGTTCCTATTCTTATCTAATCTCACCAAAAATGACAGTGTCTCAGCCATTTTTGTACAGAGATCGAAGTTGAAACTTGGAGGGTCTGATTTGAGGATCACCAGGCTTGGAATTGGGGCTTGGGTATTGGGAGATACCACTTACTGGAATGATTTCCAATGGGATGGTAATGCTCTTCTCTTATTGTCATAACTCTATTTGTTTTAGTATTTTGTTCAATGTTATTGGGAAGAGGTAATGATGGTTAACTGGAGTTATTGTGCTTTACATATTTACAAGTATTTGTGCACTGATGTCCATGTACCCAATTTTGAAAAATAACTTCTAATCTGGTATTTATTGCTTTACTGGATATTGTTGGTAGGGATGTTAAAAAAGGTCATTTTGTATGATAATGTTCCAACTAGATAATGAGCTCAAGTTACTTAAATTCTTTTGGTAACCACATAGGCACAGGTTATTTCCTTTCACATTTGGGAGCGATATATTCTATCTGGTTCTTCTTGCTATTACAACCTCTTAATCATGTCGAACATCAAGATGGTCTTTCTTCATCATGTTTTCCCAATAGTAGTCCGACTACATTTTTGTATGGTTTTGCTTTCTTGGAATTTTCTTCTCATTCGGATGCAATGATAGCATTTCAATGGCCAATAAATGTTTATTTTGGTTGAGGCGGGACCGCAGAAGATGTCTTTTCCACTAATTCATTACATATTTACAAGTTTTAGTGTTTTGTTCCAGATTTTGTTTGTAGAGTATGATCTTCCAGATTATTTGAGAGTATTATCTTGGTCATCATCTTTCAGATTTGTTTTGTTGAATTTTTCAATTCCCCTCTATTCTTTCATGTTGAATGTTATAAATTAATGACACAATATTTGAAAAAAAACTACGCAAGAACAATTGACACCCAAGCATGTGAAATTGTAGATGTCTTTTCCCTGTGATATTTCTTTTTCTGCTTAAATATAGGTTATTAGACAGTTGGTGAATACTGAAATTAGGTTGTTTTATGTTTATTTTCCAGTATTGTATTTGTTTATTATTTCAAGCCAAATATTTCCTCTTGTTTATGAGTTTACTAAATGGTAATAATGTGTAGCCACTTCCTAGCATGATTAGAGAGATATGAGAATCCTTACTAGCAATTATGTGTTTATTATTTCTACTCCAGGTTTTTCTCCATATCTTCAACCATGTTTTATGCATTTCATGCCAGCTGCAATTATGTGGACAATTAATGATTTTCCAGCTCTCATGTTTTTTAAACATTAACAATTGATCTTTTTTGTAGGGTATTGGAGCCTTGGTCGGAAAGTGACTGAAGATTCATTAGTCAGAAAGTGACGGAAGATTTGTTAGTCGAAAAGGGACGGAAGATTCATTAGTCGGAAAGTGTCGAAGTTGATGTCATTTAAAACATGTCGATCTTATTGTTGTTATGTAATAATGTGTTGTTATAGATGGGATGACACTAACTTGTACTCTATGTAATATTTTTTTGTAAATAAATACATGTTCAAATTTAATAATTGTAATATATGTGTTTTCAGAATTTTATCTTGTCTTTAGCTAAGGCCTTAAGAAATTTGATGTCATAATTAATATTTATAATAAAATCACACGTATACATAAAAAATAGGAATTGATAATTTTGATATATAACTGAATTTGTTTTTAGTGAGGAAAATTTAAAACAATTGTAACGAATAATTCTTTACTATCTTATAATTTATTGTAACGAAATAATGTTTGTTACAAGTTATTTATTTATAGTGAGGAAAAAGTCAAACATTTGTAACGAAATATTCTTTACTATAACTCATCTTATTGTGAGGAAGTAATGTTTGTCACAAATAAATTATTTGTAACGACAAACAAAAATTCGTTACAAGAACTTCTAGCGTCGAGCCTTAGGTAACGGTCGTCACGTAAAGTAAATTACGTTACAAAAACTGTGTAACGAAATTAGTTACCTTTTGTAACGTTTTTTGTCCTTACTAAAAGTGTAATTTGTTGTAGTGTCTTTCATATTTTTGTCATTCCTCTGAGCTGTAGAAGGTCCCCTTATCATACTTTCCTTGCTGATATAGATTCCAAGTGTTCAGGATGATATCCCTTGAGCAAGGGCTCCATTCTTCAAAATTAGGATTTTCTTAACTTCTTCCATTCTCCTCCTCTTAGCTTCTTGCTCTTTAGTGTCAACAGAGTGTCTTTTACTTTTCCTGATTTTCCAACTTCCACTTGCAGGCACATCAACAAAATACACTTGAAAGCTCTCAGGCTCTTGATACTGTTCTGTAGGGGCTTCATGAATTGAACTGTGAGGAGGTTCTTTAGGGAGATTTCCTTCAGGAATTGGATGTTGATAGGCAATCCCATAGTTAATAAGTTCAAGCTCCATAGAGAACCTTACTTCATTTGCTAGCCACATGGCATGGTGGCTTGACATTATCTCCCCCTTTCTGGCTTCTAAAAATATTTCTTTAGAGAAGGATGCTTGAAAAGTCTGAAGTTGTCTAGCTAGGAGGTTATTCAGATTTCCAATGGCATCCATAAGAGTTCCCTGAGATGCCCTGACAGTTTGATGGAAAGAATTTGAAAGGTGATCTTGGGTTACATGAAACTGGTGTAGTAATGTTTCACCTACATTGTCCACAAGCTCCTGAGATACTTGAGCAGAGGAGGATATTCTCAGAAGGACAGTGTTGATGGCATCTTCAAAATCATTTAGTCACATCTTGATTATGGATGATGGACTGCTGATTGTCTCTTAGAGTAGACAATCTATCAAATACAATGTTGAGTTGTAGTCCAATTAGAAGGTTAGCTAGATTAATGTTGGCTATTTCCATCTTAGTATTTTCCACAACATTTGCAGCAGTCTGATATACATTTAAGTTTTGATGGTTTAGATGATCAATATCTTCTTGGAGGACATTTATCCTGGCAGAGAGATCATTTCTGCATCCTATAACAGGCTAATTTACATATGCTTCAAATGGTTCTCTTTGTCTAATAAATAGACCTTCCATTTATGAAATAAAAGTCTGGTGAGAGAAATGTGAGAGCTGTGTTGGGTAAAGGATGTGGATCATCTTCTATTCTTGGAGGTGAAGGCAGCTTTGTTGATTGACCTGTATGCTCCCCCTCCATTGGTGCAAGGGTTTCTGAGTGGTGCTCATTGATGAGTACTTTTTGTACTCATCTTTTAGTATAATTTTAATATAGTTTTAATATGAATTTATATAATTTATATGTATTTTCTTATTTAATATGTTCCTTTTTAATTTTATAAACTAACTTAAGTCTTTTCTATGTTTTTCAAGATTTCTGGGCATTTTGAGCAGAATTGTCAAGTACACGCCCAAGGTCACTGGCGTGACCAAGGGCGTGACAGCCTAGATGTGTTCCAGACCCAATTCCACCACTTCGAGCTCGTTCTATGAAGAATTCCCCAAGTACACGCCCCAGGTCACGAGCGTGACCAAGGGCGTGACCCTGGCTGCTGCGTTCTTGAGGTGGGTTTTCTCAAATGGAAATTTAAAATAAGAATTAGAAGAATGATTAGCACTCGATCTTTGAATCACCTTGGAGATAAAAATAAGAACAAAGAATAAAAGCGTATTCTCTTAATAAAATAGCTTTGACCGTGGAGATTCCCGAATTATGAACGCACCTCTCTCGAGGATGCGCTCAACTGAGTTTAGGTTGATCAATCAAACTCTCGTTCTAGAATCAAAACCCTTAAAACTCATCTTATCGAAGTGAATCCCGCTATTGGCTTTTACTCCAATACGGAAGGGTAACATCGTCCTCTCTCGAGGATTGCATTCTACTCTTTTTATCCTTGAGTGATCGATTTGTCTTACGAGCCTCTCGGCTAACTAAAGAACGAAAACAAGAATAAGAATTATATATCGAAAATATAATCTCGTTATCTTAAAATCAAGGGCAAATCTTAAGCATTTTCGAAAAGAGAAATAGCAGCTATAGATTATTTCATGACTTATGTCATTCCTTGGATCATCTGGATCGAGTACTAATAATTTTTTAGTTACTCATGGAGATTGAGGAATCAAAATAAATAAAAGAGCACATGATAAAAGAGGGAGAAAATGAGAGACGAAAACAACTATTTTATTAAATTACTAAAGAAAATTACAAACTATGAAAAAGAAGTTAAAACTATCAAATTGAAAACTACAAGTTGCATAAAGAAAGAGGATTACAAGAACTACTAAAACATGAAAATAAAACATAAAATGAACGTTCTAATCCTAAAAATCGGTCCCAAACTTCATGGAGAAGCTCCATTTAATTAGGCAGAAATTTAATGTTACACGCCCTTGGTCACGCCCGTGACCAAGGGCGTGTAAGGAGCGTGATCGATGTTGGTGCGGAGAGGGCGCGTTCTGGATTCAATGCAGGCGTTTCGGGCGCGTCACGCCCTAGGTCACACCCATGACCTGGGGCGTGTAATCTTTAAATGTGCTGCTGGCGGGAAATCTTTGGTGGGAAGGCACGCGGGGCGAGTCACGCCCGTGACTGGATGTCACGCCCAATGGTCACACCCGTGACCTGGGGCGTGTAACTTTAAATGACGTGGCAGGCGTGCTGGCAGATGGTGGCGGGGTCCCGGCTGTGATTGGATGTCACGCCCTAAGTCACGCTCGTGACCTGGGGCGTGTACTTGAACATTCGTCGAACTCTCGCCTATTCGTCGATCTCCTGAATTTTTGTCGAACGCAGCAGCTAGGGTCACGCCCTTGGTCACGTCTGTGACCTGGGGCATGTACTTGGCGAATCCTTCACGGAATGAGCGTGAAGTGGCAGAATTGGGTCTGGAACACATCTAGTCTGTCATGCCCGTGACCTTGGTGTGTACTTGACAATTCTCCTCAAAATGCCCAGAAATCCTGAAAAACATAGAAAAGACTTAAGTTAGTTTATAAAATTAAAAAAGGAACATATTAAATAAGAAAATACATATAAATTTTATAAATTCATATTAAAACTATATTAAAATTATACTAAAAGATGAGTATAAAAAGTACTCATCACTCACATTCTTCTCCTTTTGTGAATGTATGCAGTTCATCATTGAGAAAGTAATTTAAGGACCTGTCAGATTGATCATGTTCTTCAACAGATGCATGACCACTTGGTTTTTTTTGCAGGTAGCTGCTCATGAGCTGGATCCATCTCCTCTTGAAGGGTTTCTTCTCTCATTGGCTCCCCCTAAATAGGAGTCAGGGGTTCTTGAGGAATTTGAGGTACTGTGGCAGGGGTCTTTGAGCATTGAGCAGAAGGTTCAACTGCATCTTTCTTTGTGAACCTCTTCTCCCACCTGCTCACTATTTTTACATCAATCTTTTTCAGATAGTAGAGAGGAATTGATTCTGAAGCTTTGAGGAGATGAGGGATGGTATTCTTGAGATACAAAGATAGGATTCTTACAAATTTTGGAGAATTAATGTGATCTGTAATCATGTCAAATATCAACTTCCCCAGTTAGTCCTTTTGTTTAAGATTACCCTGACCATTATCTCAAACATTCCTTTAGAGACTCGATCATGCGAGCCTGTCTTACATAACAACACCTTTCCAATGATATCTGTCAGTAATTTGCCTTGCCTGTTCATGTGCATTCTCTGCAATCTGTCGTAGGGTTTAGTTTCAAAACTGCACTATTTCAATCCATCCTAGACATCTGAATCTGTGATTTCTTCTTCTCTCTCATCCTTTTCAAAAGCAGTAAGTTTTAGGATTTTGGATAAACTTTCAGCAGTCACTTGAATTTGTTGCCCTGCTACAACGGTGCGAATTTCCTTTTCAGATTTGTGAAATTTGGCATTTTCATAAAATGTCGAGACGGCTAAATGGTAGAGATGAGTTGACTCAGTGAGGATGTATTCTAACTCAGATGCATACAGCAGGGTTATGACCATATCCAGATCCTCTTCAGACTTCTCAAAGCTGCCTTTCAGAAGTTCTCCACCGGAAGGGATTTTCTCATCATTCTTTTTCAGCGCTATTTCGTTAGCAGAGAGTTGTCAGAAGGAACAAATTGAAAGAAGGATTCTAGGGTTTCATGTGTGCTTGATTTCTATGATTACACAATCTCTAATATATAGAATAATGCATTGGGAAGGCAAAGAGGCGCGTACCTTTTCAAATCCTCATGTAACATTTTGTGAATCTTGTAGTTGCGGCGCAATCATGACAGTGTCGTGTCCAATGATGTAATTGTGTCGGTCTGGATTGAGCTTTGTCATCGAGTGTGTCATCGAAATTTCTTTACTCTTGTCATCGATACGTGGATGTTGTCGTCGAGACTTCATCAATACCGTCGTTATCAGTTAAGATGATATTCTTTGTGAAGCTATTTTCCTCTAGAAGACTTAAGTTATGCCTTCTAGTGTTCCTGTCTTCAAAAACTAAGATTGTCAGATCACTTTAGTGTGGAACTTGTGTGAGATCCAACCCATTATCAAAATATTTCACACTTACTAAAAGGGGATATAATAGATTTAACATGCCCAATTTGATTTTGAATTGATTGAACTTAGACTTATCAAGGGGCTTAGTGAAAATGGCAGCTATCTGCCTCTCTGTATTAACATACTCAAAGCAGATGTCCTCCTTTTCTATATGCTCCCTAATGAAATGATATCTAATTTCAATATGCTTTGTTCTACTATTTGCCATAGGATTTTTGGCAATAGAAATGGCACTTGAGGAATCACAAAATAATGGTGTTCTCTTGATGTGTAAGTTGTAATCTTCTAATTGGTGTTGAATCCACAGGAGTTGTGCACAACAACTGCCAGCTGAAATGTATTCTGATTCAGCTGTGGAGATAGCAATGCTATATTGCTTTTTAGTACTCCATGACACAAGTCTTCTTCCCAGGAACTAACAAGTTCTTGAAGTGCTTTTTCTGTTCTCTTTGCACACATCAATGTCTGCATCAGAATATCCACATAGCTCAAAGTCATCTGACTTAGGATACATGAGCCCCAGATTTGGAGTACCCTACAGATATCTCATAATTTTTTTCACAGTTGTTTAATGAGATTCTTTGGGGTTCACTTGATATCTTGCACAGACAAATGTAACAAACATAATGTCTGGCCTACTAGTAGTGAGGTAGAGCAATGAGCCAATTATGCTTCTATACATGGACTCATTATAGGATTTCCCCTTTTCATCCTTGTCTAGAGACACAGTTGAACCCATAAGAGTTCTCATAAGGGTAGAGTTCTCCATACCAAATTTCTTTATGATATCCAAGGTAAATTTGGTCTGAGAAATAAAAATTCCTTCCTCAGATTGCTTTACTTGGAGACCTAAGAAATACTTTAGCTCTCCCATACTGCTTATTTCAAATTTACTTTGCATAAGTTTAGCAAACATTTTGCAAAGACTCTCATCTGTTGATCCAAATATAATGTCATCAACATATATTTGGACCAAAAGGATCTGGCCCTTCAACTCTCTCAAGAAAAGAGTCTTATCTATTTTCCCTCTTGGGAACTTGTTTTCAAGGAGAAAGGTAGACAGTGTCTCATACAAAGCCCTTAGTGCTTGCTTCAGCCCATACAAGGATTTCTTGAGGAAATACACATGGTCAGGAAAGGTTGAAGAGATAAAACCCGGTGGTTGAGATACATAGACTTCCTCTTTTAGATTTCCATTTAGGAATGCTGATTTGACATCCATCTGATAGACTTTGAATGCCTTGTATGAAGCATAGGCTAGAAAGAGTCTGATGGCCTCCAATATAGCAACAGTGCAAATGTTTGATCAATGTTTATGCCTTCCTCCTGCATGTATCCTTGAGCTACCAGCCTTGCATTGTTCTTTACAATCAATCCAGCTTCATCCATCTTATTTCTGTAGACCCACTTTATCCCAATAATATTATGCCCTTGTGGCCTTGGGACATGTTTTCATACTTTACATCTTTTGAATTGATTTAGCTCTTCTTGCATGGACATAACCCAGAATTGGTCTTGGTTGGCCTCCTCAAATTTCTTGGGCTCTAGTTGTGATAGAAAACTGAGGTGCAAGTTTTCATTTAGAGCACTTCTTCTTGTTCTAACTCTGTGAGTGAGCTCACAAATTATCTGATTTATTGGATGAATTCTAAGATGCCTCATAGCTGTAGGCATCATTCCTGCTGGTTCTCTTGTTTCAGTAGCTTCTTTAGCTCCTGCTTCATGAAGCTTATTTTTGAGATTTGGTTCTTCAGTTGGCTCCTCTACTGATTCTGGAATAGATTCCAGTGTGGAAAACTCATTTTTCTCATCTGGTTTCTTTTCTCTGATTTTGAGGTACTCTAAACTTTCTTCGATTCCTGCATTGGATGAACTAGAGGAAGGATTATGCAGCATGCTGCTCTCATCAAAAATAATATGAACAGATTCCTCAATTATAAGAGCATTCTTATTGAAGTCTCTATAGGCCTTGTTATGCATGCTATATACTACAAAGACACCTTCATAGCTCTTTTCAGAAAATTTGGTAATGTAGTGCTTATGGTTTTTTAGCACATAGCATTTACTTCCAAAGATTTTGTTGTAAGCTAGTGTTGGCTTCTTACCCTTGATTAGCTCATAAGGAGTTTTATTATGGTTCTTATTGATGAGTGCTCTATTTTGCACATGACATGCAGTGTTAACTGCCTCAGCCCAAAAGTATTCTGGGAGTGAGGAGTCACTTAACATGGTCCTACCAGCTTCAATAAGTGTTCTATTTTTCCTCTCAGCCACCCCATTATGTTGTGGAGTTCTGGGAGAAGAAAACTCTTGTAGGATACCTTCTTCTTCACAGAATTTGGTCATTGACCCAGACTGAAATTCAGTTCCATGATCACTTCTGATTTTGACCAAAGAGCTGTTTACTTCGTTCTGAATTTGTTTGAAAAAATTCTTGAATGTACTTAGGGTATCAGACTTGTGTTTCAAAAAGAACACCCAAGCAAATCTAGAGTGATCATTAACAATAACCAATGTATAAGCCATTCCTCCTAGGCTTTGCACTGTCATATGACCAAATAAGTCCATGTGCAGTAGGTATATGCACCTAGTGAATTCTTTGTCCTGTATGCTTCTAAATGAAGTTCTTGTTTGCTTGCCCATTTGACATGCATGAGAAGGACTCATATCTAAGCAATCCATCTTAGGAGCATTTATTACCAAGTTCTCTGTTAATAATTTCTTGAGAGACATGTAGTTAATGTGGGCTAGTCTCTTATGCCACTTTACACAAGCAGACACTCCATCATTTCTATAAGACATACTTGCTCATTTTTTCTAATGCAAATGAAATTTAACAATAAATATTTCCAATCCTAGTGCCTGTTAGGATGGATTTATTCTCATAGTCCTTAATCAGGCACTTATCCTTATGGAAATAAACATCATATCCCATGTCACATAGCTGACTTATGCTTATAAGGTTATGTCGTAACCCTTTCACATAAGCTACTCTTGTGATAGTGATACTGTCATTTGTGATCTTACCATAGCCCTTGGCTACACCTCTGTCAGATTCTCCAAATTTAACTTTGGGTCCATCTTTTATAGGTGCAAAGTCCTTCAATAGGCTTCTTATTCCAGCCATATGCCTGGAACATCCACTCAAGTACCACACAGGAGTCTTGATGGTTTTTGGACATACCTGCAAGATAACTATACTTCCTTAGGAACCCAGTCTCCCTTGGGTCCTAGGTTCTTGTTAGATAATGAATTTGCAGCCTTCCTTTTTGTTGTCATATGGGAATGATTCTTGACAGTTGGGTTGAACCAACAGTCTACGGCAAAATGCCCTACTCTTCCACAACACCAGCATTCAAATCTATTGTATCTAGATTTTCTTGTGGTGTTTAGTCTGACTAGGTTAGGCTATCGTTTAACAGCTAACCTTCCCTTCTTGGAGACAGAAGGGTTTTCCCCAACATGGCAATTTCTGCAGGCTTTTTTACTGGAGGATTCTTTTAGCGTGCAGATAGTACACTCTTCCCAAGGAGAGTTTGTCTCTTGCTTAGCCAGATAGAAGGAAACTTAATACTGCTGTCTATCTTGTGGCTTTCTCTGCATCCATAGATACTACAGTGATCATATGAATTTGTGGGTATGATCACTTTTCTAAAGACAGTCTTTCCTTGGGTAGATTTCCCATAGTTTTCACGTGTATTGTAGCCCAAACCTTGCTTATTTTTTTGTGAAAAGCTATCAATCAAGGGAAGAACTGTTTGTGGCTTGGAATAACTAGCCACAATTTTCTTTTCCTTTAAAACCATATCCTCCAGCTCTTTAATTCTAAAATTCTTGCTCTTGATGACTTCAGTCAAAGTGCTGGTGCTCAGTGGAGGGATAGATAATTTGGCTTTCTATTGAGCAAGCTCGGCTACTTTCTCAAGTAGTTCATCTCTCTTCCCACTCAAGGAGGTGATCTCTACATCTTTTGCTTTACAGAGAGCTTTTGATTTCTTAAGGGCATCAAGCAAGGCACCAAATTTCTCAATGTAGTCAGTGTCAACTTCTTCTTCTGTTGATGAGGAGCTGGCATTTGAATCTGTGTTAGAGAGGGTAGGGGATGCTTTAGGAATTACCTATGTGTGATGAATTTCATCACAACATTCTTCATCTGAGAGAGTCATGGCTGCTATGTGGCTATCTGATTCTTATGAGGAGCAATCAGTGTCACTATCACTGAGTGTCTTCACATTCTTTGCCACAAAGCTTTTCTCTAACTTCCTGTTCTTTGAGTGCATTTCTTTCCTCACTCTTCTCTTATCTTTCGGATGGACATTCAGCAATGACATGTCCAAGCTTGTTGCAACTGTAGTAAATAATGTTAGAAGAATTATGTTTACTAGTTTTGGAGTCATACATGTCTTATCTGTGTTTTCTTCTAGGCTTGTCTTCTCTCCTGGAGCTAGAGGGTGAAGATTCATATCTTCTGTTCCCTCTTTTTCTGTTTCTCAGCAGTTTCTTAAACTGCCTGGTGAACAGTGAGAGATCTTCATCAGAGACTTCTGAAGTGGAGTTACTTGAGGTCTCTTCCTCTGAAACATAGACAGGCCCCACTGTCTTGTGCTTTTTGGAAACTCCAGCTTTATAGACCACTGCATTTTCTCTGGTATAAGCCTTGGAGTTCTCCTCCTTAGATAGAAACTTGCCATACAACTGTCTAGGCTCCATTGCTCCCAGATTGCTAACTTCTCTTATTGCACACCGCTTTATGTCCCATTCTTTGTTAAGGGATCCCTGGAATTTATCATTTAGTTCATAGTTGGTGAACTCTATTCCATAAGGTTTGAGCCCATTGACAATCCTGAAGAACTTCTCATAGCAGGTAGCTATGTCATTCTTCTTATCTTACCTGAAGGATTCATACTCCAAATTCAGAAGGGATTTCCTGTCATCCCTGACTTCCTCAGTTCCTTCCATGTAGACAAATAAGGAGTCCCACATTTTCTTAGCTGTTTTGCAATGAATTAGATTTTGAAATGTTGAAAATTGCATTCACAATGATGTTCTTAGCCATTTTGTCCATAATGACCAAGGCAACTTCATCCTTGGTGAACTAAGATAAGCTCTTAGGTGTGGGAACAACTGTTGAATCCACAAGAATGTTCATGGGAACATAGGGTCCTTCTTCTACTGCCAAAGAGACTCTAGGGTCTGAGGCTTCCATGTACAACTTAATTCTTTTCTTCCAGATGGGAAAGTTCTCCTTGGTGCAGATAGGCAGCTTTATGGAGCTCATCTCCTTATGATGCTCACTGGCCATTTGTTTACCACAACTCACTAAATTTGTATATCTTGTTCTAAGTTGTTAAGACTTTGAAATAAACCTACCTCTGATACCAATTGAAGGATTATGGGTTGACTATAAACTACACCTAGAGGGGGGTAATTAGGTGTTTTCAGATTTCCTTGCTATTTAAGAGTTTATCTATCACAGCACACAAGCATCATAGAAAACACATAATGATTTATAGTGGTTCCCTACAAGACAATGTGTCTAAAGGTAGTTCGATGTCCCTCCCACCTATCTAGCAGTGTGCTAGATTAGGCAACTTCTCTAACTCAGATCTTTTCACTATAATCAGATCTTACAACTCAGGTTCACATAGAACCCTACAAAGCTCAGACTTTACAAGTCTTAGAATCTCAGATCATCAACAAGATCCTACCAAAATTTAGGTTCACTAAGAACCCTACCAACTCAAATCTATCACTAGATCCTACCAGCTCAAGCTCACAAAGAACCCTACAAAGTAATACAGAGATGTTGTTGTAGAAGAGAAGACTTTAGAATGAAAGTTTTAAATCACAGATCTTCTTCTTCTTCTTTTAACCATAAGCCCAAAGATCTTTTGCATCAATGGACCTTTCTTTAGAATCTTCTATAGACCTTCACAGTACAGCAGCAATGAAGTCTTCTTCATTTTGCTAATTCTTTTCTTTCTCTTCAGGAAATATGCGTGAGAATAAAACTTGAGAGAATACTGAGCAAGCATATTCCTGTAGATAAAATTATCTTCTTTTATATGCTCTGCAATTTTCACATAAAACCCCTTAATGATTATTCCATAATCAATTTCCCGTTTGAAAACATCTTGCAGAATTGGCAATTCTTTATCATAATTACTAGCCTTTCTTGGAACTTGCAGAATATAGAAACTGTAAATTTCTTTCTTAAGGAATGTATAACGGCTATAATCTGTAGAGAATATATCATTCATTGCTCCTTGATTTGTGCGCAAGGTAGACGGTGTGCACATTCCCTGAATATCAATTTCCAAGAAAGTCTCTGTATTAAATGCTGCTTTGCAATCTGTGAAGACGATGTCAATCCTTCAGGACGATATCGTCTTGATCAGTGTATATATCAGATATACTTCACAACGATATCATCGACATGCATCCTTCTTCTCGTCTCTACTTAATGTCAGAATGATATCCTTCGTGAAAGAGGCGGTCTCACCGCCGATTTCCAGGATACCACTTTTGCTGATCTCTTTCCTGAGGTCGCGGAGATGATCGAGGAAGCAGAGGAGAAGAAAAAGGCCAAGGAATCAGGAACCGGGGAGGCCACCGAGGATGAGTCTATCGAGATCGCGGGAAGTCCAGATAAAGACGATCCCGCTTCCTCTATCCAGGGTGAGGAGACGATCTCGGAGGCGGTCTCAGATTTTGAAAAAGGCGAATCTGATAGCAGTAGTGAATCCTCAGAAGAATCAACTTCTTTGTCAGAGGAGCGATCTCCCCGAAAAAAGAAGCAGAAGAAATAGTTTGTTTTTAGAAAAATGTAATCTCCGGTCGTTGACCGCACCAATCATTGTAATTTTTTGAAATGAATAGAAAATTATTTTGTTCATGAATGAATCTCTTTTATCTGTTAATTTTTGCTATATTATTCACATAAATCGATCACGGCTTCTATCGTGTGCGATCACAGCGTAATAGATTTAGCATTCGATCTCAATGCTTTAGGTTCCGTCGTTCTCTAGTTCATGAAGATATTAGAAACTTGACAGAAATCCAAAGCTGTATAAAAAGGATAACTCTACGATCTCAGCATAATCAGACCGCCTGTGAGAAAATTAGAACTCTTGATAATAAGTCTTTATGAATATCATTGCGACGATCTCAATATACTCAGACCGCCATTTTGAAGAAAACCCAACTATCAAGTGATAGGAAATGAAGGATCATGAGCATTCTCATGTAACTTTGAATTATAAGAGATATCTAGATTGCGATCTCATTATGATCAGACCGATCACTATCAAGACAAGAGATTCCTGAATGGTGATTCCAATCATCTTTGGAAAGCCTTGCATGACGATCACTTTTACCCCAGTCTTGGAGAGGATGAAGCCGGCGATCACAAAAAACTCAGACCTCTTCCAACAATTTTTCTGAAAACCAAGGCTGACAATTACTTCGATCCAAGTCCTAGAGAAGATCGAACCAACGATCGCAAATAACCAAGATCTCTTTATACAATTTCTAAAAACCAAGCCACTTTGGAAGATCATGCCTGGCGATCACAAAAGACCAAGACCGATTCCAACTTCCTTTTTTAGAAAATCAATATTGGCGATCACTTTTATCCAGATCTTGGAGAAGATCAAGACATTAATCATGAATAATGTAGATCACCCTTTGAAGAGAGGAAACATGCGGTCTCACCAACTCTGACCGCTCGATCTCAGTATTAAGAAGTAAATAAGCCCTTGTAGAAAAGAGAAGAGGGAAGAGGAGAGAGGGAGAATTTTAAAATGATCCGCAGGGCAGGTGTGGTCATGTCGATGAGGCTATACCGACATTGCTTTCCCTGATAGATTATGTTTCGGGTTTTAGGCGACGGTCATAGATGTTTCCGACCTCCCTTACCTAACCATGTTTTAATGAATATTCGAGAGTTATAGATCAAAATGATAGGTAGGGAAGGTGTGGTCATGCCGATGAGGCTTATACCGACATTGCTTTCCCCGAAGATCATCAAGACCATAACAATGTCCTTTTTAATGCATGACAGAGCTGAGCCAGCCACCCAGACCTCCTTGCTAAGGTGTGCCAGATGTCAGCTAGGACCCAGCATCCTAAACTTTCACCGCTCGAGCTTGGCGAGCCACTGCAAAACAGATTTGAAATCTCCCCGACATCTGTGGTCCTGCCAGAATTACACGTCAAGCTAACAAACCGAGGGAGAATGAAGTAGGACCCGTCGATGTCTTACTAGACAGGTTTTTGGTTTTTATGAACAACTTGTTTTAAAACTTGTCATTCATTATGTATATCATGAATGTCTTGGCAGTATCTGTACAATACTTAAAAGAAGAGGAAAGAGAGATAGAATGGGAAAAAATTGAATATGAACTTTTTAAGAGAAGAAAAGTTTGAGATCATCTCCACTCCAAGAGTGTGGCAACTCCTCTCCCTCATGGGTTTGGAGATGATAGGCACCATTTCTCAGCACCTTTTTTACCACGAATGGCCCTGCCCAATTTGGGTTAAGCTTCCCAACCGAGCCGGCTCTTGCTGCTGCATCTACTTTTTTCAAAACCAAGTCCCCAACAACAAATTCCTTGGTTCTTACATTTTTATCGAATAATCTTGCCATTCTTCTTTTCACCTCCTCTTGCCTGATGTTTGCTGTATCCCTTAATTCTTCAATTAAGTCGAGGCTATATTTCAACTCCTCATCATTTTCTTCCATCCAATCAATCTGATTTTGTTGTGCTAACAATACCCTCAGACTTTTTACCTCGAATTCTACCGGAATAAGAGCTTCGGAACCATGCGATAACTTGAAAGGAGTCTCTCCAGTGGCAGAACTTGGAGTTGTTCTTAAGGCCCAGAGAACTGAAGGTAGTTGTTCTGCCCAGTTGCCTCTGAGATTTTCCACTTTCTTTTTCAGAAGATTTATGATGAGCTTGTTGGCAGCTTCTACCTGCCCATTACTTATGGGATGATGCACAGAAGCAAAACGTAGCTCAATGCCAATTTGATCACAGAAATTAATAAGAGTTGAATTATTGAACTGAGAACCGTTATCCGTGATGATTGCCATTGGAATTCCGTGCCGACATACTATCTCCCCCCAAATAAAATTCTTCACAGCTTGGGTAGTAATTTTGGCCAATGCCTTTGCCTCTATCCATTTGCTGAAGTAGTCAATCATGACTATAATATATCGGCGCTGCCCACTTGCCATAGGAGAAGGCCAAATCAAATCCATCCCCCAAACTGCAAATGGCCATGGGGTTGCTATCGATTTAAGCTGCTGAGCCGGCTGATTTTGGAGAGGAGCGAATTTCTGGCACTTGACGCATTTCTTAGCAAACTTCTCTGCATCCTTCCTCATTTGAGGCCAAAAATACCCTTGCCTCAGGATTCTTTTCTCTAAAGTACTTGCTCCTGAGTGACTTCCGCACTCTCCTGCATGAACTTCTTGAAGAATTACTGGAACTTCTTCTTCTGAGACACATCGTGCTAGTGGAGAAAGGAAAGTTCTCCTATAAAGCACTCCTGCAACAAGATAGTAGTTAGCTGCTTTTTGTTTAAACCTTCTCTTATCTTTTACCGCTGAATGGAACTTTCCCGTCAAAAGATACCGAACGAATGGATCCATCCAAGACGGATGCTGATCAATCTCCATAACATCTCCTTCTTCAATTGCTGGTCGAAACAATTCTGAAGTTGTTCCTCCTGAGAGAAGTCCAAACTTTGCCAATCCATCTTCTTCCATGTTCTCACCCCTTGGAATATGTTTAATAGCAAAGCTTTTGAATTTTCCTACCTCGATTTTTACCAGAGTTAGATATCGCTTTAAAATACTATCTCTGGTTTCGAAAGTTCCATTCACTTGAGAAGCCATCACCAAAGAATCTGTGAGAACTTTGACATCATCGATCCCCAACTCTCTTGCAAACTTAAGACCGGCTAGCAAAGCTTCATATTCCGCCTGATTATTCGTTACTTGAAAGTAGAACTTCAGCGCCTAATCTAATCATACTCCATTAGGGTTGATTAAGACAACTCCGGCTCCGGAAGAATTTTTTCCTGAGGCTCCATCCACGAAGATTGTCTAAGCAAGGGGTACTCCGACCCCCTTCTGTGACTCAACTTCTTTGGCATCCACCATGAAGTCTGCTAAAACTTGAGCTTTGATCGCCACCCTTGGAACATAGGATATATCAAATTCACTGAGCTGTATTGCCCACTTTGTCAGCCTTCCTGAATGTTCTGGTTTTTCCAAGACATTCTTCAATGGAAGGTCAGTGACGACTAGAATCGAATGAGCTTGAAAGTATGGTCTTAATCTTCTTGCTGAAATTATGAGCATCAAGGCTAGCTTCTCTAGGATTGGATAGCGAGTCTCCGCATTCTTCAGAATTCGACTCACATAGTAAACTGGAAATTGCTTCTTTTTCTCCTCTCGGACCAAAACAGAGCTTATAGCATCGGCTCCGACTCCCATATATAGAAAAAGATCCTCGCCTTCTCGCGGGCTTTGGAGTAGAGGAATTGAAGTCAACTGCTTTTTAAGCTGATCGAAAGCATCGTCACACTCTTTAGTCCATTCAAACCTAGCCCCTCCCCGGAGGGTCTTAAAGAAAGGTCCACTTTTATCCCCTGATCGGGAGATGAAGCGACTCAAGCCTGCCATTCTCCCTCCCAACTGTTGAACTTCTTTGGGGGCCTTGGGAGGTGGCATCTCCAAAATAGCTTTCACTTTATCTGGATTGGGTTCCAACCCTTCTGGAGTGAGGAGATGACCCAAAAATTTACCTTTATTGGCTCTGAAAACGCACTTCAACGGATTCAACCTCATATTGAAGGTTCGTAGGGTTGCAAAAGTTTCCGAGAGGTCTTTAAGATGAGAGGAGAAGGATTTGCTTTTTACTAAGAGGTCATCGACATATACCTCAAGGTTTCTTCCCTTTTGACTCTTGAAAACTGTATCCATCATTTTTTGGTAAGTTGCTCCAGCATTTTTCAGCCCAAAAGGCATCACGAGATAACAGAAGCAACCATCATTTGTGATAAACAAAGTATGAGGTATATCCAGTTTGTGCATCCTGATTTGATGATAACCTGAAAAAGCATCTACAAAACTCATAAAAGAATAACCTACCGCAGAATCCACTAAAGAATCTATCTGAGGCAAGGGATAGCAATCCTTGGGGCAAGCTTTATTGAGTTTGGTAAAATCGACACACATCCTCCATTTTCCACCTGGCTTTGTTACCATTACAACATTTGATACCCACTCAGGGTATTGGATTGGTTGGATGAACTTTGCCTTCAGGAGCTTCTCTACCTCTTCACGGATAGGTTGTGCTAGAGTAGTTGCAACAGACCTCTTCTTCTTGTGGATCGGGATGAAGTTTGGGTCAATATTGAGATGGTGGCAAGCAACATCCGGGTCCACTCCAGGCATGTCATCTGCCGACCAAGCAATGATATCTAGATTTTGCAGAAGGCAAGAGATGAGCTGACTCTTGTCAGTTTCAGATAATTCAGCATTGATGGAGAGGCTCTTGCTCTCATCTTCCTCGCTGATCCGAACATCTTGAGTTGCTTGGGTAGGTTCCAGGCGAACTCCATCTCTTGCATCCTACTCAACTTCTTCTGCATCTTGGACTTGTTCAGGAACTTCAATCGATTCAGCCATCATGACTTCTTGGGGAGAAGAAGACACGATCATGTTGACCGTCTTTACGTAGCATTCCCTAGCTTTCCTTGGGTCGCTCCTGATTCGGTGTTGTTTGCCATTCAAGGTGAATTTCACCGCTTGATGATAGGTGGAGACAATGGCTTGATACCTGTTCAGAAAGGGTCTCCCAAAAATTGCGTTGTAGCTGCTAAGAGCGTCAACGACTATAAATTTGACCAACCTTACTATTCCTCCCAGAATCACGGAGAGAGTAACGAGCCCTTCAACTTCCTTCTTTTCTCCTGAAAAACCATAAAGAGGTCCTTCAGTTGATAGGAGGGGTTTACCTGTCTTCAATGCCTCAAAGGCAGGCTTGAAGAGCACGTTGACCGATCTTCCCGTATCTATTAGAATTTTCTCCACCGTATAATTTTCTATCACCGCTTTAATGACGATCGCGTCGTCAAAGGGATTCGCGGTCTGAGGAAGATCTTCATCTCCAAAAGTGACCGTCCCTCGGACCGGAGCTGAAGAGGTAGCAGCGACCTCTGATTGATAAACTCTTTTCAGACATGCCTTTCTCGAGGACTCCGGACCTGCACCCCCATGGATGCAGAAAAGGTTTCCCAAGGCACCCTCATCATTAGCGTCCACGCATTCGCTGGGAAAACCGATGTTGCCCAGATGGCCAACATCATCTACTTCCTCACATGCCCATTGAACCTCAGCTACCTCCTTGGCCTTGGAGGTTGAGGCTTTAGCAGGATCGCTCTTCTGAATGAGATCAGGGATTTTACCCTCTTTCAGAAGCTTTTCAAAGAACAAGCGGAGGGCTCTGCAGTCCTCCGTCAAGTGACCCCTTTCTCTATGATACTCACAGTAGAGGGTTGGATTTCTTGTTCTTGGATCAGAGTTCAGCGGAACCGGCCTTTTGAAAAAAGGCTGCTTCTGGACGGTTTGGAGTACCTCACTCATTGGAACCCCAAAGTATGTAAAAGACTCTTGGGATTCATCGTAAGGAGACGGGAGGGCCAGAAGTGGAGGTTGGTTGTACTGAATCTGGTGGACTGGGGTAGCTTGCGGTGCAGGTGTAGCAGGGGTTTGAAGAAATGAACTTTGAGGTAGGAAAGATTGATTACCTCGATTGAAGCGGTTGTTGCGATAATTCTTACCTCTCGGAGCTGGAGGTGGGAGCTCTTGTCGAGGCTTTGAGGAAGATGGAGCAGGATAGAATCCCGCAGAGCCTTTCTGAGTGGCTCTGTTGGTCAGATTGCTCACATAGGTGGGGTTGTTGATCTCCCCTTCTATGTAGCGATTGGCAATGCTAATCAACTCCTGATAGGAGCCAGGCTCCTTGGTGGTGACTTTAAACTTCAGAGGGCCCTCCTGCAGGCCGCTAATCAGAGCCACCATATAAAGTTCAGGATCCATATCCCTGACTCCCAAGATCTCTTTTTGAAAGCGGTCAACAAAATGCGCTGCAGTTTCGTTGTCGCCTTGCTTAATCTTGAAGAGGGTCGCAGGACCACTCTTCCTTTTCTTCGCGGTGGCAATCCTTAGGAGGAGCTCTTGCCTCAGGGCAGCAAAGCTCGGGATAGATTGACAGGGCAGCTTATAGAACCATTCCATGGCCGACCCATCGAAGGAGGTGACCATCAGCTTGCACCTCACTCCATCCGAAATGGTCCTGAGAGCAACAGCAGACTCGAAGGCTTGAAGATGACACATTGGGTCGGTCTCTCCTGTATACACAGGGAGGCGGGGCTCTCTGAATCCATGAGGAATCGGATCCCGACGAATCTCATCAGTAAAGGGCGAAGGCTCCCCTAATTCAGAAGGTCCCGGAGGAGGGAGAAAGGAAGCAGGAGGAGCTTGAGGGTAAGCAAACCCTTCTTCAAAATTCAGGGCCTGAGCCGGAGGCCCCTGGGCTGCGGCTCGGAAAGAATTATGACGGGCGGCGAACTGCTCATGCTGAGATCGCTGAGGAGCTGCGGGCTGGAAGACGGGATGATCGCTCGGGTGACCGCTTGCCATGCGGTCAGGGGTGGCGACCTGAGAGGTTTGGGAAAGGATCTTCTGGGAGATCGCGGCCAGAACCTTTTTCATGGCCTCAATCTGCTTCGCGGACTCCTACTGAGTCCGGACGACTTCTTGCCGATCTTGGGCGGCCTCTTGCTGAGACCGCGCGATCTCCTGCTGAACAGCAGCGACGTCCTGCCTAGCTCGGGCGGCCTCGCGGAGAGCCTGCTCAACTCGAAGCTCGAAGCGGAGCTCAAGCGCTTCTAATGGGTTGTGATCGGAAGGGGGAACGCTAGGATATCGCAGGGGATGACCTCTACGGCGATCAGCCATCTTGAAAGTCTACGAATTTCACCTGACACTTCGAATCTGAAGGTCGCGTGTTCGTTCTGTTGGTACCAAAAATGGCACCTCCAAAATTCACACTAAGAGGGATGGGAGAAAATTGCGAAGTGCAGGTTACTAAGACAGGAGATGCTGGAAAAAAGAGAAAACGATCGTAAAATGGCGATCATGAATGAGACCGCTTACACAAGTCGTAAGCTGAAGCGTCGGAGCAAAAGTCCTTTTCTGGTACCCGTACCCCTCTATTTATAGACGAGGGAGCTGCCCAAACAAGCAGAACTGAAAAACTACGGGCTGCCCGGGGTACAGGAGAGCCAGGGCAGGGAAATGGGGTACAAATAGTAAAAATAAAGGAAAATTCCCAGACCGCTAAGACTGGCGATCTCGAGCGGCTTCGGCTACCTGGAACTTAGAAATTTATACCAGGATGAAGGCTGGTGATCTTGGCGATCACAAATGTTGGAGACCGCTGAGACCGCTATTTTGCACTGTAAAGACTAGATCGCGGGCTTTCCGGGCAAACACTACTCATTCGATAACGGCAAGTATACCTTATCGCGTATAGTATAGGATATTTTTAGAAAATTATCAAGGTCATATTAAACTTGGGTCTGTCGAGTACTTCTACTTCGAGAAAGCTAACTATTATTTTATCCGGAATAATTGTACAAAGGAGTGATAATTAAAGCAAAATAAAAGAGAACAAAAAGAGAAATAAAGAGAATCAAAACATGATTAGAACTTGCTTTAAAATTAAATAAAACGATAAATACTATCATTCAACTCTATTCCTTGACCGTGGGGATTCCTGAAGCTCGAACAAGTCTCTCTCGAGGTTAATGCCCAACTAAGCTTAGGAAAAATCAACCGGACTATCGTCCTATAATTGATTACCTAAGACTTGCTTTATGCTGATGAATCCCACTATAGGATTTGACTCCTATCCAGAAGATTAACACCATCCTCTCTCGAGGGGTGCGTGCAACTCTTTTTATTCTCGAGTGATCGATTCGTACGCGCGGCCTCTCGGCTAACTAGAATAAGAAAACAAATACCGAAATTCATAACCGGAATATGAACTCGATATCATTATTTTTCGAGAATAAATCTAAGCGGAGAAGAAAAGATAATAAGGAAAAGATAATTTCGAATCAAACCTTGCAAAAATCAAGAACAACTAAAAATTAGCTAAAGGAAAAATAAGAAAAAGAGAAGAGGAGAGAAGATGAGATTTTTGCATAAGTAAAAGAAAGAGCTTAAAATTAATTTCATAAATAAAAGAGATTACGAATATTGAAAGCTATATTACATTGCATGAAGGTAAATCTAAACTAGCTTGCATGGAATGAAAATACAAAAATTAAACTAAGCTTAAGAAAGGAAATTGCATTAATTAAAGACTAGCTAAAACATGAAAAATAAGGAAAACTATACAAGAACAGCGCAAATGGGCAGGGGGCGGGAGGAGGGAAGAGGGTTTGCTGGAAATGAGCTTCAGAATTTATAGGAGAAATTTGTGGGTTACACGCCCTCGGTCACGGGCGTGACCCTGGGGCATGTAATCACTGTTCTGCATCGGCTGGGATGGCGGCGTGGAGATTGCGTGACGGCAAGAGAAAGTTGGACATTACATGCCCGTGTAACTTGGGTCACGCGCGTGTACCTGGGTGGCTGCAATCAATGAAGCATGGGCTTTAATTAGGCATGGCAACGAGCAGGAATCATGCGCGAAAGTCATGGGCATGACCTATGGGTCACGGGCGTGACTTGGGTCAACTTCTCGATGGCTGCTCCTCGTCTCGACGGCAGCCCGCTGGGAAGAAACTAAATTTACACGCCCCTTGGTCACAGGCATGACATTGGGTCGGCTTCATTAATTGCAGCATGGGTTGGCTTGCGGCGCGGCGGTGGATTCATCGAACGCCTGGATAGAGAGTTCGTCGAACGCAGCTCGGGCTTCATCGAAGGAAGAGAGATTTCATCGAACGCAGCTCGGGTTTCGTCGAACGCTTGGGCAGAGAGCGTTCGTCGAACACAACTCGAGTTTCGTCGAACGCAGCTCAGTTTTCGTCGAACGCCTGGTCAGAGAGCGTTCGTCGAATGCAGCTCGAGTTTCATCGAACGCAGCTCGATTTTTGTCGAACGCAGATCTTTAGGTCATACGCCCTTGGTCACGGGCGTGACTGAGGGCGTGACTTGTGATTTTCTCCAAATTTTCCCAAAATTTTGCAAAAAATGAAATTAAGCTAAGTTAGAAACAAAATTACAAAATAATTACTTATGTTCTAAAATTGACATGAAAAAGAAAAAATACATATTAAATATTTACAAAATTTTCTATTAAAAAGATATATAAATACTACTTATAAAATACCCATATACTTGAGCTTTTGCTATTCCAGAGCAAAAGTATGAGAAATATTTATAAGACATTTAATAAAATTTGTAATTAAAACTAAAAACTTATTAAATCACAAGTAAGATAAAAAGAAAATTTAAGGATTGACAAATTAAGTCCTAAATTATGAAATTAAAATAATAAGAGAAAAATGTTTAGCCAAGAATTCTCAAAAATAATAACTAGTGAACAAGATTGAGTAATTTGTAAACAATATTAGATTAAAATTATAAAAACCATAACTTTGAAAGAAACAAAAGGAAAAAAGTAACCTAATAAATATTGCTCTCTCCATAACTTAATTTAAATCTAGATCAAAGATATTGGTTTTGGTGGGAGTTCATAAAATTTGGCATAAGAAGAGATCTTAGAATGGAGGTGATGAATTTTATCCTCTCACCTCTATTTTTTTTGTATATGTTTAGGAGTAATGAATTTTATCCTCTTACTCCATGCCATATAATCTTTTAAATTCTCTTCTAATAAAAACCCAAAATGTATATGGTTTAGGAGTAATGAATTTTATCCTCTTACTCCATGCCATATAATCTTTTAAAATAATTTTGGGTGCATATGTTTAGGGAATAATGAAATTTATCCTCTTATTCCCATGACATAAGATATTTTAAAACACTTTTTTTTGCCATCAAAGGGGTAGGATAGAGATAAATTAAATTATTTTGAGAGTAAATTTTGGTAAATTAAACTTTCCTAAGATTCTAAAAGCATGAGTTAGAAATAATTAAAATCTAAAGGTGTTAAGCACAATTACTGCAAAATTGAAACTATTTAAAATAAAGGAGAATAAATGCTAAAAACGTTTCTCTAATCAAATTAAAATCATAAAATATTTCTTAACACTAAATCACTTAAAAAAATTAGATTTAGCAAACCTTGATAGAATAAATGATTAGCAAATTAAAAACAAAAAATATAAAGGCTTATAAATAAGCTCATAAAAATGATTTTGGAAATAACAAAAACAAAAGTAAGGACCTTATTATATTTTTGGGATTTTTCTAAGTTTTCTTCAAAAAAAAAATTTGATTTTTGATATTATCCCTTTTTTTAATATTATCTTGTTTTTGGAATTTTTGATAAGAAATAAATAATAAAAATGCGAAACATAAACTAAAAGCCTAAATTTTTTTTTGTTGATTCTTGGACTTCCCGAGGTATACCCCGTGAAGGGTTCTCAACGGTACTAGGAGGTGTGATGGGGTGAGGTCCCAAACGTCCCTTTCCAAGAAATTAATTTTCTATTTTCTAATTTTTTTGAATATTTTGGGTTTTCTATTTTTTTTTTAAAATGCTAATTTTTCTTTTTATAAAAGACAACAAAATAGGAAATACACTATGTACAAAAAGAAAATAACAATGTACAAACAAAATATTTTTGGAATTTTAGGATTTTTAATTTTTTTGGAAATTTTCTACGATTTTATAATTTAAAAGAAAGAGAAATACACCCCCATACTTAAAATTTAACATTGTCCCCAATGTTGAAAGCTAAGTATGAAGAACAAATAAAATACAAACACAATATTATGAAAGAAAAAGAACAAGGAGGGGAGAAAGAAGCACGTCCTTGATTTGGAGACGGGCGACCACCACAATCACCTGCAAAAATTTCTGTTAAAACCATAAAACAAAACACAAAATCAAAAGAAATAAAACATAAAAGTTACTAATTAAATTTTTTTTTTGAATTTTTAATAAAAGTAATAGTGCTTTCCTTTTTCAAAATATCGACAAAATATCCCCAGCAACGGTGCCAAAAACTTGATATAAAAATTTATTCACCACAGGAAAAGCTTTTGTTGATGAGGAGAGAATTCGGCGGGCTCTTTCGAGGCGTCTTGTGAGTACTCCTACTTTGAGAAACTAATCATTATCCTACTTCGATGAATAGAAGTAATGGTCTTTCCTTTTTTCGGAATATCGACGATTGCGCGGCGGCGGAGGCGCCGAAAACTTGATAAAAAAAGGAAAATAAGAAATTGGAGAGGAAAAGCTTCCTGCGGAGTTTTTGTAAGAATTATTTCAAACTACTCATTCGATAAAGGCAAGTATACCTTATCGCGTATAGTATAGGATATTTTTAGAAAATTATCAAGGTCGTATTAAACTCGGGTCTGTCGAGTACTTTTACTTCGAGAAAGCTAACTATTTTTTTATCGGGAATAATAGTGGAAAGGAGTGATAATTAAAGCTAAATAAAAGAGAACATAAAGAGAAATAAAGAAAAACAAAACTTGATTAGAACTTGCTTTGAAATGAAATAAAAAGATAAATACTATCATTCAACTCTATGCCTTGACCGTGGGGATTCCTGAAGCTCGAACATGCCACTCTCGAGGTTAATGCCCAATTAAGCTTAGGAAAAATCAACCGGACTCTCGTCCTATAATTGATTACCTAAGACTTGCTTTATGCAAATGAATCCCACTATAGGATTTGACTCCTATCCAGAAGTTTTATGTCATCCTCTCACGAGGGGTGCGTGCAACTCTTTTTATTCTCGAGTGAACGATTCGTACGCACGACCTCTCGGCTAACTAGAATACGAAAACAAATACCGAAATTCATAATCGGAATATGAACTCGATATCGTTATTTTTCGAGAATAAATCTAAGGGGAGAAGAAATGATAATAAGGAAAAGATAATTTTGAATCAAAGCTTGCAAAAATCAAGAACAACTAAAAATTAGCTAAAGGAAAAATAAGAAAAAGAGAAGAGGAGAGGAGATGAGATTTTTGCATAAGTAAAAGAAAGAGCTTAAAATTTTATTTCATAAATAAAAGAGATTACAAAAATTGAAAGCTACATTACATTGCATGAAGGTAAATCTAAACTAGCTTGCATGGAATAAAAATACGAAAATTAAACTAAGCTTAAGAAAGGAATTTGCATTAATTAAAGACTAGCTAAAACATGAAAAATAAGGAAAACTATAGAAGAATAGCCCAAATGGGCAGGGGGCGGGAGGAGTGAAGAGGGTTTGCTGGAAATGAGCTTCAGAATTTATAGGAGAAATTTTGGGGTTACACGCCCTCGGTCACGGGCATGACCCTGGGGTGTCTAATCACTGTTCTGCATCGGCTGGGACAGCGGCGTGGAGCTTGCGTGATGGCGTGAGAAAGTTGGACATTGAACGCCCGTGTATCTTGGGTCACGGGCGTGTACCTGGTTGGCTGCAATCAATGCAGCATGGGCTTTAATTCGGCATGGCAGCGAGCAGAATATGCGGGAAAGTCACGGGCGTGACCTATGGGTCACGGGCGTGACTTGGGTCAACTTCTCGATGGCTGCTCCTCTTCTCGACGGCAGCCCGCTGCGAAGAAACTAAATTTACACGCCCCTTGGTCACGGGCGTGACATTGGGTCGGCTTCATTAATTGCAGCATGGGATGGCTTGCGGCTTGGCGGTGGATTCGTTGAACGCCTGGATAGAGAGTTTGTCGAATGCAGCTCGGGCTCAATCGAAAGTAGAAAGATTTTATCGAACGCAGCTCGGGTTTCGTCGAACGCCTGGGCAGAGAGCATTCGTCGAACGCAGCTCGAGTTTCATCGAACGCAGCTCAGTTTTCGTCGAATGCCTGGGCAAAGAGTGTTCGTCGAACGCAGCTCGAGTTTCGTCTAACGTAGCTCTGTTTTCTTCAAATGCAGATCTTTAGGTCACACGCCCTTGGTCACGGGCGTGACTGAGGGTGTGACTTGTGATTTTCTCCAATTTTTCCCAAAATTCTACAAAAATTGAAATTAAGCAAAGTTAGAAACAAAATTACAAAATAATTACTTATGACCTAAAATTGGCATGAAAAAGAAAAAAGTACATTTTAAATATTTACAAAATTTTCTATTAAAAAGATATATAAATACTACTTATCAGTCTTTCTCAGCTATAAGTTTTCTTCAAGATGATATCGTTGAGACATCTTTGCTTTATCCACGATAAGCTTTCTACAACCTTCAAGACGATGTGTCTTCATCAAGACGATATCGTCGAAACTATTTCAACGATATGATACTTTTCTCCACGATCCTTCTGCTGAGTCTTGAGACGATATTTTACTTAGTTAATTTTCATTACTTTTATCGTCTATATATTGGTGATATAGCTTTGATGTATCTGTCATAACATGAACTTAAACACAACATCAAAAATAACTTAGCTTATCTATACTTGTGTTCCTTCTTCAAATCTAGAGACATTGAAGGCAAAGCAAGAATATGAGGCATTCCAAGAACTTGCCGTTATGCCGATCCATCTTGGACTTGGGCAAATCTTCAAGTCTTCTTCAATCTTCTTTAGAGAATGATATCTCGATGATATAAGATATCTCAGATGCACTTGCACTTACGATGATATGATGTCATCTTAAAGATGTCATCGTAAACTTATTATTGACTTGCGGTTTTCTCGACGATATCGTTGAAACCATTCTGCTCTATCGACGATATTGTTGAAGCCATACTGTCTTATCGACGATATCGTCTTGATCATTCTGACGATAAGAGATTCTTCTTCTATAAGCTGTCTTCACGAGTTTTCCCTTAGCCTTCTCGACGACTAGCCTTCTTTACGACAATGTCATCGACAATGCCAAATACTTTGACTTAAGTCTTCTTAAACCTTATAGTGATATTGTCATGTGATTCTGGTTGACACAGCGATACTTGACTTTGATCAATTCTTCTTGCTCTTATGACAATATCATTGTGTGTACTTTGATGTCACAATGATATCGTCGAATTGTCCATATTATCTCGGCGATAACTTACATGAACCTTCTACTTATCTCTGAGAGTAATATCGATAATATTTGTGTGCTTATTCGATGATGTCTCCAGTCCTTCTCGACGATTTTAGACTTAGTGAGATTGGAGAAGTACTGGACATATGATTTAATCTCTGTAAGTATAAACTAAGCATACCATCAAATACATATTACTTTAATCATTGATCTGAGCACTTCTTCAAATCAGGAACATTGCTAGGTACCGTTCCCAGCAATACTTCACTCTCTCCTCCAAGTATCCTACCTTCAATCCAGGGGGAGTCATCAAAATAGGGGAGAGTGATTTATTCTTTAATGATAATGATTACCTCAAGAGTCTGCAGGAGTCCAAAGAATAAACTGAGTCACCTCTCCCTAAAACACCTGACTTCAGGCCTTACTCCGAATAATCAACAACAACAACAACACCATCTCCAGTCAAGCCTGTTAATCAGGTCCCTGAATTTCCTCCATCCTCTCCACCACCAGCTCAGCTCCCTCCTGATCCTACTCAACCACCCACTCCAATTGTCCCAGCACTAGCCTTCGAAGAAAGACCTCCATTCAGAGGAAGGGGCATGAAAGGAACTACTGAGGAAGGGGAAGAGAGTTCAAAGGAAGGCTATATGGAAGAGATATACCAATTTTGGAGAGATATACAAAAGAACAAAGAAAAAATTTCAACAAAGACAAGTCTTATTAAAAAACTTATGAGAAGGTTGAAATCCCTGAAAATAGAATGGAAGTATATATTGATCCAAAGCTTGATAAAGCCCTAGATGAAATCAGAGAAAGGGATAAATATGAGTTTGTAGCATCTCAAAGAGAGCTAGAAGAAAAGAGAAGGTTGTTCATTGAAAGGCTAAAGAAGGGCAAGGATCCTGTAGAAAAGGAACAACTCAAGGAGGCAATCCAAATCCCAAGCACACACTTTGATCAAACAAAGTATGTTGCAACACATCCTCAAGCGAAACTTCTTGAAAATAAAGGGAAAATTCACAAAGGAGGCCTTGGATGTGATCAGGATGAAGCAGAGTAGCCACTTCAAAAGAAAAAGAAGATTGTATTCAAGACTGTTCCAACTTCTGATAATCTACAATCAATATTCATTCTACCAGACCTTTATGCAGAAGAACTAGATCTGGAAGAAATCACCTTGATGAATGCTAAAGTCTTTGGTCTGGGATTTAAGCTTAATGATGTCTATCCTGAAGCAGAAAATGATATGGAGAAGCTCTTTAAGGGACATGAAAGAATTCAAAAGAATTCAGAGAGAGTTACCCCAGCAAACTTCAATTATGTGGAAAGGAAATTCAAAAAGGCCTATGAGGCTTATCTTCTTTTCTTAAAGAAAGAAAGTAGATCATTTCTTGGGTAACTAGCTGTGGTAAACTTCTATTTATATTTATCAAAAGTTTTCAGTTTACCATGTCATTATATGTGTTTGTACTGTGCTTTTATTCAACTGTATGTTTGAAATCACATACATTATTTGTAAAATTTGTTATGATAATTAGGGAATACTTGGGAAAAACACCCTTGTGATTTATCTAACAAATTATCTTAAATTGATTTCATAATAGGATGTATTACCCGTATTGTATAGAGAGGGTAATCTGGTCATTAGATGTCCTAGTATATCACACTTACACTAGAGTGTCAAGACCTGTCCAAAATAAGCACAAAAGTCAGTTGAGTTAAACTTGCGTCGAATAGAAGTCGACGCAACTTCGACTAAAAGTCAAAGCAACTTCGAATACAAATAGAAGTAACTCAGACTGAAGTCGAAGTATAGTTCAAGTAAACGCAATGTTGAGATGAACTTGACGCGGAAGAAGAGTCTATCAAATCGATATCAGAAGTCGTCACAACTTCGACTTGAACTAGATGCAGAAGGAGAGTCTGTCAAAGCTATATCAAAAGTCGACGCAACTTTGACTTGAATTCGCCGCAGACGATAAAGTTCAAGGTCTAAGTCTAGAACTTGATGGATATGTCGATAAGGATTTGACGCAACGTCGACATCTGATTTCTATCAGAGCTAAGAAGGAATTCGAAGTAGCTTCTATAAGAACTCAGAGGTGCGTCGAATAGAGTGGAAAAAGAAGTCGACGCAACGTAGAATACAGACAAGAATGGAAAGTTTTCTGCTTTCTTTTCTGATGCTTTTCCAGAAGGTATCCAAGGCTATAATCTGACTTTTAACGGCTTGTTTCTTGAAAGTTATTCAAATCAGATGGATGGGTCGGGAAATAGAAATAGAAGGAAATATTTAATGTCTAATGGATATTCCTTCTAAGGACAGAACAGAAGAGGAAAGAAATTCAAATATTATTCGACAAAGAATAAGTATACACAAGGAGGAAGAAAATGAAAACCAAGATTATTATTCTGTCTTCTTCTTCTTCCTCCTCATGTTCTCTCAGACCAAAAACAAGAAGAACTCTGCACAGGAAAACAAGGTTGTTGCTTCTTCTTCACATCTTACAACATCAAGCAAACAAGAGTACAAAGATCATAAGGATTAAAAGCTCAAAACTCTTGCATTCTTCTCTACCATAAGCAAGGGTTCATTTTATACAGATCCTAAAGAACATCAAAATCTCACAACTGTAGAAGGTGTCATACAACATAATCCAATTCTCTTCTTCTTCTTTCTTCTATTTCTATTCTGTAACTGAGAAAGTGTCCTAAGAATCCCTCTCTAAAGGATTCAGTGATTCTAAGAGTCTCCTTATCAAAATACTCAGTGGTTCTAAGATTCTCCTTGTCAAAAGACTCAGTGTGTGGTACTAAGAGTCTCCTTATCAAAAGACTCAGTGTTGGTTCTGAAAGACTCCTTATCAAAAGACTCATGCATATATAGTGCAATCCTACCAAGGTGGTAGAAAAGTAGACTACCCACATTTTGGGGAACCACTACAAAAATTATTTGTCTTCTTTGTTTACTTTTCTGTGTTGTGCCTTTACTGTTTTCTGTTTAATATTCTCTATGTTTATTTTATTCTCTATTGGTTGTTGCTGATTGCATTGTCGTTAGAGTAATTTGTATTGTGTATGTATATTTAGGGTAAAAGTTTTTAAAATTCTATTCACCCCCCTTTAGAGAATTCTCAGAGGGCACACTGTATGTTGAAATCGGCGACTGGTCTATTGAGTTCGGACCCATTGGGGGGTGTAGCCCGCACCTACTTATCCCTCACTTACGGTCTTGTCTATGGATGTAGAACTTGGCATAGACCCAAGGATGTAGCGAGGAGGTTCCTCCATACACCTGGATGATCTTAGAGAGCTTCCCCTCCCAAACCAATGCTTAGCCGGGCACCGTGGAGGGCACTAACAGCCAACCAAAAACTACCCTGGAGGAGAGAGCTCAAAAGATCTGGTCTCCTCTAAGGTGCCTTAAGGGTATTTTTTTAGATGATCTAGGCTGGACTACAAATAGCATAAATTTGCCTTTTAGTTTTACTAATTGCACCCCAAATTGGTCTGCTAACAGCCTAACTCCACTATTCTGAAGGGATATTGACAGCCCTGGAAGGGTCTCTAGGTAATCTTACCCCTAAATCCCCCTAGGCGAGTGGTCCATGAAGGTACCTCTCGGCCGACCTCCCGCGTTCCTGTCTTCCGGGCACCCGCGGGGCGAATGGCCCTTGAAGACGCCGCTCGTGGGGTCCCTCTGCACCTGAGTGAGTAGAGTCCCACCGCTCACTCACCTGATTTCCATTGCCTCTGTGCCTCATTCGCGCAAGTGCCATGCGACAAAGGCCGCACTCGCTGGGAACTCCTTTTGACCTAGGCGAAAGCCCTCCTTGCTTGCCTTTTGGCCTAACCTAAGCCTGAGGCCCAACTCGACAAATACGTGGTTGTACATTGTTTACTTTCAACAGGTGAATTTCTCTACCGATAAACGATAAGTATTACAATGATAAAAACTAAAACCAAAAATTCCCTTTTAGGTTGAACTTGAAGATGATGTCGAAGGCGAGTCAAAGTAGTCATTAGAGTCGATGCGCATGGTCTTCACGTAGATTAAATATGATCGATCCTTCTTCGATTCCTTTGCATTTAAGAACATTAATGGAGTTCTCTTGGCTGTAGGGAGGAGGATCTCATGGAAGAACAGGAGTTGTGTCTTTGTTAATCCGTCAACCATCTGGGAGGAGGAGGACCATTCTTTAAATAGCCTCGGAACCTAACGCCAGTGGTAGTGCTACCACCGAGCGGTAGCCTCTTTAGGCAACAAGCTGGCACATGGATTGAGTCAAATTTGGCAAACTTCTTACTCCAATTTTGGTAGTCCCTCCTACCGCGCCATGGTAGTACTAACGCGCCGCATTAGCATTATATGTTTCCTCGTCGTCGGATCTCCTTTCTCTTTTGCTCCTCAATCAGTAGCATGATGGCGGGCCGTCCATAAGTTATTGTCCAGCATTAGTCATTAATGTGCCTACGTAGAACTTGTTATATTTGAGTCCCACTGACATTCCATTCTCGACTATATTGGTGTCTCAATGATGTTTCCAAATATGCTGATACTACAGCTAATGGAAGTGTTAATGCGCCATGATAAAAGTTGTTATATCTGAGTCCCACCGACATTCCATTCTCGATGATATTGTCATCTCAACGTTGTTTCTAAATATGTCGACGCTACCACTAGTGGTAGCGCTATCGCGCCGTGTTAGTAACAGAGGATCGTCATGATAGAGCATCATCATCTTTCTTTATCGTACTCATAGGGTTTTGAAAGGGGGAGTTCCTGTGCACTATAAACACATGGCAAGTATGATCAAATACAATGAGATTTGTTTCTCAAACCAAGAGATGTGGAAAGGTTGTTCCAACAAGTTTGTAAGAATGTGAGAGCTCTTTAGGCGCCCTAGGCGATCTCCACTTTCTAGTCGCGAGCCTCTTTCTAACTGTGAGGTTCTTTTTGGCTCGCTATAATCTCTTCCTCTCCCCTTTTTTCTTGCTTATGTTGGAACATGGTCTTCTGCATCTCCTAGGTTTGAGAATAACAAAACCTATGTGTATTTAATCTTGTGTGTTTAAGTGTGCAGGATAACAAAGTCCTAGCGCCTGGCGCTAGCTTGCGTTCGACAAAAATTTGCTCGACGAACTGTATGCTGCGCTCGACGAAACAGATCTTGCGTTCGACGATCTTGCGTTCGACGAATTTCCGTTTGACGAATGAGGAAGCCCTTTGACGAACTTGCTGCTGCGATCGACAAAATCAAGCTGCTGAGAATGGAAGCTGGGTTCGACGAAATTGAATCTGCGTTCGACGATTTTGCGTTCGACGATTCTCCGTTCGATGAATTTCCGATCGACGAATGATGAAGCCCGCTCGACGAACTCCGGTCGACGAAAATTCATTCGACGAAATGAATGCTTAAGTCAATTACGGGAGCACAAATAGAAGGAGATAGCACCTAGCGGTATCCGATAGCGCAGGCGGTAGCGCGGAGCACAGAAGGCAAGAGAGAATTGTTTCCTCAGATTGAAGATTCTGCCGCCCAGAATATGTCCTAAAATGGGATAGCGCCGGCGGTAGCACTAGCGCAGGCGCTAGCGCTGAGACTATAAAAAAGGACCTCTTGGCTCCATCTTCCTCATCCTATTGAGATCCAAAATTCCAGAGCTTCGTGCCACAACAAAGAGAGGAAGGTTCAGAGAGATACTCCCACAAATCCATAAAGGCTCAAGGAGATCCGTGGAGAAGATTTCAACACGCGTCATCATCGTGATGAAAGACCGCATCGACTACGTTCATACTCTGCGTCTTCGTCTACTTCTCCAAGAGATCCACATAGAGGGCATTTTATATTATTATCTTTTTATTTCACATCTTTTCTGTAATCGTTTAATGAACTCACCTCGTGTTGGCGACTAGGTCTGGGTAGGACTTAGGGCAGAAATTCACCTCATGTTGGCGACTAGGTCTCAGGTGTAGGTCTAGGGGGTGCTCGAGGCCATATCCCGGGAAAGGTTGGCTAGAGAGGCTTGAGGCCGTATCTGGGGAAGGATCGGCTAAAGCCAACCGGTTCGTGGGGATACGAGTGGGTATAGAAAACAAAAGGAGATTTTCATATTTCGCTTTGATTTCTAGTGTCATTGAAATCAGAATTTTGTAATCAATTTTATTAATAATAATCATGTCTCTCTTTGTGTAATAAAATTGACTTGTTCTTCATTTCTCTAAATTGTTTATTATCCTCTCCTTTATTATAAAACAATTTAGATCTTTATTCAAAATCACTATTTTGATCTCTTATCATAAGCAAGTATTTCAAAATATAATATAAGTTTTTTTAAACCCTTATTCACCCCCCCCCCCCCCTCTAAGGGCACCTCCCGATCCAACAAGTGGTATCAGAGCTAGGTTATTCCAAATCGGCTTAACAACCGGGAATAATGGCGTCTCATGATCTCGCTTCTACTAGTGGGGTAAATTTTTATGAAGAAGAAAAATCTCTTGCACCACCTTTATTCGAAGGAAGAAATTATAAAGGGTGGAAATTATTAATGGAAATGTTTATTAAAACATTAGATATCAATGCTTGGGATATCTCAAGATATTTTCAAATTAATATATTGTTTTTCTAGTGCATACAAAGTATGGAAATTTCATGAAGAAATGTATGATTCTCCTTCTACAGGTATGGAACAATCGCAAGAAATGGAGAATATGCAAGCTTGCACATGTCTTCAAGAATGCTCCTCTCATGACGGATCCATGAAGTGCACATCAAGTGAAAGAGAAGAAGAAATACTATCTTCGGAGGTGAGGAGTGCCAAAAAGATATCAATGAAACGATATGCTCAAATCGTGCCTCTCCCGAAAGCAATATAAGGAAATCAAATCCCATTTTCTATACTTTTATTTCTACATTACAAATGCTTCAAACTACAAAGCGCAAAATTAAGAAATTAAAAAAGGCTAATAAACATTTTCCCTTAGAAAATAAAAATTTAAAGGCAAAAATTAATGAAGAATCAAATTCTAACTTTTCTAGTTCTGCACATGGCTCCTTAGTTGAAAACACCACAACTTGTGTAGAATATAATGAATTAAAAGAAAAGCACAAGAAACTTGAAAAGGATTTTGTTTTAGTAAAAGAACAAAATGAAAAATTATGTTTAGAAAATTCATCTTTGATAAATGATTGTGCTAAGTGCAAAGACTATAAAATTGAAATTAAAGAGATGGATGAAACATTTGATGAATATAGAAATAAATATCAAGATCATATAGATTCAATTGTTTCCACTCTTAAAAATAGCACAATCGCTTATAATAAAGCTAGACATAATTTAAAGATTAAAAATAATGAATTAAAAACTAAAATCAACTTTCTTAAGGAAATCATAAAGAATAATTCTCAAAATATATATTCTCAATATAGTGCAAAATCCAAAAGCAAGTTGAATATGATTTCTCAAAACGTGAATAAGCTAAACTATGGAAATAAAAAACATCAAAATATTGTAAATGAAATTCCAAAACACTATCATCATCATCATTTACAATATCAATCTTCTCCCAACTTAAAATTAAATGCAAACAAATTTCCTTTAAATAATAAATTCAAAAGTCATATACAAGAAAATGACTATGGAAATTTGAAAAATAAAAATAGTATTTGTCCAAGGTATGAATGGAGAATCATACTTAAGAATGATGCACTAATGTCAAAAGAAAGGGTCCATCCATCCTTGTCTCACCAAAAGCCATCTCACTATATTTGGGTACCCAAAGGAACCATCCCACATGGTCCCCTTTGGATACCTAAAACTCTTATTCATTAGGTATCATCAAATGCATGAAGTTAAAACTTTTCAAAATAAGATATACAAATTTCTACTTCATGATGTTCTTTAATGTTCTTTTTTATTTTTCTTGTTGTTTTCCTTTTAAACTATCATGTCATGGTCATCCTATATAGTATTGAAAATATGATCCTATCTCTTAAAAGCTTAATATGTTTATAAAATCAAATTGATCAAATTCAAAAGTCATATCTAATTTTGATGACCTATCTATCTCGCTCATATTCATTATCTTTAAATATCTTTTATTATTCATATAAATCAAATTCTAAATTTGCTATAAGATATTTTATAAATTAAATCAAGTTATTAGGCTATTAAGCTTTTTAGACTTCACCAACGAGTGGTTTAGAGAAATAACATAATCTACAAGAAAGTTCAAGATTTAAATGAAAGCTCAACTTTTAATATGGTTATTTTTTGTTTGCAACAAAAAATTATATTGTGTTCGCTCCTTAATGTCGAACATGATCTAAACCATCACTATTGTTCACCTATCGAAAATCACTGAAATGTATTGAAAGAATTTACTCTCATAATGAATATTGAATTCACAAGCACCACTATGATCTATTGATGTCCTTTGCTAAAATTCTCTAACATCATATATCTTAAGTCATATCAAAACTCTTCTAAAAATAATTATTTCTATCACAATTATGTGAATTATAATTGATATATTAATTGATGATAATAGATATTATAATTACATACCATGGTTGGTGTATTATGTGTGTATTGTGATTTATTTCTAGTTTAGACCTTTGAATCATCTCGATATCAAATCAAATAGAATTGTCACTCCATTCTAGGTCTATAAGTTGAAACACTATCAAACCTTGATATAACATTAATCTCAAACTTATCATGCTAACATTGTCGCCTAAAGAATATTTGTGTCTATGTTAGGCTTTATTTGTTTACTAAGATATACAGGCTGGGTATTCTCATCTAGGGCTTATCCATGGTATTATTGTGCATGAGCATTATTGTTAATCATTAAAATCATGCATATTTGATTTGTTCATTCATGTCCTCTCATGATTACATTTCCTATCATTTTCAAACAACATTGGTAAATATAAGCCTTAAAAATATTAAAATGGAGATATAATAAAATATATCACTTGCAAAGTTTATTTGGAAAAGTCATATACAAAATCGCTAATGTTTCATGCAATTTGGACTATCTAGACATCTCCTAAAATTCTGAAATTTCAGCATGAAACTACTATTGGGACACTTAAACAAGATCAACAATTAAAAATTTCAAAATCATAAAAAATCATGTACTGTTTTCCGCGCTAGCGCTAACGCCGACGCTATCGTACTGATTTGTTTTTCTGTATTTTTAAAATTTTGAAAAATTCTTAAAAATATATCAATCTATGTGTACTATTTATTTTTGCACTTCTGCTTTTATTTCATTTTTGAAAAATCAAATACAAAAATACAAAAGCCATAATACAAAAAATATGTTTTGCCTTTTTTGGTTTTTTTGTAAAATATGTTTTGCCTTTTTTGGTTTTTCATGTCCTCTCATGCTTACATTTCCTATCATTTTTGCACTTCTGCTTGGTAAACTCTATATTGGTTGCTTTTAACATGAATTTTTTTTATAAAACTATGATTTATTTCTATGAAAATATTGTAATGCTAAAACTTTGATTTATTAATGGACTTCAAAATAGCTATGTGAGTGTTTTCATAAATTCAAATAAATATATAAATCCATAGGCTATGTCATTAGATTTAAAATGCTTAAATGTTTCCAATAATTATTATCCATGACTTCATATCTCACCATAGCGAGGGCGTAGGGTTGTAGACATTAGATAACCTTATCTCTAATCATGTCTTGTCCTTAACCGGGGAGGGTTCCAGTAGGGCCTTGCGAGGCACTGGGGGGAAAGAGTATTAGGGTGAGTTTTGTCTAGTGATTGCATATGGGACTAACACCCCAACCTACGACATGTATGCAGCTCCTCATGCCCATCCGTCACTTAGTACGGGGCTAGGGTGTAGACATATTGTGTGGGTAGTTTAGTTACTTGGAAATCATTACATTTTTTTTTGCTTAAAACTCTTTTATAAAAAGGAAAAACTAACATTATTCATCTTTAAGCTAAAAACTCTGATCTATCTCTATAAAAATTATTCTAAAACTCCTTATCATTTCATTTTCTCTAAAAGCTCGATCATGCCTTTATCTTATTATCAAAAAATTGTGTTTTGCTTCCTTACCCACTTTTGCTAATAACAAAAGGGGGAGAACTAACATGATCAATATAATCTGCTATCAAAATAGAAAACTAACATGCTTAATTAAGATGATAGCTTCCTAAGTCATCACTCTCACACAAACACACACAAGTAGTTCATCATGCTTATATATATATTAATGCTCTGATTTATCATTAATGGTTTTGTTATTATCAAAAGGGGGAGTTTTTTGGAACATGGTCTTCCGCATCTCCTAGGTTTGAGAATAACAAAACCTATGTGTATTTGATCTTGTGTGTTTAAGTGTGCAGGATAGCAAAGTCCACATGACACAAGGATTACATAAGAAGGTTGCCCCCAAAGTTGAGCCATCAAATCCAAAACTCCTACTAGTGCCGGGGGTAGCACCTAGCGCCTGGCGCTATCTTGCGTTCGATGAAAATTCGCTCGATGAACTGTATGCTATGCTCGATGAAACAGATCTTGCATTCGACGATCTTGTGTTCGACGAATTTCCGTTCGACGAATGAGGAAGCCCATTCGATGAACTTGCTGCTGCAATCGACAAAATCAAGCCGCTGAGAATGGAACCTGGGTACAACGAAATTGAATCTGCATTCAATGATTTTGCATTCGACGATTCTTCGTTCGATGAATTTCCGATCGACGAATGATGAAGCCCACTCGACGAACTCCGGTCGACGAAAATTCGTTCGACAAAATGAATGCTTAAGCATAATTACGGGAGCACATATAGAAGGAGATAGCGCATGGTGGTATCCGATAGCGCAGGCCGTAGCACGGAGCATAGAAGGCAAGAGAGAATTGTTTCCTCAGATTGAAGATTCTGCCGTGCAGAATATGTCCTAAAATGGGATAGCGCCGATGGTAGCACTAGCGCAGGCGCTAGCGCTGAGACTATAAAATAGGACCTCTTGGCTCTGTCTTCCTCATCCTCTTGAGATCCAAAATTCTAGAGCTTCGTGCCACAACATAGAGAGGAAGGTTCAGAGAGATACTCCCACAAATCCATAAAGGCTCAAGGAGATCCATGGAGAAGATTTCAACACGCGTCATCATCGTGACGAAAGACCAAATTGACTACGATCATACTCTACGTCTTCGTCTACTTCTCCAAGAGATCAACATAAAGGGAGTTTTATATTATTGTCTTTTTATTTCACATCTTTACTGTAATCGTTTAATGAACTCGCCTCGTGTTGGCGACTAAGTCTGGGTAGGACTTAGGGCAGAAATATGCCTCGTGTTGGCGACTAGGTCTCGGGTGTAGGTCTAGGGGGTGCTCGAGGCCATATCCGGGGAAGGGTTGGCTAGAGCGGCTTGAGGCTGTATCCGGGGATGGATCGGCTAAAGCCAACTGGTTCGTGGGGATACGAGTCGATATAGAAAACAAAAGGAGATTTTCATATTTCGCTTTGATTTCTAGCATCATTGAAATCAAAATTTTGTAATCAATTTTATTAATAATAATCATGTCTCCCTTTGTGTAATAAAATTGACTTGTTCTTCATTTCTCTAAATTGTTTATTATCCTCTCCTTTATTATAAAACAATTTAGATCTTTATTCAAAATCACTATTTTGATCTCTTAACATAAGCAAGTATTTCAAAATATAATATAAGTTTTTTAAAACCCTTATTCACCCCGCCCCCCCCCCCCCCCCCCCCCCTCTAAGGGAGCCTACCGATCCAACAGCTTACTCATTCGTGACTCGAAGTAACCAGTCACTCAACAACTACCCCTCATCTTTCAGCTTAAGCAGTGTGGACTTGGGATATTTTTAGTTCCAACAGGGGCAACATTATAAGCTTGATGTTCATTCTCATAAGGATTTGAAAATTTTGACTACTATTTCTAAACATTGTGAAAAATTAGTGGAAATGAAATAATTGAAGCCCTTACTACTGGAAGTTCAAAGATTTAATTAATTATTCTAAAAGGATTAAGGATAAACTATTGACCAACATCTATAACTATCTGGCTGATATAATTTCTTCAGAGCTCAATGTTAAAATCAATTGATCTTAAAAAAGTGCAACAATTTTCTATTCTATGAATTCCATCTTGAAGATACAAGTTTTTAGTTGCTTGATCATTCTTTGACCTTCTTCATATGTAAATGGTGTATTATGCTTATTTTCTTTCTTCTATTATGCTGTAAAATCACTTTAAAAGTATTGTAAAATTTGTTAAGCTAAATAGGGAGAGATTTTTGGGAAAAACCCTATGATTTAACTTAACAAATTATATATAAGTGATTTGATATCCTGGGATAATTACTCATGTTGTATAGAGAGGGTAATTTTATCATAAAAGTCCTAGGAAGTTAGTCAAGTCAAGGTCATGAGAAATGCAAGCTGAAAAGGACAAGAAAATCAATCAAAGCCAATATGCATCGACTAGATGTCGACTAAACATTGACTGGAAGTTGATGTGACTCTGACTAGCTGTCGACACATCTTCTTAAGTAATGTTGACGCATTTACAAGGCAAAAGTTGATGCATGCGTCGATAAGATATTGATGTAATGTCTACTATTCAGTTAAGTCGACAGAGTCTCATTCTGAAGCAAATTTTGACGCACCTTCTAACAGAACTCAAAGTAGCGTCGACATATATTCAGATTTTTTGGATGACAAAAACTATGGAAGTTATTTGAATTATAAAGAGTTGATATAAGGAAAGAGATTTCTAACAGAAATTTTGAATTATCTATGGAAGAAATTTGAAGAGGTAGACGGGATTTCTGAAGATAAAGATAGAAATCACTTGAAAAGTCTCTACTTCCACAAAGATAGAAATTTGAAGAAACCAGACATCATGTTTGCCACATGTGTATGTGCTAGATTCCAGGCAGACCCTAAAGAATCAAACTTGAGTTTTGTTAAAAGAATTCTAAGATATCTAAAGGGTACACCTGAACTTTGCTTGTGGTGCCCAATAAAATCTAAATTTGAGTTAGTTGGCTACTTAGATGTGGATTATGCTGGATGTAGGCTGGATAGGAAGAGCACCTGAGGAACTTGTCAATTCTTGGGTGCTAGACTAATCTCTTGGTTCAACAAGAAGCAAACATTAGTCTTTACTTCCACAGCTGAAGCTCGGTATATAGCAATTGGAAGTTGTTGCTCATAGAACTTGTGGATGCAAAATCAATTCATTGATTATAAGTTTCTATCAAAAACTCCACAATCTTCTATGACAGCTCTTGTGCAATATCAATTGCATAAAACCAGTGATGCATAGTATAACAAAACACATATAAATTAGGCCCCACTTTCTCACGGACAATATAGAGAAAGGGAAAATATCCCTTGAATATGTGTCAAGTGAAGATCAAAGGGATGATATCTTCACAAACCCCTTGATGATGTTAAGCACAAGCACTTCATCAGTGCATTGGGATTGCTTGATGGAGCTCAAGAAAACATATTATAATATATGCAAAATAAATTTCCTATGAAAATTGATTGCTGGGAAAAATAACAAAAGACATAAAATTTTTAAGTTTATATTCCATGTGATATCAAATACTAATTACCGTAACATCAATTTCTATTCGATGCAACATCAAGAGCAGGAGATAATGAAGAGTATGAACCTATTCGACGCAATGTCGATTCTAATCAACGCATGCGTCGACAGAAGGTTTGATAAGATGTACTTGATGTTACGTCGAATACAAGTCGACGCAACGTCGAGTTCATAAGCGTATATAGAAATCTTTCCTTAGCTCAATTTTAGCACATTGCGTCAAATATTTCCTAAAATATGTCTCCTTGTGCCCTTAATTTCAATGTATTGTCTAATAATACCAGAAATTTTATAATATTTATTACTCTTTCAACCCATTATCTTCCCCGCTCACTTCTTTCTTGTTATTTGTTCTCTCTAGTGTTTACTGAGTGCTTTTGCAAGTACATAAATGGCTCCAATGCCGACTAAGTTAGAAGTTCTTGCTGCTCTCAATAAATCCTTGGCAATATTGGTCACGAAATTCACCTCTCGCTTCATTATCTTCATAGAAGATTGTCTCAACAAAGGTTCTACTCTACAAAGCTGACTGGGCGACCTATTCGACTCTCTACAAGATCTTGAACACCAAATGACTCAATCCCATGTTCCTGAAGAGGTATTTACATCCTTCATCAAGGATCTAAAGAAAGGGGAGAGTCGGTTCAGTCCCAGGGATTGCCCTCAGGATGTTGATGTTGTTAATGATGAGGTTGTGGTTGAACAAATGAATGTGGAAGTTATTGATGATCACGTGTCAGAGATAGAGAATGTTGATGATGTTCATGTTCACATTCCAGAGACAGAGAAACCAATGGAAACTATATATACCATGATTGCTCTTGGTTATCCTTATGTATCAAAGGGGGAGCCAGCTATTGAGTCTAGGCTGTTCCTATCTGTGCCAGTGCTAGAAGCTGGTATGATGATTCCCACATCTCAAGAGGAGTCTACCAGTCAGGGGGAGCCAGCTATTGGATAACCATAATGTCAGGTGTTAGCCTTAACACCATCGTTAAGGTTGCCTAAAATGAGATGTTTCCAAACATGCAATATCTTGTTCTTGGAATGAGGATACATTCAATCAAAACATTTCTAATCTGAATCAACGCCTGACATTAGACCTAACGCTAGCGTTAGCTTTCTCTCCTATAAAAAGGTGGCATTCGTTCTATTCAACTTTACAACTCAAGAAGCCCTATTTCACCACTCTGAAATCTCTGTGAAGGCCGTATTTCCATACCACAAAGGATCTCCCATTCAAATTCAATAGAATGAATCAAAGGAGAATTGGATCAACACTAAATCAATGTAAGGAATACACGCTTCCAATTCAATGATCTTCAGTGGTTCTTCGTCATCTCCTTCAGATTTCTTCATAAGGAGTTAAATTTGTCTTTCATATTTTGTAACACCTTTTATCTTTGTGATCGTTTTGTGAATTCACCGAATGTGATGGCGACTCGGTCCAGGGCTTAAATTAAGAGGGTGCTCGAGGCCTTTCTTGTGATAGAGAGGCTAGAGCGGATTGAAGCCAACCGATTTTTAGGGAGAAGCGTCGGTATAGACAAAAATGAGTTTTTTATATTCGCCTCGATTTCTAGCGTTATAGAAATCCTATTTTGTGATCAATTTTATCAATGATAATCATGTCTTTATTTGTTTAATAAAATTGATTTGGTTTTCAATTCTAGCACTTTACTTTTTGATCCAATCTATTTCTTATAAAATATCAAAAGTTTTCTTTAAATATATAAAGATTTGTAAAACCCTTATTCACCCCTCCTCTAAGGGCATCTTCAGATCCAACAAGTGGTATCAGATCTAGGTTATTCCAAAATGGTTTCACCACCAAGAATAATGGCCCACCATGATCTCTCTTTCTATGAGGGGCAAGGAATTAGAAGACCACCACTATTTATCGGGTCCGATTATAACTATTAGAGAGCTAGGTTACGATGTTTTCTAATGACTTTAGATATACAAGTTTGGGCAGTGATGGAACAATGCTATTCTCCTCCTACCGTTGAATTAGGAGAAGCAACATATAAAAAACCCAAAGATAAGTGGGATGATCCAGATAAACTTAAATGTAAAAATAATGCTAAAGCAATGAACGCATTATTTTGTGCACTAGATAGAACTAAAATAAATCGTGTATGTGCTTGTGAGACTGCATATGATATTTGGAATTTATTGGAAATTACCCATGAAGGTACTTCGTAGGTGAACAATTCAATGTTTTCCAACTTGAATCAGAGTATGAAAAGTTCTGCATGGAACCAGATGAGGATATCAACGTCATGTACACAAGATCCACAACAATCGTAAACGCATCAAAAATCCTCGGAAAGACCTTTGCGGATGGAGATCTAGTGAGGAAGATTCTTTGATCTCTCCCACCAAAATCCAATTCAAATGTGACGACTATATCAGAATCTCATGATCTAAGGCAACTCCACATTGAGAGCCTCATTGGGAATTTAAAAACCCATGTGGTGGAACTCAAAATTCAATATGAAGAGTACCATGCAGAGCATAAGAAGAAGGCCTTGCCACTAAATTTCAAGGAGGCAAATGGTGATGAAGAGGATGAAGAAAGCCTCTTTGTGAAGAATTTTAGGAAATTAATGAAAAATTCGGAGAGAAGAAACTCTTTTCGGAAATACTTCCTGAAAGATGCAAAAATAAAGGGATCATCCTCTACCAAAGAAAAAGGTAGCGACGATGATGATGAGCGGCTACCGTCAGAGTGCTACCACTACCGAAAGACCGGACACATCCGAAGCCAGTGTCCAAAATATCTAAAAGAGAGAAAGGAAAGGAGGCACAAAGGAAAAGAAGAGAAGAAAGTTCTAAAGGCGGCTACATGAGAGGATTCTTCCTCCGAGCAGTCAAGTGGATCTTCTTCAAGCGACGATGAACATGAAAACATGTTCCTCAAGGGTAGGAGCAAAGATCTCATCGACAATGGAACCAGTGTCTAAAGCGACACTGAGGTACCTCCTCCTACTTATGATGATCTCTACGATGAATATCTTCAAACTTGCAAATATTTTGAAAAAAGTCTTAAATATATTGATCTCTTAAGAACTAAAAATAATATCTTATTAAAATAAAATAAAAAATTCACTAAAGAAATAAAAGCTTTCATCATACCAGCTCAAAGAAATAAAACTAAGTGCAACAAACACACACCAATCACAACAATACACATGCTATTTATAGTGGTTTCCCACGACAATGTGTCTCTGGGTATTTCACGGTCCCCCTTCGCCTATTTAGCAGTGTACTACACTCAACAATCTCTACCAAATCTCAGGTCCGCAGCTCCTACAACTCAGAGACCCCGTCTCTGACATCAGGTCCCAAGGAACATACAACTCAGAAGCACTCACCAGCTTCCTACCTCAGAGACCAAATCTCCTACACTCAGATCCCAAGGATCTTACAACTCAAAAGCACTGGCAGGCTTCCTAACTTGGGTCACACAAGACCCTACAACTCAGATTTAATAAGTTGAATCCTGCGACTAAGATCTCAAAGAGATCCTACAGTAAAATAAGATTTGTTATACAAGATCTTTATATTGACTCTGAATAATAAAACTTAGCAAATCTAGAGTCTTCTTAAAGCTCGGTGTAGATTGACTTCAATATTGATCTTCTTGTAAAGGACTTGAAAGAATCTACTTTAATAAAGAATAGTTCATATGCGCTTGTGAAGATCCTTCTTCCTCTTCTTGTCGATAAATGATTTGGATTTTGGCAGATTAGCAAGATGAGTTGAACTCTTACTTCTGGAGAAGAAAAGATTTTCTTTCAGTAAATGTCTTCTACCTTCTTTAGCTTCCAGATGAGAATGCCACTTCTTACATACAACAATGACAAACTCTTTCTTTTTAATTGATTAAGGAAAAGATTGAATCCCAAGATTAGAGTTTGCTGAAATCATCCAAATCCTTTTATAATGATCCTTGATAATGGTCTATTCCTAGTATGTCCTTTATGTTAGTTATCAGCTTTCCATAAAGCTCTGCTTTCATTGGCTTAATCTGTAGTGACAATAAATGACGTGCGCCAAAATTGCGCTTTAATTTGAATTCAGCCCACTCCGCCCTTCAATTAAATGTCTAGTCGATTTTACTTCTTCTGGACAAATCTGCACTGTGTATAGCTGTAGTTCAATTCTTCTACATGATTCGTCTTGATGTCTTTGATAGTCTTCAAGATGATATTTCATAGTATAATCTTCTGGTTGAATCATCTGCACGAATTATCTTGATGTCTCTTCCACAGGATGATATTCATTGCTTTAGTATTCTAGTCGATTCTTCTACACGAATAGACTTTGTGTTTCTTCATAGTCTTTAAGACGACATTTGACTGCTTATCCCTTCTAGTCAAATCTTATACAGGAATTGACTAGATAACTCTTTATAATTTGCAAGGCGATATTTGAGCTCTTCTAAATGAATCGTCTTGTTATTCATGAAATGTCGTCTTTGTTTCTCGAAGACATTTCATGTAACCTCAATGATAATTGCCTTAATGAATTTCTTCCTTCATGCAACTGCTTTATGAAATATAAGTAGAGAGCCTCTATGACGATGTGAAGGTATCTGACTCTTGTTAAGATGATATCATCTTGGAAAGTATTTACCAAGACAATATTTTAGATATACGCCTTCTTCTAGATAATGTTCGATCGGTAGGCGACCTTAGAGGGGGGGTGAATAAGGGTTTTAAAACTTTTTCTTATATTTCGATATACTTGATTATGATAAGAGATTGAAATAGAGATTTAGAATGAAGATCTAAATTGATTTATAATAAAAGAGAAAATAATTATCAATTTAGAGAAATAAAAAACAAATCAATTTTATTACCCAAAGAGAGACATAATTACTATTAATAAAATTGATTACAAAACTAGATTTTAATGATGCTAGAAATCAAAGCGAAATATGAAAGACTCTTTTTTGTTTTCTATCCCGACTTGTATCCCCACAAACTAGTGTCCCTAGCCTATCCTTCCCCAGATTCGACCTCAAGCTGCTCTAGCCACTCCATCCCCGGATATGGCCTCAAGCACCCCCTAGAACTAACCTAGATCTAGACCTAGTCGCCAACACGAGGTGAGTTCACTAAACGATTATAGAAAAGGTGTGAAATAAAATGATAACAATATAAAAAACACCCTATGTAGATCTCTTGGAGAAGTAGACGAAGACCCACAGAGTATGATCGTAGTCAAAGAGGTCTTTTGTCACGATGATGACGCGTGTTGAAATCTTCTCCACGGTTCTCCTTAATCCTTCATAGATTTGTGGGAGTATCTCTCTGAAGCTTCCTCTATATGTTGTGGCACGAAGCTCTGGAATTTGGGATCTTAAAAGGATGAAGAAGACGGATCCAAGGGGTCCTTTTTATAGCCTCAGCGCTAGCGCCTGCGCTAGCGCTACCGCCGACGCTATCCCGAATAAGGCATTATTCTGCGCGGGAGAATCTTCAGTCCAAGGAAACATTTCTGCCTTGCATTCTATGCTCTGCGCTACCGCCTGCGCTATCCGCTACCACTAGGCGCTAGCTCCTTCTTTATGTGATCCCGGAATTATGCTACTCATCGCTAGTGTCGGGTGCTAGGTGCTACCGCCGGCGCTAGTGGGCATGTTTGAATTATTGACCCAATTTTGGGGGCAACCTTCTTATGCCATCCTTGAGTCTTATGGACTTTGTTTCCTGCACACTTAAACACACAAGATCAAATACACATAGGATTTTTTATTCCCAAACCTAGGAGATGCGTAAGACCATGTTCCAACTAACTCCCCCTTTTGATAATAACAAATCCATTAATGATAAATCAGAGCATTAATATGTATAAGCATGATAATCTACTTGTATGTCTGTGTGAGAGTGATGACTTAGGATAATTATCGATTTTGGTATTTAAAAATGCTCCCCCTAAATACATGTTCCCCCTAAGTACATGCTCTCCCTAAGTGAATGCTCCCCTAATATGTAAGCTATCATCTTAATTAATCATGTTAGTTTTCATTTTGGATAGCGGATTTTATTTATCATGTTAGTTCTCTCCCTTTTGTTATTAGTAAATGTGGGTAAGGAAGCAAAACACATAAAAGTTTTGATAATAAAATAAGGCATGATCGAGCTTTTGAGAGGAAAGGAAATGATAAGGAGTTTTATAATAATTTTTATAGAAATAAATCAGAGTTTTTAGCATAAGTATTTTCATAGAAATAGATCAAAGTTTTTAGCATAAAGATGAACAAAATAACATTTACCAAGTACTCAACATTATCATGTTAGTTCTTCCCTTTATATAAGAGTTTTAAGAAAAAAATAATACTAATGATTTCCAAGTAACAATCTACCCAGACAATATGTCTACACCCTAGCCCCGTACTAAGTGATGGATGGTCATGAGGACTTGCATACATGTCGTTGGTTGGGTTGTTAGTCCCATATGCATGCACTAGATAAAACTCAACCTAGCACTCTTTCCCCCTAGTGCCTCGCAAGGCCCCACTAGAACCCTCCCCGGTTAAGGACTAGACATGACTTAGAGGTTAGGTTATCTAATGTCTACAACCCTACGCCCCCGCTATGGTGAGATATATAATCATGGATAATAATTATTGGAAACATTTAAGAGTTTTAAATCTAATTATAATTTCATATCCAATGGGTTTTTATAGTTTTATTTGAATTTGTAAAGAAAAAGTCATATAGTTAGTTTGAAATCCATTAATAAATTAGAGTTTAACCATTACAATATTTTCATATTTAGAGTAACCAATATAAAGTTTACCAAGCAAGTCTACCACTTGCTGAAAGAAGGGAATTTTAAGATTCAAGTGATGATGCACACACAAGAAAAGACTTTAAATAAGCATGAAAGCGCAAGGTAAAAACAATTATATGGTTATGATGTGGAAGACTTATAGAAATACAAGACAACATCTTTTTATAAACATGACGATTCATAAGAAGATATATGAGCTAAATTTCAACAATGAAGATGTTTTTGTAAATCAATTTGCATTTAAAATCTTTAATTTTGACAATAAAGTAACCAAGCATGACATAATGTTTTCAAAAAGAAATTACTACAATGTTATATTAATTCACAAATTCAAAACTTACAAAACTTTGTAGAGAGCATGCTAGGTTATCTAGTGCATTTATATATAAAGAGTAGTATAGAATTTAGCATTAGGATCCAATACTCATGAGAAGATGTGTTATGGAAGATAATGATGTGCACATAAGTGTATTTTGAATAGAGTAAACAAATGACTTAATCAAAAATACAAGACATATGTAGAGTAAAGTGCACAATAAAACACAAATAATTTTACTTCCACATACTTCAATGCACAAAGAAAATCTACAACTACCAAGGTGCTTTCCACACACAATGCTCATTAAGACTTATCAGGGTGCAAAGTAGTGCTTCGGGGATCACACACTTTATTTTTCAATATATATATTTTTTGTGATCCGGTGTACTAAAGAATAAGTTGTGTAAAAATGATGGTTTGCACAAGATACTCTACTATTCTTTCCAAGGTGCTCAACCTCACAACACTTATTAAGAATTATCAGGAGGTTCAAGTAGTGCTTGGTGGAGTTATCTTTGTCAATTTATTTCATGATTATTTTTTGTACAAAGTTCTCCGAATACACTGGTTTTGCAAACCAATGTAATTGGAAAGCACAACCACTTTTCTTAATTTTTAAGAGTGCAAATAAATGTAGTGTAGGTAAGATACTAGTGCAAATTTAATTCGTTATACAATTATAATACACAAGCAATCATTCTTAGATTAAAAGCACATGTAGACTTTGCCAAAATAAGTGATTGAATTAGTATCATTATCAACAATAAAGCATTTACTCATACTTAGAGGCATGCTACGCTTAGTCCTACAGAACTTTTACAATACAATTTGATGCACAAATGAGTAAATATATCAAAGCATAATACAAACAATGTTCAAAGTAGTTTGAAGGAATGAATGGTAACATTGTAGAAGGTCTAAATAATGGATTAAATCATGCTTGAGTTTCAAAATAAAGTCCACACAGTATTTTTGATATTTTTGAAAAAAAAATTTGATTTAAAGTTTGAACTCTTATAATTTGATCTTGGACTTCCCGAGGTCTACCCCGTGAGAGGTTCGCCCGGTACTAGGAGATGTGATGGGATGATAGCCCAAATCTCCCTTTCGTAAGATACATGTAAATAGAAAAGTTAAGTTCAAAATAATTTTTGATGATTCTTTTTTTATTTTATTTTTTGTATTTGATTTTTCCATATAGACCTAGACATCAAACCAATAAACAAAGAATCGAAGAAAATAAAATATTTTTTGCAATTTTGGCTTTTGTAGTTTTTTTATTTTAATTTTTCAAAAATCAAGTTATGGCATACATGCAAAAATGAGTAGTACATATAAAATAATATATTTTTAGTGATTTTTCAAAATTTAAAAAACACCAAAAAATATGACACTCGAGCTAGCGCGGCAAACAGTACACTGATTTTCAAGATTTTGGAAATTTTGATTATGGATCTTGATTAAGTGTCCCAAGAGTAGTTTCATGCATAAATTTTAGAATTTTTGGAGATCTCTAGATAGTGCAAATTGCATGAAACGTTTATGATTTTGTATATGACTTTACCAAATAAACATTGCATGAGATATATTTTATTATATCTTCATTTTAATTTTTCTAAGGCTTATATTTGTCTATTATGGTATAAGTTGAAAATGATAGGAGATGTAAGCACAAGATATCATGTTCGAATAAGCCAAATAATCATAACTTAAATGATTAGTATGATGTTTATGCAAAAAATATCAAGGATAAGCCCTAGAAAAAAGTACCCAGCCTGTATATCTTGGTAAAGCCTAACATAGACACAAATATTCTTTAGGTGACTATGTTAGTATGATAAGTTTGAGATTAATGTTATGCCAAAGTCTGATGGTGTTTCAACTTATAGACCTAGAATGAAGTGAAGATTCTATTTGATTTGATCTTATTAATATCAAGATGATTCTAAGGTCTAAACTTGAAATAAATCACAATACACACATAATACACCAACCATGGTAAACTATTATAATACTAATTGTTATCATATAATTCATATACATGTGATAGAGATAGTTGTTGTTAAATGATTTTCGATATGAATTATGATATATGATTTTTAGAGAATTTTATCAAAGGTCATCAATAGATCATGGTGGTGCGTGTGAATTTAATATTCATTATGATGATAAATTAATTCAATACATTTTAGTGATTTTCTTTTTAATTAAGAATTTTGATTATATTTGTGATTTTTGATAGGTGAACAGTAGTGATGGTTTTGATCATCAAGGAGTGAATAACAGTACATTTTTTTTTTTGAAAATGAAAAAAATCATATTGAGCATTGAACTTGTTTAGATCATGTTATTTCCCCAATTTTTGATGACGGCTAAAGTGCTTAATAGCCCAATAACTTGATTTAATTAAAATATCTTATATCAAAATTATAGTTCAATTTATATGAATAATATAAGATATTTATAGGCAATGTATTTTAAGAAAAATGGATAGGTCATCACAATAAATTATGACTTTGAATTTTGATTAATTTGATTTATAAACTTATTAAATTTTAAGAGATAAAATCATATTTCCAATAGTATATATGATGACCATGACATGATAGTTTAAAAAAAGACATTAAAGCATATCATGAAGTAGAACTTTGTATATTTCATTTTGAAAGGATTCTACTTCATGCAATTGATGAAACGTAATGAACAAGAGATTTAGGTATCCAAAGAGAACCATGTGTAATGGTTCCTTTAGGTACCCAAGTATATTGAGATGATTTTTGGGTAGATGAGTATGAATGACCCCTTTCAAGTGGAGTTAATGTTTCATTTGTAATCTTGGGTCTCCACTCATACTTAGGTTTAATATTGTGTTTTTGCATCAAATTTCCATTGTGAATATTTCTATTTTGAAGTTTATAATTGTGATGATTATTGAAAGTATTTTTCATAGGAAAGTTGTGAACATTTAATTTTATGTTGGGAGAAGAATGATGTTGTAAGTGATAATGATGATAGTATTTTGGAATTTCATTTTCAATCTTTTGAAGTTTTTTATTTCCATTGTTTGGCTTATTCAAATTTTGAGAAATCATATTCAACTTGCTTTTGGAGTTTGCTTGATATTGAGAATGTCTGTTTTGAGAATTTTTCTTTATGATTTCCTTAAGCAAGTTAATTTTAGTTTCTAATTCATTGTTCTTAAGTTTCAAATTATGTCTAGCTTTATTATAAGCAATTGTGCTATTTTTAAGAGTAGAAACAATTGAATCAATATGATTTTGATATTTATTTTTGTATTCCTCAAATGATTCATCCATCTCTTCAATTTCATTTTTATAGTCTTCACACTTAGCACAATCATTTTTCAGAGAAGAGTTTTCTAAACATAATTTTTCAATTTGTTCTTTTACGAAAGTAAACTCTTTTTCAAGTTCCTTGAATTTTCCTTTAATATTAGTACAATCAAAATAAGGTTTTATATTTTCAATTGAAGGACATGATGGAGAAACCACATCTCAATTAGATTCTAAATTAACATTAGCTTTTAATCTCTTATTTTCTAAACTCAAGTTTTTATTAGTAATTTTCAATTTCTTGATCTTACGTTTAGCTATTTTTAGTATATTAAAACTAGAGATAGAAGTTATCACACAAGAAGAAGATTTAGACTCTCTTACAACGCTATTGGAAGAGGCAAAATGTGAACATGAAGTTCCTTCATCATCTTTTAGGCCTTCCTCCTTCATAGATGAATTTTCATCTTCTTTTTCTCTTGATGTATTGCTCTCTTTTTCTAAGTTAATTTCCATGATTTCCATGGCTTTTCTACGAGAGAGAACTTCTTGAATAATGGTGGATGCTTGTATGTCCTTCTCCTCCTGTGTTTGTTATATACCTGCGAGAGGAAGATCATACATTTCTTCAAGAATTTTCTTACTTGTATGCACTAGAAAAATAATATATTAATTTGAAAACTTCATTTGTTAGACCACAAAATAAATAATGTTTGGGTTTTGCATTTAGATGACCATCCTTTTTATTTGATTCGTCTGCTGGTCTTACTATTGTTAAATTCCATTCTTCGATATCAAAAGTTTTAATAAATCTTTCCATTAAACTTTTCCACCCTTTATAATTTGTCCCTTTAAATAAAGGTGGTGCTAGTGATTTTTCTTCTTCATAAAAATTTGCCCCACTAATAGAGGCGAGATCATGAGACGCCATTATTCCTGATTGTTAAGCCGATTTGGAATAAAACCCCTCTGATACCACTTGTTGGATCGGTAGGCGCCCTTAGAGGGGGGTGAATAAGGGGTTTAAAACTTTTTCTTATATTTTGAAATACTTGTTTATGATAAGAGATTGAAATAGAGATTTAGAATAAAGATCTAAATTGATTTATAATAAAAGAGAAAATAATTATCAATTTAGAGAAGTGATAAACAAATCAATTTTATTACCCAAAGAGAGACATGATTACTATTAATAAAATTGATTACAAAACTAGATTTCAATGACGCTAGAAATCAAAGCGAAATATGAAAGACTCTTTTTTGTTTTCTATCCTGACTCGTATCCCCACAAACTGGTGGCCCTAGCCTATCCTTCCCTGGATTCAGCCTCAAGCCGCTCTAGCCACTCTCTCCCCGGATATGGCCTCGATTACCCCCTAGACCTAACCTAGATCTAATCGCCAACACGAGGCAAATTTCAGCCCTAAGTCCTACCCAGACCTAGTCGCCAACATGAGGCGAGTTCACTAAACGATTACAGAAAAGCTGTGAAATAAAATGACAATAATATAAAAAACTCCCTATATGGATCTCTTGGAGAAGTAGACGAAGACCCGCAGAGTATGATCGTAGTCAAAGCGGTCTTTCGTCACGATGATGGCGCGTGTTGAAATCTTCTCCATGGATCTCCTTAAGCCTTCATAGATTTGTGGGAGTATCTCTCTGAACCTTCCTCTATATGATGTGGCACAAAGCTCTAGAATTTGGGATCTAAAGAGGATGAAGAAGACGGATCCAAGGGGTCCTTTTTATAGCCTCAACGCTAGTGCAACCGCCTACGCTATCCCGAATTTAGCATTATTCTGCGCGGGAGAATCTTCAGTCCGAGGAAACATTTTTGCCTTGCCTTCTGTGCTCGGCGCTACCGCCTGCGCTATCTGCTACCGCTAGGCACTAGCCCCTTCTTTATGTGCTCCCAGAATTATGCTACTCATCGCTAGCGCTAGGTGCTACCGCCGGTGCTAGTGGGCATGTTGGAATTATTGACCCAATTTTGGGGGCAACCTTCTTATGTCATCCTTGAGTCATATGGACTTTGTTTCCTGCACACTTAAATACACAAGATAAAATACACATAGGATTTATTATTCTCAAACCTAGGAGATGTGAAAGACCATGTTCCAACAGATAAGATGATAAAAGTGATGCTGTGAATTTACAAAATGATATCGTCTTGGAGCTTAGGTTCTTCAAGATGATATCGAGACCTTAACTTGTTGATATTTAACATTACCAAGATGATATTTCCCTTATAGAAATTTTGATCTTCTCAACTCAAATCATTTGCTTCAGCTCACTTGATATACCTTTATACTTGTACCTTTCTCAGTCTTCTTTCGTACATTTTTTTTATTAAAAGTCATGCACATTCATTTTGTTAAAACATAGCCTAGAGTGAATCCTTGCTTTTTATTGAGGTCCACCCGCTTCAGTACAATCAGCTTGTCTATCTAGGCCATTGACAATACATTCAGTCGAATTTCAACTTAGCCTATTTTTGTTGATGTCAACTAGCCTTCTTTTCTTTTGCTTGGCTCGCAAATTTTGCTTGCATATATTTTTTCAGAGAGTAAGTACAAGCTCAATATAGTCTATATCTTAGGTCGACATGGTGTCTTGCACAATGAGGGATTATATTTGTAAAACTATGTTCGATGACAATAAGTTTAGCCCCATTTTGAGCTTGTACTTTTATATACCTGAAATCATCTTGACAAGAAAGCACATGCATCAAATACAGATGTGTTCATCTATATTGTGAGTGCTTCCTCAAGTAAAGAACATTGTGGGCACTATTCAAAACACAGTCCCATTGATGCATTAACACCATTTTCTCTATTAGTCCCACAGAAGGTTGCCAAATCCCACAAATTTATGATGACTTTATCTTTGTAGTGCTTAAGAGATAGATGTGCATGCATTATTAAAATAAATGTAATCATCAAATTTGTGCAACATATGAGATAAACACATAAGAAAATTTTGTACCTTTATATAATCAGCTGGGACCTACTCACTATCAACTTGTACCACATGTCATTCCCAATCGCACCCAAAACCACTTGTATCTAGCATTCGTGATATTTTCTAATAATATTTATTCCACATTTTCAATCTTGCCGATACTTTTTCTTTGCTAACACAAACTCAGCACTCATCCTATAAGGTAGTGATAGTTGTGGTGAATGCTACTCCTTTCCACCCGTTTGAACCCTTGTTACGAAGATGTAGTAGCTATAAATGAGAAGCAAAAAGAGCATAATCCAATTTGTTGGTCAAATGAATATATGATTTCTCCTTCTCTTTTAAAGCTTAAGTTTTATACTTGTCCATATCAGCACTGCAAAATATAATATCATGAAACTAATATATATATAAAATGATAACGATACAAAATGATAATGATACATGCAAAAGAGTGATACAAAATGATAACTACATGTTACTATGTTATAAGCAAAATGATAGCTAATAGGAACAAGTTCACTCAAGCAAATTTGTTAGTCGAGCTTGATACTCATTAAACATTGTTAGACCTAAGTTATTTCTGAATGCACTCCATTCATTTGTCGCTTGAATGGGTTTAACTGTATCTGCATACTCAAAACTATACCCACTACTATGTAGTGTTAATATCTCTGCATCAACTTCCTCCAAAAATCTTACATCATTCACTAGCTTCTCGTCTACCAAGAAATTATGGAGAATGCAACAAGCATTAATAATTTGAACTTGTATAAAAAGTGAGAACAATTAAAATATATGATAATACACAATATGGAAGCTACATTTCTCTTCTTTGAATGACGAACCGGTTGCTTGATATTAAATAAAGATGGTTGACGTATGATTGCCCATCTTTTTTTTAGTAACCTGAAGGTTCTTTTAATAACGTTTCTCTTCCTTGAATGACGAAGACTAAATAACTCCTTATAAGTAATAGGGTTGTTTCCTTGAGTGACCCATTCCTGAAGATGATAATGCATCGACTGATAAGGAGCTAGATATCCTGTTCCATTTGTATAACCCGCGTCGACAAGATAGTACTTACCTATAATGTTAAATTATATGTTACATGTCAAGAAGCACTCTTATCGTCAAGATAGAAGATGATTAGGAACATTCTTACCTACGGGTACTTCAAATCAATCCTCCCTCAAACTAGTATCATGACCTATGAGACTCAGTCATTAGCCAATCCCACCTACTAGTCTCAACTACATCATCATTTCCTAATTTCTATAATAATACCTTGATCAGGGACCATTTAAGAATGAAATTTCATTTATATGTAAGATCTCTGATAAGTAGTATTTATATAACTTTTTAATCAAAAAATTTGTAATTATTTAATAAGAATTTTTCTTTTTCATGTCAATTTTAGGTTAAAAGTAGTTCTTTGGTAATTTTGATTCTAACTTAGCTTAATTTCAATTTTTGCATAATTTTGGGACAAATTGGAGAAATTTACAAGTCACGCCCTCGATCACGCCCGTGACCAAGGGTGTGTAACCTGAAGATCTGTCTAGAATTGATGCCGCGCTGATTGAGCTTGTCCACAACAAGTCACGCCCTCGGTCATGCCTGTGACCCAAAGTTACACTCGTGACCGATGGCGTGTAAACTTAAAGAATTGCTCCTGAAGATGCTGTCGAGACGTGAAGATGCTGTCGAGACATGAAGATGCCGTCGAGAAGTAAACTAAAGTCACGCCCGTGACCCATATGTCATAGCCATGACATTCCCGCGTAATCCCTGCTCATCGCCATGCCGCAGTTAAGCCCATGTAGCATTAAATGAAGCTGTCACAGGTTACGCCCGTGACCCAAATGTCACGGCCGTGACCTTTCCCTTTTCGCCATATCGTCACGCAATCGCCCACACCTAGTCGGAGCTGAGCTGAACAGTGGATACACGCCCTGGGTCACGCCCGTGACCGAGGGCGTGTACCATGAAATTTTTTTCTATAAATTCAGAGGTTCTCCTTGAGTCCAGGGTTCAGAAGTTTAGAAGGGGGGGGGGGGGGTGCTGCTAGAGCTGTTAGTGAGCCTTTTCTTGTTTCTTTCATGCTTTTTCATGTTTTTACATTTCATGTTCTCTTTCTCTTCATGTCAAGTAATGTTTTAATTTCCCTTCTTGCAATAATCTAGTTTAAGCTTGTAATCTTTTCCTTTCTAGCATTGTAATCCCTTTTAAAGCTTGTAATAGTTTCGGTTATCAATAAAATTTAGTTTGCTCTTCTTTTTTCTCCTTCTATCTTAGTAATTTTTCCTTTATGCAATCTTATTTTTCTTTCTCTCTCCCCTCCACTATGATTAACTAATTCTCATTAATGTTCAATCGAAATGATCCGAGATTGAGATAATCAAGTTATGATTTTCTAAGCTCTCTTTTTTTGTTCTTTTTAACACTTGAATTACCCTTGATTTTTAACTAGTGAGGCCATATTTTCGATGTATGATTTTCGCTTAGCTTTTCATACTTAGCTAGCCGAGAGGCTCAAAGTATGAATTGATCAGTCAAGGGTAAAGAGAGTTACATGCACCCCTGGAGAGAGGATGATGTAAATCTCCCGGATTGGAGTCAAATCCAATAGTGGGGTTTATAGCGTAAAGCAAGTTTTAGGTAATCAATTATAGAATGAGAGTTTGGTTGATTTTTCCTAAACTTAGTTGGGCATTAACCTCGAGAGAGGCATGTTCAAGCTTCGGGAACCTCCACGGTCAAGTTGTTTAATTAAAATGGAATTAGATTTATTTTTCTTTCACATGATTATTCTCAATCCAAGGTGATTTTAGATTGAGACTAATCTTTTTACCATCGTTTAAACCCTACTTTTAGTTTGTAAATTTTCTCTTTTATCTAAGTAAAACAAAACCTCAAAAATTTAACAGATAAGATAATAGTGATTTTTTCTCGAAGTAGAAGTAATCAACCCGCCCTGTGGAATACGACCTTGGTATTTCTAAATATCCTATAATATAGAGGATAAGGTACACTTGCCTTTATCGGATATAGTTTTGGAAAACATCTTTAATCCTTCGCTTACCTTAAAATCGTAAATTTCTATATCAAATATTTGGCGCCGTTTCCGGGGACTTTGCGTAGATATTTTGAAAAGAGGATAGCTATTAATTTTATCATGTTATTTTTTTTTTACTTTTTCAAATTTTGAAAATCTTAAGGGTGTAATTTAAATCTTGGAAAGGGACGTTTGGGCTATCATCCCTTCGCACCTCCTAGTACCTGTGAGAACCCCTCACATGGTATACCTCGGGAAATCCAAGAATAACTTAATCTGCCTAAAAGAAAAAATATATATATATATTTATAATTATCAAGTTTTCCTCATTCTTTATTTTTACTTTTATTATTCTCTCTTTTATCCTTTTCTCTTTCTTTTTTCCCTTTTTCCTTTTTAGTGTATGACCGGAGGTAGCACTTCGAATTTTTCTTTTGATCATGATCAAGCTAACCCTTTCGCGGCACCGCCGTTCCCGTGATCAGGAATTACACTTATTATTCGAATAGTCGATCGGGGACACTAAAACAACAAATATGGATCCTAATCTTAAACTTCCTAATCCTAACGCGCACAATCCTAATGAGGCCGTGCAACGGACCATGTCCTATTATGCGCGGCCGTATCTGGAAGGCACACAGCCAAGTATTATTTGCCCCACAGTGGCGAACAATAACATTGAGATCAAGTCCAGCATAATACAAATGGTGCAACAATCAGTGACCTTCGATGGTCAGCAGGACGAAGATCCAAAATGTCATATTTCTATTTTTCTCAAAATCTACGACATGTTTAAAATCAATGGCGTCATCTATGACGCCATTCAAATACATCTTTTTTCCTTTTTCTTTGCGATTTAGGGCCAAGCAGTGGTTGGGCTCACTTCCTAGGTAGTTCATCACTACATGGGCCGATATGGCAGAAATATTTCTCACTAAATATTTCCCGCCTGCAAAGACTGCCAAATTGCGAACAGATATTGCGTCAATTTTTTCAAATCAACTCGAAGACTCTCTATGATATATGGGAGCGCTTCAAGGAGATTTTGCGTAGATGCCCTCACCACTCACTTCCCACTTGGCAACAAGTGCATGTCTTTTATAATGGCTTGAATTTCCAAACTAGGCAAATGATTGATGCGGTCGCTGGGGGTACATTAAATAAAAAGACCCTGGAGCTGCTCAAGAGTTTTTTGAGGAAATGGACATGAATGCTTATCAATGGAACTTACCCCGAGCGCGGCTTAATAAGCCAGCCAGAATTTTTGAAATAGACGCTATTTTTAATTTGGCTTTATAAGTTGAGCACTTAACAAAGCAAGTGACAGAGATGTCTGCTTCCTCCTCCACTCCTTCTTGGGCAAATAATATTTTAATTGAAGAGCAGGTTGACTATATGGGAAATCCACCTCGGCCTTCCTATAACCTGAACTCTGCTCCGTACAACAACACCTACAATGCGTGTTAGGAACCATCTGAATTTCTCATGGAGCAACCAAGGATATGCTCAGCATCCTTTAAATATGAATCAACCTCCTAATCAACTTCTTATTTTAACTCCACCTCTAAACTTTAATCCACCTAGTTTTCCAACGCAGCAGCAAAATCCCTCTCCGATTGAAGAGGTCTTTGCAAAATATGTTGCTACAAATGAAACGAACATCCGGAACCTCACCGACCGAATCGATCAAAAATCTAGAGAATCAAGTGGGACAGCTAGCAAAAATGTTCTCTGAGCGTCAGCAAGGAGCAATACCGGGAAATTAAGAGCCAAATCCAAGGAAGAGAATGAACATGATTACATTCTGAAGCGGTAAGGAGGTGGTTTCAAAATAGGACTAACCTAAGGTAACTTCTTCTCCTCCTCTTCCTGCTCCTATTTTATCATCAAATTTGCCCGCTATGCTAGCTCCGCACGCTTCTAGTTCAATTATTCCATATCCAACTAAGGTTTAGAGCGAGTGCGCCGAGAAAAAATAAAAAAAATAGAAACTTTAAAACAAATTCATATTAATGTACCTTTCTGCAAGGCTATCTCTCAAATGCCAAAGTATGCAAAATATCTTAAGGAGTTGCTCTACAATAACAGAAATTAGAAGATATTTCACATATTTCCTTAAACGCAGAATGCTCTGCGGTTGTACTCAACAAATTGCCTCAAAAATCAAATGACCCGGGACGGTTCTCCATCCCATGTCTATTTGGCAATTCGTTAGTAAAATACGCTTTAGCGGATCTTGGAGCAAGCATCAACCTCATGCCTTTTTCATTATTCAAAAAGTTAGGTCTAGGAAATCCTAACCCTACTCCAATGAGTATTCAATTAGTCGATCATTCATTAAAATATCTGGTATGGATAGTGGAGGATGTGCTCGTTAAGGTTGACAAGTTCATCGTCTGGGTGGACTTTGCATTCTTGATATCGTTAAGGATAGTGGAGCATGCAATTATCGACATAAGTAACGGAAAGCTCCTCCTTAGGGTTGGAGACGATGAGTTTACTTTTAGTATAAATCCCTCGATGCGAAACACCTTAGAGAATGACGATTCGTGCTTCTATTTAGAAGAATGTTTTGAGAATGAGTGTTATTCACATCCTGAGTTAGTCTCCACATCGAGTACTGATTCCGAGCTCGTCAAGCTCTTTTATCTTGAAGAAGAAATCTCTCGCTCCACACCACCCGAACCACTATCTTTAGAAAAATTAAAAATCAAAACATCTTATGAAGAGCCACCCATTTTAGAATTGAAACAACTCCCTCCTCACCTAAAATATCTATTTTTACAAAAAGACTATAAGCTACCCGTTATTGTATCATCCGAACTTAGAGATTCAAAAATTTCTGAACTGACTATAGTCTTAAGCAACCACCGTAACGCAATTGCGTGATAAATATCGGATATCAAGGGTATTAACCCTTCCTTCTGCACTCACAAAATCTTCCTCGAAGATAATTCCTTCAACACGGTCCAGCCTCAATGACGGCTAAACCAGAATATGAAAGAAGTCGTTATGGCCAAAGTTAACAAAATTTTAGACGCAGGAATCATTTACCTGATATCGGACAGTACTTGGGTTAGCCTAGTTTAAGTCGTACCGAAAAAAGGCAGCATAATGGTAGTAGAAAATGAAAATAACGAATTGATCCCAACCTGTACCATTACGGGTTGGCGGATGTGCATCGATTATTGAAAACTAAATGATGCCCCCCATAAGGATAACTTCCCATTACCTTTTATCGATCAAATCTTAGAGTGCCTTTCCGGTCACTCCTACTATTGTTTTCTCGATTGTTTGTCGGTATATTTTCAAATCACTATTTTGCCCGACGACCAAGAGAAAACAACATTCACTTGTCCCTTTGGCACCTTCGCTTATCAAAGGATGTCGTTTGGTCATTGTAACGCGCCAGCTATATTCCAAAGATGTATGCTGGCAATATTCGACGAGTTAGTAGAGGAAGTGATGGAGGTTTTCATGGACGGTCTATTTTCAGAAACTCTTTCAAAAATTGTTTAAAAAATCTCGAGCGGTTGTTACAACGTTGTGAGGAAACAAATTTAGTTCTTAATTGGGAGAAATGCCATTTTATGGTTAAAGAAGGATTAGACCTTGGTCATAAAATATCGGGCAAAGGGATCGAGGTCGATAGGGCCAAGATTGAAGTAATCGAAAAACTCCCCCTCCAACGAATGTAAAAGCTATTAGAAGTTTCCTAGGACACGCAGGGTTTTATCGGCATTTTATACAAAAAAATTCCAAAATCACGAAGTCGTTAACCCATCTTCTTGAAAAAGAATCCTCTTTCCTTTTTAATGATGAATGTCATTTGGCCTATAAACTTATAAAAGAAAAGCTTATAAATTCTCCGATTCTAGTAGCGCCGGATTGGTCGCTACCCTTCGAAATTATGTGCGACGTGAGTGATATTGCGGTAGGCTCCGTATTAGGTCAACTTGTGAGTAAGTATTTCCACCCAATTTATTATGCGAGCAAGACACTCACATTGGCATAAGCGAACTACACCACTACCGAGAAGGAGCTTCTAGCCATCGTTTTTGCTTTTGATAAGTTTAGGTCATATATCGCTCTCTCAAAAGTTATCGTCTTCACAGATCACTTCGCTCTTAGATATCTATTAAGTAAATCGGACGCCGAGCCCCATCTTTTGCGATGTATCCTCCTCTTACAGGAGTTTGATCTAGAGATCCGGGACAAAAGGGGAGCCAAAAACTTGGCGGACGATCATCTTTCCAATTTAGAAAATCCCGCCAAGGAAACGTTAATAGAAGCCAACATTAATGACAAATTCCCTGAAGAGCGCCTCCTTGCTCTCAAAAATTTAAATACATCTTCCACCCCCTGGTTTACGGATTTGGCTAATTATCTAGTAGCCCGGGTCCTACCAAATTAATTCTCGAGTCAGCAAAAGAAGAAATTCTTTTCTGATTAAAAGAATTAATTTTGGGAGGACCCCTTTTTATTCCATGTTTGTGCAGACCAGGTAGTGAGAAGATGCATTTCAAGTGAGGAAGGTCTAAAAAATTTATGACATTATCACGAGGGACCAACCAGTGGTCATTATCAAGCGAACCGAACAGCGAGGAAGGCGCTGGAGGCGAGTTTTTATTGGACCACACTCTTCAAAGATGCTAACACCCTTGTGAGTACTTGCGACAGCTGCCAGTGGTTGGGGAACATCTCCCGCCGGGATGAGATGCCCCAAAATATTTTCTCAGAATGCAAAATTTTCGATCTTTGGGGTATTGATTTCGTTCCTCCTCTCCCTCCCTCTTTTTCAAACAAATACATTCTCGTTCGGTAGACTACGTGCCGAGGTGGGCGGAAGCGCAAGCTCTCCCCACCAACGAGCTTACAAAAATTATTTTCTCGATTTGGCACGCTGCGCGCCATAGTTAGTGAACGGGGCACCCATTTTTGCAATAATCAATTCACTAAAATTTTAGCAAAATTTGGTGTCACACACAAACTATCTACTGCTTATCACCGACAAATGAGCGGCCAAGTCGAAGTCGTGAATCAAGAATTAAAGCGAATATTAGAAAAAAACTGTTTCTATAAATCAGAAGGATTGGGCGCTTAAGCTCGATGACGCGCTATGGGCCTATCGAACGGTGTACAAGACCGATATTGGTTGTACACCGTATCGATTGGTTTATGGCAAGTCTTGCCACCTTTCAGTCGAACTAGAACACCACGCATTTTGTGCGCTTAAATTTCTAAATCTCGATTTTACGTTAGCGGACAAGCAAAGAAAATTCCAAATGAACGAATTAGACGAGTGGCGCGTGAATGCATACAAAAGTAACAAATTATATAAGGAGCAAACAATGTTTTGTCACAATAAGCATATAAAATTTCCTAAAACTTTTTTGTCGGGCGATCTCTTCCTCCTTTATAATTCTCGTCTTTGCCTTTTTCCGGGAAAGCTAAAATCTCGATGGTCCGGACCCTTTATTGTTAAAGAGGTTTGGTCCTATGGGACAATTCTAATTTCCCACCTAGAAAAAGGTTCCTTCAAAGTTAACGGGCATCTTCTTAAGTTATATCTTCCAGGAGATCTATCGAATGAAAAAAGTAATTCAATAAATCTTCCACCAATATCGTGAGTGCCAATTGGGTCAAGTTACGCGACCTTAAACAAAGCGCTTTCCGGAGGCACCCCAAAGTTATCTTTTTTTGTTTTCTCTTATTTTTGTTTCTTCTTAAACATGTTTTCTAGGTAACCGCCGCTTTCCCCCGCATCCTCAAAATCAGGAAAGCCCTTTTTCCTTCTTCTTCCTTCTCTTTTGTCTTGCATTTCTTTTTTATTTGTCTTGCACATTAATTACTTTTTCTCTTTTTACTTCATACTTAGTTTTAAACATTGGGGACAATGTTTAACTTTAAGTATGGGGGTGCTCTTAAAAATATTGTTCTTAATTTAGAAAATCTTCAAAAAAAAGTTATTTTCTTGTTTTCTTTTATTTAAGTACTTGTAAAACCCAAAAATTCAAAAAAAAAATAAGAAAATCAAAAATTTAAATCTTGGAAAGGGACATTTGGGCTATCATCCCATATCACCTCGTAGTGCCGTTGAGAACCCTTCATGGGGTATACCTCGGGTAGTCCAAGAGTTAACAAAAGTTATTATGTTTTAAACTAGTTTCCTTTCTTTTATTATCAAAAATTCAAAAAAAGATAATATCAAAAATTTCAAAAATATATATGAAAACTTAGAGCGAAAACCAAATTGTTTTTTATAAAACCCATACTTGTTTTTTTGTGATTTCTTAGAAATCTAGTTGAGAAAGTTTATAATCATTTTTAGGTTTTTAATTGGCTAAAATTTTATTTATCATAGTTTGTTAACTTTAAATTTTAGGTAATCTTATTTTAAGAATCATTTTATTATTTGAGCTTAATTAGAGAATTTATTTAAGCATGACTTCACTTTTTATTTTTAATTAGCTTCATTTTGTAGTAAATTTGCTAAACCTCTTTAGATTTCTATTATATTTCCTTTTAGCTTTTTAGATCTTAGGAAATTTAATTTTACTAGAATTTGCTCTCAATATAATTTAATTTATAAGCTAGAACTTTTTCCCCTACCCCTTTGTTGGCATTAAAAAAAAGAATTTTAAAAGATCATATGTCATGGGAATAAGAGGATAAAATTCATTATTCCCTAAACATATGCACCCAAAATCATTTAAAAGATTATATGACATGGAGTAAGAGGATAAAATTCATTTCTCCTAAACATATACATTTTCGGTTTATATTAGAAGAGAATTATAATAGATTATATGGCATGGAGTAAGAGGATAAAATTCATATACAAATTACAAAATAAATTTTGAGTTTCAAAGATCTCTTCTTCTGCCAAATTTTATGAAATCCCCCTTAGCCAATTATCATGGATCTAGATTTAGTTTAAATTATGGAGAGAGCAATATTTAGTAAGTTACTTTTCCTTAAGTTTCTTTTAAGATAGAGTTCTTTTAATTTTAATCTAATCTAGTCTTATAATTTTAACAATTTTGTTTGCTAGTTAGTTATTTCGAGAAGTCCTTGCCTAAACACTTCCTCTCTTTTCAAATCATTATCATAACTTAGGACTTAATTCATCCTAGAATTTATTTTTAACCTAACTTTTGGTTAAATGAAATATTAGTTTATAATTAAAAATTTTATGGATGTCTTATAAATTATGGCTCATACTTTTGCTCTGTAATAGCAAAACCTCAAGTATGGGGGTATTTGATAAGTAGTATTTATATAACTTTTAATCAAAAAAAATTTAATTATTTAATATGAATTTTTCTTTTTCATGTCAGTTTTAGGTTATAAGTAGTTCTTTTGTAATTTTGATTCTAACATAGCTTAGTTTTAATTTTTGCAGAATTTTGGGACAAATTGGAGAAATTTATAAGTCACGCCCTCGGTCACGCCCATGACCAAGGGCGTGTAACCTAAAGATTAGTCTAGAATCGATGTCGCATTGATTAAGCTAGTCCACGGCAAGTCACGCCCTCGGTCGTGCCCATGACCCAAAGTCACGACCGTGACCAAGGGCGTGTAAACTTAAAGAATTGCTCCCGGAGATGTCGTCGAGACATGAAGATGTCATCGAGAAGTCAACTATTGTCATGCCAGTGAACCATATGGCATGGCCGTAACAATCCTGCGTGATCCCTACTCACCACTGCGCCGCAGTCAAGCCCACATAACATTAAATGATGTCATCACAGGTCACGCCCTTGACCCAAATGTCACGGCCGTGACCTATACCTTTTTGCCTCGCCATCACGCAATCACCCACGCCTTGTCGGAGCTGAGATGAACAGTGGTTACACGCCCTTGGTCACGCCTGTGACTGAGGGCATGTAACATGAAATTTTTTTCTATAAATTCAGAGGTTCTCCTTGAGTCCAGGGTTCAGAAATTTGGAGAGGGAGAGGTGTTGCTAGAGTTGTTAGTGAGCTTTTTCTTATTTCTTTCATGCTTTTTCATGTCTTTAAATTTCATGTTCTCTTTCTCTTCATGTCAAGTAATGTTATAATTTTCCAACTTGCAATAGCCTTGTTTAAGCTTGTAATCTTTTCCTTTCTAGCATTGTAATAGTTTCGATTATCAATAAAATCTAGTTTGCTCTCTTTCTTTTTCTCCTTCTATCTTAGTAATTTTTCCTTAATGCAATCTTATTTTTCTTTCTCTCTCTGCTCCACTACGATTAACTAATTATTAGTGCTCGATCAAAATTATTCGAGGATGAGATAATCAAGTTATGATTTTCTAAGCTCTCTTTTTTCATTCTTTTTAACACTTGAATTACCCTTGATTTTTAACTAGTGAGGCCATATTTTTGATGTATGGTTTTCTCTTAGGTTTTCATACTTAGCTAGCCTAGAGGCTCAAAGTATGAATCGATCACTCAAGGGTAAAGAGAGTTGCACACACCCCTGGAGAGAGGATGACATAAATCTCCTGGATTGGAGTCAAATCCAATAGTGGGGTTCACAGCGTAAAGCAAGTTTTAGGTAATCGATTATAGAATGAGAGTTCGGTTGATTTTTCCTAAACTTAGTTGATCATTACCCTCGAGAGAGGCATGTTCAAGCTTCGGGAACCTCCACGGTCAAGTAGTTTAATTAAAATGGAATTATATTTATTTTTCTTTCACTTGATTATTCTCACTCCAAGGTGATTTTAGATTGAGCAGTAATCTTTTTTACCATCGTTTAAACCCTGCTTTTAGTTTGAAAATTTCTCTTTAGCTAAGTAAAACAAAACCCCAAAAATTTAATAGATAAGATAATAGTGATTTTTCCACGAAGTAGAAGTAATCAACGTGCCCCGTGGAATACGACCTTGGTATTTCTAAATATCCAATACTATAGACGATAAGGTACACTTGCCTTTATCGGATATAGTTTTGGAAAACATCATTAATCCTTCGCTTAACTTAAAATTGTAAATTTCTATATCAATCTCACATTCAAGTCACACACTTGAATTCCTATGAAACAAACACTCTATAAACATTTATTATGTTCAATTCATCTATCTCTATAGAAATAAATAAACACAAAAAAGACATGTCTTGATATATAAATGAAATCATAGTACAAGTCATCAAACGAACTCAATGACAAAGTCAAACCCACAAGCGTCCCACTAGAAATGATCATTTAGGTATCTAATACCAAGTGATGTATTATGAACATCATGCTTTCTCTGAGGAAGTGCCATTGTTACTAGATCTACTATATTGTTACCAGTCAGTACTTTACATATGTTTGCATCACCTCGATTGACTATCTATCAATTGAGATGGAACCGCTGTAGTATGTGCTTGGAGAGATGATAATATCTAGGTTCATAAGCTTAGGAAATTGTACCATTATTGTTATAGTAGAGATCTACGGGATCAATGATGTTAGGAACTACATCTAACTCACTAATGAATTTTCTAATCTATACAACCTCCTTTGCCACTTCAAAATCAGCAATATACTTAGCCTATATTGTATAATCGACTACTGTCTCTTGCTTTGAATTCTTCCAACATATGGTGCCCCCGTTAAAGCAAAACACAAAACCTAATTAGGACTTTGAGTCATCCCTATCAGTTTTTTTGAGTCATCCCTATCAGTTTGAAAGCTAGCATATGCGTAACCATTTTCAATGAGCTCTTCATCAACACCTTATACCAATAATACATCCTTAGTCCTTTTTAAGTATTTTAGGATATTATTGATTATCGTCCAGATCTAACTAGTAACTGCTAGTCATGCTCAACATAAATGAGAAATCAGGATGAGCGCATAACATTGCATACATGATTGATCCAACTTCCAAGGCATACATTATAAATCTCATGCGGTACTTATCTATCTTAGATTTAGGAAACAATTTCTTAGAAAGACACATATTATGACACATGGGTACGTACCCCTTCTTAGACTCAAGTATTTTGAATAACTTCAACACCTTGTCAATGTATGTACTTTAGGTCAACCGAGCAACTATTTAGATCTATCTTTATAAATCTTAAAACCAAGTATGTAAGTTGCTTCAACCAAATCCTTTATATAAAAGTAGTTCTCTAGCATATTTTTAACAGCTTATAGGGTTGGAATGTCATTCACAATTAATAATATGTCATCTGCATATAATATTAAGGAATATGACTGCTCCCATTAATCCTCTTGTTTTGATTTTCTCTTCAAAATAATTATTTTAACTTCGAGAAGCCTATTTCAATTCATAAATGGATCTTTGTAACTTGCATATTTAGTGGCTTCATTTGGAGATACAAAACCCTTTGGTTATGTCATATACATATCCTTAATGTGGTTTCCACTAAGGAAAGTCATTTTTAGATCCATTTTCTAGATCTCGTAACCATATTAACCATGTCATTTTTAGATCCATTTTCTTCATCTCATAATAATAGTGCACATCAATAACAAACAATATTATGATGGACTTAACCATGTCAACTGGGGAAAAGGTCTAATCATAGTCAATACAATAAATTTTCTTGAAACCTTTAGACACTAATCTCCCTTTCAATGTTTCACATGCATGTCAATCTTCTTCTTGAAAACCCATTTGCACCTTATGGGCCATACCCTTTTAGGTGATTCCACCAAGGTCCAAACTTGGTTTATATACATGAACTACATTTCAATTTTCATGGCCTCAAGACAGTTCTCTGAGTCTGATCCACTTATAGCATCTTGATAGGTTGTAGGCTCATCATCATAATCCATAAGCAACACATTATTAATTTGAGTTATGGGAAATCCATATCTCTCTGGCTTGAATCATAGTCTATCATATCTATGTATGACTTATGTTTCTTTAGTAGGATCTCTATCTATAACAATTTATAGTGCTTGCTTAGGTTCCATCACATGTTCATTTATCATTAATATTTCTTGAACTTCTTCAAGTTCTATCTTGGTAGTTTTTCTATATATGAACTCCTTCTCTAGAAAATCACCAGTCCTTGCGATAAACACTTTGTCTTTGGAGTGTTTATAGAAATAGTACCCCTTTAATTTATTAAGGATACCACATAAGGAAACATTTATCAGATTTTGCATGAAGTTTGTCAAACATTTGACATCGTATGTATGCCTCAGAAACCTAAATCTTTATGATTGACATACTAGGATGTTTCTCAATCCATCTCTCATATGATGTCATTTGAACCATTTTAGTAGTAACACAATTTAGTGTAATAGCAACTATCTCTAAAGCATATCCCCAAAAGGAAATAGGCAAATTTGCATGACTCATCTTAGATCACACCATATCTTACAAAGTATAATTTATCCTCTCAGAAATACCAATATGTTGTGGTGTCATGGGCGGAGTGAGTTGTGATACAATACATGCTCTTTAAGATAGTATTGAAACTCCTGACTCAAATATTCACTACCTCGATCAGATCAGAGTGCTTTAACTATTTTTCCTATTTGGTTTTGTACTTCATTCTTGAATTCCTTACACTTTTCAAAGGATTCGAATTTGTACTTCATAAGATACACATATCTATATCTATGGAAATCATCAATAAATGTGAAATAGTAAAATTCATCTCTAGACATAGAACTCATGGGTCTACAGACATCACTATGTATTACACCCAAAGGATCTTCTGCCCTCTCAGTATAATCAATGAAGGAAGAATTAGTCATTTTGCCTAATAAACAAGATTCATATCTCTCAAATGATTCATAATCAAATGAGTCTAATAGTCTATATTTATAGAGTTTGGAAATGCATTTCTCATTTATATGGCCTAAATGAAAATGCTAGTGATTTGTAGGATTTGATTCATTTATTATTAATATTTGTGAATCACTAATATTATAGATGAGCTGGTCCAAGTTCAAAACATAAATATCTGTAAACATTTTTTCCATTCCAAAACAAATATCATTCAAGTATATAGAGCAACAATTGTTCTTAATAATAAATGAAAATCCATTCATATCCTAACAAGAAATGAATATAGTATTTCTGGTAACATCGGGTATATAATAATAGTTCTTTAACTCTATTACAAGCATTGTAGACAAGATAGATGATAAGTCCCTAGAGCAATATCATCAACTCTTGTTCCATTTCCAACTCATATGTCTACCTCGTCATTAGCCAAAATTCTTCTCCTTTTCAGTTCTTGCACATTTACATAAATTTGGGAAGCATATCTGGTATCCAATACACAAGATGAAGAATTAGAAAGATTAACTTCTATGAAGTGGAAGTCTCACTTCCTTTCTTCTTTCTTAGATATTTAATGTAAAGATGATTGTTCCTCCACTAATGCCTTGCTTCTTCACAATGATGACAATTCCCTTCCATAGCCAGTCCTTTCCTTTTAAATAATAAATGAGATTAAAGTTAGACTTAGATCAAATCCTAGCTTTCTTAAATCCCATAGCCTTGTGTTGGGAAAAACTCATGTGATTTATCTACCAAATTACTTAAAGTGATTTCATCAGTTAGGTTATATTACCCACGTTGTATAGAAAGTGTAAAATGGTCATTAGATGTCCTAGGATATCATATTCACCTAGTGTTACAAGACCAAGCCTAATAGAAGCACAAATTAAGTTAAGTTAAGACTTACGTAGAATGGAAATCGACGCAGCTTCGACTAGATGTCGACGTAACTCTGACTGTAAGTCGAAGTAACTCAATCTGTCTGTCGAAGTATAAGTGTTGTCAACGCAATGTCAAAATGATCTCAACGCAGAAGACAAAGCATGTCAAAGCTATATTAGAAGTCGACGCAACTTTGAAATAAACTCGACGCAGAAGACAGAGCTTGTCAAAGCTATATCAGAAGTTGACAAAATTTAGAAATGAACACGACGCAGAAGGAAGAGCCTGTTGAAGCCATCTTAGAAGTCGACGCAACTGCCACTTCAATTCGACGTAGAAGACGAAGTTCAAATTCAAGTATTCAACTCGATGGATACGTAGATAAGAGCTCGACGCAACGTCGACATCTGAGTTCATCCGGAGCTAAGAAGGAATTCGAAGCTGCTTCTATAAGAACTCAGAGGTGCGTTGATATGACGAAAGATGAAGTCGACGCAATGTCGAGTACAGTCAAAATTAGAAGGTTTTCTACTATCTTTTCTAATACCTTTTCAAAAGTTCTACAAATCCGAAGACTGTTCTCCAATGGCTCATTCAATGCCAAGAATGGAATGGAGTATTCCAGAGATGCAGCAAAAACATTCTTGGAAGTTTATTCAAATCAGATTGATGGGTCGGGAACAAAAATAGAAGGAAACATCAATTGTCCAATGGACATTCCTTCTAAGGATAGTACAGAAGAAGAAACAAATTCAAACTCAAATTATGGAGAATAAATATGCGGGGAAAGAAAGAAAACGAGAAAGAATAACTGATCATATATTTCTGTCTGTCAAAATAGGGCTTCTTCTTCTTCCTCCTTCAACCCTAAGACAAAACAGAAGAAGATCTCCTCTCCATAGCAAAAGATCATAACAACAGTGCTACTTCTTCTTCTACATCACATAGCATCAAGTCTACAAAAGTGCAGAGAATCAGGATCAAGCTTATAACCCTTGCAATCATCACTATCATAAGCAAGGGTTCAACATATTCAGATCCTGAGATAAATAAAAGCTACAGCCTTAAAAAAGAAAGCTTCTGAAGGGTTCTTATAGAAGAATTTTATTCTCTTCTTTCTTGTCATTCTACTGTTCTCATCCACCAACTATAAAAGAGTTTTAAGAATCCATCATCCAAAGGATTGAGTGGTTCTAAGAGTATCCTTATCAAAACACTCAGTGGTTCTAAGAGTCTCTTTATCAAAAGACACAGTGGTTCTGAGTGTCTCCTTATCAAAAGACTCAGGCACAGTTAGTGCAATCCTACCAGGGAGGTTGAAGAGTGGACTACCCACATTTTGGGGAACTACTATAAAATTCGGTGTCTTCTGGATTGATTTTTTATGCTGCCCAGTTTACTATTTTTTCTAGTTTGTTTTTTCTGTGCTTTCTTTATTCTGTATTGGTATTGTTGATTCCATTTTACTTAGTAGTTTTATTGTGTGTGCATAACTAGGGTATATAAGTTTTACAACTCTATTCACCCCCCTCTAGAGAATACTCAGAGGCACAATGTGCACTTTTAATTGGTATCAGGGGGAGGTTGATCATTAAAAGGTTAATATCTTGATCAAAAGATCTCCTCACTCTTATTTCCTTATTTTAAATTAACTAAAACTATATTATAAAAAAAATGAGTTCTAAGGACTATGAATCAACAAGACCACCAGTGTGTAACTTGATTAAGTTTACACTCTGGAAGGCTAGAATAAAGCTCTATATGAACTTCATTGATGAAGACATCTTTGTTATTATCATTTCAGGTCACCCAGCTCCAGTCAAACATTTTACCAGTGGATCTGCAACATAGGATGATGTCCTAAGAAATAAGTGGACAGATGCTAAGAAGAAGCAGAAGGCATATGATGCCAAGGCAATGAACACTCAGGTCTCCACAATGTCAGATGACATTTTCTAGAAAGTTGCTCACTACCAACAAGCAAAAGAGATCTGGGACTCTCTTTCCAGAATTGTAGAAGGGAGTTCTGATGAAAAAATGATAGGAAGTCCCTTCTCAAATCCAAGTATGAGAACTTTCAAAAGAAAGCTGAGGAGAATGTAGATGAGATGTATGACAGATTTAGCTCTATGATAAATGAGCTGAAAGGTCTGGATAAGGAGATCTCTCTGAGGAAATAAATTATAAGCTCCTTATGTGCTTCCCAAGCTCATGGGACTCAAGGATATGGGCTATGAGAGAGTCCAGATGCCATAGAGAGATCTCTAGTGATGCTTTGCTAAGAAAGCTCAAATCCTATGAGATGCTACTGAAGAGCAGGGTTGAAACAGAGGCTAAGGAGATAATCTCAACTCCCTTCTAAAGGAGTCTTGGCATGAAGGTTGCTGAAGGAGAATCCTCCACTCCTGAAGATGAGATGTTCAGTCTCTCAGCAAGGAGATTCATAAAGTGGGTCAAGACTGAAGACTCAAGAAGAAAAGAGAGAACCTCAAAACCTAGATTTGATAAGACTCCAAAGAAGGAAGTGATCTTCTTCTCCTATAATAAGCCAGGGCACATAGCCCCTGAGTGTCCACAAGAACAAAGGTACGGGAGCAGCAGCAAAGAGGAGCAGAAGAAGAAGTCTTTCAGGAAGAAAGATAAGAAGAAAGGTAAAGGTTTCATTGCTGAAACCTGGAGTGACTCAGAAGAAGAGTTGAGCTCCTCTTCATAAGAAAGTGATGAAGAATCTATTGAATTTGCCTGCCTAATGGCATTAGAGATCTCCTCAGATGTTGTAGAAGAACATGTATCACTATTTGGTAATTTTGATTTAGGTTCTGATGAATTTAAAATGTACTCTAAAAAATTCGGCAATGATCATCTAGAGGTACAAAAAGAAATAGAAACAATTAAGGTAGAACTAGAGAACCTTAAGAATGTTTATTTATATCTGAGAAATCAGGATTTAATAGATGAGATTCCTAATAAGGAATCAGAACTAATTGACATAAGGAATGAAAATTTAAAACTAAAGGAAGAGCTAACAAAGGCAAAGGCCTTTGAGGACTCACTCAATGGGAGGAGTCAAAAGCTCAAAGATATTACACAAAATCTCTCTATGAGATTTAGACACATAGGTTTAGGAGCAGAGCCATCCAATAGCATAAAAGTCCATAGTATACCATACTGGAAAAATCCTGTTAGGTTTGTTAGACCTAGTGACTATCAAACAAGTGAGAGGAGTGCAATAATTGAGGATCAAGATAATAACAATCATGATAAAATCATTGTGTTTAATAAAGCAAACTCCAATAGTGAGAAAAGATCTCCAGGGAAAATCAATTCAAACAAACCAATGAGTCTAAATGAACAGAGCGTTATAAAAGAGAAAGTTGTTATGCACTCTGCTCATCTATTATATTTGGATACATTTTATACACATTTCAAGTACCAAAATAATAAACCTAGATTTGATAAACTCAATCTCTGCCATCCAAAAGGATATCGTGAAAGACCCTTCTGTTCTTTCATAGAACCTTATAATGGTAGAAGCAAAGGGCCCAAGGTAACCTGGGAACCCTCTAATGTTTGAGCTACTTGTGCAGGATAAGGTAGGATCCTCCCAAGAAATAATGGAGGGGGAAGGAAAAACTAAGGGCTTAATAAATAACTAAATCCAACAAAGGGAGTGATTTCTTACCTGAATTCCCTTGTTATTTCCTTTGGATCATGAAAATAATAGTATAATTACTATTTTCAATAAAAATCATTGCTGGGAAAAATAGCAAGAACTTTCTAAGAAAATAGATCTGCTTATTCAGAGTTGCGTCGAGTAGAATTCGACGTACCTTCTAATTCTATTCGATGCAAGCTTCGATAGCAATCTACAATAGATTTTTCGAATAGCATTCGACGCAGCGTCGATTTTGTATCGACGCATACGTCGACTTAATAGTTTCCCTTCAAATTTGAAGGTGTGTTGAGTTCTAAACGACGTAACGTCGACATGACAAGCACGCAGAGTTTCACTTCTAGAAGATGCTTCGATATATTTTGGCATGCTGGCCATTAATCTTTGTCGACGGTGTGTCAAATACAACCCTAAGTTGTGACGAATCGCCTTCTTTTAAGCAATATAGGTGTCGAATTCATTACACTTTCAAATTCTCTCTTTCTTGCTCTCGCACTTTCTTTCTCTCTAGCTCTCTTGCATCTTTCTCTCTCTCTCTCTCTTCTCTTTGTAGGAACTTCACCTCAGAATCAATGGCTCCTCTTAAGATCAATTCTAGCTTTGAATTTGATGTGGACTCCTATAATGCAACTTCTGATATCTTCAAATCCATTCTCGTCTTATTCCATAATGCTGGATTGACAAAGCTGATCTCAACAATGTGCAAAATCTATGATGTTGAGTTGACAGACCTGAAGGACAACATTCACCTAAGAGATGATGGATCCCTCAATAGGAGAATCTCAGGAATTGACATCAATATTACAGAGGAAATGTTATCTCACACCTTTGATTTACCAACAGGTGATTAGTCTGATGAACTGAAAGGGGAAGAGACCCGTAAGGCAGTACAGAAAATGCAGTTCAGAAAGGAAAAGCCCATAAACCTAAAGAAGAATGATGTGGTAGAGGAGTGCATAATTTTGGCAGATATAGTGAGGAAGGTGCTCCTGTGTAAGATTTCATCTTATGATGTTATTCCCAAGCAGCAACTCCAGATCATGGGGATTCTTGTTCTGAACAAAAAGATCAACTGGGGGAGGTGTCTCCTGAAGATGAAATATCATAAGTATGCACATAAGGAAAATGCATATATGAGAATGATGAGTCAGGTGTTGCTCCATCATTACACCATGGTATGCAAATCAAAAGGAGTGCCAATTCAAACTGGCAAGAGAATAAACACTGGAATTTTCTCCAAGTCGACCAGGCAGATCTTAAAGCCTGGTCAAGCTGCACCTTCACCTCCTCCTGCCCCAACTCCACAGGATACAGAGACAACTCTTCCAGATCCTCAAAGATATAACAATACAATACATGATACTCTAGCAGCCCAGCAAAACCTTACCCCAGATGCTGATCCAGCTCATTTCAACCAGTCCATTCCATCAACTCGAGCCCCAGAACCTACACCACAGTTTTCTCTCCAACCATAACAACAACAACCATCCATCACCACTCCTACAGAAAATCCTCCAGACATCCAATTTCTTGATGACAGATCACCCCTACCTTAATCTAACATAACTCCAATGGATAATCAACCACTATCACCTATCCACCAAGATCTTCCAGACATCAATGAGAACTTCACAGCAATCCCTCTAGTTATCCTATCAACACTTACTCTTACCACACATCTTGTCTCTACCACACATCCTACTCCTTCCTTTGACTTTGAAAAAGTGATTTCAAAAGTAGTAGGATTGGCTACTAGTACATTTGCAGACCTACTGGCCACTCAAGCTAGGAAATTCAATAAGAAGTACTCCCAGATGGAGACGAAACTGTAAAATTCACAAGAGTCCCTCCTGGCACTGAAGTCAACTATATCCTCCTCCATGGTAACTACAGAACTCTTAACCTCCCTTGTAAGTACGGTTCAGAAGGGGGAGAAGATCTAGGAGGATAGGCTTAATCAAGGAAATGTGAGTGACCAGGAGAATAACAAGAGTGTACAAGAAGAGATTGCCCCAAATGCCCCAGCTGCTGAGGTCCATGATCCAAACAAACTCACTATTTTTCAAACAGGAAAAGTCCAAGAGGATCCTTCTGTAGTAAACCAAGGGGAGATGAGCTTCAACTCAAGGGGGGGCTCCTAGAAGAAGATCTACTCTTAGATGAGGTTGCAAAGATTGCGCAGGAGGCTTCTCTGACAATTGAACAAGATGCACAATCTCGGGGGGAGCCTCCCAAAGAAAATGAAACTCATCAAGATGTTGTAAAGGCTGCTGAAGAAGAAGATGAGCCACAAAGGTTTGCACCAAGAAGTGTAACTCCCCAAGTGTTCTTAAGGAAGAGGAAAGGTTGCTGAAGAAGAAGATGAGCCACTGAGGTTTGCACCAAGAAGTGTAACACCATAAGTGTTCTCAAGGAAGAGGAAAGCTCCAAAAAAAGAATAGTATTGTACAGGTAAACAAATTATATTATATCATCTGGTTGATACGGTTATCTTGATTATGAAGAATAACATGATTTCTTGAAAGTTTGTGTGTTTATAATGTCATTATTAGGTCATTATTGTTCTGTGTATAGTTGTTTGTATTTAATTTTATCAAAGTATGCTTGAAATCAATTAAGCAAATTGTCAAATTTGTTAAGATAAATAGGGGGAGATTGTTGGGAAAAACCCTTGTGATTTATCTAACAAATTACTTAAAGTGATTTCATCAATTATGTTATATTACCCACATTATATATAAAGGGTAAAATGGTCATTAGATGTCCTAGGATATCACATTCACCTAGTGTTATAAGACCATGCATAAGAGAAGCACAAATTCATTATGTTAAGACTTGCGTCAAATGGGAAGTTGATGCAACTTTGACTAGATGTCGGCGTAACTCTGACTAAAATTCGAAGTAACTTAATTTGTTTGTCGAAGTATAAGTGAAGTCAATGCAACATCGAAATGATCTCAACAAAGAAGACTGATCCTATCAAATCTATATCAGAAGATGATGCCACTTCTAAATAAACTCGACGCAGAAGATAGAGCTTGTCAAAGCTATATCAGAAGTCGACGAAACTTCAAAATGAACTCGACGCAGAAGGAAGAGCCTGTTGAAGGCATCTTAGAAGTCGACGCATCTTTGACTTCAATTCGACGTAGAAGACAAAGTTCAAATTCAAGTATTCAACTGGACGGATACGTCGATAAGAACTCGACGCAATGTTGACATCTAAGTTTAGCCATAACAAAGAATGAATTCGAAGCTACTTCTATAAGAACTCAGAGGTGCGTCGATAAGACGAAAGATGAAGACGACGCAGCGTCGAGTACAGCCAGAAATAGAAGGTTTTCTGTTTTCTTTTCTAAAACCTTTTCAGAAGTTCTACAAAGCTGAAGATTATTCTCCAACGTCTCATTTAATGCCAAGAATGGAATGGAGTACTCCAGAGATGCAGCAAAAATATTCTTAGAAGTTTATTCAAATCAGATGGATGGGTCGGGAACAAAAATAGAAGGAATCATCAGTTGTCCAATGGTCATTCCTTCTAAGGACAGAGCAGAAGAAGAAACAAATTCAAACTCAAATCATGGAGAATAAATATGCTGAGAAAGAAAGAAAGAAAACAAGAGAGAATAACTAATCATATATTTTTTGTCTGTCGAAATAGGGCTACTTCTTCTTCCTCCTTCAACCATAAGACAGAACAGAAGAAGATCTCCTCTGCACAGCAAAAGATCATAACAACAGTGCTGCTTCTTCTTCTACATCACATAACAGCAAGTCTACAAAAGTACAAAGAATCATAATCATGCGTATAACCCTTACAATCATCACTATCATAAGCAAGGGTTCATCATATTCAGATCCTGAGATAAATAGAAGCTACAACATTCAAAAAATTACTTCTGAAGGATTCTTACAGAAGAATTCTATTCTCTTCTTTCTTCTCACTATAATGTTCTCATCCGCCAACTGTAAAAAACGATTTAAGAATCCCTCTTCCAAAGGATTCAGTGGTTCTAAGACTCTCCTTATCAAAAGACTCAGTGGTTCTAAGAGTCTCCTTATCAAAAGACTCAGGCACAGTTAGTGTAATCCTACCAGGGAGGTAGAAGAGTGGACTACCCACATTTTGGGGAACCACTATAAAATTCTGTGTGTTCTGGATTGTTTTTTTGTGCTGTCCAGTTCACTGTTTTTCTAGTTTGTATTTTTTATACTTTCTTTATTCTGTATTGGTATAGTTGATTGCATAATACTTAGTAGTTTTATTATGTGTGCATAACTAGGGTATACGAGTTTTAAAACTCTATTCACACCTATAGAGAATACTCAGAGGCATACTGTGCACTTTCACCTTGCCCTTACCTTTATGCACCATAAATGTTGGGCTAATAGGCTTGGCCTTCATCAAATTGATTTTGGCAATTCTCAATATGCCTAGTGTAACACCCCACTTGAATTACCCCAACATATGGGTTTGGTCGACCCAACTCATAAGAGTATGTACAAGCAAGCTATTATAAATTGATATGAACATAAAAAAATTAGATATCCAGAACAATATAAACACAGTACGCAGCAGAGAATCTAATAAAATAATCAATAAAATTCGGAGAATGTCCACATCTAAACAACTATGATTATTCGACCTTAAAGCCTACAAGGCTCTCCAAAAGAAATTTACAAATGTCTAAAGAAAAAAGGATGCAAGAACCCAAAAATGTATGGAACACAGGCTTGCTCGGCAAAACTATACAAAACTAAATAAGAAGACCACTACTGCTCAATAGAGGCCCTAATGGTCTTCCACCTCCTTTTTGTGACCTGCAACCATCATAACAAAAATGGTGCACCAAGAGGGTCAGCTACAAAATGACCATAATTAGATAACAAAACTACACCCTCGACAGACCAGCCGTCCCCGGGGAGCTAAAACACTATGCAAGTGAACACTTCGCACAAATAAATAATATAAAGCAAGAAGAGCAAGTATGAGGCAGTAAATAAAAGGTATGTAATTAGAATGTATATCACAATTATTCAGTTACCAAGCATACTAATGTACCACTAAACCATCTACGAGAGAGATTCCCAAGTCTTCAGCTACAAGGGAAAAATTTTACCATTGAATTAAGGGTGAGAAACTCCAACCCCAATACATATGTTACACGAGGGGAGTTATTTCCACTCTTAGAGTCCATAGCTATAATAGATGGTCACCTCTCTTGAGTCGAAAGCTACAAGAGGTGAACACCTCTCTTGAATCCACAATGTTCAAAGTTCAACAATTTAATTACCTGGGAGCTATCGTCGGCGGTAAACTCTATCACCCAGCGGTATCTCCCAGATGAATCTCATCTTCATTGGACAGTGTCTCCAGAAATGGCCTTATGGTCACAAACGCTCCATCTGCCTCTCAACGGGAACACCATGTCTGGAAGAAGACCCTTTTAGAGATTCTTGGAGTTATTGCTGGCGCTAACTACTATCCCCCGATGGTATCTCCAGGAACCATAAATCAACATCATTTTTAGCCCTTTGTAGGCTTACCTACCATAAATCTATGAATACTGATGGAAGTTAGGTCACCATAAAGATCCTCGACAAAACCCTTTGCAATATCTAGTGAAACACACCAAGTCGGATCACACACTATGATTTGGCTTCACGCACAAGTATCTACGATAGAAATACCAAGAACATTAGGAATAAAACATAAACATCAGGGAGAGAGAGTTGTTACCATGAGATATCATCTAGGTGCCATGTATCTTGGAAAGAAAGGGTTAAGGATGACCGCAATGACCCAAAGAATATTTCTACGATGACAACTCAATGATTCTCGTGGAGAAACTCATGACCAAATGGAGAACCTCCCTCTCCTCTTTCCCTAGCTCTTGAAGAAAGAATAGGAATTCTGATAAATTGGTATTCAACCCATATTAAGAGGTTTAGGCAAACTCATCATGGCTCTCCTATTGAGTTCCAAGAAGTTTAAACAGACATGATCACGCCCTTTAGAGTTCTTGATCCATCTAGGCATTACTGCGACGTGGTAGCCCTACCACGCGGAGGTATCCCTAGATCTGAATGGGCTACTCAAAACAAATACTATAACCAATGATAACTCTTACCGCGTGGCGATAACTTGTAGATTTCCATTCCTATCTTATGGAAATCAGGTTGTTACAACTCACCCCTCCTTAAGAAAATTTTATCCCGAAATTTACCATCAACCTCAACCGTGAGGGAACCAAAAAAATAGATTTTAGTCTTCAAACTAGGCGTTAAGAACTCACCAAGACTCCTAAACTATAATGGAGAAAACCAATAGGCCATAACCATTACATCACACTAAACTATGGGGCCACTGAAAACCACCTCATCACTATCAAAGCTTGAAATTTGGAACTTCTTGCATCTATGAATCCTCTCACACATTATATCACAACAATTTTTTTCTTACTTTGGTTATGACCAAAATAGTCATATGGTCTCTCATTTCCAATACATCACCACCACCTTCATATCATCATGAATGGTAGTGTTTAATTCAAGGTGAGAATCTTTGACTTCCCCAAGTTGAACAGACGACCATGTTGAGTTCATTTCCTAGGGGGATTACATGGAAATCAGAAAGCCTCCCTTAGATGGAAATCATGCTACAACATTTATCACCTTCAGAGATTATATCACCTCCCTTCAACATGAATTGGCATCTATTCAAGGTTTGTGAAACCATACACACTTCAAAAGAAACATTCCTTCAAGGTATCATAATTGCATCCAGGTGCTTTAGCTTGGGTCAAGTCTTCACCAATTTATTTACAAGTTCAGTCAATGCGAGCTAAAAGCTCACTCATTTACAAACCTTCTCATGATTCTAAATATATATGACAATCAGTTCAACATCATATTTCAAACCAATAATTTCCAACCTTATCAAATTGGTACTTGGGTAAAACTAAGTATATTCCATTGCCCTAATCGCATTACAAAATCCACAAGGGTATACATCAACAAGCATACACATTTTAATCTTGCCAGAATTCATTTGGCATGTAATCAAAGCCGCACAATTTCATATTTAGAAATTTTGAGATTTACCCAGGTTAATATTTTCAAACTAGGTATGAAATCCCCATAAACCAATCAAGCCACAATGGTTTAATCTCCGGAGTGACCACCCTCACCAAGGCCTTAAAGAAGAGTAATACCCCAAGCGGGTTTTCTATCCAAGTACTAGTTAACCACCAAACAAGACATGTTACAACGTCGAAGAGGATTCGATAATCTAACAAAAAGGATACCCATCATTGCCATGTCAAACTCAATTCTTTGATAGATTCATAATCAATAAGTTCCCATATACGCACAAATATGCGAACACTTATTTCATGAATGAATCACCAAGTGAAAATGTTAAAATCTCATTTTACTTTAGGATGAACATGTCTTTCCGATGCTAAGACTCGATTCATATAAGAGTCAGAAGGTATGATTCACTACATTATGAGCAAGAGGTGTTCTTACACAATACAAGTTTAACCCACACAAGTTACATGCCCGATCATTTGCATTTGTCTCGCATTTCGAGCAACTCAAACATCAAGCTCACCACCTCTCATTAATCCCACAACAATTATCAAAAGATTCATAATAATGTAATAAGATAACCCCCAATGAAATTATCTCTCATTATTATCCACTATTCAGAATAACCACACGTGAGTTTTCCATATGTGTTCTACTTGATCACCAATCAAGACACACTCCAAGTTTAATTGAGATTCATGCATCTTCTCACGAGAAACGTCATTGATTCCAAGTTTATATTCCATTTATCACATTCAACATTTTTTACCCTCAACACTTCCATACATAAGGCAAAAACAAACGTCAAGAGTATCACTCGTATGACCACTGCAACTTTAGATTACTGTTCAGATTACAAGTTTAATGATTACCCCAAATTCAACCAACCAGGTCTAAGAGAAAAATGCTGAAATCATATGCCAAAATGATACCACTCCATAAAAACCACACCACCATAACATCACAGCTTAGAAGTGTTGACGCGTGGTGTAGACGACACCATTGCTAATTAACAGCCACTTGTGTGCTTCATAAATTTATCAAGGGTATTCTCCATGCAAGAGATTCTCATAATGTTGAAGGACATCAACATAGGCTTAACGTTCCCAAAACATTTCAAGGTTGCAAATAAATTAAACAATAATTTCAAAATCACTCACCATCTAATGATTTCCTTATTCTAGATATTGTGTCACAACAAAAATTTAGAATTAGCAACTTCCTTTCCCACAAAAGTTCTAACAATTCTAACAAAAGAAAACTAAATTTTCCAAATCTCAACCTTGTTTTGAATTCCACAATCATTTGAAAAAGTATGTCTAAGCAGATCCACCAAGCAATGACTTGCATCTCGAATTCAACATCGCGACAAGAGTTTACTCAAAAAATGGTAGTCAATGCCTAACCACATTCTGCCATCTTTCTTCCTTGCAAACGACAACAATTCACTCCATAGCGGAGAGCTTGGTCGGATATCCTTCGACTCCAACAATTAATGTAGTTCTTGTCTCTTTATCATCTCGTACATGACAACCATTGGTAAATTAGTTGACCGACAAAACAAATGTTAAATAGTTATATGGTTCCCAAAGCACCCTTCATCATGTTATGCAAATCTCCGTACTACATATTGAAATTCACGACTCCTCGGGATCACACCCACTACCGGAGAGATCAATCAAACGCATCCCCTCATTTTAACACATTTATAAGGGTTTAAAGTCCCCTAGCTATAGGAGAGTTCCCCATTTGAGATCCCGCCAAAACGCAAGACATAAGCTTCAAGGGCGAGTTCATTCAATCCCCTGAGTCAATTTGATAAGAGTGGGATCCACCAACTCCGCATCATCACAAACTATAAGAAGTGGGATTTCTCAACCTTCTTGAGATCATTTGAGTAAGATATTCCAAATAATTTTAGGTGGCCAGCTACACCTTCCTCATGAGCCCCTACACGACCACTCATAAATTCAAGCATGACCATACAAAAATTTATTGATTGCCTAGTCATCATTAGGCATAAGGGATTACCCATCACAAACACTGGGTGGTGTACAACCACAACCATAAGGCTTATGAGACCATCAAGGCATACTATCATCATTATCCAAATTGAACTAATCCTCAAATTCATATTACATGAAAGTGGGGGTTCACTCCCGTCATAACCATTGGCACATACATCCGTGAATCCCATGGAGTTCTTAGTATACCCATAATAATTATTTAATCAAGGGCTTCCATGCATGCCCGAAACCTCCAATTTTATAATAAAAAAGCTCCCCAATTACACCCTGAATCATCATGGATATTATCCTCACATGGTTCTCTAACCTTTACATCAAATTAGAGTACACACTACTACAACAACAACAAAATAATTATCATCCAATTATTGAAGTACTCATATTGAAATGTTCATACGTATCATAGTACTCTACCACCTATGTCGAATTAACTAAAATCAACATGTCATTCTGCCACAAATAAGGAACCTGTCATATTTTCCTGAATATCACACCATCCGGCTGCACATGGTGGATGATACAACCATTATCATATCACATAAAATATTTGTCAGGATAATCATTAATTTAATCAGTCAAACCAACCATTATTAATGGCATAGCCTTTCACATCATACAATGATATTATTTACTAGATAAATTTTTCACAAGCTCCATGTAGATCTACCAACCATGGCGATATAGAAATGGCAATCACATATGAATGAATTTCTTAAAGGTCTAGAACTAAGCCTTAATCAGGAGTTTATAATTAATGAAATAGATTGTTACACATACCACTATATACTTGCCTTCACAAATATATTGCATCTCAGATCAGGTATCACAGTCAACCTCGAAATTTTCCATTGAATTTATGAAGGTTAAGAACCTAGTATTTGTCATAATAATCAAGTTAGACAATATTAATTCTCCTTCGAAGCAAATGAGCCTATCATCAGATCACACACACTCTCTCTCTATATATATATATGAGTGATGCTCCTAGAAGTTCATCAGGACATACATCCACCCATTCAAACATCATAGGTACATCATGGGAAGCAATTTACTCCGTAAGTTTGTTTTCCAACAGAAGCTGTAATGCTTCATCTCCATGAACAAAACACATCGTAATGCTAGTATGCAACACTAGCATATAACAATCATTATGCATAGGGACACACATAGCTCAACAGACAATCCAATGTGGACAACTATTCCTAATGTCTATATTTCCCTAAATTGCTTTCTTCCTAGCTAAAAGCCCTAAACCTCCCTCTGATACTAAATTGTAACACCCCACTTGTAATTACCCCATGATATGGGTCAGGTCAGCCCCACTCATAAGAGTACATACAAGTAAGCTATTATAAATTACTATAAACATAAAACATCTAGATATCTAGAACAATCTAAACTCAGTAAGAAATGGAGAATCCAATAAACAAATCAACAAAATTCAGGGAATGTCCACATCTAAACAACTAAGAGTATTCAGCCTTAAAGCCTACATGGTTCTCCAAAAGAACTCTACAAATGTCTAAAGGAAAAAGGATACAAGCATCCAAAAACTTATGGCACATAGGCTTGCTCTACAAAACTAGATAGAGATAAACAAGAAGATCAGAACTGCTTCCCAGAGGACCTAGCGGTCTACCGCCTCCTTTATGCACCCTACAACCATCACAACAAAAATGGTGCACAAAGAGGGTCTGCTATAGTCTCACCAAAAATAGATAACAAAACTACTATCCCGACAGACCAAGCGGCCCCCGGAGAGCTAAAACACCATGCAAGTCATCACTTTACAAAAATATATAGTATAAAGCAAGAAGAGCAAGTATGACACAATAAATAACAGAGCAGTATATAAATAGAATGTATATCATAATGATTCAACTATTAAGCATACAAATATACCGGTCAACCATCTACGAGAGAGTTTCTCGATTCATCAAATACAAGGGCATAATACGAGCCTTGAGTTAAGGGTGAAAAACTCCACCCCAATCCATATGCGATGAAAGGGGATTTATTCCCACTCTTCGATTCCATAGCTACAAGAGATGGGCGCCTCTCTTGAGTCCACATCTACAAGAGATGAACACCTCTCTTGAGTCCACAATGTTCAAAGTTCAAAAATTTAATTAACTGAGAGCTATCGTAAGTGATAAACTCTATCACTCGACGGTATCTCCCAGGTGACTCTCATCTTCGCTGGTCAGCATCTCCACAAATAACCATATGGTCACAAACACTCAAGCTGCCTCCCAACACGAACACGATGTTTGGATGCAGACCCTTTTCGAGATTCCTGTAGCCATCATCGGCGGTACTACTATCACCCGACGGAATCTCCAGGATCCATAAATCAACCCTTTTAAGCCCTTTTTAGGCTTCCCTACCCCATATCCATGAATACTGAGGGATGTTCGGGCATCATAAAGATCCTTTACGAAACCCTTTGTAATTGTGAGAACTTGAAAAAACTTGCAAGAAATTGACGAGAACTTGAGGCAAATGAAAAATAATAGAATTTTTATTTCCAAAATATCTGAATATTACAAGGGTGCACCTTCCATTATATAGAATCTAGGAGGAGAGAGAATTTACAATTTGACAATATGCGACTAAGTACAGGAATCTACAGATGTGCGACAAGCGCAGTCAATGTAGTCATACAAGGGTTGACTGCACATGAATGTGTGGTTGCAAAAAGGGTAACCGCCCATACCAAAAACAAGAGTTAGAGGGTACCAAGGATGAATCTACCGGTCTTTATCATCAAAGCATGCAGTTAAGCATTCTTAATTGCGATGACTGCATGGTGCGGTTAGCCAAGGTTAACCACATATACATATATATGTTCTAACACTCCCCCTCAAGCTAAAGCATATATGTCGATCATGCCGAGCTTTTCGAATATGTTAGAAAATTATGAAGATATTGGTTTGGTAAAGATATATGCTAAATCTTTATCGGAGGTGACAAACAGAGTGCAGATTTGTTTCTTCAAGATTTCTTACTTGATGAAGTGAAAATCAACTTCAACATGCTTTGTACTCTCATGAAAAATTGGATTTTTGATATAAAAATGACGACTTTGTTATCTCAGAAAATAGGTAATGGATAGTTGTAGACTTCTCCTAAGTCTAATAGAAGTGTATCTAACCACTTTAATTCGCATGTAGTTTAATCCATGCTTCTGTATTCAGCCTCAACACTTGATATGGAGACTATAACTTATTTTTGCTCTTCCAACTGACAAGATTTCCTCCCACAAATGTACAAAATCAAAATGTGGACTTCTTATCTCCTTTATCATATGCATAGCTAACTTCAGAATAAGCTTCTATCTGCAGATTGTTATTCTTTTGAAATAGTAATCCCTTCCCCAGAGACCCTTTGATACAGTCCAAGATTTTCATGGCTGCTTATAGATGACACTCCCTGGGAGCTTGCATAAACTGACTTCCCTTGCCCACAACATATCATATATCAAGTCTTATTACCATTAGGTAAATGAGTTTGCCCGCTGGGCATCTGTACTAGTGATCTCAGAAAGAAGAGGCAAATCCTCACTATAAAGTTTATCCTTGCTAACAACCATTGGACATCGAGCAGGTTTAGTTTCATGTAGATCAGTCTCTGTAAGAAGATCAATAACATACTTGCATTGTTAGAGAACAATAGAGTTGTGTCTTTGCGAGATTTTAGTACCCAAAAAGTATTTTGGATGTTCCATAACTTTGTGACAAATTATTGAAGAAGATGTGTCTTTGTCAGGGTGATGCTAGTAGTATCATTATCTATAAGGAGGATATCATCAACATAGACTACAAGAACAACCTTCCTATGAGAAGTCTTGCGTATGTAGAGAGAGTGATCTGCAGAGTTGCGAACAAAACCAATGGGGGAGATGACTTCACTGAACTTGTCAAACAAAGCCCGAGGACTTTGTTTGAGTCCATAAATCACCTTCCATAATTTGCATACCTGAGACTTCACCTGAGCAACATACCCAGGAGGTTTCTCCATATACACTACTTCTTGGTTATCACCATAGAGGATGAAATTCTTGACATCCAACTAAGATATCTGCCAATCCTTCTTGACAGCTATAGAAAAAAGAACTCGGACCATGCTAAGATGAGAAACTGGAGAGAATGTATCGAGGAAGTCAAAACCATAGGTTTGAGTGAATCTCTTGGCAACCAACCGAGCCTTATAGTAATCCACAGTGCCATCAACATGATATTTCACCACAAATACCAAGAAAAAAACCACAATATCCACTACGGAGGAGTAGGGACTAGAGTCTAAGTACCTCGCCCAATTAAGGTGAAAATTTCTTCATCAATGACAACTTTCCAGTGTGGTATGGTAAGAGCATCTTGGTAAATGGCTGGAGTGACAGTGGCCGAGAAGACCAGAGCAAAGTCCTTGCCAAAATAAGTTAGACAATCATATGCGACAACATCATGAATAAAATGATGAGTGCATGTGCGAACTCCCATACAAAAAATCAATAGAGAGATCCAGGCCCGATATGTTATCATTGTCAGATCCATCTGAATAAGAGAGTACTAGCTTGAGAATTGGAAGAGGGAGTCCCGGAGTTGGAGGATATGAGGTGGTGGGCGGATATGAAGATGGTGTGTTGGGTATGGGAGTTGTATGAGTCTTAGTTGGAGGAGCAGATATAATAGGAAGAGTAGTAAGAATATCAGTAGTAGAGGATGGAACGGGGTCGACCAAGAAATAAGGAGTGGTCTCAAAGAAGGTAACATCAGCTAAAAAATATTATTTTTTGAGAATTGGATCATAACATCGGTAACCCTTATGAGTTAGAGAGTAGCCAATAAAGGAGCATTTAATCACGCACGGAGAAAGTTTGTCCCGACAAAGTAAAGGAGAGTGAATGACCGCAATACAACCAATGATGTGTATGGGTAGAGAAAATGGTGTTTAACCTATTCTGTCCTTGGAGAATAATATAAGGAATACAAATGATGAGGTAGTAGGAGATTAAGATTGAATGGCCTCAATAGGACCAAGGAATATTCATCTAAGTGAGAAGAGTAAGAGCAACGTCAAGCAGGTGGCAATTCTTGCGTTCGGTGATGTCATTCTATTGACAAGTGTAAGAACAATTGTTTTGATGTATAATACCATGATTCATTCAAAAGTTAGAAAGTTGATGACTAGCATATTTCTTGGTATTATCAGTGCGAAAATCTATAAGCAAGCACCAAACTATGTGTGAATTACATTATAAAAGGTACAAAATGCAAAGAAAAGTTCAGTTTATTCTTTTAGAAGATACAACTAAGTACAACAAGAATAATCATCAATATAAGTTACAACATATAGACTTCTCCCACTAACAGTTTTGGTGGGAGAGGGTACCTAGATGTCTGAGTGAACAAGATTGAATGGATGAGTAGAACTACGTCCATTTTTGACAGGATAGGAGAAGTAGTGATACTTGCCGTATTGACAAGATTTGCAGTTGACAAGAGGGAGTTCTTCTGGAGGTCTAGCAGAGGAGTTTGTAGAGTAAGCGAGGAGGAGGATGACAAGGGAGAATATGCCACTGATGGAGAGAGTTGCAAGTGATAGAGGCAGATAGAGCAGACACATCATCAAGAAAGTAGAGATCGCCGCTTTCAGTCCCAGTAACAAATGTCTTCATGGAGAGAAGATCCTAAAAATAATAATTTGTAGAAGTAAACGTGACAGATCATTGTAGTTATAGTGAGAGAGTTGTAACAAATAATAAATTGCATGGAAAAGTATGGATGTATAGAGTATCCCTAAGCCAGATAGATAGAGTCTCCTGGACCATACCAGTCCCACACATACGAGATGGGGAGCCATTCGCAACCAACACCAGTGGTGAGCGATCATGTTTTACCAATTGAGAAAATATAAGTGGATTTCCTGTCATATGATTGGTGGCACCAAAGTCAATGAGCCACTTACCTTATGTGGAACATGTGTACCACCTGACGAGGTGGCAAGGGAGGAATATTATATGGCAATAATGATAGTACATTATTTATCTATATTTTATTATAATATTTATATATTAAATAATTGTTTTTCTTTTTTATATTTTATAAATAATAGCTAAATTCCTTCATTTTGCATTTTTTAGTTAATCTGGGCTACTGGTAACAATTTGGAGCAAACAGTCGTGATCAGGAAAGATTTAAAGTATTTCTACAAAAAGTTCAAAGTACATGCCCAAAGTTACTTGCGTAACCTAGGGCGTGATAAGTGTTCATGACCGTATCCTTCTGCAGCAATCCAGAATTCGGTTCCAGCTCATTTAACATTACAAGCCCTTGTTCATGGGCGTGACTAAGGGGCATAACCAAAGTACATGGCCATGACCCTTTCTAGGCAATCCAGAATGCCTGATAGCACATATTAAGTCAATGCCCTAGGTCACGGGCATGAACTAGGTCGTGATCGTGTCGCGCCTCCTCCAGCCATGTCCCCTCCCCTAATCCAGCAACTGTTCATGTTTGAAGCTACATGTTATTGGTCATGGATGTGACATGCCATGTGATGGTCTAAATTAAAGCTAGAACGCGCCTCTCTGCAGCCATTTTTTATTCGACCAGACATGCCCCAGGTCACGGGCATGTCTTGGGGCGTGTATTCAAAAATTCTCAGCTATAAAGCCAGAAGAGACCAGATGTTTTGGGAGTCGAATTTTATGCAAGTTTAGGCCATAGTACACTGTTATAATGTTGTTTTAATACCTTGTTCTTTACTTTGTAAGTCTTACGTTTGACAATTTCAATTCAATTGTAATTTTCATTTCTTCAATCATGTCTCTTACTACCCCTGTTTGCATTCCCTCAATTATGATGAGTAGCTAAACTTTATTTAGAACTTGATCGTGATGGATTTTGGAATTAAATAAAATATGTTTTGATTTCTCTAAATTAGCAAGCACTCTTCTTTTTAACTTTGATTTCCTTTGAATTATTTTGCTTTGATTTCATATGTCCGGATTATGAGTTTCAATCTAAGATCCATATTCTAGATGACCGAGAGGTTCATAAATACGAGGAGATCACTCAAAGATAAAAAGAGTTACATGCACTCCTCGAGAGTGGATGACATAAACCTTTTGTATTGCAGTCAAATATAATAGTGAGGTTAACCGCTTCAAACAAGCTTAGGAATTTTGACTAATCGAGAGATCTTAATTGATCAACCTAAGGTTAGTTGATATTATTCCTTGAGAGAGGTGCTATCATGTTTTGGGAACCTCCACGGTCGAAGTATTCTTATTAAGGGTTTGCAAATTTATCTTTATGATTTTCTATTTTATTCTAAAAGGAATTTAGATCATGTGCTAGCTCTTAATTCATCGGATTTTGTCTAATCAATTTCGTGTTTATTTTCATTTTCCAAAACAAACCCAATCTCTCGATTTATAAAATAATTGTTTTCTTTGTGAGTAAAAGTACTTAACAACTCAGATTGAAAATGACACTTGATTTTATTATCTTATACTATAAAACGATAGGAACACCTGCCTACTCAGATAATATTTGGATCGCACACCAATTTAAACAATCAGATAACACGAGGGACTTCAACAGTTTGTCGGTGAAGGTGAGATGCTTGATAAAGAAACGATCCATAATATAACCATGCTTTCCGCAATGGGAGCATAGGTACCTACTAGATCCTTGCCCACCGAGGTGTCCACCATGTCATGTCGTAGGACTCTGGTAGGCGAAGAGGTAACACATTACCAGGAGTTCTTGGAAGTGGTTTTGCTAGTCAGCAAGCTTGGCAGAGAAAGGATGATGTGGAAGGATCTCTACACCAAGAGCATGCACTTCCTGATAAGCTGTAGTGGGGGTCATGGTGGGGGTGGGAAAATAGATCGCCATATAAAATGTATATGTGAGAGGTCTTAGTGCCTTTTGAGTAGAGAGCGGAAAGTTAATCCCAAGGCTCAATAACAGTTTCATCATGGTGAATGATGGGCAGACACTCATCAGATAGACTATTGGCTAGCCACGTATGAACACGAGCATTGCTAGCATCCCAATCATCAAAAGTGGAAGATCCTTTCTTAGGAGTAGCATCAATTAAATAATAACATTTGTGCTGAGATCGCAACAAAAAGATGAAAGAGACACTCCAATATGTGTAATTTGGTCCGGTTAACTTGGACGTAGTGCCAAGATTGCCTGAGATACTTGAAACAACAAGAGTTGTACTATGAGTCACCATTGAGAAACAGGAGAAAGTGTGGTCAGAGAAGCATAACTGCATAACAACAGAAATAGAGACCACTCAAATCAAAAGACACAAGCAGTCAAGCGTTTAGGAAATGGGAGACCACGTAATCGATGAAGAGCATATTGCTGGGTAGTTAGGAAACCAGAGACCGCACAAAAAATGTAAAGGTAAGGTGGTGTTGAGCAGAGAAATGGGCGGTTTAATAACCGAAGACTGCACAAAGAGGCACAAAAGGTGGGTGGTTAAGGAAATTGAAGTCCGCAGAAAAGGGCAATGATCAAAACGGACAGAGTTCACAACCGAAGGATTTGTGTTAGCTTTGATACCATGTGAGAACTTGAAAAGAACTTGCAAGAAATTTACAAGAACTTGAGAGAAATTAAAAATAATTAAATTTTTATTTCCAAAAAATCTAAATCTTACAAGAGTGCGCCTCCTTTATATAAAATCCAAGAGGAGAGAGAATTTACAATTTGACAATGTGGGACTAATTATAGGATTTTACAGATGTGCGACAAGATCGATCAATGCGGTCATACAAGGGTTGACGACATAGGAATGCGCGTTTACACAAGGGTAACCACCCATACTAACAGAAGCAATGAGCATGCACCAAGGATGAGTATGTTGGTCTTCATTTGCAAAGCTTGTAGTTAACTAATCTTAACGACAATGATTGCATGATGTAGTTAGACAAGGTTAATTGCATATACGTATATATGCTCTAACAATAATATCTAGTGAAACATCACCAAATTGGGTCACAGACTACTATTTGGATTCACACATAAGGATCTTTGAGAGAAATACCAAAAACACGTAGGAATAAAACCTATACATCGGGGAGAGAGAGAGAGTTGTTACCTTGAGAGATCGTCTAGAAGCCGTAGATCTTGGAAAGAATGGGTTGAGGACGATCACAACGACCTAAGGAAGCGTACAACGGTGACGACTCAATAATTCTCACGGAGAAACTCCAGCACCCTTGCCTTCTTCCTCATGCCCAAATAGAGAACATGTAACACCCTGCCAGTACAAACAATATAACAATATGTCTGACTGGGAACCCACGCCATATTGAACACACTAGTTAGATATTAATAAGATGATAAACAGAAAAGAACTACACGAAAGTATAAACAAAGCGTAAGCAGAAGCATTCAATAAACATTAATTTTAGAATGTACACCTACTCAGGAATGCCAAGTAAAGAGTTATGTCCTTAAGGCCTTACATTCAACAAATCTAAGTAACTCAAAAGCATAAATCGGCATCCAAGCTACCAATACATGCAAAGCAGTAAAAGTAGGCTGGTATTTATGGGCCAACTCAGAGTTGGCTTCAACCCGCTATTTCCCGCTCGGCTCACCAACACCTACACCATCTGCAAATAAGAGTTAAACGAGGGTCAGCTATGAGCTGACCACAAATCGCATAATTATCCCACCACCTGGATATTCTAGCCAGCTTAGGGGCGGGGCACCGTTAACTTGCAATCAAGTCGTACATGCAACATGTAATATAATTAAGAAAGCGCATCTACTTTTCACAAGGTGAGGTTTCAAGCACAATCATTCTTCTAGGTTGAGCATCAAAGAAAGGAGAACCTAGGTATGCGCATAATGTTGGTTGGGTTTACCCGAAGGATCCCCACAACTGCCTAAGCAACTGCATGAGGCTAACATAACATCAATTCATAGCAACACAAATGTGTGTACCCACGACCACACCTTTCATGCACATAAGGCACTCCTCCAAAGTACTTCACGAGCACCAACACCACCTTAAGTTATACAACTTTAGGTGGGAAAAGAGATTTTGGTCGATCTAGGTGAACACCTTCCACAGCCACTCCCATGTTTGTACGACATACGAGAGGTAAAGAGGTCTGACCGATCTGCATGGAAATGGGTTCGGTTCAGCTTTTCTTGTGCTTTAGTTGTCGTGATCCATATGCACGATACGGGTATGACTTTGCCTCGGCCCATAAGGATTTAACACATACAAGTGTTTTCCAAAATATAAGCTACACACCTAATCCTTATAAGAGTACATAGGCTTCACAACATAACCAATGAAGGAGGTACAAGACAACTCCACTTCAAAACTCGTGGTGAAGGTTTGTGTTCAACCACATTCAAGCATGGTGTTAGTTTAGGGTGTTGTCTAATTACCTAGAGGGAGGGGGTTGAATAGGTGCTTTAAAATTGTTTAGTTCTTTTAGAGTTTAAGACTTAATAAACTTGAGAAGACACAACCAGAAATCACTATTAAAATTTCAGAGAATGGATCGAAGACAACAGCGGAAGACTTCAATTCAATTCAAAAAATAGTTAACCCGTGACAATGAAGGACAAGAATATCTTTATTCAAAATTGACTCTTTTTACAATGCGTTGCATACATGGTGTGACATGATTTATAAGAGAAACGCTTAGATGAGAAGAACAAGCAACACAGCAAGCATCTGGTGGCTAGAACACTGAGACCGCCCAGACCGCTTGAACTTAGCAAGATCGCCGGCTTCCCTGAGACCGCATGAACAGAAAAGGTCATTGACCTGAACTCTGCCAAACCGCCAGTCACAAACCGCACAACCTGGTACTTATTGAACTGCTGAAAACAAAGTTGTCCACGCTTCTTGATCGCCCAGACCACACGGTCTCAAGATCATAGAAGTAACCCGTGAACACAAGAAGAAGAACTGCTCACTGCTGCAAGATTGTAACTCAAGACCGCCTGACCACTTAAGGTCGCTGATCAACTGAGTCTGCTACTACAGATCAAGAACCTCCAAACACAATTCGCCCAGATAAATCGCTGAAGAGCTGGTTTATTCAAAGCTGGAAAGAAGGAAGAATACTGACGGAGACTGCTAGTCGATATCCTGCGAACACAACAAACCGATCAATAAACCTCAAACTACGCGACCTCAAAGTTGAGACTAGCACAATCAATCCACCCTAGGTTCCTACAGTTCTTGCATTACGAATGGCTAGCACTGCCCCTCTATTTATAAGCAAACGAAAGGATGTCGTCACCGCCCAAATGGAATACGAAAACCCTCCTTATTGAAGCACGCGGTCTCCACAACAAGACCGCGCGGTCTCTATAAGACCTTATTTCACTTAAGCAAAATTGTCCATGAAAGACAGCTTTCCAGGAACAACCCGGCATACTGCTCGGTCTCTTATAAGAACAGACATGAGAATCTAACCGATCAAGAGCAGACCGTAAGAACCAAGCTCATACAACCTGCCCAAACTCTTATAAAATCGGAGCCACATGAACATCCTGACTGTAACATCCCAAAACAACGAGACCCCTAAGATGCATTTTTGTCATGAAAAGGTCATGACATTGCTCTAAGAGACCAAAATGGCCCTAAGGACCAAGGTGAATAGGTAAAAATCACCTTGGTGTGCAAATTGCCAAATTGAGCCCAAGGCTTAAGACTTGATATCAAGTTCCTAAATGATAAATTTACCACACCAAACCCTTCATAAACACTAGGATAGACTAATGAGACAAAATGGACCAATTGGAATTGAACAATTTTGGGAAATTTGGGTCAATTACCAAAAACCCCAAATTGGCCAAATTGAACTAATCCCCTTCAATTATCCTGCAATTGACTCAGTTTGATCAAATTGATCATCCCTAACACCCCAAGATCAGTTAGGGAGTCTAATGGGTCCACATTGGACCCATGGGACAAGTCAATTTTGGAAATTAGGGCAAAATCACCAAAAATTCCCAAATTGCCCCTATAGGCAAATAAGTGCAATCAAGCCCCATATGACCTCCACCATGACACAATTCCTCTTGGAATGGGTCCAAAGGGTCCAAGGCAATAATGTGGGTCAGTCACATTAAGTGATGAGAGCTTGAGCAAAGCCAAAACCCAAAAGTCCCCATTTTGGTCTATTTGGGTCAAGTGAGCTCCAAACCCAAATTAAGAGGGCTTAACCCATCCCATTGCCCAAGAAGGCAGCCCACATGATGACCAGCCCCTAGCCTTCTGAAATTCGAAATTAAGGGGTAGTGATTGCATAAGTTTTTAGGCTTTAGTTGGAGGAAGAAGACAAGGAAACACCAAGGAGGAAAATGGGGAATGCCTGCCATTTGGCACACCACTCCCTTTCCCCAAGCCCTCCTCTGAGATGAGGAGTAAATTCTAGTCAGCCTGGGGTAGTGGGGGATGAACTCTGATTGGCTGTAATGGGCGGCAAGGTTGGCCGAAAGCAACCTTAATGGAACCAAGCCATATACTCCCCAGCTCCCCCATCTCTCCATCCTATCACCTTCAGGAGCCCTCAAGCAGCCGAGCCCCCCCTTCCAGTGAAGATTTCGAGCTCAACTGCACCAAGTAGCCATGGATGCCGGAAATGGGAACCAAGCCTTCCTCCGCCGCAACACCCGCCGCCAAGCTCGCCCACAGGCAACGTTCCTTCCCCTCTCCACCTGTGCTAGTCTCCCCCTCTCTTCCCTTTTCAAAATTCGTGAAGAAATGGTGTAAATCGGAATTTCATTTTTCTTGTTCCGGCTAAAAAAAAATGAAAGGTGGCGCAGGCCACCTCCGACAACCTCCGACCAAACGGCCACCGCCAATCGGAAGCCTGATGTCGGGTGGAGGTGGTTGCTTGGGGGTTTGGCCGGAGACGGCCTAGGACAGCCGGAATATGGCCCGCAAATCAGCCCAGGAAGATGAAATCAGGGCTGTAGGCTCATCGAGGAAGACGAAATCTGCACCGTTGATTTCACGTGAAATCATTAACCGCAGCCCAAAATGAATTAAATAACAGATTTAATTAAAATGTCACACATAATGCGTTCTCCTTAAATAATTTATTAAAAATACCCCCTCTCATTTTCTGAGAAAACTTTGAACATCAAAGTTGTAGCCCTTGGGCTCTAGAATTTTTTAGAAATTTAGATCACCCCAAATGGAGCATTGTAGCTCCCTGTATACCATTTTTAGTGTAGCATGTACATATGGGCCACCTTTTTCTTATAAAAATTAATTTAAAGAGGTAAACACTCTAAATATCTTGAATTTTGGTGCATGCATGAGTCATGCCCTAATGTACATCCTACCAAAAAAATTGAGAACTTGTGGAAATGATTTTTCTAAGGTCTTGATCATCATTTCATTTCCCTTGAAAATATTAGATCTAGTGTTTTATGAAGTCAAATCCACTCAAAAGTTTGGTGGATAGTAGACCTAGTTATACAAAGTCTCTGACCAAAGATTTGGGCAAGTTGTATCAATGCATGTGGACACATCTCACATGCAAGATTCATTAAAAATTAGTGAATGGTGTGACATGTATATAAAGGTGAATTTTGTTAAGACAAATAATTACTAACAGGACTTGCATGTTGATTCCACCTAGGTTAGGATCATTTCTGGAGAAAATGATCAACATGAATACTGTATCCCTTAGGTTACCTTTAAAATGCCACTGATTTCATGCCATTTGGCTAAGTATAGCTCTTTCTATGCCATTTTTGGTGTGACATGTTTATATGTGTATTTTTGATATGTTAAACACTTTATACAGCACTTGCATGTTGATTCCACCTAGGTTAAGTTCATTTCTGGAGTTAGTGACCAACATGAGTATTGTAGACCTTGAGGTTACCTTTAAAATGCCACTGATTGCATGTCATTGGGACAAGTGTATCTCCTTCTATGCCATTTTTGGTGTGACATGTTTATATGTGTATTTTTGTTATGTTAAACACTTTGTACAGCACTTGCATGTTGATTTCGCCTAGGTTAAGTTCATTTCTGGAGTCAGTGACCAACATGAGTATTGTAGACCTTGAGGTTACCTTTAAAATGCCACTAATTTAAGGCCATTTGTCTAAGTATACCTCCTTCTATGCTATTTTTAGTGTGACATGTACATATGTGTAATTTGTTAAGTTAAACAATTTGTACAGCATTTGCATGTTGATTTCACCTAGGTTAAATTCATTTCTGGAGTCAGTGACCAACATGAATATTGTAGACCTTGAGGTTACCTTTAAAATGCCACTAATTTCATGCCATTTGGCTAAGTATAGCTCCTTCTATGCTATTTTTAGTGTGACATGTACATATGTGTAATTTGTTAAGTTAAACAATTTGTACAGCACTTGCATGTTGATTTCACCTAGGTTAAGTTCATATCTGGAGTTAGTGACCAACCTGAGTATTGTAGACCTTGAGGTTACCTTTAAAATTCCACTGATTCCATGTCATTTGGACAAGTGTATCTCCTTCTATGCCATTTTTTAGTGTGACATGTACAAATGTGTAATTTGTTAAGTTAAACAATTTGTACAGCACTTGCATGTTGATTTCACCTAGGTTAAGTTCATATCTGGAGTTAGTGACCAACATGAGTATTGTAGACCTTTGGGTTACCTTTAAAATGCCACTGATTTCATGTCATTTGGACAAGTGTAGCTCCCTCTATGCCATTTTTAGTGTGACATGTACATATGTGTAATTTGTTAAGTTAAACAATTTGTACAGCACTTGCATGTTGATTTCACCTAGGTTAAGTTCATTTTTGGAGTTCGTGACCAACATGAGTATTGTATACCTTGAGGTTACCTTTAAAATGCCACTAATTTCATGTCATTTGGACAAGTGTAGCTCCTTCTATGCCATTTTTGGTGTGACATGTTTATATGTGTATTTTTGTTATGTTAAACATTGTGTACAGCACTTGCATGTTGATTCCACCTAGGTTAAGTTCATTTCTGGAGTTAGTGATCAGTATGAGTATTGTATACCTTGAGGTTACCTTTAAAATGCCTCTGACTTCTTGTCATTTGGTTAAGTGTAGCCCCTTTTAGGCCACTTTTAGTGAGACATGTATAAAAGTGTATCCGGTGTGTTTAGTGATGCTGACTCATGCACATACTTTGAAAATTTGCCCATGTCTTAGACATGATATCAACCACCTCTAATTATGAATTCAACTCATGTGCATGAGTGGAATTCTCTGAACTTCAAGTTGAATTTTTGGACTAAAGGGTGTAGGAAAAATTGGGTGCATTTAGCAAATGTAATAAATGATAAATAAAGGTAAATACTCCTTGGATTAATATGAGACTTAGGATCTGGTGTTTTTAGACCAATATTTTGCTATAGTAATTTTCCCAGAATTTATTGAAGTCTTAACATAGCACTTGTAGTGTAAACCCTTATTGGGACACCAAATGTAATAAATGATAAATAAAGGTAAATACTCCTTGGATTAATATGAGACTTAAGATCTGGTGCTTTTAGACAAATATTGTGCTATAGTAATTTTCCCAGAATTTATTGAAGTCTTAACATAGCACATGTAGTGTAAGCCCTTATTGGCACACCAAATGTAATAAATGATGAATAAAGGTAAATACTCCTTGGATTAATATGAGACTTAAGATCTGGTGCTTTTAGACCAATATTGTGCTATAGTAATTTTCCCAGGATTTATTGAAGTCTTAACATAGCACTTGTAGTGTAAACCCTTATTGGCACACCAAATGTAATAAATGATAAATAAAGGTAAATACTCCTTGGATTAATATGAGACTTAGGATCTGTTTTTTTACCAATATTATGTTACAGTGAATTTATCAGAATTTATGGAGATCATTAGTTGACAATCGATGTATAAATCACTATTTGCACATATTTTATTTTAAACAGAAACTATGATTTAAGATTCCCTAGAGGATTTATGAAATTAGAATTTGAGGGTGTTAGATCACTACTCATTGCGAACCTGTGGTAATAATTGGAACTCATTTGGATATGATGTGATCAAGATTGCACCATAGGAGTCAAATCTAGCTCAATCTTATTTTGGTCTACGAATAGTAAAACTGATTTATATGACTTAGACCACCACTGACCTTCACACATAGAACTGTTAACTCTTTGATTATTATGAAGGATCAGATTATTTGGAAGAGCATCTCTAAGGGCATCGTGGGAAATTAGCGTTTAGCAAAACTATAAGTGTAGGAATTTACAATGATAAGAAAAGGAAGTTAGACCTCGTCAAGGGCCCCACAAACAACTCATCAGTGTTAAACGATTAAATGGAAGTAAAACTACCCTTAGCCGGCTGAGCCATCTTAAGGTAAATACTCAAGGGCGAAGTCGAGAAGTATCTAAGGCAAACCCTGGATTAAGGATGACGAAGAATAGGAGTGTGGGTCCAAGAAGGATGAGAATTTTAGGTGTATGTGTGTAGTTCCTAGGTGAAGAAGGGAACTCGAGCTTAGAATGTGACGACGGGAGAGTCAGCACCCGGTCACAATTGGTGGTGTTGGAGTTCAAAGAACTCCACCACTCCTAAGTGCCAAGTTTAACTCATCTTAGAGATTGAAAGTAATTGGAGAGGAAAATGGGGATCAAGTAGAATGGGGTAGATACCAACAAGATTAAGTGCCTTGGGAAGAGGAAGTTCGGGGTGTCATCCCATCACACTTCCTAGTACCGGTGTGAGCCCCTCACCGGGTAACCCTCCGGAAGTCCAAGGCTAACCCTAAAGCTTCTAAGATAAACTAAATTATAGACAAGATTAGTTAAGTAGGAGATCTTGACAAGTTAACTTCCATCCCAAACCGAAACGGTATATAAGGAAGGACTGAGATAGTCCTACGAGCGGTAGGCTCGGGATATATAAGGAAGGACTGGGATAGTCCTGCGAGCGGTAGGCTCGGGATATATAAGGAAGGACTGGGATAGTCCTGTGAGCGGTAGGCTCGGGATATATAAGGAAGGACTGGGATAGTCCAGTGAGCGGTAGGCTCGTAGTTTAAATATAAGACTAGTGTAGTCTAGCGAGCGGTAGGCTCGTAGTTTAAATATAAGACTGGTGTAGTCTAGCGAGAGGTAGGCTCATAGTTTAAATATAAGACTAGTGTAGCCTAGCGAGAGGTAGGCTCATAGTTTAAATATAAGACTAGTGTAGTCTAGCGAGCGGCAGGCTCGTAGTTTAAATATAAGATTGGTGTAGTCTAGCGAGAGGTAGGCTCGTAGTTTAAATATAAGACTAGTGTAGTCTAGCGAGCGATAGGCTCGTAGTTTAAATATAAGACTGGTGTAGTCTAGCGAGCGGTAGGCTCATAGTTTAAATATAAGACAGGTATAGTCTGGCAAGCGGTAGGCTCTACTTTATAAATGTTGATGTATAATTGCGAGCTGGAGGCTCGATAGTAAATGGCTAATACGTGTTGCTTGTGTATAAGATGTGGTGGGTCTTCGGTTCTGTCTTAGTCTCACACCGACAACAGTTCGTTGACTAGGCTGTGCTAGTGGTTTTAATGGGGGCCACGTTGTGTCCTGTGCATCCGACGGTACGGATTCCCTAAACCCTACCTGGCCAATTCAGTTTAGTACGCAGAGACTTGTGAGTATCGGGTACCGGTATCACAGCATACGTTAGGGCCTAGGTCTGGTAGTGTGACTTACCCACCTAGGTGAGGAGACGCCCGCTCCTCTGCCACTATTTGACCACGACGGGAGGTGCCCGAGAGGTTAGCTACCTCCGAAAAGTGGAAACTAAAGGTCTGTACGTACAGAGTCGTGTGAGTGAGTTGCATGTGTATGGAATAATAATACAAACATTGCATCATTGCATTGCACATCACAACATAGCATTTCTGCACAAATAGAGACCTCATCGTATAAATCCGTATGGGCTCTTTTATACGATGAGTTTACTTCTTGCCAGATCCCTTAGCTTATGTGCTTTTGTGTGTGCATATAAGTTAAGGTTACTTTCGTAATTGCTCTTATTTCTTGTACCTGCTTCTTTATATTGCATTGTCTTTTACTAATTGCTGTCATACTTACTCTGGTTAGTATAGATTTGTTACCTTTACTTGCTTAGTATCTATATACTTGCTAGTCTCGCCACTGTCACCTGCTTTTGAATTACCCTTTGATGTCCTCCGCTTCCTCCTTCCGCACGGTGCCTAGGAGTCGCGGGTGGAGGCGGTGAGGAATATGCTGAGTCTTATAGACTGACGGTCAGTGGACCACATCATTTTAGGGATGATGTAACAGAGCAGCAGGACCCCGTTCAGGAGACAGGATAGGAAGATGGGATGATACAGATCAACCACTGCACGTCGTCACAGCAGTAACTACAGTTGTATGAAAACAGAGTTGATAGCTTCTGCATAGAAGTAGAGTGACAGTGTTGTTGTACTATATTTGAACATGTAACGGGCATATGCCCTCTTTTACATTAATTCTCATCATAGACATTGTAAACAGGTAATTTACATATTTAATATGATTTGTGGACTAGTTTCTTCTATTTGCTTCTATTACTATGAATTTTGGTTGGCCTGGATGATGTTAATTAGCCAGCAGGATCGACGTATTGTGGCGGCGACCATTGGGTGTAATGGTCTCGCCGCAAGACGGCGGTTCTGGGCGGTAAGACCCGGTTTAAAAGCAAAAAAAAGAGGTTCTTACAAACTGGTATCAGCTTAGCGGACTTTCGATCCAAGTAAAAGAAGTCCACAAACCCTAGGGCAACCCCCGCTCGAGTTAGTTTAAGGACAAACTAGCAGCGGAAGCAGTGGTGTGCCCATACGGGAAATCACATAATCTTGTCCACTTAACGATGGGATTAGGCCAACCTGACTAGTACACTGTATCAGTTTGACTTAGCAAGACATCTCATAAGGTATCCTAGTCCAACATCAACCTCAAGTATATTTTGACCAAGTAGTAGGATACCCCCAAAGTGACTAAAAGAAGGAGTTGAAAGCATGCGTAAGTGTTTGGGGCTTACTCCCTGATATACCCACGTCACTTCCTAAGTGATATTAACACCCCTCGCACAAACAAATAGGACAATCTTAGGTGGATTTGGTACTTGCGATTGTACAATCGGATTAGTAGGAGACTTGTAAGGCTTTACTTATGTACTTAGAAGCTAATACTCCACACTTCCACCCTCGGAAAATCATCACAAAGAAAGGATGTCAAATCTGGAATGAGAATTCCAACTTAGAGACGACCACTTAATAGGCACACGATCCTTGGAAAGTTGCGGTAAATGGCATTTTGAGGGTAGAGAACCTTACCATATACACAAATCTCAAGGACTGTATACCCATAAGGATTATGTAAATACACGAGATGTCCAAATTTTCGGATATAAGAAACTCATCACAAGATTTATGGGAGGTTAATCTTGTTTCTTCATTTATTGGATCACTATGACGTTAACTTGGGTTGTTTTGGAAACATACAAGTCTCTGTAATACAACTCCCCGGGCACCTATTTTGGTGCAGGGTATATAAAGTGAACCCTAGACCCAAATCTGTGTGCCCCACCATCTGACTTATCCAAATAATCTGAATTTTACACTGTACATGTAAATTTAGTACGATACATATGTTGTCCAAGAATCAGAATTTTGGAGATAAAGTTCTATGGATTTGGAAATGATTTCATTACATACGATTGTGGTAGACCTAAGGCTTAATGGAAACCAATCCACTCAAACCTTTTATGGATGGTAGGTCTCGGAAAGAAAAGTCCCTGGATGAATTTGAGGCCAATTGGACCCCTACATATTGGTGGGTCCCACATGGAAGACCAAGGTAGCTTAAGATAATACCCATGTTATTACACAAATAGAGTTTTATGGATAAGAATTATTTCCTTGGTCAACTCTCTTGAAATTCGAAACATGTACTTATTATCAAGAGATCTTTCATCTCTGAAGGAATCAAAGACTTTGAGGATTGAGTCTCGTAGGAAATTGGGGTTTGTGAACTCTTGTTACATTAAGCAGTATTGAGAATTCCAGGGTCATGTTCCCCTAGATCAGTATAAAATCTGGAATATTATAGAAATGAGTAGATAGACTCATGGTCTCCCTTAAACTTCTGAAAATTTTATTATACTTAACTATTGATTAGTTATCCTACTTCCTTCACGAAAAAGGTTTTGCACCCTTAGCCGCATAATTAATCTTCTGGAGTTATATTAAAGAGGAAAACAATGAATTTATGTTGAATGCTGTCTTGGATCATGATTAGTCTCTGAAAATTGTGTTAAACCTATTGGCTCATGATGACTGATACTTGGTGTACGAATTGGGGACCCCCACAGTTATGAAGGAAATAAGAATGAGGCTAAAAATAATTATGACATTATGAAGAGTTGAAATCTGTAAATTATCACTTACAAGACTCTGGGAATGATTTAGAGACCAATTTATTCACGATAGTTGATTCATAGGTGATTGGTCTCGTGCAAAAGTTTGAGCTTGGTTTGCGGTTAACAAAAAAAATGAGGACTATAGATCTGACTGTTAATAACACATGATTTGGGATAAAAATCAGGAATGAGGTTTCAGGATGTTAATATGATTGGCTGCACTTCAAGAATTAATCTTGGAGGATTTACAATATATGAATTTTATGAGGCTCGAAATTGATGACTCACATGAATTTAAGTACCTGAACTAAGCTTGATTATTACTAGAGTATCCTTTTAGTTTAGTAAATGACCATGACATATTTACATTTATTAAATATCATTTCGGATCTTAAAAGCATGATTAAACGCTGACATAAAGTATTAAAAGAATGACGATGTCATGAAAACTAGGAGAATCAATGTTGCCCAAGCCATAAGCATATCATGATCTTGGAAGACAAGTCTAAATTCTAATTGCGAACACCTAACAAATAAGAGTACTGATGTCACGTGTACAATGATTGTGAACCACAGGAGAGTAGACCCAAAGTGTTAGTAAGGATATGGTATTAATGATATTGACGGTGAACATGACGATGTACTCACCAGATCGAGAATGGTATACTAACCAAGACATCATACCATAGATTATAGGGCTTGATTGAGTTACACATTCGCCTTGCGAATGTGTAAATTCACTTCAATCTATGCCTTCCCTCCACTACTTGTATCATCATCAATTGAGAATTACTTAAGAACCCCCCAGGAAGAAGATCTTGGTTACGGGCATAGTAGGATTTAACGAAGGTGCACTTCGGAGAAAGCTGAGGATTAGGCGATGTGAACTAGACCTACCATTTCCAATATTAGTCCGGATCCATACTGCATTAAAACTACTAATTCATCCAGGTATATCCTGAACTCTAACTCCCGTGGACCTAAACCTAAATTTCGGGGACGAAATTGTTTCTTCGTTTATTGGGATTTGTAACATCCCCAAAACAACTAGACCCCTAAGATGCATTTTTGTCATGACAAGGTCATGACATTGCTCTAAGAGACCAAAATGGCCCTAAGGACCAAGGTGAATAGGTAAAAATCACCTTGGTGTGCAAATAGTCAAATTGAGCCCAAGGCTTAAGACTTGATATCAAGTTCCTAACTGATAAATTTACCACACCAAACCCTTCCTAAACACTAGGATAGACTAATGAGACAAAATGGACCAATTGGAATTGACCAATTTTGGGAAATTTGGGTCAATTACCAAAAACCCCAAATTGGCCAAATTGAACTAATCCCCTTCAATTATCCTGCAATTGACTCAGTTTGATCAAATTGATCATCCCTAACACCCCAAGATCAGTTAGGGAGTCTAATGGGTCCACATTGGACCCATGGGACAAGTCAATTTTGGAAATTAGGGCAAAATCACCAAAAATTCCCAAATTGCCCTTATACACAAATAAGTGCAATCAAGCCCCATATGACCTCCACCATGACTCAATTCCTCTTGGAATGGGTCCAAAGGGTCCAAGGAAATAATGTGGGTCAGTCACATTAAGTGATTGGAGCTTGAGCAAAGACAAAACCCAAAAGTCCCCATTTTGGTCTATTTGGGTCAAGTGAGCTCCAAACCCAAATTAAGAGGGCTTAACCCATCCCATTGCCCAAGAAGGCAGCCCACATGATGACCAGCCCCTAGCATTCTGAAATTCGAAATTAAGGGGTAGTGATTGCATAAGTTTTTAGGCTTTAGTTGGAGGAAGAATACAAGGAAACACCAAGGAGGAAAATGGGGAATGCATGCCATTTGGCACACCACTCCCTTTCCCCAAGCCCTCTTCTGAGATGAGGAGTAAATTCCAGTTAGCCTGGGGTAGTGGGGGATGAACTCTGATTGGCTGTAATGGGCGGCAAGGTTGGCTGAAAGCCACCTTAATGGCACCAAGCCATATACTCCCAAGCTCCCCCATCTCTCCATCCTATCACCTTCAGGAGCCCTCAAGCAGCAGAGCCCCCCCCCCCCCCCCCCCCCCCCCCCCCCCCCCCCCCCTTCCAGTTAAGATTTCGAGCTCAACTGCACCAAGTAGCCATGGATGCTGGAAATGGGAACCAAGCGTTCCTCCGCCGCAACACCCGCTGCCAAGCTCGCCCACAGGCAACGTTCCTTCCCCTCTCCACCTGTGCTAGTCTCCCCATCTCTTCCCTTTTCAAAATTCGTGAAGAATTGGGTGTAAATCGCCGTTTCGTTTTTCTTATTCCGGCTAAAAAAAATGAAAGGTGGCACAGGCCACCTCCGACCACCTCCGGCCAAATGGCCACCGCCAATCGGAAGCCCGATGTCGGGTGGAGGTGGTGGCTTGGGGGTTTGGCCAGAGACGGCCTAGGATGGCCGGAATTTGGCCCGCAAATCAGCCCAGGAAGATGAAATCGGGGATGTAGGCTCATCGAGGCAGACGAAATCCGCACCGTTGATTTCGCGTGAAATCATTAACCGCAGCCCAAAATGAATTAAATAACAGATTTAATTAAAATGTCACACATAATGCGTCCTCATTAAATAATTTATTAAAAATACCCCCTCTCATTTTCTGAGAAAACTTTGAACATCAAAGTTGTAGCCCTTGGGCTCTTGAATTTTTTAGAAATTTAGATCACCCCAAATGGAGCACTGTAGCTCGTTGTAGACCATTTTTAGTGTAACATGTACATATGGGCCCCCTTTTTCTTATAAAAATTAATTTAGAGAGGTAAACACCCTAAATATCTTGAATTTTGGTGCATGCATGAGTCATGCCCTAATGTACATCCTACAAAAAAAAATTGAGAACTTGTGGAAATGATTTTTCTAAGGTCTTGATCATCATTTCATTTCCCTTGAAAATATTAGATCTAGTGTTTTATGAAGTCAAATCCACTCAAAAGTTTGGTGGATAGTAGACCGAGTTATACAAAGTCTCTGACCAAAGTTTTGGGCAAGTTGGATCAATGCATGTGGACACATCTCACATGCAAGATTCATTAAAAATTAGTGAATGGTGTGACATGGATATAAAGGTGAATTTTGTTAAGACAAATAATTACTAACAGGACTTGCATGTTGATTCCACCTAGGTTAGGATCATTTCTGTAGAAATTGATCAACATGAATACTCTAGCCCTTGAGGTTACCTTTAAAATGCCACTAATTTCACGCCATTTGGCTAAGTATAGCTCCTTCTATGCCATTTTTGGTGTGACATGTTAATATGTATATTTTTGTTATGTTAAACACTTTGTACAGCACTTGCATGTTGATTCCACCTAGGTTAAGTTCATTTCTGGAGTTAGTGACCAACATGAGTATTGTAGAACTTGAGGTTACCTTTAAAATGCCACTGATTTCATGTCATTTGGACAAGTGTAGCTCCTTCTATGCCATTTTTGGTGTGACATGTTTATATGTGTATTTTTGTTATGTTAAACACTTTGTACAGCACTTGCATGTTGATTTCACCTAGGTTAAGTTCATTTCTGGAGTCAGTGACCAACATGAGTATTGTAGATCTTGAGGTTAACTTTAAAATGCCACTGATTTCATGAAATTTGGCTAAGTATAGCTCCATCTATGCTATTTTTAGTGTGACATGTACATATGTGTAATTTGTTAAGTTAAACAATTTGTACAGCATTTGCATGTTGATTTCACCTAGGTTAAGTTCATTTCTGGAGTCAGTGACCAACATGAGTATTGTATACCTTGAGGTTAACTTTAAAATGCCACTGATTTCATGCCATTTGGATAAGTATAGCTCCTTCTATGCTATTTTTAGTGTGACATGTACATATGTGTAATTTGTTAAGTTAAACAATTTGTACAGCACTTGCATGTTGATTTCACCTAGGTTAAGTTCATATCTGGAGTTAGTGACCAACATGAGTATTGTAGACCTTGAGTTTACCTTTAAAATGCCACTAATTTCATGTCATTTGGACAAGTGTAGCTCCTTCTATGCCATTTTTTAGTGTGACATGTACATATGTGTAATTTGTTAAGTTAAACAATTTGTACATCACTTGCATGTTGACTTCACCTAGGTTAAGTTCATATCTGGAGTTAGTGACCAACATGAGTATTGTAGACATTGAGGTTAACTTTAAAATGCCACTGATTTCATGTCATTTGGACAAGTGTAGCTCCATCTATGCCGTTTTTTAGTGTGACATGTACATATGTGTAATTTGTTAAGTTAAACAATTTGTACAGCACTTGCATGTTGATTTCACCTAGGTTAAGTTCATTTCTGGAGTTAGTAACCAACATGAGTATTGTAGACCTTGAGGTTACCATTGAAATGCCACTAATTTCATGTCATTTGGACAAGTGTAGCTCCTTCTATGCCATTTTTGGTGTGACATGTTTATATGTGTATTTTTGTTATGTTAAACACTTTGTACAGCACTTGCATGTTGATTCCACCTAGGTTAAGTTCATTTCTGGAGTTAGTGATCAACATGAAAATTGAAGACCTTGAGGTTACCTTTAAAATTCCACTGACTTCTTGTCATTTGGTTAAGTGTAGCCCCTTTTAGGCCACTTTTAGTGAGACATGTATAAAAGTGTATCTGGTGTGTTTAGTGATGCTGACTCATGCACATACTTTGAAAATTTGCCCATGCCTTAGACATTATGCCAACCACCTCTAATTAAGAATTCAACTCATGTGTATGAGTGGAATTCTCTGAACTTCAAGTTGAAGTTTTGGACTTAAGGGTGTAGGAAAAATTGGGTGCATTTAGCAAATGTAATAAATGATAAATAAAGATAAATACTCCTTGGATTAATATCAGACTTAGGATCTGGTGTTTTTAGACCAATATTGTGCTATAGTAATTTTCCCAGAATTTATTGAAGTCTTAACATAGCACTTGTAGTGTAAACCCTTATTGGCACACCAAATGTAATAAATGATAAATAAAGGTAAATAATCCTTGGATTAATATGAGACATAAGATCTGGTGCTTTTAGACCAATATTGTACTATAGTAATTTTCCCAGAATTTATTGAAGTCTTAACATGGCACATGTAGTGTAAACCCTTATTGGCACACCAAATGTAATAAATGATAAATAAAGGTAAATACTCCTTGGATTAATATGTGACTTAAGATTTGGTGCTTTTAGACCAATATTGTGCTATAGTAATTTTCCCAGAATTTATTGAAGTCTTAACATAGCACTTGTAGTGTAAACCCTTATTGGCACACCAAATGTAATAAATGATAAATAAAGGTAAATACTCCTTGGAGTAATATGAGACTTAGGATCTGGTTTTTTTTACCAATATTATGTTACAGTGAATTTATCAGAATTTATGGAGATCATTAGTTGACAATCGATGTATAAATAACTATTTGCACATCTTCTGTTTCAAACAGAAACTATGATTTAAGATTCCCTAGAGGATTTATGAAATTAGAATTTGAGGTTATTAGATCACTACTCATTGAGAACCTGTGGTAATAATTGGAACTCATTTGGATATGATGTGATCAAGATTGCACTGTAGGAGTCAAATCTAGCTCAATCTTATTTTGGTCTGCGAATAGTAAAACTGATTTATATGACTTAGACCACCACTGACCTTCACACATAGAACTGTTAACTCTTTGATTATTATGAAGGCTCAGATTATTTGGAAGAGCATCTCTAAGGGCATCGTGGGAAATTAGGGTTGGGGTGCGTTTAGCAAAGCTATAAGTGTAGGAATTTACAATGATAAGAAAAGGAAGTTAGACCTCGTCAAGGGTCCCACAAACAACTCATCAGTGTTAAACGATTATATGGAAGTAAAACCAGCCTTAGCCGGGTGAGCCATCTTAAGGTAAATACTCAAGGGCGAAGTCGAGAAGTATCTAAGGCAAACCCTGGATTAAGGATGAAGAAGAATAGGAGTGTGGGTCCAAGAAGGATGAGAATTTTAGGTGTATGTGTGTAGTTCCTAGGTGAAGAAGGGAACTCGAGCTTAGAATGTGACGACGGGAGAGTCAGCACCCGGTCACAATTGGTGGTGTTGGAGTTCAAAGAACTCCCCCCTCCTAAGTGCCAAGTTTAACTCATCTTAGAGATTTAAAGTAATTGGAGAGGAAAATGGGGATCTAGTAGAATGGGGTAGATACCAACAAGATTAAGTGCCTTGGGAAGAGTAAGTTCGCGGTGTCATCCCATCACACTTCCTAGTACCGGTGCGAGCCCCTCACCGAGTAACCCTCCGGATGTCCAAGGCTAACCCCAAAGCTTCTAAGATCAACTAAATTATAGACAAGATTAGTTAAGTAGGAGAACTTGACAAGTTAACTTCCATCCCAAACTGGAACGGTATATAAGGAAGGCCTGGGATAGTCCTTCGAGCGGTAGGCTCGGGATATATAATGAAGGACTGGGATAGTCCTGCGAGTGGTAGGCTCGGGATATATAAGGAAAGACTGGGATAGTCCTGCAAGCGGTAGGCTCGGGATATATAAGGAAGGACTGGGATAGTTCAGCGAGCAGTAGGCTCATAGATTAAATATAAGACTAGTATAGTCTAGCAAGCGGTAGGCTCGTAGTTTAAATATAAGACTAGTTTAGTTTAGCGAGCGGTAGACTCGTAGTTTAAATATAAGACTAGTGTAGTCTAGCGAGCGGCAGGCTCGTAGTTTAAATATAAGATTGGTGTAGTCTAGCGAGAGGTAGGCTCGTAGTTTAAATATAAGACTAGTGTAGTCTAGCGAGCGGTAGGGTCGTAGTTTAAATATAAGCCTGGTGTAGTCTAGCGAGCGGTAGGCTCGTAGTTTAAATATAAGACAGGTATAGTCTGGCGAGCGGTAGGCTATCCTTTATAAATGTTGATGTAGAATTGCGAGCTGGAGGCTCGGTAGTAAATGGCTAATACGTGTTGCTTGTGTATAAGATGTGGTGGGTCTTCGGTTCTGTCTTAGTCGTCACACCGACAGCAGTTCGTTTACTCGGCAGTGCTAGTGGTTTTATGGGGGCCAGGTTGTCTTCTGTGCGTCCGATGGGACGGATTCCCTTAACCCTACCTGGCCAATTCAGTTTAGTACGCAGAGACTCGTGAGTACCGGGTACCGGTATCACAGCGTACGTTAGGGCCTAGGTCTGGTAGTGTGACTTACCCACCTAGGTGAGGAGACGCCCGCTCCTCTGCCACCATTTGACCACGACGGGAGGTGCCCGAAAAGTTAGCTACCTCCGAAAAGTGGGAACAAAGGTCTGTACGTATAGAGTCGTGTGAGTGAGTTGCATGTGTATGAAATAATAATACAAACATTGCATCATTGTATTGCACATCATAGCATATCATTTCTGCACAAACAGAGACCTCATCGCATAAATCCGTATGGGCTCTTTTATACGATGAGTTTACTTCTTGCCAGATCCCTTAGCTTATGTGCTTTTGTGTGTGCATATAAGTTAAGGTTACTTTCGTAGCTGCTCTTATTTCTTGTACCTGCTTCTTTATATTGCATTGTCTTTTATTAATTGCTGTCATACTTACTCTGGTTAGTATAGATTTGTTACCTTTACTTGCTTAGTATCTATATACTTGATAGTCTCGCCACTGTCACCTGCTTTTGAATTACCCTTTGATGTCCTCCGCTTCCTCCTCCCGCAAGGTGCCTACGAGTCGCGGGTGGAGGCGGTGAGCAATATGCTGAGTCTTATAGACTGACGGTCAGTGGACCACATCATTTTAGGGATGATGTAACGGAGCAGCAGGACCCGTTCAGGAGACGGGATAGGAAGACGGGATGAAGCAGAACAACCACCACACGTCGTCGCAGCAGTAACTACAGTTGTATGAAGACAGAGTTGATAGCTTCCGCATAGATGTAGAGTGAGAGTGTTGTTGTACTATATTTGAACATGTAACGGGCATATGCCCTCTTTTACTTTAATTCTCATCATGGACATTGTAAACATGTAATTTACATATTTAATGTGATTTGTGGACTATTTTCTTCTAGTTGCTTCTATTACAATGAATTGTGGTTGGCCTGGATGATGTTGATTAGCCGGCAGGATCGGCGTATTGTGGCGGCGACCATTGGGTGTAATGGTCTCGCCGCAAGACGGCGGTTCTGGGCGGTAAGACCCGGTTTAAAAGCAAAAAATAGAGGGTCTTACACTGACATACCACAACTGTCCGCTAGAACAAACCCATGCAGACCGCAGTAATAGACTGCCGAAGCAACCTCCAGTACAGACCGCCTGGTCTAAACCTAAACAAGAATACTTGGGCACAACCAGCAAACCACAATAGTTCGCCAACACCAGAGACGCACGGACACAAGGCCAGATCGCCACACCAGATCACCAGTCTGCACGGTCTCTGCGGTCTCCATACACAGACCGCCCGAACACTCCACTTCCACTTCAAAAAATTTAACACTCCCCCTTGAAGTGGGAAGTGGTGGTCAGCCCAAGTAGACTCCTCAACCGATAAAACGGTCCCTTCGACAACGACTTTGTAAAGATGTCTGCAACATTATCCTTGCTCTGCACATGCTCAACCATAAGAGATCCCTCCAACACCTTCTCCCAAATGAAATGATGTTGAATCTCTATGTGCTTGGTTCACGCATGACAAACTGGATTGTTCACCAGTTTGAGGGCACTCTCATTATCACCCTAAAGTAGAGTAGGACCTCTCACCTCCCTTTGAATGTCCTCCACGAGCCTCCTAATCCAGATGGCTTCCTGAGCTGCCAAAGCCGAAGCTTTGTATTCTACTTCTATGGTAGAGACAGACACAGAATCCTGCTTCTTGCTGCACCAAGATATAGCTGTAGAGCCTATCATAAAGACATATCCAGAGGTCGATCTCTGATCATCTAAATCTCCTCCATAATCAGCATCCATGTATCCATGAAAGCAAAAGCCCGAGTTCTTCCCATAGAAGAGACCCAAATTACAGGTGGACTTTACGTACTTCAGAATGCTCCTAGCTGCCAATAGATGGGGTTTCCGAGGCTCTGCCATAAACTGACTCACACGGCCAACTGTATAAGTGATATCTGGCCTCATGATCGTTAAGTATATCAGACTTCCGACCAAAGCCCGGAACACCAAAGGATCTAAAAAAACCTTCCCCTCATCACGTCGAAGATGAGCACCAACCTCTAGTGGAGTAGAGCCGCTCTTCCCCCCTTCCATATCAAATCGCTTCATGATTCGATCTGCATAGCCTTTTTGGGATACAAGCATACCACCCTCTTTCCTCTCCACATTGAGTCCACGGAAATGGTGGAGCTCACCCAATTCCTTCATCTCAAAAATGATAGTTATTTCAGCACGAAGTCTAGCTACCTCCACTTCAGAATTTCCCGTGACGATCATGTCGCCAACATATAGCAACACCAAGACCTTAAGCTCCCCCGTCTTCTTTACGAATAAGCTTGAATATGAATCAGAAGAAAAGTAACCACAGAACTAAAGGTATTCTGCGATCTTTCCATACCACGCCCGAGGCGCCTACTTCAAGCCGTAGAGAGCCTTCTTGAGCTTACACACATACCTTGGGTGCTCTTCGAAAACATAACCAGGTGGTTGTTCCATGAAGATATCCTTACCAATCTCGCCGTATAAGAAGGCATTCTTAACGTAAGTTGCCAAATCTTCCTTCCTTGGCAAGCTGCCAACGTGATCACCACCCAAACTGAAGTCATCTTGGCAACATGGCTGAAATTTCTTCATAATCTTTCCCATAATTTTGAGAGAACCCTCGAGCTACAAGGCGAGCCTTGTACCTCTCAATGCTACCATCATCCTTCTTCTTTAGCTTGAAAACCCACTTGCAAGTTACAGGAGTAGCACCCTCAACCTTAGCCACCAAGTCCCAAGTCTCATTCTTCCTGAGGGCAACCATCTCTTCATCCATGGCTCCTTCCCACTCCTTGATTCCAATGGCATTTTCAAAGCAAGATGGCTGTCTCTCATCCAGGGGACCTTCAAAGAAACATGAGACGAAGCTCACTAGATTTCCCCCTGTATACCGATCTGGTGGAATGATAGTCCTCTTGGACATCCTCAGAGCTTTACTCTGAACCACCTCTTAAACTACCTGTTCTGAACTAGCTCTCCTTTCAGGCATACTTGGAGCATCGCTCCCCCTACTTCCAAAAGCTGAAGCACCTGACCCTGAGCTAGAAACACCTGGAGCACTTGGAGAAACAGGCAACTCCACCAGAAATTCCTTAGTAGCTTCTTGAAGTCCACCATCCAACCTGCTATTTTGTAACTCAATAGAAGTGCTAACCTGGTATGATGTCAACTCATCAAATACCACATCCCTTGAGACCACAACTCTCCGTGTCTCTGGATCCATGCATCTCCAACCCTTCTTCTGGTCATCATAACCAACAAAGACTAGCTTCCTTTCTTTCGCATCTAGCTTTGTTCTAAGAGCATCTGGGATATGCACGTAACAGGTAGATCTGAGCATTCAAAGGTGTTCCACCGAAGGCTTTTCCTTGAACATCAACTCATGAGGGGTCTTCATATTTATTGGACTAAGAGGCATCTGATTGATGACATAAGTTGCACAAGACATTCCCTCTGCCCAGAAATACATTGGGATACTCTTGGCAAGAATCCAACACTTTCAGGTCTCCGTTAGATGACGGATCTTCCACTCTGCAACTCCATTCTCTTGTGGAGTATGATCACAAGAGAGCTTTCTCCGTATGTCATGCTTCATGTTGAAGTTGAATAACGCATTTGAGGTGAACTCCCATCCATTGTCGGTTCTAAACTTCTTGATCCGTAGGTTAAGCTGACCATCCACCAGCTCCTTGAACTCCACAAACTTTTGAAAGGCTTCCGACTTCTCCTTCAAAAAATATACCCAAGTATATCTAGTGAAGTCATCAATCAAGACTAACATATACCTTCTACCTCTAAGACTAAAAGTTGTGGTAGGTCCAAACAGATCACAATGAATACACTCCACTGGTGCTTTGCATCTGCTTTGTGATTTGTCAAATGGAAGACGTTGAGCCTTACCATATATACAACCTGCACAATCGTGACCTTCACCGAAAGATGACAAACTAGGCCGACCTCTCACAAGGCCTCTTCTTGCCATAGCCTTCAGCTTATCCATCCCAACATGCCCAAGTCTTTCATGCCAGATAGAAGCGCTATCATTAGTCCTCATCTTATCAACATAGGAACTTGTAGATAACACAAACAAGTTCTTCACCCTTTTACCAACATGAGTGACTTTAGCCTTCACCGCTGACACATTTCGAAGAAACTTCACTTCTGTTGGACCAAACAGAACGTGATAGCCAGCATCAACAGCGTTGGTCACCAAGAAGAGGTTTTCTTCATCCCCGGAACATGATAGACACACTTCAACGTGAGTGGACCAATATCTCCATTTAAATAAACTACACCCTCCTTCTCAACTGCATGTATAGTATCATCAGCAGTAATGATAGCATCATTACTAGTGTATGTTTGCAATGAAGAGAACTTGGATTCATCCCTGGTGAGGTGATGACCACACCCAAAGTCCACTATCCAGTCATCCCGATAGTTGATAGAAGCCATAGCCCGAACACAAGTGCCCATCATAAAAGCTCCATCACCCCAACTAACATTAGTATTTGAACCAGCCTCCTCTTTTCCTGCCGCATGCCCCGGCTGAAGATTAACTCTGCAGTCCTTCTTAATGTGATCAGGCTTATTGCACCTGAAGCATCTAGGTCCTTCCTTCTTCTTTCCATCACGCTTAGGAGCATAGATCCTCTCCTGCTGATATGAAGTAGATGGACTATCATCTCCAAATGTCTTATTCTTCTTAACCCAATGCTTCTTCTTGCCTGAATACAAAACTTCTCTTTCTCCCCCAGAGATAGACACCCCTGCCATCTGCTTAGCCAAACTTCATTTTAAAGCAAGCAAGTTCTCCAGCTCTAGCAATGACGGCTGATTGGCCCATCCTTGAACAGAAGTGATTAAGGCCACATACTCCCTCCGCAAGCCGCGGATTATGTGCCTCTTTAACCTTGCTTCTGAAATAGGTTCATCCGGGTCCAAAGCTGATATCTCCATGCATAGTCTTCATCTTCAAGAAGAAAGTTGAAATGGAAAAATCTCCCTAAGTTGCTTTCGCCAACACATTTTCAAGAAACTGTAGCCGAGCTACATTCTTCTTGTTGAACAAGCCATCTAAGGCTATTCAAATCTCAACAGATGACCGACATCCAATTATGTGGTCAAATAGCTCTGGAATGATAGCATGCTTAAGAGTGAACTCTGCATTAGCATTTGTTCTCTTCCAAGCCTTCACTTGCTCAGCATTCCCTTCAGTAGGTATAATTGCTTGTCTCGCATTTCTTCTGACTACCTCCCATAAATCTTCGCCAAGAAGATAGCTCTCCATGCACGACTTCCACTTCTTGAAGTTAGTCTGTGTAAGGAGCTCAATTCCAAGACCTCTTATATAACCTCCTTCCATTGCTATAACACTAGTTAACAACCTTTCAGAGATTGAAGCAAGATTTTGTGGCTGTTCACTACCCCAAACCTGCCTCAAGCCTGGCTATAATACCATGTTAAAATTTCGGAGAATGGATCGAAGACAACAGCAGAAGACTTCAATTCAATTCAAAAAATAGTTAACCAGTGACAATGAAGGACAAGAAGATCGTTATTCAAAATTGACTATCTTTTTACAATGTGTTGCATACATGGCGAGACATGATTTATAAGAGAAACACTTAGATGAGAAGAACAAGCAACACAGCAAGCATCTGGTGTCTAGAACACTGAGACTACCCAGACTGCTTCAACTCAGCAAGATCGCCGGCTTCCCTAAGACCGCACGAACAGAATAGGTTGTTGACCCGAACTCTGCCAAACCGCCAGTCATAGTCCACACAACCTGCTACTTATTGAACTACTGAAAAAAAAAACTGTCCGCACTTCTTGATCGCCCAGACCACACGGTCTCATGATCACAGAAGTAACCCACAATCAAAAGACGAAGAACTACTCACTACTGCAAGACTGTAACTCAAGACCGCCTGACCACTTAAGGTCGCCTGATCAACTGTGTCTGCTACAATAGATCAAGAACCTCGAAACACAGTTCGCCCAGACAGATCGATGGTGAGCTGGTTTATTCATAGCTGGAAAGAAGGAAGAATACTGACGGAGACCGCTGGTCGCTATCCTGCGAACACAACAAATCGATCAATAAATTTCAAACCACGCAACCTCTAAGTTGAGACCAGCACAATCAATCCACACTAGGTTCTTACAGCTCTTGCATTACGAATGGCTAGCCCTGCCCCTCTATTTATAGGCAAACGAAAAGATGTCATCACCACCTGAGAGGGATACGAACACCTTCCTTATTGAAGCACGCGGTCTCTATAAGACCTTATTTCATTTAAGCAAAATTGTCAAAGAAAGACAGATTGCCAGGAACAACCCGTTAGACTGCTCAGTCTCTTATACGAACAGACATGAGAATTTTACCGATCAAGAGTAGACCGCCAGAATCGAGCTCATACAACCCGCCCGAACTCTTATAAGATCGGAGCCACATGAACATCCTGACGTACCACAACTGTCCGCCAGAACAAACTCATGCAGACCGCAGTACCAAACAGGCGAAGCGACCTCCAGTACAGACCGCCCGGTCTAAACCAAAATAAGAATACTTGGGAACAACCGGCAAACCACAACAGTTTGCCAACACCAAAGATGCGCAGACACAAGGCTAGATCGCCATACCAGATCACCAGTCTGCGCGGTTTCTGCGGTATCCATAAACAGACCGCCAGGATACTCCACTTCAAAAAATTTAACAATCACATCACAGGAAGCACACCTATATTAATTATGGTTCCCCAGTGTGGGTACTCCACTATCCCCCTTCACCTATCTAGCATTATGCTAGATTAGACAACTCCTCCAAACCTCTGATCACTTTCATAGATCTTACACCTCAGGAACAAAGGCCCTACAACTCAGTCACTCCACTCCCTACAACTCAAATCCTTCTAGGATCCTACCTTACGTTCTAGAAACCTTACAACTCAGGCTCTCCAGGCCCTACAACTCAGATCCTTCTAGATCCTACCCTAGATTCCAGGAACCCTATAACTCAGGCACTCCAGACCCTACAACTTACATCCTTCTAGGATCCTATCTTAGGTTCACACAGAACCCTACAACTCAGACTTGGAAAATTCCTACATAAAATATATTGTTTATAAGATAGAAGAACACTCCACACATCAAAAGATATTCTGGAGAGTTCTTCTAAATCCTGATGCAGATGGCCTCTGGACCTCAAGAGAAAGCTTTAAGAAACTTTTCCTGATGCACAGAAGCTTCTCTTCTATCCTCTTCTTTGATATGGAACACAACTTATCATTCGATGGTGCTTGACTGGGACTTAGAGAACTGAGAGCACGAGCATATTATTCTCAAGAAAGTTTTCCTTCTTCTCACAACTGTTCTGTTATTTCGATTCTATTCTTTGTGTCTTATTAGGGTAAACACTTTGTCTTTATATATGACAGGGCCTTCTAACAGTCTATTTCGAGCACTCTTTAATATTAGAAGCCCATTCCTTAACAGCATCCACTAATTGGTCCCTCAGACGGCGACATTAAATGCGGACTGTGCGTTTCAAAAAATCTCTGTCTGTCTCGACGATATGAGCAACATCTCGACGATAGAACTAATAGTCTCAGCGATCCATCTAAGACTTAGATAATACTTCAAGGCTTCTGAATTCATCACCTGAGATAGATATCTCGACGATATGGAATATCTCTGCTACATTTGCAGTCACTGAGACATGAAGTCTTCTCGTCGAGATCATCTTCCTGACATGAGGTCTTCTCGTCGAGATCATTCTGTCTACTAGGAACACTTTAGCTGCAAACTGTCTCCATGATCTCTGACTTCGTCTTCAAGACAATATAGCCCCTTTACGACGATATGTCTTCTTAGCTGATACTTTACTTATGAATTCTGAAGAACTTCAGCATGGCAGGCTTTTCAATGATACTATCATGTGATACTTGTTGTTATGATGATACCTTGACATAGTTGTTTCTTCTTGTTCTCACAACAATATCGTCGTGTGTAGTTTATTGACACAACGATATCGTCAAGTTATTCTATTTGTCAAGATGATTATTAACTGAATTCTTCTGCTGTCTTTTGCGAGTAATCTCAACGATATCGTCGTGTGTACCTTGTTGACACGATGATAATTGTCTTAGTCATTCTTGCTTGATCTTAATACATTATACTTAGAATGTATGATGTTCTAACCTGCTCATGTCACATCAAATGAACATCAAAGACAAAATGTACTTATCATTGACTTGGGGACTTCTCCAAATCTAGAATATTGTGGGAAGTGTTCCCAACAATATCCCCCTATTTGAAGAAGTCATAACCTAGTCAATGATAAAGCACATTTCATGAAAATCAGCATATAATAAGAGAATTTCAGTTTAGATTGTAAGAGAATCAACATATGGTATATGATATGAAATATTCATTTCAATTTATAGTTTGAGAAGCATCATCACATTATGAATTTATAAATATTTCTACATTTGCCCAAAATAAAAAGCCACTTATGTTTCTGGTTCCTTAAAAACTATTTCACTCCTTGCTTTCTTGGTAGTAGCCTCGTATTTCTTTTCAGATTACCTAGTGAAATACCCATTGGGCTTAGGATGATATCTGAGTGGCTCTTGTGCATATGCTAGGATTCTTCCTGCCAGCTTGTCTCTTCTGTGGCTTCTTCATAGCTCTTCTTGATTTTCAATCATATTTATTTTGATGTACTTTGGCCGGTCTGTTCCTGTTTGTTGCGGTCTCTCTCCGGGTTATTCTACTTGATCTGTCTATCTTCTTTGTAGAAGACCGGGCAGTCTATTCTTATGTAACCGCCTGACCGGGCGGCTTGTGCTGGTGATCTGGCGACTTGTCTGAAGTCGGCCAGATGGTTCTTGGTTTGCTCCTGGTTTTCTAAGGAAGGAGCGTTCTTGTGCCCGCGTGGTTTGTGCTCAGTCTCGTGTTCGCGCGACTTGTGCGCGGTCTGTCTGCTGATCTGCGGTCTTGGACGGAAGGTTGTCCAAGTTGTGTGATCGCGTGGTCAGCCCTTGTGAGGCCGCTGGCGATCTGACGGGTGGTGATTGTATCCCTCCTGTGCGGTGATGACATCCGTCTACCCGCCTATAAATAGGGGTGCATGGCCCATCATTCAAAACGAGAACTGTAAGAACTAGAGCCTGGGTTAATTCATGCGGTCTCAACTTTGAGGTCGGGCAGTCTCGGAAGAGAGTTGACTGTTTGTTGTGTTCACAGGTATGCGGTCAGCAGGTTGCGGTCTCCTTCCTTGGTGATTTCCAGCGGCTTGAATAAACAGTTCGGCAGTGGTCTGTCTGCAAACTGGTTTATGGTGTTCTTGTGCTATTCGCAGCGAGCTCAGCGATCAGGAGACCTTCAGCGGTTAGGCAATCTGAGTTGCGGTCTGGCGACAGTTGTTCTTCGTTCAATTCAATAAGTTCCAGTTCGTGCGGTCTGAGGTGGCGGTCTTGCTGTGCAGGTGACCTATCTGTTTTCCATTCACGCGGTCTCAGGTCAAGCCAGGCGATCTCTAGAGTCGAGCGGTCTGTGCGGTCTCTGCTTGTCAAACCGCCAGATTTGTTTTTGGTGTTTTGTTCTTCTCTCCTTCGTGATTCTTATGAATCATGTCTCTCCATGTATACCTCGCACTATAAATCAAGTTTGTGATTCAATAAAGTCTTTTGTATTGTTGTGTGGCATTGTGGTTGTTTGGCTATAACTCAGTTGATGCAACTCCTGCTTACTCCTAAACGATTCAAATCAAAAATTTTAACATGGTATCAGAGGGAGGTTGTTGGAGTGGATAAGCAGTGATCAACTTGAGTTGCCATCGTCTTTGTGAAGAAGAGACCACATAGATTGCCATGGAAGGTGGATACGCAAGAGGGCTTGGTATTGAACTCCTCACATCGACTAACTACAAGAAATGGAGATCATGTATGGAGAGTTACTTACTTGGCGAGGATCTATGGGAGATAGTTGGAGGAGAAGACACACAAGAAATATTTCTAGCAGGAGATAATATGGCAGAGGTGAGACTTTGGAGGGGAAATAATGCAAAGGCAGAGTTCACACTCAAGAGGGCTATCTCACCAGAGCTGTTTGATCACATCATTGGATGTAAATCTGCTGCTGTGATTTGGACGTCTTTGGACGGGATGTTCAATAAGAAGAATGTAGCTCGACTACAGTTTCTTGAAAATGAGTTGGCGAAAGCCTCTCAAGGTGATCTTTCTATTTCAACCTTCTTTCTCAAGATGAAGAACCTCACAGCAGAGATTTCTGCATTGGACCCTGATGAGCCCTCTCGGAGGCAAAACTGAGGAGGCATATTATCCGCGGGTTGCGAAAGGAGTATCTTGCCTTTGTGACATCAGCTCAGGGTTGGGCAAATCAACCATCTCTGTTGGAGCTGGAGAACTTACTTGCTTTGCAAGAAAGTTTGGCAAGACAGATGGCGGGGACTTCTATCTCTGGGGGAGATAGTGATGTGTTATTCTCTGGGAAGAAGAAGAAGAAGTGGGAGAAGAAGAAGCCGGGTTATGATGGACCCTCTACTTCAGGTCATCAGGATAGGGGTTATGCTCCTAAGTCTGATGGAAAGAAGAAGGGAGAAGGACCAAGGTGCTTCAGGTGCAATAAGACCAGCCATTTCAAGAAGGATTGCCGGGTTAATCTTCAGTCGGGACATGCAGCGGAGAAGGAGAAGCCAAAGTCTGATGAAGCTGGATGGGGAGGAGCCTTTGCAGCTAATATGACGGCTATGCCCCTTAAGGCCTTGGCTTCCATCAACTTCGAAGAGGATTGGATTGTTGATTCAGGGTGTGGACATCATCTCACTGGGGATGAATCAAAGTTCTCTTCTTTGGCACCTTACTCAGGTAACGATGCTATCATTACGGCTGATAATTCTGTTCATGTAGTAGAATAAGAAGGAGTTGTCTCTTTGAGCAGTGATAAGGGTCCACTCACCTTGAGGAGTGTTTATCACGTGTCGGGTATGAAGAATAATCTCTTATCTGTGACCAATGCGATCGATGCCGGTTATCACGTTCTGTTTGGCCCAACAGAAGTGAAGTTTCTTAAAACTCAATTGGAGATAAAGGGAGATGTTATCCATGTTGGAAAGAGGGTGAAGGACTTGTTCATGTTATCGACAAGTACCTATGTTGATAAAATGAAGACCAATGATAGCGCGGCTATCTGGCATGAAAGGTTGGGGCATGTAGGCATGGACAAATTGAAGGCTATGGAGGTAAGGGGCCTTGTCAAGGGCTTGCCTAGCTTTTACTCCTATGGAGACGGTCATGTTTGTGCGGGATGTCAGTTTGGTAAGTCTCATCGACATCCACTTGATAAATCACAAACAAGATGCAAAGCGCCGTTGGAGTGCATTCACGGTGATTTGATGGGACGGACTGTCACCCCAAGCCTTGGAGGCAACATATATATGTTGGTGTTGATTGACGATTACACCAGATATGTCTGGGTGTATTTTTTGAAAGAGAAGTCGGAAGCTTTTGCAAGGTTCGTTGAGTTCAAGGAGCTGGTTGAAGGTCGGTTAGGCCTGCGGGTGAAAAAATTGAGAACTGACAATGGTGGGGAGTTCACCTATGGTGAGTTCTCAAGTTTTTGCAGGAAACACGGCGTTCGGAGGGAGCTCACTTGTGCCCATACTCCACAACAGAATGGCATTACAGAACGGAAGATCCGTCATCTGACGGAAACTTGCAAATGTTGGCTTCATGCTAAGAGTATCTCAAAGTCCTTCTGGGCGGAGGGAATGTCTTGTGCGGCTTACGTCATCAACAGGATGCCTCTAAGTCCTATCAACATGAAGACCCCTCACGAACTGATGTTCAAGGAGAAACCAAGTGTTGCACACCTTCGGGTGTTCGGGTCAACCTGTTATGTGCATATTCCTGATGCTCTTCGGACAAAGCTAGATGCGAAAGCAAGGAAGCTAGTCTTTGTTGGATATGATGAGCGGAAGAAGGGATGGAGATGCATGGATCCTAAGACTTGAAGAGATTTTGTATCTCGGGATGTGGTGTTTGATGAGGTGACTTCCTATAAGGGAAGTTCAGGAGTTGAACTACCGGAGAACAGGGTTGATAAAGAAGGGAAGGCTGCGGAAAATCTTCAAGTGGAGTTGCCTGTTTCACCAGGAGCTCCTGTTGTGTCAAGATCAGAGATGGAGGCTTCAGGTTCTGGAAGCAGGGGGAGCGATGCTCCAAGTTCATCTGGAAGAGGAGATAGCACAGAAGAAGCAGCTGAGGAGGTGGCTAGTCAGGTGCAACCTCTTTGGAGGTCGAAGAGGACTATTAAGCCACCAGATCGATACACAGGAGGAAACATGGTGAGCTTTGTCTTATGTTTCTTCGCTGGTCCCTTGGATGAGAGGGAGTCGTCGAGCTTTGAGAAGGCCAAAGGCGTGAAGCAGTGGGACATTGCTATGCAAGAGGAGATGGATGCTCTCAAGAAGAATGAGACTTGGTCTCTTGTGCCCAGGCCCAAGGGCATTACCCCTGTGACATGCAAGTGGGTCTATAAACTCAAGAAGAAAGCTGACGGTGCAATCGAGCGATACAAGGCTCGCCTTGTAGCTCGCGGGTTCTCACAGCAGTTTGGTGAAGATTATGATGAGACGTTTATTCCAGTGGCAAAGATGACTTTGGTCCGATTTGTTATTGCTTTGGCGGCTTCAAGTGGATGGGAGATTTGGCAGCTCGACATTAATAATGCCTTCTAATACAGCGAGATCGACAAGGATATCTTTACGATCCAACCGCTAGGCTTCATCTCGGAAGAGTGTCCGGACTACGTCTGCAAACAGAAGAAAGCCCTGTATGGGTTTAAGCAAGCGCCTCGGGCATGGTATGGAAAGATCGTGGAGTATCTTCTATTCTGCGGGTTCCTTGCTTCAGACTCTGATTCTAGCTTGTTCGTCAAGAAGGAGGGGGCACTTCGGGTCATTGTTCTGCCTTATGTGGATGACATGATTGTCACCGGGAACTCGAAGGAGGCAGTAGCAAGGCTGAGAGCCGAGCTTGCTATCAGATTTGAGATGAAGGATCTGGGTGAGCTTCACCATTTCCTTTGACTCGAGGTTCAGAGCCGGGAGAGCGGAGTGCTTGTTTCTCAGGCCGGATATGCGGAGCAGATCGTTCAACGATTTGGCATGGAGGAAGGGAAGAGCATCTCTATACCTCTGGAACAGCATCATAAAATTTGGAAGGATGAGGGGAGAGTTCTATCTGATTCGTTGGTGTTCCGAGTCTGGTTGGGAGCATGATCTACTTGACCATCACGAGGCCTGATATAGCTTATGCAGTTGGCAAAGTGAGTTGGTACATGGCGGAGCCACGGAAGCCTCATCTTCTAGCGGCAAAAGGAATTCTGAAATATGTGAAGTCGACCTCTGATTTTGGTCTCCTATATAGGAGAGGGTCATGCTTGGAGTTGCTTGGATACATGGATGCTGATTACGGGGGAGACGTGGATGATCGGTGATCAACGTATGGTTTTGACTTTATGACGGGCCCCACAGCTATTTCTTGGTGCAGCAAAAAGCAGGACTCGGTGTTTGTATTTACCACAGAAGCGGAATACAAGGCTTCGGCCTTGGCAGCTCAGGAAGTCATTTGGCTCAGGAGGTTGGTAGAGGACATTCATGAGGAGGTTCGAGGTCCCACTATGCTACGCGAGGACAATGAGAGTGCTCTCAAGCTGGTTAATAATCCAGTCTGTTACGCGAGGACCAAGCATATTGAGATTGAACACCATTTCATTCGTGAAAATGTGTTGGGAGGATCTCTTATGGTCGAGCATGTTTGGAGTGCGGACAATGTTGCAGACATCTTCACAAATCCGCTGGCAAAAGGACCGTTTACTCAGTTGCGGAGTTTACTCGGGCTAGTTTCCACTTCCCAATTCAAGGGGGAGTGTTGAAATTATTGAAGTGGAGTGGAGGTAACCGGGCGGTCTGATTTTGGGTGACCGCAGAGACCGCGCGGTCTATGTCAGTGATCTACCTGTCTGGCTTTGCCAGTCTGTTCTGGCGGTCTGCTGGATGGCCGGTCTATTCCTGTTTGTTGTGGTCTCTCTCCGGGTTGTTCTACTTGGTCTGTCTATCTTCTTTGTAGAAGACGGGGCGGTCTGTTCATATGTAACCGCCTGACCGGGCGGCTTGTGCTGGCGATCTGGCGACTTGTCTGAAGTCAGCCAGATGGTTCTTGGTTTGCTCCTGGTGTTCTAAGGAAGGAGCGTTCTTGTGGCCGCGCGGTTTGTGCGCGGTCTCGTGTTCGCGCGACTTGTGCGCGATCTGTCTACTGATCTGCGGTCTTGGACGAAAGGTTGTCTAAGTTGTGTGATCGTGCGGTCTGCCCTTGTAAGACTACTGGTGATCTGACGGGTGGTGATTGTATCCCTCCTGTGCGGTGACGACATCCGTCTACCCGCCTATAAATAGGGGTGCATGGCCCGTCATTCATAACAAGAACTGTAAGAACTAGAGCCTGGATTAATTCGTGCAGTCTCAACTTTGAGGTCGGGCGGTCTCGGAAGTGAGTTGACTATTTGTTGTGTTCGCAGGTTTGCGGTCAGCAGGTTGCGGTCTCCTTCCTTGGTGATTTCCAGCGGCTTGAATAAACAGTTCGGCAGCGGTCTGTCTGCGAACTGGTTTATGGTGTTCTTGTGTTGTTCGTAGCGAGCTCAGCGATCAGGCGACCTCAGTGGTTAGGCAATCTGAGTTGCGGTCTGGCGACTGTTGTTCTTCGTTCAATTCAATAAGCTCCAGTTTGTGCGGTCTGAGGTGGCGGTCTTGCAGTGCAGGCGACCTATCTATTTTCTGTTCGCGCGATCTCAGGTCAAGCCGGGCGATCTCTGGAGTCGAGCGGTCTGTGCGGTCTTTGCTTGTCAAACCGCCAGATTTGTTTTTGGTGTTTTGTTCTTCTCTCCTTCGTGATTCTTATGAATCATGTCTCGCCCTGTATACCTCGCACTGTAAATCAAGTTTGTGATTCAATAAATTCTTTTGTGGTTGTTTGGATATAACTCAGTTGATGCAACTCATGCTTACTCTTAAACGATTCAAATTAAAAATTTTAACAGTTCTCCAATGCACTTAAGATTATTTCCCTTGATTTAGGGCTCCATTACTCATAATCTTCTTTCATTTCCATTTCTTCTTTATATCTCTTCTTTATTAACTTTGTCTCATCTCCATCAATAGTCTCCTTTCCTTTCCTTTGTTCAACAATAGCAACAGGTGCATCAGCAGATATATCAGCAGACTCATCATATATGATGGGAGGGGGATTCATTACTTCCCTGATTGTATTAGAGGTCAAAATGGCATGCTCACCAATGACCTTTATCATAGATTTCTCCCCCTTTATGACTTCTTCTGAAATGTCCCTTTGTAGACTTCCCTGAAGATTCAGAATTTTGTCCTTTAGCATGAGGATTCCTTCTTCCAGATGATTCTTAGTTTTAAATGATTATCCAACTCCTGATTGTAGAGATCTAGTCTTTCTTGGATGATTATCTTATACTCAGTCATTTTCCTGGTAGTAGCTATATAGGCTTTCTCCAGTTTATCAAATGTTACAACCTGATTTTCAATGATATCAGCTAGACCCTTGTGGGTGAGTTCTAGCTGTTTGGCAGTGTTTTCTTGCAGATATTTCATCGCGATTCTTAGAACAGCAGTCACACTAGACAGGTCTCTTCTTAAATCATTGACAACAGTGTGAACATTGCTTTCAAGTTTATTCCTTTGCCCATCCAAGAGCATCCTTATCTGGAGCAGCAATGTGGAATCTTCTAGCATTTGACATGTGGAGGAGCTAGGCTTTTCAGGTTCTTCCTCAGCCTTCTTCTTCATTACATCAAATATACAGTCCTCTATTCCTTCTGCTTCATCAAACAGGGGAGAAGGAGATCTTCTAAATGAAGATTGTCTCACTTCATCCTCAAGAATAGTGCATCCTTCAACAACTAACAATCTCTGCTTGTGTTGACATCAAACACTTCTTGGTTTAGTTCTTTTTTAGCTTCAACTGGGTCCTCCTAGACTGCTAATCCAGAATGCACAACATCCTCAGCCTTAATGATCTTGTTTATCACTTCTTCCACGTGAGTAAGGAGCTCAGTGTCATGCCCCCTCACTTGCAGCATTTCCCTGATCATTTCCTTCAGTGGTCCTGGATTCAATGCTTTGTACTGAAGTTTGGAGTGAGAAATTTCTTTGCTCCACCTCCTCCTCGGAGCTTGATAAGTTTGGATTGTGCACAGGCTCACTTTCAATAGAAGAGCATTCTTCTTTACTCTCTACACTCTATGCTGCCTTATTCCTTTTGGGAGACTTTGTGAGAATTTTCTCCCATCTTTCAAGTACTTTTATATCCATCCTTCTCATGTGATGGATCTTTACTCCTAGTTTCTTATTGAAGTTGTTAGGATTTGACAAGAGTAGGAAAAGAGAGAGTATTCTACCAAGATTTGGTACTTGAAAGCTCTCTTAGATTTTTAGCAAGACAATCTTAGCCCAGTTTGTTTTCTAGATTAGGATTATCCTAGCCATTAGATCAAACATCTGCTTGGATATCCTATCATGGGAGCCTACCTTGTACAACAGGGCTTTCCCAAATATATCTTCCAGCAACTTTCCTTCCTGATTGTAGTTATTTCTTTCAAAAGTCCCGTAGGTCTTCTTTGATTGCCCACACCATTCCAGGGCATCATTCAGATATTGAGTGGTAACTTCCTCATCATCTTCATCACTAGCAAAGGAGGGCAGCTTGAAGAGCTTGGCCAGTCTCTTGGCGGCTACCTTTACCCTAATTCCATTTATTTTACTCTTTACTGACATCCCTTTTGAGCCAATCATGGCATTTTAGTAGAATTGAAGCACTTCTCTTTTCATTATTACAGTAGGTTCAGATAGCATGAACTGCAAGTCAATGCAGTCGAGCAGTCTTATACTGGCTTGAATTTCTTCCAGAGCCTTCAGGAATCCATCCCTTACTATCTCACTCCCTTCATACATGTATCCTTCTTTCTTTGGAGCCATCTCTCAGATGCTTGAGGGAGAGCTGAGTGTATCGACTTGGTCAATGCCACCCGATTGAGAGCACTTAACGGCTTTTAGGGAAAATGTAGCATATGCTTTTAATTTTAAGACATTTGACCCTATTTATAATTTCTAGTGTGGGAAGCGAAGAGCTCTGTATTAGATATTTTATTATATCAGATTGAGTGGTTGTGATTGATTCATTTTACATTTCTGAATTGACGGACAGATAGTTATGTATTGTCGTATCTTTATGACAAAATCGTAGTCATCTCGACGATACCATCTGTTATTATGATGATATTGTTTGTGGACAAAATGATATTGTTTTGAATTACTCTTTTGCATAAGTAATGTGAGCATATCTTGTGTGTCAACTGTAGTGTCATTCTTAGTAGTATGTATGCTTTCCTAAGGATGCATTGTCATTTTAGTGACACTACATTATATATTAGTTCTAGTGATTGATACTTCTTATCTGAATTACATTAACCATTATTTGTTGATTATCATTTATAGTCATTAATAATAAATAAGTTAATCATTAATAATATGTTAGCACAGGTTAAGCACGTGTCACAGCAAAGAAATAAATGCATAAACAAGTACTTTATAAACTTCAACAAGATTTTATAAATAAGCCATATGTTCTTAAAATAGAGTTACAACAACATTTGCTTTTAACTATCACATGTGCTGGTACTGTTCTAATAGTTCCTTTTCTTTCCTGTATCTTTCTCATTGCTCTCTAACTTCTGCTCTTGCCTTTCAATGTAGGAGAATGGCTTTGGGATGTACTTATCAGGAATAGGAGGTGCATTATCAGGTAGTGTTGCTTCCTGTTGGTGTCTTGCATAAAGCTTTCTCTTGGATTCTGTCTTCTTGTGTTTATGCCATTCACTTGAGGGGTAGTGTTTGGATATGTCTTCTCCAATATTTCTAAAGTCTTTCCATATGTTGAAGACAATGTCTCTAGACTTTGGAGTCAAGCCTTTGAAGTTTGGATCATTGGCCATTCTTCCTCTCTTTTACTTTTAAGAGATATTTCATCATCTAAATGTCTGGGATTCCTTTTATGAGTTGATTCACCAAGATGTATTGAAGGATTTTGAGGCTTTGTTGATTGAGCAGGGTTGTACACTATGGGAGGGAGTCACAGCGAGTGATGAAGTTGGTTCATAATCTAGACTGCTTGATTATTTCCAGTCTTTTCTTTCTTCCTCACTTCCGCAATAAAGTTTTGTACAATTTCTTGCGTAATTTGCTCCATCTTGGTGTTGAGAGTTTCATGGGTAAATTATTCAAATTGATACATCTAGTAATGATTACCTTCTGACTCTCGGCTATCTTCCTAGTGATCCATTTGACTGCATTTTCCAAATTCCTTTCTGCCCTTTGATTCTTCTAAAGAGAAGTGTCTATTCTTTCTTTCCTAGAGACTGAAGAGCATTCATTTTGCTGTCCACAGCTGTTCCTGCTCTGGTGAACTAGATGGTTATTTGAGCACTGATGTGATCAGAAGCTGCTTTTAATTCATTTATCTGTATACACATCTTATCTCTAATTTCTTTGATAGCTTTGTCCACAAAGGCTTGATATTGTTGTCTTTCCTCGGAGTGAATATTTTTAATTTGATCTACTATAGAGTTTGTTGCTGGCTTAAGGGAGGCTTGTATGGATGATCCTGGATGATCTTGCTCTTTCTCAGTTAATTTCTCTTGCAGGTCTTCACCCACACAAACTTTGATCTCATCATCAAGAGGATTATTAGGGGAATCCTGTCATTGCTGAGCATCTTCAGTTTCTTTTGCATTTTCTTTTTCTGAAATCAAAATGAAATCTGTGTAGAGATTATCTAGCTCAATACATCCCTTCTCAAGGAAAGTATTCTCAGCATCCATCCTGCAGCTTCCTAGGTGTTCTTGGGCAGCAACCTCAGTGTGAGTTGCTTCCTTAACCTCTGGAGCAGAGAGTTCATTTTGAGACTCCCCATCAATAACATCCACATCCTTGAAAGTCAACACAATCTCTTGGGCTGAGAACTTAGCATGAGTCTCCTACTCAATTGTTACACTTCTCTGCTTAGAAGAAGAGTCTTCTGGATTTATTATAGTAGAAACCAAGGCCTCGCCTGTGGTTCTAGATTTGGTATTCTATTGGAATATGCAGATGAGTTATTCTCACTTTTAGTGACCTTCTTCCCTTTCCTTGTAATTTTAGGAATGACTTTCTCCCACCTCCCCAAAATCTTCAAGTCTATTTTCTTCTTGCGATGGATGGGTGATCTCATCTTTTCATTTAGCTGAAGAGTGTTAATGAGATATAGGGATATAATTCTTCCAAAGTTTGGTGCTTGGAGACTTCCCTAGATCTTTTTGAAAAGTAACTGAGCCCACTTAGTTTTCTACCAGAAGATAATTCTGGTCATTATCTCAAACATGTCCTTGATATTCTGTCGAGAGATCCAGGTTTGCATATCAGTGCTTTGCCAACAATATCATCCAAAAGATTTCCTCTTACATTGAAGTCGGCCTTCTTCAAGATGCCATGAGATTGTCCTATGTGGTTGCACCATTTCTTTGATGTTGAAAGATCTTCCTCCGAGATCTCGTCATCTATCTCGTCTTCTAAAAATCTAGGCAGATGGAGTGCCTTGGAAAGTACTTTTGCCATAACTCTTAATAGGTTATTTCCAACCCTAGTTTTAATGGCATTTCCAAAGGTACTATTCTTGGGCTCAGCATAGAACTCCAAAAGCTCTCTATGCGTGATGAAAGTTGGCTCTGAGAGCACGTATTCCAGCTGTTGAAACCGATTTCTCAATCTCTTGTGGAGCTCGGGGCCCTCACCGAAATGAGAGGCAGCTAGCCCTTACCGGTCCCTCGGGAGAGGTACGGCCGACAATTTGAGCAAAGAACAAAGACCTTAGTCTCAGCGAGGAGGTCCCTCCACTAACCCGGAAGATCGTTGAGCGCTTCCCCTCCCAAGCCAAAGCTAAGACTTGGGCACCTTGGAGAGCTAGAGAGCCCAATCCAAAGCGACCTATGGAGAGAAGGAGGCTCAAGAATCCTGAACCGGTCTCTTCCAAGGTGCCCTTTGAGGTCTATTTATAGATTTTAGTTTTGTGGTCTGTCAATAACCAAATCCCGCTGTCCATTCTCACTATCCGCACACCGGATTGGTCTGCTAACAGCCAAACTCCGCTGTTCGGAGAGGCTAAATGCAGACCACCGGGGGCCTCTTGGTAAAAGTCCCTTCTTGGACTTTTATGGGGCGAGCCAGCCCGCTTCGCGACCTCACTCGTGAGTGGAGCTCGCGAGCCTCTGGGTCGGCGAACCCCAGAGGTATTATCGGCACATTACATGGCTCGCTCGCCTACACTACCTCGGCGAGTCCCAGGATGACTATCCGCTCTCACTCTAGGCGGGCTTGCCTAGCGAACTCCTTCCTCAACTGGTTGGGCTCGTCAATTGCGACCCGGCCAAGCCCCAAAATGGCTATCCGCACCCCAAAATGGCTAACTGTACCCCAAAATGGCTAACTGTACCCCAAAATGGCTAACTGTACCCCAAGGTTCTGGGCTCGCCTAGCGAACTCCTTCCTCAACTGGTCGGACTCGCCTGCACTACCCTTGCCGAGCCTCAAAGGAGCTGGTTACCTTCCCTCTGCTGGGCTCGCTCGCCTGCGCAGTCTCTTGCTCTTCCTTGGCCGGCCTCGCCGGAGTTCAGGGTTCGCCCCTCTTGGCTCGCCTCCTCGAGCGCGAGCCGCTGACTTCTTCCTGGCGAACATCGGGGTTGTACACAATCCCCGCTCTTCGCGAGGTTGCTCTAAGCTCGCGAAGATACATCCAACCCCTGGTGTTCGCCGATTCTGCTGACGTGGCGGGAATCTTTTGGTGGGTCCCCTGCCCGAAACTATAAATACTGTCCCCTGTGGCTAGTGACCAAGCCTTCCCTTTTGCTCCTTTCTCGCCGAAATCGTTCTCCCTTCAGAATGTCTACTAAGCAGAGCGCGTTGGAACGACTGAAGGCTTCTAGGGAGATGGCGAAAGCTCGGGCCACCGAGTGCAACGCCTGGATGTTCAACCCTGCCACCTCCCCCCAGACCAAGAAAGCCAAGACAGTTAGGAGGTCGCCGGGGGAGGACGTGACATTGCCTCCTGATTCCCCCCCTCCGCCGAATACCGTGCTCGCACAACAGGTATCCTCAGTCTAACTTCTTTACATCGGCCCCTTGCTCATTTCCTTTCTTCTCGCAGAATCTTCCACCTGAGGACCGCCTGGCGAGCCTTACGCTAACAACTTTCTGTGTTCCATCCCCCGCGAGGCTGGGATTGCTAGATGCTGGGGTCGGGACTTCGTCTCAACAGGCGCCTCTCTCGCAACCTCATAAGTCACTCGCACCCTACTTTATCTCCGCTTAAGTCTGTGATATCTACACGTTGGTGGCCTATGCAGATACCCCACCGTCGAGTCCCAAGGAGAGAGTCTCCACCCCGGTGAACTCGCCGGTCCCGCCTAAGGTTAACTTGGCGACCCCTGGCTTCGGTCTGATGGGCAGGCGAGGTCCAGGTGGCTCGCTTCTCGACGGCGCCCAGGTCGCGGAGAGAGTGGTATACCCTCCTGGTCTGGGGAAACCCCACGTCTCGGGATTCCGCGAAAACTTCCAGGGTCGGCCGGAGTCTTCGCGCAAGCCCCGTCGTGAGTCCCCCTCCTCGCCAGGTTAGCATGTTTTCGCGAGCTCCCATCTCTTGCTCGCCCTCGGATCCTACTAACTCTTCCTTCGTTGAACTCCCAGGAGCCACCCCTGAGTCAGAGCACGGGAGGATGGAGATGTCACCACCGCCTTCGCCTAGCCAGATTGAAGACTTCTTGGGTGACCCTGGCGACCCCGTGCGGATTAAGAGTCGGGTGTCCGAGGTGCTTCAGAAGCACGGCATGATGTTACGCGAGTTGGAGGAGCGGTATGACGCGGACCGGGCTGCCTTTAACGAGAGATTCGCCGTGTTGGAAGACGCGAATGCGCGCTTGATCGCCGAGGCGGAGCCGGTGCCTCGCGCAGATATTACCTCGCCCGGCGTGCACATCTCGCGGGGCGAGGATCAAGTGCACCTAATCCTGCGCCAGTTTAAGGCGCTTCGCGAATACCATTATCCGAGAGTGCCGCCGCGTGCGGGCAAGCGGGGTCGGGGTCGCTGGAAATGGCTTCCTTACCCCTGAGGCCGCCGCGGGTTTAATTCTACTATTCTTTTGCTTTTATTTCTTTCATGACGTCTGTTGAACAATCTGGTGTGGTAATATTCGCGAGTCCGTCGCGACTCGCCTTTTATCGTTTTTCCTTTTTAATTAATTTTTTTTCCTTTTATTTCTGTGGTGTGCATGGGGTTTATTCGGTTCGTCCGCTGTGTTTGATATGATCGCCCTCGCGGAGCGCTTGCGAGCTTTTGTGTAACGCTATGCCCGGATCCCCTTTCCTCGCGGGCCTGTCTTGGGCGGGACTCCATTATCGCGCGAGGGCGAGCCCTGGCTCACAAGACTGCAGCCCCTTTGAGTAGAAATTTATTTTATTTTAGCTATCCGCACTCCCGACGCTTCGGTTCCCGTGCCCACCCGAATTTCTTATAAATAGTTCGGATTCACTCTCCTACCCGTCGCATTTATTTCTCCCGTCTTATCGCGTCTACGCTCATCTCCGTTCTCGCAAGATCGTGTTCGCGTTCGCCGCTTGTAAGTTGCCTTTTCCTGACTCGATGCGGACGAATCAGCAAGTGGGAGCGGATGGCGAGAGCGAGGGGCGGTCAAAATGCGCCTCAGCATTTCAAGCCCACGAGTTCTACTGCGCGAACATCACAGCCGAGGAGTATAAACTCGCGGTGGACCGCTATCTCCCGGAGGGTTATTCAGCTCGCTGTCCAAGCGAGAAATCTACCTTAAACGAGACCGAGGCTGACGAGCTCGCGGTCCCCATCGCGCACTTCGAGAATGGGTTGCGACTCCCTCTGTGGCTCGTCAGGTACTTCGCCTGGCCTTCTCGCCGCTTCGTGTTCGCTATCGCAACTTTCTCATCGTTCTTTGTAGGTGTTGCGGTATTATGGGGTGTTACCGAGCCAGTTGACCCCAAATGCGATCGCGGATATTGTCGCGTTCGCCAGTTACCTGCGGGAGGAGAGGATCGAGTTCAGCCTCCTCGTCTTCCGCAAGGTATTTTCCTTCTGCGCCTTCCGAGACGGGACTACCTATTTCGCGAGTCAGCACGTCACCGTCTGCGAGACGGTGAACAAGAGTCACTATTGGACCCAGAAGTTCCTCCTGGTGAAAGGACCCTTCGGCAACCTCCACTTCACCCCCCTCCAGCGGGATGACGCCACCTACCACCCTCCGAGCTCGCTGAGCGGCGCCGACGCCAAACTCCTCCAATACCTCTCCGGCAAGAACTTCGAAGTCGCCTATCTGCGGCGCAACGTCGATTCATTACTCGTCGTTGCTCAAGGGGAAGGTAGGGCTCGCTCGCGCCCCACTCTCCTTTCCTCTCTTCGTTGTATAACGCTCTTACTTTACAGGCGAGCGTGAGATCCCTGTTAATCCCCCGCACGCACAAGGCATCGCTCTCACGACGGACACTCTCGCGACCGCAGCGGCAGAGGCTTGCCGAGACCTTCCTGCCGTCGGGTCCGGCAAGAAGCGGCCCCCTTTTGCGAGTCAGCCGGGTTCGCGGTCCTCCAAGAAGCTGAGGGGAAAGACCCTCGCTACTAAGGATAAGAGCGCGGTCGTCTATCTAAGAGAGACCGACGGCTCGCCTCCTTCCCCTGCGAAAAAGCCTGACCCCCCGGCGGACCAGGGCGCTGGGAGTTCTTCCGTGACTCCCCAACCCAAGGGCCACAGGAACTTCGGTCTGGGCGAGAGGGTTTCTGACATCCTCGGCGAACCCCTGCTTGCTTGGGACCCTAACGCCAACCGGATTTCTTGCTCCACCCTTCATCCCTCCTGAGTAGAGCTCGGTAAGGCTGGGGAGGAGGCGTTCTCTCTCTCCTTTGGCTTATATGGCCGCGAGGACGCCGCTGCTTATAAAGATATGGGGCCACGGCAACTGGTCTATGAAGAAATGCGAGCCCAGTTCCGTTCGACGGAACTCGCGCATATGGCGGGGCGCCGTTATCTGCAGGTGGATAGGGATATCCGCGCGTATAGGGAGGAGCTTAAGAGAGCTCGCGAAGAGATCAAGGGCCTTAAGGAGAGGGAGGAAGTGACGGAAAGCCTTCTCGCCGGGATGCAGGGCAAGATGGTAAGTGACCCTCGGGTCTCTTTTCTTTGCCGTTTGCGACCTCTAGCCTTCTCCTAACTTGTTTGATGCTCAGGATGCCGACGTAGCCACCAAGCTTCTCGCTCGCAACGGCGAACTGGAGTTGGAGAATACTATGTTGAAGGCTCGAGTGGATGAGCTGGTTCGCAGCGTGCTACCTCCCTCTCCTGGGCGAGTCGGCTCCCAACAGAAGGCTGCCGAAAGTGAGGAGCAGAGGCGGCGAGATGCACAGGAGGTAGCCAACCTTGTCTTCACGACCCTTAAGGATGCGAGCCTGCTGGCCGAGGACGCGATGGAGTTCACAGCGGAAGACGTCTGCCCGGACCTCTTCGCCTTGGCTCCATGGTTGGGGGCTCGCAAAGATGGCGAGGGCCCTCCGGAATGACCTCCCTTTTTCCTTCCCTTCTTCTTGCGAATGTATATTATTCTTTTTGGGCTGGCGAGATCGCCGCCAAACATAGAAGGACCTTGTGATAGTTTTTCTTTTGTTAACATTTATGATCATGCTTGTGTTCATTTCTTTCCTCGCATTGGGTTTCTTTTCAACCTCTCCTAGCTAATTGTTACGCGGTAGTGTTCTCGGAGGGCTCGCGAACAGGCATGTCTGGGCTCGCCTCCCCAAGGTTTTCTTCTCACGGATCACGCGAACCCGGGTTGTCTTTGCCCGCGGGCACTGCCCGGTGAACCTAACCTTGGCGAGCATGGACACAGGCATCCCGCGAGCTGAACTTCTCTGACTATAGTATTTCAACCCGCTACCTTAGGCTTCACCTGCCTCGACCCAAACCCTTCCATCTCTAACACCTCAACCTATTAACATAGCCCTTGACCCTTGTTAGTAGCCTCTCCAGAGATCAACCAGAACCCCCCGTCTAGGTGAGAGCCCAGGAGCGGAATCGATCTGGGGCGTTTCAGCACCAATATGTCCAACCTTGCCAGCCTCTCCAGAGATCAACCAGAACCCCCCGTCTAGGTGAGAGCCCGGGAGCGGAATCGATCTGGGGCATTCCAGCACCAATATGTCCAACCTTGCCAGCCTCTCCAGAGATCAACCAGAACCCCCCGTCTAGGTGAGAGCCCGGGAGCGGAATCGATCTGGGGCATTCCAGCACCAATATGTCCAACCTTGCCAGCCTCTCCAGAGATCAACCAGAACCCCCCGTCTAGGTGAGAGCCCGGGTGCGGAATCGATCTGGGGCATTCCAGCACCAATGTGTCCAACCTTGCCAGCCTCTCCATAGATCAACCAGAACCCCCCGTCTAGGTGAGAGCCCGGGAGCGGAATCGATCTGGGGCATTCCAGCACCAATGTGTCCAACCTTGCCAGCCTCTCCAGAGATCAACCAGAACCCCCCGTCTAGGTGAGAGCCCGGGAGCGGAATCGATCTGGGGCATTCCAGCACCAATATGTCCAACCTTGCCAGCCTCTCCAGAGATCAACCAGAACCCCCCGTCTAGGTGAGAGCCCGGGAGCGGAATCGATTTGGGGCATTCCAGCACCAATGTGTCCAACCTTGCCAGCCTCTCCAGAGATCAACCAGAACCCCCCGTCTAGGTGAGAGCCCGGGAGCGGAATCGATCTGGGGCATTCCAGCACCAATATGTCCAACCTTGCCAGCCTCTCCAGAGATCAACCAGAACCCCCCCCCCCCCCCCCCCCCCCCCCCCCCCCCCCCCCCCCCCCCCCCCCCGTCTAGGTGAGAGCCCGGGAGCGGAATCGATCTGGGGCATTCCAGCACCAATGTGTCCAACCTTGCCAGCCTCTCCAGAGATCAACCAGAACCCCCCGTCTAGGTGAGAGCCCGGGAGCGGAATCGATCTGGGGCATTCCAGCACCAATATGTCCAACCTCGGCACCGCAGCAGTCAAAAGCATAACAAACGAAAGTAAGATATTGATTGAATAACATAATAAAGTTTTCAAGGGTAGAATCGTTTCAAATCATCCCCACTCCGAGCCCGGTCAAGAGGTATCCCTTCCACATCCTGGAGGTGATACCCCCCCCCCCCCCGACTTGAGCACCTCGCTTACAATATATGGGCCTTCCCAGTTGGGGTTAAGCTTACCCACTGTGGCCCCTCTGCCGGCCGCATCGACCTTCTTCAGGACTAGGTCCCCTTTCTGAAAGTGCTTGATCCGGATATGTTTGTCAAAATATCGAGCCATCCGCCGCTTGACCTCTTCCTGCCTGATGGTGGCCAAGTCTCGGAGTTCTTCCACCAGGTCCAAGGACAGCCTCTGCTCTGCATTGTTACCTTCTAGCCACTCTTCATCCCCCTCGCTCGCAGCGGTCACCCCGGGGGGTCTTTACCTCGAACTCTATGGGGAGAACGGCCTCGGACCCGTGAGAGAGCTTGAATGGAGTTTCCCCGGTGGCGGTATTTGGAGTCGTCCTCATTGCCCAGAGGACGGAGGGTAGCTGTTCCACCCAATTTCCTCGATGGTTTTCCACTTTCTTTTTTAGTAGGTTGACGATTATTTTGTTCGCCGCCTCCACCTGCCCATTGCTCCTCGGGGGGTGGACCGATGCGAACCTGAGATCAATGCCGAGCTGGGTGCAGAAGCCGAAAAACTCTTCACTAGCAAACTGCGGCCCGTTGTCCGTCACTATAGCTAGGGGGAGCCCATGTCTACAAATTATCTCCCCCCACACAAAATTCCTTACAACCTGAGAGGTTACCTTAGCGAGTGCCTTCACTTCTACCCACTTGGAGAAGTAGTCGATCATGACCAGCAAGAACTTCCTCTGGCCGCTGGCTTGGGGAAAGGGGCCGACCAGGTCCAACCCCCATACGGCGAAGGGCCAGGGGGCCGTGATGGTCCGGAGCCTTTGGGCTGGGAGGAGCTGGAGTGGAGCATAGAGCTGGCATTTTGGACATTTCCTCGCGAACTCAGCCGCGTCTTTGCTGAGAGTGGGCCAGAAGTAGCCTTGCCTCAACACCCTCCCTTCCAGGGTCCGACTCCCGGAGTGACTGCCGCACTCCCCGGAGTGGATTTCTTCCAGCACTCTCGGGACCTCCTCCTCGGAGACACAACGGGCCAGGAGTCCCGAGAGAGTCTTTCTATATAGTCCCCCTGCATGCAAAGAGTAGTAGGCGGACTTATACCTGAAGCGTCTCTTGTCCACATCCTCTCCAGGGAACTTCCCGGAGGATAAGAAGGTGATGAACGGATCCATCCATGAGGCTTGTTGATCTACTTCCATCAATTCTCCTTCCTCGATGGAAGGCCGGAAGAGTTCCGAAGTCGTCCCCCCCGCTCGGGGACCGAACTTGGCTAGGAGGTCCGCCTGGGTGCTCTCCTCCCTCGGCACGTGCTTGGTTGAGAAGGTGTGGAACTGCCCGATGACTCCCTTAACCTTCTCCAGGTATAGTAGGAGGGTTGGATCCTTTGCTTCAAATTCTCCTTTGATCTGGCATGCTACCACCATGGAGTCCGTGGAGACCTCCACGTCCTGCACACCCAGTTCCCGGGCTAGCCGAAGGCCCGCTATCACTGCTTCGTACTCCGCCTGGTTGTTGGTGATCGGGAAATGGATGTTTAAGGCTTGCTCAATCCGAGTCCCCTGAGGACTCACCAGGACTATTCCCCCCCCCCCCCCCCCCCCGAAGGAGTATTTTCCCGACGCTCCGTCCACCAACATCTTCCATGCTTCTGGGGGAGGTGGCTCGTGCTCCCCCACTTCGGCCGCGTAGTCGGCCATGAAGTCTGCCACCGCTTGAGCCCTGATGGATGTCCTGGGTACGAAGGTGATATTGAATTCGCTTAACTCCACGGACCACTTCGCAAACCTTCCTGAGTGCTCCACCCCTTCCATGATTTTGTGGAGCGGATGGTCCGTCACTACTTTAATTGAATGGGCTTGAAAGTAAGGCCGGAGCCTCCGGGCCGACACCACCAATGCGAAGGCTAACTTTTCTAGGATCGGGTATCGGAGTTCTGCCTTCTTCAGCAATCGGCTGACATAGTAGATTGGGAACTGTTTCTTCCCCTCCTCCCGGATCAGCACGGAACTTATTGCTTCGGATCCTACCCCTAGGTATAGAGATAGGTCCTCCCCTGGCCTCGGTCCCTGGAGCAGAGGGGTTTGAGTGAGCTGTTCTTTCAGAACTTGGAAGGCCTTCTCGCATTCCGGGGTCCATTCAAACTTCTTGTTTCCCCGCAGTACTTCGAAAAAAGGTGCACATTTTTCTCCCGCCTTGGAGAGGAATCTGCTGAGCCCAGCCAATTTCCCCGTAAGGCTCTGAACTTCCTTCGGATTTCTCGGCGACTCCAACTCCATCACCGCTTTAACTTTGTCCGGGTTGGGCTCCACACCTGTGGGGGTGAGCAAATGGCCCAGGAACTTCCCTCGGCTCGCCCCGAAGACACACTTCAAGGGATTGAGCTTCATCTTGTACCACCGCAGGGTCCTAAATGTCTCTTCGAGGTCTCGGAGGTGGGTCTCGAGGTCTCGGCTCTTAACCATGAGGTCGTCGACATAAACTTCTAAATTTCTTCCTTTCTGCTCGCGGAAGACCCTATCCATCATCCTTTGGTACGTAGCCCCTGCGTTCTTGAGCCCGAAGGGCATCATCTTATAGCAATAACATCCATCCCCCGTGATGAAGGAAACATCCTTGATGTCCGGGGGATGCATGCGGATTTGATGGTAACCTGAAAAAGCATCTAAGAAAGACATTACAGAAAAACCGACGGCTGAGTCAACCAGCGCATCGATTCTGGGCAGGGGGTAGCAATCTTTCGGGCATGATTTATTAAGAAGTGAAAAGTCGATACACATACGCCACTTACCTCCTCCCTTCTTTACCATAACGACGTTGGAGACCCAGCCTGGATACTGGATCTCCGATACAAACCCGGCCTGCAGGAGTTTGCCCACCTCTTCGCGGATGGGTCCCTCTAGCTTGTCCGCGACGGCCCTCCTCTTCTGATGGATGGGGCGGGCACCGGGGTCGAGGTTGAGGCGATGGCATGCCACATCCGCGTCGATCCCGGGCATTTCCGCGGCGCTCCAAGCGAAGACGTCCACGTTCTTCTGTACGCAAGCCAGAATCTCCGCTTGATCTCCTGGGCTGAGTTCTCCGCTGACCCGGACCTTTTCCACCATCCCCAGCCGGGTGGTGACCTCGAGCTCTACGACCTCGTCCATAGCCTCCAACCGGGACTGTTCTCCCCAAGCCCTTTCTTCTTCGGCACAAGCGGGAGCCTGGGTCTCTTCCTCGACCTCTTTCTCTACCACCATCAGCTCTTCCGCCCTTCCCTCCTGGGCCTTCTCCTCTTCTTCCTTTCCTTCCGCCCGGGGCACCTCAGCTACCCCTTCCTGGGCATGAACTTCATCTCCCTCCTTCTCTTCGGCTACCTCCAAACCTCCGGCTTCGGCCACCTTCTCCATCGCCTTATCCCACTCCTCAGCTTCTCCCATCTAGGAGATGGTGTTGACAGCCGTCACGTAGCACTGTCTTGCCACTTTGGGATCCCCCCTGATCCGCACCTGGACCCCTCTGTCGTTAAACTTGAGGCACTGATGAAAAGTGGAAGGGACGCAGCGGAACGCGCTGATGAGTGGCCGTCCGAAGATGGCGCTGTAACTGCTCGGGGCGTCCACTATGACAAAGCGACAGTTCCGAGACTGCCCACCCAAGGTCACATGGAGCCCCACTCCTCCTTCTACCTCCTTCCTCTCCCCCGAAAATCTGAACAGAGGGCCATCTGAGGCCAACACCCTTCTGGGTTCCACCTCCATCTTGTCGAATGCTTTCTTGAAGATGACATTGACCGAACTCCCGTTGTCCACTAGGATTCGGGAGACGGTGAAGTTCTTGATCGCCGTCTGGATGACCAGCGCGTCGCAGAACGGGTCCTCGTAGCTCGGCATGTCCTTCTGGGTGAAAATAATTTTTTCGGCCGGGGGTGGAGCGGTGGATGTTGACGCTATGCTCCGGCGGTAGATGGTATGGAGACTAGCCTTGCGGGTTGCCTCCACCCCTACCCCCCCATGGATCACTCTGATCCCTCCCCTATTCCCCAGATCTGCTCTATCCTCACACCTTTCCTCCTCCTCCTCCCGAGGTTCCACCTCCACGATCCTTAATGGCTGCTGCTGTGGTGGCGCGGGCGCTCTGCCCCTCTTCACCTCCAGGAACTCCGGACAGGTGTCCGTTGAGTGGCCTTCCACATCGTGGAAGATGCAATATGGCACCGCCACTTCCCTTGCCCCGGTCTCTGCTATCCTGTTCCTTCTTCTCCTAGCGGCCGCTGTCTCCGCTTCTCCTCCCCTTCCCCTTCCTCTTCCCCGGCCAATTGCCATGGCCTGTTGAGGTGGGGGAGGTAACTGCATCGGGCCCTGCCTCCACCCCAACTGGGGGGGTCTCCATTGTCCTTCGAAACGGTTACCCCTTCCTGGGCCGTAACCCCTTCCCTGCCCCTGCATTCCTCCACCTTGCGGCCTCCATCCCCCCTCCGGGGCCCGGGGCTCTTCCCTTCTTCTGACCTCTTGCTGCCTCATCTCCGGCTCACTGAGCTTTGCTAGCCTCTTGGTGAGCTCTGGGTTGGCTTCTTCGCTTGCTACTTCCTCCGCCACCCTCTCCATCAGCTCCTCATAGGAGACGGGGGCCTTCCTCTTCAATGCCATCTTGAAGAAACTTTCCTTCAACCCGACCGTGAAGGCGAGTTGAAGTGCAAATCTAGGCACCTCCTGAGTGAGTTGCACTTCCTCCTGGAACCGATCCGCGTACTGAGCCAATGTCTCCCTGGACTCCTGCTTCACCGCGAAGAGGGAATCAGCGTCCTTCTTCCTCCTTTTTGAAGTTGAAAACCTCAACAAAAAACTTCGGCGCAGGTCCTCGAACGCGTAGATAGAGCCTGCCGGAAGTGAATGAAACCAGTCCCTGGCCTTCTCCTTGAGAGTGACGGCGAAGAGCCGACACTTGAAGGCATCGGACATCGGCCTGATGGAGACCGAGTCCTCGAAAGACTACAGATGCTGAACTGGGTCATCTCTGCCATTGTAGTACACTCTATCCCATTCTCCGAATCCCGCTGGAACGGGTGCAGACAACACCAACTCGCAGAAGGGACTTCCCCCTCCTGCCATCTTTTCTCGCTCGGCTCGCGGACCTAGCTCACTCGCCAAGCTTGGGGTCGCACTCGCGAGGGCGACGCTCGCCTGGACCACCCCGACTGTCGCCGCATCCTCCTGGCGCGCACTCGCCAGCGCCGCGCTTGCTGGGGCAGAGCTTGTCGGCACCGAACTCGCCGGCGCGGAGCTCGCCAACACCGGGCTCGCCGGACTGGCGAACAGCACTCGCCCTTCCCTGTCATGTCCTGGTTCAACGGCAACTTCTTTTCCAGCCCTTCCTCCTGGTGCCCTCTCGCCGACTGCTGTTGGGGGAGTGGTCGCCTGAGGTGCCGGGGTTGCAAACTCACTTCGCAGAGCCGTGACCGTGAACCCCAAGGTGTCGAGCACCTCCTTCCTGAAATCCGCGAACATCCTAGCCATTGCTTCCTGAGGGGTCTCGCCGAACTCCTCGCCCTGCTCTTCATCTCCAGCCATAACTCTTCTCTGGGACTTTCTTGAACCAGCCGCGCTCCACGCTCACCGCACCAAAATGTTGAAACCGATTTCTCAGTCTCTTGTGGAGCTCGGGGCCCTCACCGAAATGAGAGGCAGCTAGCCCTTACCGGTCCCTCGGGAGAGGTACGGCCGACGATTTGAGCAAAGAACAAAGACCTTAGTCTCAGCGAGGAGGTCCCTCCACTAACCCGGAAGATCGTTGAGCGCTTCCCCTCCCAAGCCAAAGCTAAGACTTGGGCACCTTGGAGAGCTAGAGAGCCCAATCCAAAGCGACCTATGGAGAGAAGGAGGCTCAAGAATCCTGAACCGGTCTCTTCCAAGGTGCCCTTTGAGGTCTATTTATAGATTTTAGTTTTGTGGTCTGTCAATAACCAAATCCCGCTGTCCATTCTCACTATCCGCACACTGGATTGGTCTGCTAACAGCCAAACTCCGCTGTTCGGAGAGGCTAAATGCAGACCACCGGGGGCCTCTTGGTAAAAGTCCCTTCTTGGACTTTTACGGTGCGAGCCAGACCACTTCGCGACCTCCCTCGCGAGTGGAGCTCGCGAGCCTCTGGGTCGGCGAACCCCCAGAGGTATTATCGGCACATTACATGGCTCGCTCGCCTGCACTACCTCGGCGAGTCCCAGGATGACTATCCGCTCTCACTCTAGGCGGGCTTGCCTAGCGAACTCCTTCCTCAACTGGTTGGGCTCGTCAATTGCGACCCGGCCAAGCCCCAAAATGGCTATCCGCACCCCAAAATGGCTAACTGTACCCCAAAATGGCTAACTGTACCCCAAAATGGCTAACTGTACCCCAAGGTTCTGGGCTTGCCTAGCGAACTCCTTCCTCAACTGGTCGGGCTCGCCTGCACTACCCTTGCCGAGCCTCAAAGGAGCTGGTTACCTTCCCTCCACTGGGCTCGCTCGCCTGCGCAGTCTCTTGCTCTTCCTTGGCCGGCCTCGCCGGAGTTCAGGGTTCGCCCCTCTTGGCTCGCCTCCTCGAGCGCGAGCCGCTGACTTCTTCCTGGCGAACATCGGGGTTGTACACCAGCCTACAACATCAATTTGCCCAATCATTGAGTTTATCTCCTCATCGGTGTTGATGAACCTGTCGTGCACCAGCTAACTTCCAGTGTTGGTACAAAAATTGTACCTCCACAACTTACACTGAAGGAAAAAGGGGGAAAACTAAGGACGACCGGTTACTAGGGGCCTAGAGCAGCTAATGGGATGTTGTTTGGCAGCGAGACCAGGAAAGGAACCTTAGGGAAGAGAAAAACTAAGACCGCTTAGGCTGATACTATGATCTAGACTGTTGGAACAACCCTATTACTTATTTGCGCTAGGATCACTATCTGCTGACTAGGATCAAGTTGACCCCAATGTATAGTCAATGGGTCAAGAGTTTAGGCTGTTAGAACTAAAGAAATCATTCAGGTTCTGCGTTCGACGAACTCCATTCTGCGTTCGATGAACTCCTCTCTACGTTCGGCGAACGGCATGCTCTCTGTGTTTGACAAACGACTTGCTTATATCTCAGCGGCTTAGCGTCTGAGCGGTTCAGCGGTCGACGAACAAATTGTCTCAGCGGTCGACTAACAGATTGTCTCAGTGGTCGACGAACAGACCCCGTCTCAGCGGTCGATGAGATTTGCTCAGTTCAGCGGTCGACGATTTTATTCAGCGGCTCAGCGGTCGATGAATCATTCCGTTCGACGAACTCAGTCTGCCTCGACGAAAATCTTCAGATCGACGAACACGGCTCTGAGATCGACAAATTTGTTGAGATCGACGAATTTACATGAAAGCAGATTTATTTCAGACAAATTATAGTATTCCATTCTCTGAACTCAGATCGACTACAGCAACGGCTCTTTAATATCAGATAAGTAAGGATAATATATTCCCTTTTATTATTTCAAGATTATAGTCGTTGACATTTCTCGGAAAAGGACATTTTATGGAAAAGGAAAGAGATATACGGCGCAGCAGATTTACATTTCTCATATATCTATTCAGATTATTATATTCCTTAATATAAGGGATTTGCATTTAATATCTGTCAGAGTTTTCAAAAGAAAAAAGGGAAGAAGATTTACAGTATCACCTCTCAGTTTTCACGACAGAAGTTTTACACAGAACATATTACACATAGCTGTACAGATAAAAAGTATTCAGAAAGTTACAGGAAGAAGAAGAACAAAAGCTTTACAGATCTTCATCTTCTTCCTCAAGCAGCATTCATTTTCTTAGAACATCTACACTCATCTCTCAGTGATCAGCTGCAAGTTTAGATCTTCAAAAGAGCAACAACAAACTGAAGAAATCATTCTCTCAGCTTAATCAGCTATAGGAAGATCCTTCATTCAAAAGAAAGCTTCCAGCCTTCTACTGTCAAACAATTTCATATCAGACAGAGGGAGCTTTTCTACATCAACATCCACTAGAGTCTTCTCTCAGATTGTTGACAGAGAAGAACATTCTAACCTTTCTATCCCCTCTTGTACAGGGTTAGAACTCCCTTCAAAAGTTTACCTCTTGGTGGCAAGACACCTGATCAAAAATATCCTAGTTTGGTTTCTGGGCACCTTATCAAAAGCTCATTGGTGTTAGGGCACCTGATCAAAAATCCTAGTGGATTCCTACCAAGGGTGGTAGAAGAGTAGATGTACCCAGGTTGATTGGGGAACTACTATAGCTCCTTGTGTCCTCTGTGATTGATTTACTTTTTTGTGCTTGTGCTGTGCTGATTTGTTTTTATTTAGTTTTCATAAATCACTCTGCTACACATATATATACCACTAATTTAATTCCGCTATAAAATTAAGTGAATTTTTTTTAATACTCTATTCCCCCCCCCCCCCCCCACCCCCCCCTCTAGAGTTAATTTAAGATCTAACCTCACTTTCAATTGGTATCAGAGGGTAGTTGATTCTTTACAGGCTAACACCTGAATCACAAAGATCAATTAGATCTTAAATTCTTTCAGAGTTTTATTTTATTTATTTTTGTTTAAAAACTCATGGCACAAAACAAAGAGTATTCAAGCACAAGACCTCCTATGTGCAATCTAAATAAGTTTGCACTATAGAAAGCAAGGATTAGGTTATATATGAACTCTATTGATGAAGAAATCTTCAATGTGATTTTGACAGGACCTCCAGCTCCCACAGCAACAACTAGTGCTGACACCACAACTAACAACAATGTTGTTCCACCACCTGAGTGGACTGAAGCCCAGAAAAAGAAAAGAAGTACAGATGCAAAAGCTATGAACATTCTAGCACAAACAATGTCTGATGACATTTTTCAAAAAGTGGTAGAATGCACTTCTGCAAGAGAGATATGGACTTCTCTCAACAATATGGTTGAAGGATCTACTGATGAAAGAAAGGACAGAAGATCCCACCTCATTTCTCAATATGAGAATTTCAAAAAGGGAGGATCTGAAAGTGTTGCTGATATGTACAATAGGCTCAGCCTCATAATTAATGAGCTGAAATCTTTGGACAAAGTGATCTCTATCACTGAGATCAATGACAAGATCCTAATGTGCTTCCCCAGCACATGGGACTCTAGGATCTGGCCTATAAAGGAAGCCAGAAGCCTCAATGAGATTACTACTGTGACATTATTAGGCAAGCTCAAATCCTATGAGCAGCTTGTCAAATCCAGAGAAGCTGAACAGCCCACTTCATCTCCAGCAACAAAGAAGGAAAAGAACATAGCCTTCAAAGCTACAGAAGAAGAAGGGGGGACTCTTGACAATGAGAAGTTGATGAGTCTACTTGCCCAAAGATTCTACAAGATGGCAAGAAAAGACTTCAGGAGAAAGTCATCCAGGAGCTATGAAAAACCAAGGTATGACAAAGCTCCATCTAAAGAGGTTATATGTTTTGGTTGCAAGAAACCAGAACACATTATACCTGACTGTCCAGAGAATCAAAACAAGAAGGACAAGAAGGAAAAGAGAAAAGAAAAGCAAGTCTTCCTCCCACAAACACAAAAAAGAAGGGAAGAAGATTTGTAGCAGAAACTTGGAGTGAAACTGAATCAGAATCTTCATCAAGTTCTTCTGATGATGAAGAAGAATCAAAAGAAAATGACCAATGCTTGATGGCCATTTATGACTCAAGCAGTGAGTCAGGAAATGCATCATCATCCAGTGATGATGAGGATGATGAAGAAGAAAGAAGTTTTTACATGATGGCTTTCAATGCCTCAGGATATAATTCTGAAGAATCAGAATCAGAAGCTGACAATGATGTTGATCAGGTACACAGATATCCAAGAATAGAAGAACAACAGTATTTGGATAGTGGATGATCAAAGTATATGACAGGAAACAAGGCAAATCTGACCAACTACAAGACAAAGCTTGGACCAAAAGTTATATTTGGAGACTCCAACTGTGGACAAACAATAGCATATGGAAAAGTCAAGGTTGGAGAAGTCACCTTCAAAGAGGTAGCTTATGTCAAGGGACTGAAGCACAACCTCATCAGCATAAGCGAATTATGTGATGAAGGGTATCAGGTAACTCTTAATAAATCAAAATGCCTTATTAAGTCTTTTGATAATATTACTGTTTTATCAGGTATTAGGCAAGGAAATATCTATTTAGTAAATTTCAACTCATCAAAATTAGAAATCTGCTTATTTAATCAATTAAGCAAACCTAGTGAACTTTGGAATAAGAGATTAGGACATGTAAATCTTAGGACCATTGCTAAATTATCTAAGGACAATCTTGTTAGAGGATTACCATCTGGTTCATACAAGAAGGAAGGTCTTTGCAGGGCATGTCAACTATGCAAGCAAACTAAAAATAGTTTTAAATCATTATCTAAAAGTGATTCACCTAGAATCTTATACTTGCTACATTTGGACCTTTTTGGACTAATAGCAACAAAGAGTTTAGGGGGAAAATCATACACTCTAGTTATTGTAGATGACTTCTCTAGATTCACTTGGGTGTTCTTTTTGAGAAAAAAGTCAGATAACTTTAAAGTTCATACAGACTTTCTTAAGAGCATTCAGATTGAGTACTCTACTGTAGTTGCATTGATCAGAAGTGATCATGGCACTGAGTTTGAGTCTCTTCTCATGCAAGAATTCTGTGAGAAGGAAGGTATCAGGCATTGCTTCTCAGATCCTAGAACTCCTCAACAAAATGGGGTAGTTGAAAGGAAAAATAGAACCCGAATTGAATCAGCAACAACATTACTTGGAGATGTTAATTTGCCCCTATCTTTTTGGGCAGAGGCTGTTAGCATAGCAAATTATGTGTTGAATAGGAGTTTGATACATAAACTTAAGGGTAAGACTCCCTATGAGTTATTTAAAGGGAAGAAACCTAAAGTTAACTATTTTAGAACATTTGGTTGTAAATATTTTGTTCACAATAATGACAAAAAATACCTTAGGAAATTTGAACCAAAATCTGAAGAAGGAATTTTCTTAGGCTATTCATTAATCAGCAAAGCATATAGGATATTTAACAAATCCTCTCTTAAAATTGAAGAATCTATGCATGTCTCTTTTGATGAAACTAACATGTTTTACAAGGAGAAGAATTCTTCTACCAAAGAAAACCTGCAGGTACCTACACTCTGTGAGCAGCTAGATCAATTAGCTTTATAGAAGGAAAGATCTCTAAATCCTGTACAGCAGGATAGTGAAGAAAGTGATGAAGAAATCAGTGAAACTGTGACTGAAAAGGGAGCATTAAGTAACATTCCACAAGAGGAAATAATTACAAATAATGTTGATCCCACTATGCCTGTTGATTATGTCAATATTAGAGATCACCCCAGATCTCAAATAATTGGAGACATATCAACTGGTGTCCAAACAAGGCATCAAGCAAATCAGAATCTGATGCACACTTGTTTTCTCTCTCAGATTGAACCACAATCCCTACAAGATGCAGAACAAGATCCCAACTGGATCATTGCTATGCAAGAGGAGCTCAATCAGTTTGAGACAAACAAAGTTTGGGAATTGGTTCCTAGACCAAAGAATCATCCAGTCATTGGAACTAAATGGGTCTACAGGAACAAGCTAGATGCAGATGGCAATATTATGAGAAACAAAGCTAGACTAGTAGCTCAAGGATACTCACAGGAAGAAGGAATAGATTATGATCAGACTTTTGCACCAGTTGCAAGGTTAGAAGCAATCAGGATCTTCCTTGCATTTGCTGCATATAACAAGTTCAAGGTTTATCAAATTGATGTGAAGAGTGCATTCTTGAATGGAGAAATCAAAGAAGAAGTCTATGTGGAACAACCACCAGGTTTCATCTCTCCAACTCACTCCTCTTTTGTATTTAAGCTTAATAAAGCTCTCTATGGTCTCAAACAAGCTCGCAGAGCATGGTATGAGACCTTAGCTAGTTTTCTTTTAGAGAATAAATTCTGTAGAGGCATAGTAGATAAAACCTTATTTTTCAGGATACATAAAAATCAAAATTTGCTAGTTCAAATATATGTAGTTCACATTATCTTTGGCTCTACTGATTCAAATTTATGTAAAAGATTTTCCAATCTAATGCAATCTAAATTTGAAATGAGTAGTATGGGTGAATTATCATACTTCCTTGGTCTTCAAGTGAAGCAAACTCCAAATGGAATCTTCATATCCCAATCTAAGTATGCTAAGGAATTAGTGAAAATATTTGGTATGTCTGATTCTTCCACCATGAAAACGCCCATGCCCTCTAATGTTGTTGTTGATAATGATGAATCTGGGAAACCTGTTGATCAAAAGGTATATAGAGCAATTGTTGGCTCATTACTTTATTTAATAGTAAGTAGGTCTGATATAATGTTTGCTACTTGTATTTGTGCTAGATTTGAAGTTAACCCCAAAGAATCTCACCTAATTTTATTAAAATGAATTTTGAGATATATAAAGGGTTGTCCTAATCTAGGACTCTGGTATCCAACAACATCTGAATTTGAATTAACTAGATTCTCAGATTCAGATTATACTGGATGCAGAGTAGACAGGAAAAGCACATCAGGAACTTGTCAGTTTCTTGGTGATAGGCTTGTGTCTTGGTTTTGTAAGAAACAAACATCTGTGTCTACCTCAACAGCTGAAGTTGAATACATAGATGCAGGCAGTTGCTGCTCACAGATATTGTGGATACAAAATCAGCTCCTAGACTATGGTGTCAACTTAAATAATTCAATTATATTTTGTGACAATACTAGTGCAATATCTATAGCACAAAATCCAGTTCTCCATAGTAGGACTAAACACATAGAAATTAGGCACCACTTTATCAGGGATAATGTGGATAAAAATATTATTTGCCTACAATTCATCTCTACTGATTTGCAAAGAGCTGATATTTTCACCAAACCCTTGGAAGAAAAGAAACATATCTTCTTTATAAATCAGGTAGGAATGATAGATGGAGATTCAATCAATTAAAAATTAAATCTTCTATTTATCCCCTCATTCCCTTCAATATCAAACAAAGTTTTTTTGATTATCTGAATACCTATAGAATTGCTTCTCTTTCTAGTTCTCTTTGCACTTGATCTCTATTTCATTTTGCAGGAACAATAGCAATATAAAGATGGCATCCTTCCCTACCTCCTCAAAAGTCCCTTCTTCTAGGGGCCTAGCTCCAGGTGTTCCTGAAACTAGGCAGGGGGAGATGTATTGAAGAAGCTCTCTTTTTTCAAGGGGAGACACTTTCTTTGACAGGGGGAGTTATTTTTCTGATGATGCTCAAGCTTCAAGAGGAAAAGCTGATGAATATACATGCTTTCAGTTCTATGAAGAACTCCATTTGATGCAGTGTTTTGCTCAGGGGGAGATGTTCTATGAACTAGGCAAGGGAAGAAAGCTGAAGAACCTCCAAACTCAGGGGGAGATGCTCTCAGGCTAACATATTTTATGAAAGAGATAAATGATGCATGAAGAAGCAACAGATTCAATACAGATTCGGATTTAGATTATGACAGATTTAGGAAGATGATATAGCAGATTAAGAAATAGTTCAAATTAGAGCAGATATCAAATTCAGAAAGCTGAAATATAGCAGATACAATCTCAGTTAATCAGAAAGTTAGAAAGCAAGAACTCGGTTCAGACAATTTCAGAATTCAGAAAGCAGAATTCAGAGAAAATCAAAGGTTCTGATTATGTATTTTTGTTAGATTTATTTTCATTGAAATATTTCAGAAGTCAAAGTATTATTTATTTTATATCTGATGAACTATTTAAAATATATCAGATATATATATATGCTATGTTGTTTTGATTGTTTTCAATTTTTGTCAAATAGTGTCCTAACCCAAATAGGGGGAGATTGTTGGAACAACCCTATTACTGATTTGGGCTAGGATCACTATCTGCTGACTAGGATCAAGTTGACCCCAATGTATAGTCAATGGGTCAAGAGTTTAGGCTGTTAGAACTCAAGAAATCATTCAGGTTTTGCATTCGACAACCTCCACACTGCTTTCGACGAACTCCTCTCTACGTTCGACGAACGGCATGCTCTCTGCGTTCGACGAACGGCTTGCTTCTATCTCAGCGGCTTAGCGTCTCATCGGTTCAGCGGTCGGCGAACAAATTGTCTCAGCGGTCGACGAACAGATTGTCTCAGCGGTCGACAAACAGACCCCGTCTCAGCGGTCGACGAGATTTGCTCAGTTCAGCGGTCGACGATTTTATTCAGCGGCTCAGCAGTCGACGAATCCTTCCGTTCGACGGACTCAGTCTGCGTTCAACGAAAATCTTCAGATCGACGAACACAGCTCTGAGATCGACGAAATTTGTTGAGATAGACGAATTTACATGAAAGCGGATTTATTTCAGACAGATTATAGTATTCCATTCTCTGAACTCAGATCGACTACTACAACAGCTCTTTTATATCAGATAAGTAAGGATAATATATTTCCTTTTATTATTTCAAGATTATAGCCGTTGACATTTCTCGGAAAAGGACATTTCATGGAAAAGGAAAGAGATATTTGGCGCAGCAGATTTATAGTTCCCATATATCTATTCAGATTATTATATTCCTTAATATAAGGGATTTGCATTTAATATCTATCAGAGTTTTCAAAAGAAAAAAGGGAAGAATATATACAGTATCACCTCTCAATTTTCATGACAGAAGTTTTACACAGAACATATTACACATAGTTGTACAGAGAAAAAGTATTCAGAAAGTTACAGGAAGAAGAAGAACAAAAGCTTTACAGATCTTCATCTTCTTCCTCAAGCAGCATTCATTTTCTGAGAACATCTACACTCATCTCTCAGTGATAAGCTGCAAGTTTAGATCTTCAAAAGAGCAACAACAGACTGAAGAAATCATTCTCTCAGTTTAATCAGTTATAGGAAGATCATTCATTCAAAAGAAAGCTTCCAGCCTTCTACTGTCAAACAATTTCATATCAGACAGAGGGAGATTTTCTACATCAACATCCACTAGAGTCTTCTCTCAGATTGTTGACAGAGAAGAACATTCTAACCTTTCTATCCCCTCTTGTACAGGGTTAAAACTCCCTTCAAAAGTTTACCTCTTGGTGGCAAGACACCTAATCAAAAAATCCTAGTTTGGTTTTTGGGCACCATATCAAAAGCTCATTGGTGTTAGGGCACCTGATCAAAAATCCTAGTGGAATTCTACCATGGGTGGTAGAAGAGTAGATGTACCCAGGTTTATTGGGGAACTACTATAGCTCATTGTGTCCTTTGTGATTGATTTACTTTTCTGTGCTTGTGCTGTGCTGATTTGTTTTTATTTAGTTTTCATAAATCACTCTGCTACACATATATATATCACTAATTTAATTCCGCTGTAAAATTAAGTGAATTTTTTTTTAATACTCTATTCACCCCCCCCCCCCCCCCCCCTCTAAAGTTAATTTAAGATCTAACCTCACTTTCATAGACCCGAACCAAAAGTCTTTTTTAGGGACCACTACTCCCTTATTTACAGATGCGAAAGCCTGCCCAAGTGGGTAGACCTCAAAATTATGGGCTGCCCAGGATATAAGAGAGCCGGGACAGAGGAAAGAAGTTACCTGGTGTGCAAATAAGAAAACCTCAGGGATCTAGACTGCGCATTCTGATGATCTCGAATGGGCTTGACAGCTGAGAACTAAAAGATCTGTTGCCAAGGACAAGACAAGCCATCTGGAAAAACTAAGACCACCGTGACCTCCGAGATCAGGTGAATTTCATAATGAGCACTCGAGAACGTGTACTTCCAGGCAAACATAATCCTCGCGCATTTCCAAGTTCCAATGGACTTCAAAAATGTTTGCTTTGACCGCGGAGATCACGATTATCCTTGATGTGACTGACGGCTATTAGAAGGCCTGAAGAATCCCATTATTCTGAACGTTTTCCAAAACCTGAGCATAAAGTCTGACAAGCGGTCTTGAGCTTTCATGATCGTCAAGGTTGATTCGGATAAGTTCAAGACATTTGGTGCAAAATGAGTTTCTTGAGGCATTTGGAGCAGAAGAAAACCGCAATCCTGCTTGTGTGTCTTGCAAAAATCCTCGGCAATGAATCCCAAGACAGCACAGGCAGGGTCTCCAAGAAGGTACCCGAGACAGGGCTTTCTATGGTGGCAGTCATGGAGACCTCTGGGACCATTGAGAAGCCGTGGATGAAGGGGGCCATTGTGCCATCGCAGGTGGTCTCGAGTCAAATAGATATCATGGGATCTTCTTCAGAAGTTCTCGAGCTTGATCTCGCTGGTGTGAAGATTTCCTTTGATTCTGAGAAGATGTTGGAGACACTCAACCAGGTTGTTGTGCATCGCGGTCAAATTACCACTGAAGAAATAAAGGCAGGTCTCCAAAAGAGCATAACTTCTGCTGAAAAGTTGAGGCAAAAGATTGGTGAGGAAGAGAAAGCTGCTGAAATTAGCAGGAAGAAGTTAAAGACGGACTCTCCTTCCGAGACCAAGAAGTCCAAGAAGAATGATGAGAAGAAGCCTCTAACTAAGACCGTCACAGTCAAGAAGGCTTCTGCTCATTTTCCTTCTAAAACTCTTGCGGTCTCTCCTCTATAGGTAGTTAACAAAGCAGCCCATTCTTCTCTTGCGGTCTCACAATCTTCGTGTAGTCTCAGCTCCGAACTAAGGGCCTACCTTGATGACCCTTCATTAAATGACATTTCTTCTCCTTCTATTGTGCAGTCCATCGATCCCTTTGAGGCCGAATGGCATCATCTTTAGGTAGAGTAGGTAAAGGAGAATGAAGCTGAGATGTCGAAGGCGGTGACCGGCAAGGGGGTTAAGAAGTTGAAGACAGAAAAGGAGGAGGTTCAGATCGAGCTGGATCAGAGGATAATAAGGCTATTGGGTGAGAAGGTGAAAGTGGAGGTTAGATCTTAAATTAACTCCAGAGGGTGGGGATGAATAGAGTTTAAAACTTTTCCCTTAGTTTTATAGCGGAATTGAAAATACTGATATAAGTATATGTGTATAGAGTGAGTGATAAATAAAAACTGAAATAAAATGAATAATGAAAACAGCACACAGCACAAGCAACTCAGAAATTCACAGCACAGAAGACACAAGGAATTTTATAGTAGTTCCCCAATAACCTGGGTATGTCTACTCTTCTACCACACTTGGTAGGATCCACTAGGATTTTTGATCAGGTTCCCTCACACCAATGAGCTTTTGATAAGGTGCCCAAAAACCAAGCAGGATTTTTTAATAATGTGTCTTGCCACCAAGAGGTAAACTTTTGAAGGGAGTTTTAACCCTATACAGAATGGGATAGAGAGGGGTTTAGTTGTTCTTCTCTGTCAAGATGTTGAGAGAAGACTCTAGTGGTTGTTGATGTTGTAGAAAGGCTCCTCTTTCTGATTGAAGATGTTTGACAGTTGAATGGCTGGAGCTTTCTCTTTGAAGAAATGATCTTCCTATAGTAGATAAATCTGGAAGAAAGAGTTCTTCAGATTTTTGTTGCTCTTTTGAAAGATCTGTGCTTGCAGCTAATGACTAAGAGAATAATGTTGAAGTTGTTCTCAGTTGAATGAAGGTGCTGCTTTGAGGAAGAAGAAGACTGAAAATTATTTTCTCTGTCTGTGCTTGTTCTTCTTCTTCTTTCTTTCTTGATTCTTGCAGCAGAAATACTGAGAGGGTGTTGAAGATGTTCTCAGAAAATATGTGCTGCTAGAGGAGGAAGAAGATGAAGATCTGTATGATTTTGTTCTTCTGTTCTTCCTGTATATTTCTCTCTTTCTTTTCCTGGTTAGAAGATCTATTTTATGTTCTGTGTTGATCTTGTCGAGTAAAGCTGCTCTATATCTACTTCCTTATTTTCTTTTGAAATTTCTGACAGCTATTAAATGCAAATCCCTTATATTAAGGAATATAAAACGCTGAAGAGTTATTTTGGAAACACAAATCTGCTGCGTCATTTAATTCTTTCCTTTTCCATGAATATGTCCTTTTCCGAGGAAATGTCAACGGCTATAAACTTGGAATAATAATGAAAATATATTTTCCTTACTTGATCTGATGGAAAGAGCCGTTGATGTCGTCGATCTGAGTTTAGAGAATGAAATAAGTATAATCCTTCTGAAATTTCTGAACTTAAATATCAATTCTTCGATCAGAATAAATTTCGTCGAACGCAGATTCATCGACCTCAAGATTTTCATCGAACACAACATTTACTTCGTCGACCTCAAATGAATCTTGCTGGAATAATTAATTTTGTTGATCTGTGAGAACTTTCGTCGATCTAAAGGTGTTCGTCGAACGGAAGGATTCGTCAACCGCTGAGCCTGGATAATTTCGTCGACCGCTGAGCTTGAGTAAAACCGTCGACCGCTGAGCCGGGTTCTGTTGGTCGACTGCTGAGATGAGATCGTCGACCACTGAGATGAGCTTGAAGCAAGCCGTTCGTCGAGCGCAGAATGCAATTAGTCGAGCGCTGCATTTAGACAAATTCTTCGAACGCTGAGACTTGAGTTGTTCGTCGAATGCAGAGAACGTGCCATTCTTCGAACACAGAGAGCTTGCCGTTCGTCGAACGCAGAGAGCTTGCCGTTCGTCGAACGCAGATAGTCGTTCGTCGAACGCAGTGTGGAGTTCGTCGAACGCAGAATCTGAATGAATTCTCTAGATCTAACAACCAAAACTCTTGACCTATAAACTATACATTGGGGTCAACTTTGTCCTTAGTCAACAGATAGTGATCCTAGCCCAAATCAGAAATAGGGTTGTTCCAACAATCTCCTCCTATTTGGGTTAGGATACTATTTGACAAAAATTGAAAATAAACAAACACAAATAAAGCAAAAACAACAGAGCATATATATATCTGATATATTTTGAATATTTTATCAGATATAAAATAAATAGTACTCTGAGTTTTGAAATATTTTAATGAAAACAAAACTGATAGAAATACAATCAGAACCTTAATTTCTCTGAATTCTGCTTTCTGAATTCTGAAATTTTATATTGTCTAAACTGTGTTGTTCTGAATTCTTATCTGTAACTGAACTGTATTGTTCTGAATTCTGATCTGAATCTTTATCTGATTTCTGAATTCTGATTAGCTGAGCTTGTAGCAATCACTGATACTGAATTTGCTATATCAAAATTCTTCTTCTGAGATGTATCTGCATCTGAACTTTATCTGAATTTTCTGAAACAGAAATTGCAAATAGCAAATTGCTGTGAGCTTTATCAAGCTTCTTCATACAGCAACTCCCCCTTAGAGTGTCTCCCCTTGAGAATGGAGGTTCTTTAGCTTTCATTCCTTGCCTAGTTTATAGAACAACTCCCCCTGAGCAAAACACTGCATCAAATAGAGCTTGTTCATAAAAACTTCTCCCCCTGCCTAGTTTCAGGAAGGCTGAAGCTAGGCCCCTGGAAGAAGGGACATTTGATGGAGGTAGGGAAGGATGCAAGATTGCCATTTCTACTATTCCTGCACAATAAAGTAGAGATCAAGTGCAAAAGGAACTAGAAAGAGAAACAATTCTGTAGGCATTTACATAATAAAAAAAACTTAGTTTGATATGATAAGGAATGAGGGGATAAATAGAAATTTTAATTTTTAATCATATTGAATCTCCATCTATCATTCCTAGCTGATTAATAAAGAATATATGTTTCTTTTCATCCAAGGGCTTGGTGAAAATGTCAGCTCTTTGCAAATCACTAGAGATGAATTGTAGGCAAATTTTGTTTTTATCCACATTATCCCTAAGGAAGTGGTGCCTAATTTCTATGTGTTTAGTCCTACTATGGAGAACTGGATTTTGTGTTATAGATATTGCACTAGTATTGTCACAAAATATAATTGAATTATTTAAGTTGACACCATAGTCTAGGAGCTGATTTTGTATCCACAATATCTGTGAGCAGCAACTGCCTGCAGCTATGTATTCAGCTTCAGCTGTTGATGTAGACACAGATGTTTGTTTCTTACAAAACCAAGACACAAGCCTATCACCAAGAAACTGGCAAGTTCCTGATGTGCTTTTCCTGTCTACTCTGCATCCAGCATAATCTGAATCTGAGAATCCAGTTAATTCAAATTCAGATGCAGTTGGATACCAAAGTCCTAGATTAGGGCAACCCTTTATATATCTCAAAATTATTTTTAATAAAATTAGATGAGATTCATTGGGGTTAACTTGGAATCTAGCACAAATACAAGTATCAAACATTATATCTGGCTTACTTGCTGTTAAATAAAGTAATGAGCCAACAATTGCTCTATATACTTTCTGATCAACAGGTTTCCCTGATTCATCGGTATCAACAACAGCATTAGAGGGCATGGGTGTTTTCATGGTGGAAGAATCAAACATACCAAATCTTTTCACTAATTACTTAGCATACTTAGATTGGGATATGAAGATTTCATTTGGTGTTTGCTTCACTTGAAGACCAAGGAAGTATGATAGTTCACCCATACTACTCATTTCAAATTTAGATTGCATTAGATTTGAAAATCTTTTGCATAAGTTTGAATCAGTAGAGCCAAAGATAATATCATCTACATATATTTGAACTTGTAAAGTTTGATTTTTATGTATCTTAAAAAATAAAGTTTTATCTACTATGCCTCTACAGAATTTATTCTCTAAAAGAAAACTAGCTAAGGTCTCATACCATGCTCTGGGAGCTTGTTTAAGATCATAGAGAGCTTTCTTAAGATTAAATACAAAAGAAGAGTGAGTTGGAGAGATGAAACCTGGTGGTTGTTCCACATAGACTTCTTCTCTGATTTCTCCATTCAAAAATGCACTCTTTACATCCATTTGATAAACCTTGAATTTCTTGTATGCAGCAAATGCAAGGAAAATCCTGATTGCTTCTAACCTTGCAACTGGTGCAAAAGTTTGATCATTGTCTATTCTTTCTTCTTGTGAGTATCCTTGAGCTACTAGTCTAGCTTTGTTTCCCACAATATTGCCATCTGCATCTAGTTTATTCCTGTAGACCCAATTAGTTCCAATGAATGGATGATTCTTTGGTCTAGGAACCAAATCCTAAACTTTGTTTGTCTCAAACTGATTGAGCTCCTCTTGCATAGCAATGATCCAGTTGGGATCTTGTTCTGCATCTTGTAGGGATTGAGGTTCAATCTGAGAGAGAAAATAAGTGTGCATCATATTCTGATTTGCTTGATGCCTTGTTTGCACACCAGTTGATATGTCTCCAATTATTTGAGATCTGGGGTGATCTTTAATATTGGCATAATCAACAGGTATAGTGGGATCAACAATGATTTCCACTTGGGGAATTTGTTCAGCTGTGATATCCTGTGGAGGATGTTCTGTTGTAATCTGATTTGAACTGTCAGCAAAATCTTCTTCACTTTCTTTAGCATCCTGCTGTACATGATTAAGAAATCCTTCTTTATGTAGAGATAATTGATCTAGTTGCTCACATAGTGTAGGTACCTGTAGATTTTCTATGGTAGAATAAATCTTCTCCTTGTAAAACATGTTAGTTTCATCAAAGGAAACATGCATAGATTCTTCAATTTTAAGAGAAGATTTGTTAAATATCATATATGCTTTGCTGACTAAAGAATAGCCTAAGAAAATTCCTTCATCAGATTTTGGTTCAAATTTCCTAATGTATTTCTTATCATTATTGTGAATAAAACATTTACAACCAAATGTTCTAAAATAGTTAACTTTAGGTTTCTTCCCTTTAAGTAACTCATAAGGAGTCTTACCCTTAAGTTTGTGTATCAAACTTCTATTCAACACATAGTTTGCTGTGCTAACAGCATCTGCCCAAAATGATAGGGGCAAATTAGCATCTGCAAGTAATGTTCTTGCTGATTCAATTAGAGTTCTATTTTTCCTTTCAACTACCCCATTTTGTTGAGGAGTTCTAGGAGCTGAGAAGCAATGCCTGATACCTTCCTTCTTACAGAATTCTTGCATGAGAAGAGACTCAAACTCAGTGCCATGATGACTTCTGATCAATGCAATATGAGTAGAGTACTCAATCTTTATGCTCTTAAGAAAGTTTGTAAGAACTTTACAGTTATCTGACTTTTCTCTCAAAAAGAACACCCAAGTGAATCTAGAGAAGTCATCTACAATAACTAGAGTGTAAGACTTCCCCCCTAAACTCTTTGTTGCAATAGGTCCAAAAAGGTCCATATGTAACAAATATAAGATTCTAGGTGAATCACTTTTAGATAATGATTTAAAACTATTTTTAGTTTGCTTGTCTAGTTGACATGCCCTACAAAGACCTTCTTTCTTGTATGAACCTAAAGGTAAACCTCTAACAAGATTGTCCTTAGATAATTTAGCAATGGTCCTAAGGTTTACATGTCTTAATCTCTTATGCCAAAGTTCACTAGGTTTGCTTAATTCATTAAATAAACAAAGTTCTGATTTAGATGAATTGAAATTTACTAAATAAACATTACCTTGCCTAATACCTGATAAAACAATAATATCATCAGAAGATTTAATAAGGCATTTTAATTTATTAAAGGTTACCTGATATCCTTCATCACATAATTGACTTATGCTGATGAGGTTGTGCTTCAGTCCATTGACATAAGCTACCTCTTTGAAGGTGACTTCTCCAACTTTGACTTTTCCATAGCCTTTTGTTTGTCCACAGTTGGAGTCTCCAAATATTACTTTTGGTCCAAGCTTTGCCTTGTAGTTGTTCAGGTTGGCCTTGTTTCCTGTCATATGTTTTGAACAGCCACTGTCCAAATACCATTTTTCATTTATTACTGGACAGTTGTGTACCTGCAAAAACAAGAAAACAATTTATTTGTTCTTGACCCAGATTACCTTGGGTCTTTTTGTATTTCCACAAAAAACTGAAATAAAAGACATTTCAGGTTGGTTCTTGTAATCTTGTGGATGATATCTCCTTGGAGGTATTATCCATTCAGTGAAAGGATTGATAGAATGTGAAGAATAAGAATTGTTCAGATTTGGTGTATAGTTTCTGTTCGACGAACTGGGCTGAGTTTGTCGAGCGTCGTTCATATAATGACTATACTGAAAATCTGTCTTCAGAGTTCATCGAGCTCTGTTCAACGAAGTGGATGCATTTCGTCGATCTCCGTTCGACGAATTCTGCTGAATTCTGCTATTCTCGACAGTCTTACTTGAAATGTTTTTATTTACTCCTACAACCTCTTTGCTCTTAGCAGAGATGAATTTTATAGGTGTAGATAATATGTTCTTCTTAATCAGATGTGGCTCACTTGATGAAGCACCCAAGCCAAGATTGCTTTTAAGTCTAGCATTTACTATGCTTATAATGTCCATCAGTTTGATGTTTCTCCCATTTAGGGATTCTTCAAATTTCTTGGCCTCGGAAAGTTTATTCTCAATGAAAAAAATTTGTTCTCTAGAGGCAGCCAAATCTTTCTTAAGATTTACATTTTCTTCACATATATTTTTCATTTCAGCTAGCTTATGTCTGAGTGAGATTATTTCTTTCTCAGATTTGAGTAAGTCTAAGCAAAGAACCTTGAATTCATCTTTGAATCCAACTGAAGTAAAATCAAAGTTAGATATTACCTGATCTGCATCATCTTCTACTTTTGATTCTGATTTTTCTTCATCTGAATTGTTGGCTAAGGCATTGATTGCCATCATGCAGAAGTTCTTCTCTTCTTAATTATCTTCATCATCACTGGATGATGATGCATTTCCTGACTCACTGCCTGAGTCATAAATGGCCATCAAGCATTGGTCATTTTCTTTTGTTTCTTCTTCATAATCTAAAGAATTGGATGACTATTCTGATTCAGTTTCACTCCAGGTTTCTGCTACAAATCCTCTTCCCTTCTTTTTTTGCTTGTGGGAGGAAGACTTGCTGGAATGTCCTCTTTCTTCTTTTTCTTTTCTCTTTTCCTTCTTGTCCTTCTTGTTTTGATTTTCTGGACAGTCAGGTGCAAAGTGTCCTGGTTTCCTGCAACCAAAACATATAACTTCTTTAGATGGAGTTTTGTCATACCTTGGTTTTTCATAGCTCTTGGATGACTTTCTCTTGAAATCTTTTCTTGCCATCTTGTAGAATCTTTTGGCAAGTAGGCTCATGAACTCCTCATCTCTTGGAGATTTTTCTTCTTCTTTAGCTGCTTTGAAAACTATGCTCTTTTCTCTCTTTGTTGCTGGAGATGAAGTGGATGATTCAGCTTCCCTGGATTTGATGAGCTGCTCATAGGATTTGAGCTTGCCCAACAAAGTTTCAGTGGTAATCTCATTGATGCTTCTGGCTTCCTTGATAGGCCAGATCCTGGAGTCCCATGTGCTGGGGAAGCACATAAGAATCTTATCATTAATCTCAGTGATAGAGATTACTTTATCCAAAGTCTTCAGCTCATTTATTATGAGGCTGGGCCTATTGTACATATCAGCTACTGTTTCATTTTCTCCTTTCTTGAAATTCTCATACTGAGAAATAAGATGTGATCTCCTGTCTTTCCTTTCATCAGCAGATCCCTCAACCATGTTGTTGAGAGAAATCCATATTTCTCTTACTGAGGTGCATTCCACCACTCTTTGAAAAATATCATCAGACATTGTTTGAGCCAGAATGTTCATGGCTTTTGCATCAGCACTCCTTTGCTTTTTTTGATGTTCAGTCCATTCAGGAGGTGGAACAGCACTATTGGTAGTTGTTATTCCAGTACTTGCTGCTGATGTAGGTGTTGGAGGCCCTGTCAAAATCACATTAAAAATTTCTTCATCAATTGAGTACATATATAACCTAATCCTTGCTTTCCATAGTGCAAACTTACTGAGATTGCACATAGGAGGTCTTGTGCTTGAATACTCTTTGTTTTGTGCCAAGAGTTTTTAAACAAAAATAAATTAAATAAAAACTCTGAAGGAATTTAAGATCTAATTGATCTTTGTGATTCAGGTGTTAGCCTGTAAATAATCAACCTCCTTCTGATACCAATTGAAAGTGGAGGTAAGATCTTAAATTAACTCTAGAGGGGGGTGAATAGAGTTTAAAACTTTTCCCTTAGTTTTATAGCGGAATTGAAAATACTGATATAAGTATATGTGTATAGAGTGAGCGATAAATAAAAACTGAAATAAAATGAATAATGAAAACAACACACAGCACAAGCAACTCAGAAATTCACAACACAGAAGACACAAGGAATTTTATAGTAGTTCCCCAATAACCTAGGTACATCTACTCTTCTACCACACTTGGTAGGATCCACTAGGCTTTTTGATCAGGTGCCCTCACACCAATGAGCTTTTGATAAGGTGCCCAAAAACCAAGCAGGATTTTTTGATAAGGTGTCTTGCCACCAAGAGGTAAACTTTTGAAGGGAGTTTTAACCCTGTACAGAATGGGATAGAGAGGGGTTTAGTTGTTCTTCTCTGTCAAGATGTTAAGAAAATACTCTAGTGGATGTTGATGTTGTAGAAAGGTTCCTCTGTTTGATTGTAGATGTTTGACAGTTGAATGGCTGGAGCTTTCTCTTTGAAGAAATGATCTTCCTGTAGCAGATAAATCTGGAAGAAAGAGTTCTTCAGATTTTTGTTGCTCTTTTGAAAGATCTGTGCTTGCAGCTAATGACTGAGAGAATAATGTTGATGTTGTTCTCAGTTGAATGAAGGTGCTGCTTTGAGGAAGAAGAAGACTGAAAATTATTTTCTCTGTCTGTGCTTGTTCTTCTTCTTCTTTCTTTCTTGATTCTTGCAGCAGAAATACTGAGATGGTGTTGAAGATGTTCTCAGAAAATATGTGCTGCTAGAGGAGGAAGAAGATGAAGATCTGTATGATTTTGTTCTTCTGTTCTTCCTGTATATTTCTCTCTTTATTTTCCTGTTCAGAAGATCTGTTCTATGTTCTGTGTTGATCTTATCGAGTAAAGCTGCTGTATATCTTCTTCCTTATTTTCTTTTGAAATTTCTGACAGCTATTAAATGCAAATCCCTTATATTAAGGAATATAATACGCTGAAGAGTTATTTTGGAAACACAAATCTACTGCGCCGTTTAATTCTTTCCTTTTCCATGAATATGTCCTTTTTCGAGGAAATGTCAACGACTATAAACTTGGAATAATAAAGAAAATATATTTTCCTTACTTGATCTGATGGAAAGAGCCGTTGCTGTCGTCGATCTGAGTTCAGAGAACAAAATAAGTATAATCCTTCTAAAATTTCTGAACTTAAATATCAATTCTTCGATCAGAATAAATTTCGTCGAACGCAGATTCATCAACCTCAAGATTTTCGTTGAACACAACATTTACTTCGTTGACCTCAAATGAATCTTGCTGGAATAATTAATTTTGTTGATCTGTGAGAACTTTCGTCGATCTGAAGGTGTTCGTCGAACGCAGACTGGAGTTCGTCAAACGGAAGGATTCGTCGACCGCTGAGCCTGGATAATTTTGTCGACTGCTGAGCTTGATTAAAATCATCGACCGCTGAGCCGGGTTCTGTTTGTCGACCGCTGAGATGAGATCATCGACTGCTGAGAAGAGCTTGAAGCAAGCCGTTCGTCGAGCGCAGAATGCAATTAGTCGAGCACTGCACTTAGACAAATTCTTCGACCGCTGAGACTTCAGCTGTTCGTCGAACGCAGAGAACATGTTATTCTTCGAATGCAGAGAGAGCTTGCCATTCGTCGAACGCATTGAGCTTGCCGTTCATCGAATGCAAATAGCCGTTCGTCGAACGCAGTGTGGAGTCATCGAATGCAGAATCTGAATGAATTCTCTAGATCTAACAGCCAAAACTCTTGACCCATAAACTATACATTGGGGTCAACTTTGTCCTTAGTCAACATATAGTGATCCTAGCCCAAATCAGAAATAGGGTTGTTCCAACAGAAGGTCAATGTCGACCTGGCTGAGGAGGTGCAGAAGGAGAAGGAAAGGGAGAGAAACAGAAGAGGAGAAAGGAGAGGAGAAAGTGTTGGAGGAAAAGAAAAAGAGAAAAGTAGAGGAAGAATGAGGGAAGAAGGTGAATAAGGAGGAGGGGGAGAAGAAGAAGGAAATGGAGGAAGAGAAGAAGAAAAAGGAGAGAGATGAAGAGAAGGAATGAGAAGAAGAAGAAGAAGAAGAGATCGCGTGAGCTAGCCTGGAGATGAACTGCTCAAGGAAAAAGAGGTTCTGTCCGGCAGAAAGAGGATGACCGTTGTGGAGGATGTCGAGCTGACAAAGGCGGCTGTAGACCGTGTGGCTGCAATCTCGGCTATTCAGTCAGGTAAGGCTAAACTAACCACTGAACCTAATTTTTCTCTTCCTGTGTATATTAGACCTCAATCGCCAGAGCGCCGTCGTGAGATCGTCATCATCCCCACTGATGACAGTCTTCTGAGCCACGAAGAGCGAAAGAGGCAATTGGAAAAGATGGACCTTGAGCGCTGGAGGCGGTTTGACCGCCTTGTGCTGACCGCGTCTACCGCGGTCACTAATATCGCTAAGGACTTTTCTCGCAACAGCCATCTTTCCTTTTCTTCAAATGTGAGATTTTCTTTTGTGATTTTTCTTTCTCGTCGACATCTGATTCCATCGCTTCTTTTGACCGCAGATGATCCAATAGAGACCGAGGAGGTGCCAAAGAAGTTTGAGCTTCCTCAATAGGAGGCCGCTCCTCCTCTACTTTCAGAGGTTTTGACACCACTTTTTGAGGTGCTTCAGACTTCACAAGCCAGAGAGAGGGTTCTGGAGAGGAAGCTGCAGGGAAAGGATGAAAAACTCGAAGAAAAAGAAACTGAGTTTAGAAAGTGACTTCAGGCGATCTCTACTCAAACCGAGCTGAAGATCGCAGAGATGAAGAAACGGATGGACTAAATGGAGAAGGAGGTCAAGAAGAAGATTGATGATTATGCGGTCGACCTACAAAGTATGCTTCAAAATGTTAAAGAGGATGTTGTCTAGTTCATGGAAAAGTCGGATGCCTTGCTTGCCGAGAACGAACTGTTGTGCGCGAGATCTTCCTGTCTGCTTGCTGGCTCACCCAGCATCCCACTGGTAGACCGCCTGATATCCGAGACCGTGATTCCACTTGACTCGCTCGATAGAGAGCTAGGTGGCATTCACAAGTCAGCCTTGAGAGACATCCATGGCCTGGCGATCACTTTGTCGGTGGTTTACGAGATATAGGGCAAGATCGCCCACGTCGGTAGGAAGCGCGATCAGAAGAAATGATGACTTACCCTCCATAATGCCTTCTCTAGTTGCTATGTTGTAATTATTGTATTATTTTAACCTTTTGAGACAACTACGCTTTGTAGTAACAATCTCCTTTTTCTGCTTATGCCTCTTCAATATTATGTTGTGGTTCTGGATCTTCTTATCTTTTGAGTATTTGCCAGAGATTGTGCGGCCTCGTAACCTGTGATTGATTTATATTTTCTTGTCAAATTTTCCTTTTTTGTCGAAGTAAACAGGTCGCGCGGTCTCCACATGCAATCTTGTCAACCTCGTTCTTCGTCATGATTACACCATCATTGCCTTAGAAGCTATAAATACTGTATCTGCTGGAACAATAAATACATACTTGAAAATTCCAACCACCAACTGGTCTTTGTGATCTCTGAAGATGGTGACCTCGCGATGTGTCGCGGCTGACATTTTCATGGGCGTCCAGTACAAGCCAAATCGCCTCTCTCAGACCGAATTTCGAGATTTCTTAGAAAAGTATCAGCTCAGCTCGCAGATTCTGATCCGACTGTTGGTTGAGGGTGAGGAATTGAATACCTGTTCGCCGATGAATATCACCATTCCAATCGATCACTTTGAATGCGGGTTCACTTTTCCTCTACCTTGGGAGATGGTGGAGATCTTTAATTATTATGGCATTGTGCCCACTCAGGTACCGTAGTATTCAATAGCATTGATGTTCACTTACATCTGCTATTTGAGATCGTCTAGGGTGACCTTCGCTCTCGACCTTTTCCATGCGATCTTCACCGTGAAGTCATTAAAAGAGGGAAAGAAGAAAGAAGAGTTTAATGGGTTGATGTACTTCTCCTGCTGGGGGTGAAGATCATCAATCTCCCAAACAAGATCTCAAACTGGACAGAATGGTTCATGATCTTTGAGGGAGATTTTGGCGGTCTTGAGACTCGACCTGCTCCCCGAGCTGAGGCGGTCTCCAAGAAGCAAAAAACCTTATTATAGGTGGAGACCGCCATTAAGCAGATGCTTTCCAAGCAAAGGATAGATCTTATCTACTACATTAATCATTGGGATGAGGTCGCTGAACTCGCTCCTGAGGAGAGTAAGTAAACACCTGCGATCACAAAACACTTTGACTGCGTGTTTAATATCTAATGAAAATTTCTTACACAGTGACCCTGGTGGTTCAGGCAATCTTACCGGTCCCTCCGAAAGAGGAGGTTCTTACCCAGCGCGAGCTAAGGTTGAGAAGGGAAAGGGAGCGATTATAGGGTCAGCCCGCTGAACCATCTTATCCTACTCAGAGGAGATTCCCTTTGGCCGGCTACAGGAGGAAGTTGAAGGATCTTGAGAGGAGACCGCTACTCAAATGGGATGAGCAGGGGAAAAGTGTGAAGGTTTCCACGGCTCTTCCTCTTTGGAGTGGCGGTCTCACTCTCCATGCAAATGTGGTCACATCTGCTCTGTATGGTGAAAAAAATCAAAAGGAGCTATACAACTTGGATTAAGTGATTTTACCTGACATGTGCGCGCAGGAGATAATCAGAAGCACAGTCTAAAATCACAACATGGGGAGGATTCTACGCCGGACTCTCCGCAACAACAAAGATCTTGTAGATGAGCTCGAGGTGAGGATCTCAACAACCCTTTATGCGGTCTTATAAATTTCAGACCGTTTAACCTGGTTTGTTCCCTTGCAGAAAATGAGGAATGAGATGTATGATAATGACAATCCAGCTTACCAGAGGATTATGATAGGAGAAGTCAATGGAGCTGTCGAACTTGCGATCACCTGGATGCGAGGCCGCGGCGTCATCATTCCTGAAGACATCAATTTTACCAGCTTATTCCCTGATGTTGCCCCCTGGTAGAGGAAAAAGAAGCAGCAGAAGGACAAGAAGAAGAAGAAGAAGAAGGATAAGAAGAAGAAGGTGAAGAAGAAGAAGTTGTGGTCTCCCAGACCGGTAAGGCTGAGGACGAAGAGACTGATAGTGAGACCAGCCTAGCCAACGGATGTCAATATCAGCTAGGTGTCGACTTGAGCTCAGCGGCGAACTTAAGTTTTGGTTCCAAGGAATCATCTGAGAGCCCGGAAGAGACCTCAGCTGACACCAGGTCTTCAGAAGAGCCTTCTCCCAAGAGATCACGACAGTCCAAATAGATTTCTTATTTTGACAAACTTGTATTTTGATCTTTTCAAAAGTCGCAGTCAAAATATTTTGTAGATCGCGCGATCTATAACCATAATTTTGACATGGGTAGAAATGAATCAGATTCTTTACATACCTTTGCTATTCAAGATCGATCTAATTTCCTTATGTTTATTCTTTGCTATTTGTAATTTGATTGATCTTCTGATATTCGGTCTCATGATGATGACCTCAGAATAAGTAAAATAATTACCTGACCGAATGACCTTAGATTTTGAGATTGATATTCTTTCTTTTACAGAGTAATTCTTTTGTCTCCTCAATATAATTCTTCTACATATTTCAGAGACTCAAAGAACGACAGTTTTCACCTAAATCCATAATACCATTGAGATAATAATGATCTCAAAATAGTGAATACCAAGGATGAGATAAGTACGGTCTTAAAAACCTCCAAACCGCCTATCCATAATACTTAGAAATATTTTGAAGAATAAACAATCTCCCATAGATCCAGGACACCTGGAGTAAGGCATATGCGATCCAAATATACCCAGCTAGCTCATATTCAATACAAATAATTTTGGAACTGCCGACGACGGTCTAATAATTTCCAGATCGTTCCACTGTTAGAATGTAGAAAGCGCATAATTTCTTCAAGATTTTTGCGGGCGATGATCTAAGAAAACTGGGATCGTCATTACCTTGAGATATTGGAAAGAATCACTTCAGGAAGAATTCCACAGGCGGCGGACTTAGGTCATTAAGATATACAAGAATGAGACCAAGCGGTCTCGAAAAGGGGGAAAGAGAATGCATGAGCTAAGATGACCAATTGAGTAGGTGTGTACTAAAAAGATACCACATTGCTTTCCTCTGAGAGGTCATCAAAGTCGTGTCACTACTGGTGAAACAACCTTATCAGTCGTGAGAGGGAGAGAGAGAAGAAGAGACTTCAGCGGTCACAGAGGAAGAAATAGAAGAAATGACCTCGACGGTCAAGAGGTTAGAGAGAGATGAAGTGACCTTTTTGGTCAGGGGAGAAGGAGAGGTGACCTTGGCGGTCTGGCACTCTCTAAGCAGCGATCACAAGTGTTTCTGATCGTTCCGTTTTGTTCACAGACGAAGGCCTCGAGTTCTCGAGACCGCCTCTTAGAGAACTCTTAACCAAGAAAACTAAGCGAAAGAGTATTCGAGTGTAACAGGCTATGATGACTAGTTGGGCAGGTGTGTACTAAAAAGTGACCACATTGATTTCCTCAGAAGGGTCATCAATGTTGTTGGACACTATCTGTAAGCACGACAGAGGTGACATTCACCTAGACCTCCCTTGATGCAGAGGTGTGTTCACATGTCGTCCTATATTTGGAATCCTAAAGATCCGCCGCACGAGATTGGCGAGCTACTACTACACAGAAGAGAAATCTCCCCACAATCTATGGTCAATGTAGATGTTACAACTCCAGCTTTAATTCGCGGGGGTTCAAGTAGTTTTTGATGATATCTCGCTTGGTCTGACTTAGGCTCACAACCAATTCCATCTCATGGTGTCCCTCACAAAATGCATGGGAAGTAGTGTCAGTACTTGTATAGATAGTAAAGAAGGAGATAAAAAGATACAAGACATTGAGAGAAGAAAATAGGGTATCAGGAGTAGAAACGTTTTAAATCATCTCCACTCCCGGTGTTGGAGAACTCCCCACTGAGCTGGACCAAGCAGCCGCATCCACCTTTTTCATTACCAAGTCTCCAACAATGACCTCCTTGACTCTGATATTTTTATCGAAGTGTCGTGCCATTCTCCTTTTGACTTCTTCCTGTCTTATCTTAGCTTCATCCCTCAACTCCTCAATGAGGTATAGACTACATTTCAGGTTCTCATCATTCTCCTTTATCCAACTGCCTTCATTCGGCTTAGCAAGTATAACTCTTGTGCTTTTGACCTCGAACTCAACTGGAATGAGGGCCTCCGAACCATGGTATAGCTTGAAAGGAGTCTCTCCAGTAGCTCTTGTATGGGTGGTTCTCAGGGTCCAGAGAACTGATGGAAGCTGTTCTGCCCAGTTACCTCGGATGTTCTCAACTTTCTTCTTAAGGAGATTCTAGATAGACTTATTAGCTGCTTCTACCTGACCATTACTTCTAGGATGATGCACCGAAGAAAAATGTAGATCAATTCCTATCTCATCACAAAAGTTAATCAACTCTGAGTTGTTGAATTGAGGTCCATTGTCAGTGATGATAGCCATTAAATCCCGTGTCTGCAAATAATCTCACCCCAAATAAAGTTTCTTACTATCTGGGTGATAGTTCTAGCTAAAGCTTTTGCATCTATCCACTTGCTGAAGTAGTCAATCGTAACCAAAATGAAATGACGCTGCCCGCTTGCCATAGGAAAAGTTCCGATAAGATCCATTCCCCAACTACAAACGGCCAAAGAGTCATTATTGATCTCAACTTCTGGGCAGGCTAATGCTGAAGAGGAGTAAACTTTTGACACTGGACACACTTCTTAGCATAGTCACTAGCATCCTTCCTCATATTAGGCCAAAAGTATCCTTGACTTAGAATTCTTTTTTCTATAGTTCTGGCACCTGAATGACTTCCACTTTCTCCAGAATGAATCTCACTAAGAAATACTAGACCTCTTCTTCCGAGATACATCTGGATAGAGGGGCTAAGAGAGTCTTTCGATACAAAATTCCTGAAATCAGATAATAATGCGCTGCTTTCAACCTGAATCTTTTCTTGTCTTTAACACTGATATGGAACTCCCATATTGAAAGATAGAGAATAAAAGGGTCAATCCAAGATGGCCTCTGATCAATCATCATAACTGTCTTTTCTTCCACTACAGGATGAAATAGGTCTGAGGTAGTCCCTCCAGATAGTAACCCAAATTTTGCAAGCTGATCAGCTTCAAAATTATCTGTTCTAGGAATATGTTGAATCGTGAAACTTTTGAACCTCCTAATTTCCTTTTTTTACCAGCTCTTGATACTTCTTTATGACAGGTTCTCGAGTTTCATACGTACTGTTCACCTAAGAAGCCATGACTACAACATCTTTTTTCACCTCAACATTCTCAGAACCTAGTTCCCTAGCGAAGTTAAGACCTGCCAAAAGAGCCCCATACCCGGCTTCATTGTTAGTAAATAGAAAATGAAACTTTAGGGAATAATTTAGTCTTACACCACTCGGATTGATTAATACTACCCCCGCTCCTAAGGAGTTTTTACCTGAAGCTCTGTCGACGAAAATGGTCCAAGGGAGAGGTCTCTTAACCTCAATTTCAGAACTAATATCTGTTGTATCAACCAAGAAGTCTGGTAGCACCTGCGCTTTGATCGTCATCCGAGGCATATAAGAAATATTGAACTCACTTAGCTCTATCGCCCACTTGGCCAACCTACTTGAATGCTCTGGCTTTTCTAATACATTCTTCAGAGGTAAGTCTGTAACTACTTAAATAGAATGAGCCTGAAAATACGGTTTGAGTCTTCTTGCTGAGATGATAAGATCTCGTGCCAACTTCTCTAGGATTGGGTATCTGATTTCGACATTTTTCAGGATCCTGCTTACATAGTAGACCGGGAACTGCTTTCTCTTTTCTTCTCTTACCAGCACCGAGCTAACTGCATCAGCTCCAACACCCAGATTTAAGAAGAGGTCTTCACCCTCTCGGGGGATCTGAAGAAGAGAAGTTGAGGTTAATTGCCTCTTTAACTGATCAAAAGCCATATCACACACTTTGGTCCACTCGAACATAGAGGCCTTCCGAAGGGTCTTGAAAAAAGGAGCACGTTTATCTCCTAAATGTGATATAAACCTGCTCAGACCTGCTATTCTATCTCCTAACTGCTGCACTTCCTTTGGAGACCTCGGAGGTGCCATTTTGAGAATCTCTTTCACTTTATCAGGATTAGGCTCAAGTCCTTCCGGGGTCAAGAGATGACCTAAGATCTTTCCCTTGCTAGTTCCAAAAACACACTTCAAAGGATTCAGCCTCATATTGAAGGTTCAGAGAGTTGAGAACGTCTCTTCGAGGTCTCTCAAATGAGCTGAAAACATCTTACTTTTGATAAGGAGGTCATCAACATACACTTCAAGGTTTCTACCCTTCTGCTTTACACAGAATCCATCATGATTTGTAGGTCGCACCAGCATTTTTAAGCCCAAAAGGCATTACGTGATAACAAACATATCCATCATTCATAATGAATGGTGTATGAGGTATGTCGAACTTATGCATTCTAATTTGATGATAACGTGAGAATGCAACTAAAAAACTCATAACAGGATACCCAACCATGGAATCAACTAAGGAATCTATCTGAGGCAAGGGGTAGCAATCTTTCAAGCAAGTTTTATTAAGGCGGGTGAAATCTACACACATACGTCATTTACCATCTGGCTTTTTCACCATTACAATATTTGAAACCCAATCAGGGTACTAAACTACAGGACAAAGCAAGCTCGAAGAAGCTTCGGTACCTCCTCCCTGATTGGTTCAGCAAGCATCTTAGCAATGACATGCTTCTTCTGCTTCACGGGCCTACAAGCTAGATCTATTTTCATATGATGGCAAGCTACATCAGGATCAACTCCCGGCATGTCATCCACTGACCAAGCGAATACATCCATTTTCTTCAAGAGGTGGGAGATCAACTTCCTCTTCTCTGCTTCAGCGAGCTCTCCATTTATGGAGAGTTCCTTTTCCTCACCTTCAGCCTCAACAGGCACCTTCTGGACTATCTGGGTAGGTTTCAGGTGAGCCCCTTCAGACTTTACTCCCGTAGCTAACTCCCCTGGAAGATCTTGGACTAGTTCCTCTAGAGCCTCTCCAACAGGGATTTCACAAACCATCTCTTCAGATTCTGGATCGTCTTCACAATTGCTGCCTCGGGGGGAGATATCTCAACGACGTTAACCATTTTGAAATAACATTCTCAGGCGAGCTTTGGGTCACTTCGGACCCTGAACTGCTTCCCTTTGGCAATAAACTTCAAAGCCAGATGGTAGGTATACACGATGGCCCTATAATCATTAAGTATAGGTCTCTCGAAGATGCAACTGTAGCTGCTAGGTGCATCTATTACTACAAACTCCACCTGCTTGACCACACCTCCCATTACCATAGTGAGGGTCACCTTCCCTTCTACTTCTTTCTTCTCCCCTGAGAACCCGTAGAGAGATCCCTCGGTAGCAAGAAGTGGCTTCCCAGACTTGAGGCCTTCGAAGGCTGGCTTGATCAAGAGATTTACTGAGCTACCAGTATCAATCGAAATTCTATCCACGGTGAAATTTTCTATCACTGCCTTGAACACTACCACATCAATAAAAGGATTGCCATGGGGTGCAGATCTTCCTTACTAAACACAACCACTTCCGGCTCGGGAGCTGAGGTCGAGGCCACTGCCACCTTGGACCTGAAGACTGATGAGTCCTGATCATATACACATTTATGGACTCATCCGGGCCGTTATTTAGTCATTTCTCCGCACTTTAGCCTTGTTATAGTTTATATTTGATAATCCATGCTAGGTGCACATCTTGGCCCACTTTGGTGTGATTTTCGTGCTTTTTGTCTTTAGAAGTATTCTTGTGCTGTTAAGTGCCACTTTCAGTGGCTAGATCTGTGGTTATGCTGGAATAGGAGTCGTGCAAGTGTTCCCGGTGCAATTCTGCACAGGAACACTGCGCACGATCACCGATTCTATTGCGCACGACCAGTGGTCGTGCGCCACTGATCGTGTGCACTTAGCCCTTTTTCACGAGTTCTGTTTGGTGCAGTGCGCACGACCACCAACGCCAGTGCGCACGACCACTGGTCGTGCGCCACTGCTCGTGCGCACTTATCATTAAAATTCTGAGTTCTGTTTGCTGTAGTGCGCACGACCATCAACACCAGTGCGCACGACCACCGGTCGTGCGCCACTGGTCGTGCGAACATTATCTTCTATAAATTCCGTTTCTTGCAGGTTCTACCCAGACAGGCGCACGATCACAGGATTCTAGTGCGCACGACCACTGGTCGTGCGCCAATGACCGTGCGCGCTGCTTAATTCAGCGCCTATATAATGACCTGATCGCGAATTAGGTCGGAGATACGTATTTGGACTCCGTTCAGTCCGCCCTTTTCGCCATTTCCAGAGGTTTTTCACCCCCTAGCCCTCCTCCATCATCCAAGGGCTTGAAAGAAGAGATTCTACACTCACTTTGATCGCTAAGGAAGAAGTTCTTCGCACTAGACGTGACCGGATGGTAAATCGTTGGAGAAGACGGGTCCATTGGGAGGTGTGACAGCCCTCCTCTACCCCGGACGCAGTTGGGACCGAGCTAGGACGCGGATTGACAACCCGGTGCTTCCTACCGTGAATCTACAACGAGACTCCGGATTCGGTCGTATCTCTTGCCTTTTTCTTCTACTTATATGGTTGTATTTGTTTGCACTCTCTTTATCTTGATGATGAACGCTATGAACTATGTTAGTATTGTTAATTTCATGTCTATGAAATCATTTTGTTCATTTGTGTTAATGAGGTGCGCCCCCATCGATTTTCCGCTCCACCACCATGTCCGGTGCCGCACTAGCAATTGCTAGTGGTGTGCTTGTCGAAGAGGTGCTTGCGACCCTCAATCCGTAAGCCTACTCGCCCATCCGGCCTTCGAAGCGTGGCATCGCGGCCCGTATTCCACTCGCCTAACGAAGCAGTGCGCTCAAGGCCTGCATAGCTCGTTCCCGTTAGCCTTCACGTCCATCCGCCCTTTCGACGCAGCGCGCTCAAGGCCTGCCTAGTTTCCATCCCGCCGACCGAAGCATTGCATAGCGGCATTGCATAGGAGTAGGCGTAGTATTTACTTTTGTTTGCAAACCTCAAAGCCCCTTTCGTTCGCATTCCACCTACCGCCGGACTTCGATCTCAAGTCCTTCCTCGATAATAAACTCCACCTTACTGTGTTCCTCAAGAGACCGACACTCGGGTCCCCATTTTTATTACTTGCGCGACCGGTGCACTTGCCGACACGCATCAAGTTTTTGGCGTCGTTGCCGGGGAACACAGTCGTGTGAGTTTTCTTGAGAGGGAGACGAGAGATAGTTGTTCTTTCTCTGTGTTTAGCCGCATTTCTATTTTTTTTTTTTTGCCTTTAATCGTCTGTTGTTTGCCTTTATTTCGTCTTTCCCTATTTTAAAGTTTTAGGCAAGTTTAAATCTAAGGAGCTTTATTAGTTGTGTGGATTTTCCTTGCAAAGAATTCCTGCTTCATTTTATCTGCTTTAATTATTGAAAATGTCGTCATGGGGTATTTCGCCTAGCTTTAATGATAAGATGGTTTATTATTTAGACCAAATGAATGAGTTGAATGCTGGGCAGTGTAGGAACATTGTTTGCTTATTGTGTCGAGGAGAGGGTCATGAATTGAAGGACTGTCCCAGTCTTTTCAAGCCTGACCGCCGCTCCTCCACTCAGGGCGACATTGTCCCTATCACTCCTTCTTTACCCATGGAGGCAATTGTGCCCTCTATCCCTGAGCCTGTTTTGTGCATGGATTCCTCACTCCCTGTGTATGGCTTCACTCCTAGTGATGATGATCACTCATCTATTAGCCAACAAGGAGAGGAATGGGAGCTCCTAGATGCACCTGAGCATGATGAGGAAAGTATTCTTTCCATCAGGGAGGCTTTAGCAGATCGTTTTACGGAGGAACCAAATCTTTGTGTTTTTCCAGTTTCTTTGCACGATTTTTCTACACACATTCTTTATGATCCTATCAAAGTAAAGGAGCGGGGTGATGCTTCGGACTCGGAGGATGCTCCGAGGTGGGTTGAGGAGGATACTCCTTCTGATGAGGAGGTTTGCACTTCCTCATGGGACGAGGAGGTCCAACTCACCACCGAGGCTCTTGAGTTCTTGGGTTCCCCTCGCCATGATACTTACGATGATGATAGTGATCTATCCTTGGATCCTGCTGGGAGTGAGACCGGGATCACTCCCCTGATGATTGATTATTTATGTCATTCTTCTCTTTTATTTCCTGACCCTCTTTCTTCATCTGAGCCTGTGCAGGTTGAGTCTTCACAGGTACATCAGGAGGACTTGGAGCTTTTTGCTCAAGTCAATGATGAGAGTATCCTCTCATGTGAGGAGGTTTATTCCCCCTCCTTTGAGGAAGCTCCACTCATTGCTTTTTCGTCCTGCCACCTTGCTGTTGACGATACCTTGCTAAGCAAGGATGTGTTTTGTGAGATGAGTGAGGACCAGGCCTCCTCCTTTTCTTACATTCTCTACCCTCTACCTGTGAGGAGCAGGTATCTTTATTTAGGTAGCGGGGTGACTGTTCTATCACCGTATCGGTACCCGCAACCGAAACGGATATTGGAACAGTTACCTGTGCATTTTCTCTTCCATAGGCCCATTAGCTAGGACCTTTATGTTTTCAAATAAGTCGTGCTGGGATGACAGTAACCCCAGTAGTTATCTTTCTTTTTCCTGAAATTTTATTTTGTCTAGTTTAGTTAGGTTTTGTTAAGGCTGTGAATACCTCGCTGCTGGTGCTGATTCTTGTTTGTGCGTAAACTGCACGGTGGATGGGCATTTTACTAAAATTTTGGCTGCTGGAAAATTCCTAATGCGCACGATCACTGGTCGTGCGCACTACTTATCGCGCACGACCACTGGTCGTGCGATCGGCCCAGATTTTTATAAAAAGCCCGTCCGCCCGAGCCTTTCACGCACGATCTAGGGCTTTCGTTTTTCGTCATCTGTGCGCCGTCTCCGCTGGGTTGCCGCCGATCGTGCGCCCTCCTTCCTTCCGGTGAGCCCACTTCCTATTCTCCTCTTTCTCCTTGCCCTCCTACCACCATGAGCTCCAGAGATCGCCAAAAGGTCTACCAACGCTCCGGCCGCTCTTCCGCCTCTCCTGCTCAGATCCTCACTAGGATGGCGACTTTTTCCAAGGATTCGCACACGCGGCGATTCAATTCTCTTAAGGAGAAGCCATTCCTATCACAGCATCTCGTGGATTGGAACGAGTTGAACTCTATCGGCGACAATGGGGAGTTGGGGGAGGCCGTCCGCCAACGCTATTATTTCGACCATTGGAGTGGGGTGTTCGAGTGCAATGACCTCGACTACCGGGAGCTTACCTTGGAGTTCCTTGCTACGTTTGAGTGGGATGTGTTGCCCTCCGGTCAACGTCTGGGAAAGTGCTCTTTCCGCATTTTGGGCAAGGTCTTCACTCTATCCTTGTCTGAGCTGGCGGTGCATGCTGGATTTTACACTGAAGCCGAGGCTGCGGCGATCCCTTTTCTGGATTTGGATGTCTCCTTCCCTGATGGCGTCACCCCGCGTGCTGCGTGGTGTGCTCTCACGGGTCGTGATGAAGAATATGTTGCCAGGAAAAGCAAATCTACCTGGATCGTCGCGCCTGCTCTCCGTTTCCTGCAGCACGTCCTTAGCCACTCTCTTGTCGCTCGTGCCCTTAGTCAGAACGTGGTGGGGTGGCAAGATCTGATCTCCCTCTATAGTATGGAATTTCGGCAGCCTTTGCATCTTGGCTACTTGCACGCTTTCTTCTTCCACCACGAGGCCACTTACGGTCTCACAGGTGCCATTGGTGGTGCCTACTATATTCCCCGCATCGCCAAAATCCTGGGGGTTTGGAGTCATCTGCCTCCGATGGTGCAGGTGACTGCGCCCTCCTTCATCACTCGGGCCACCATGGTGAGTTTCCATCTATTACGAGTCGTGGGGAAGAAGAGTAGTAGACGCTTTGTGGTCGTGATGCCGGGAGATGCGCCTAAGGAGAGGCAAGGCGACGAGGAGCACGGAGAGCCGGCTGAGCCGCCAAGTACTCACCGCGAGGTAGCCCTTCTGCAGCCGCGAAGGCATTCATTTCAGCAGGAGCGGAGAGCCAAGGAGGAGGGCAGTTCGTCAAGAGCACCGGAGGTGCCAAGTTTCGATCGGCGCCTCTCCGATCTGGAAGCGAACCAGTATTGGCTGACGGATTTCGGTTATCAGCAAGCATTGCGGGGAGGGTTAAATATTCCCCCACCTCCGGGTCGGGCCGCATCATCTTCCAGACCGCCGCCGTCCGTTGTTGTTCTAGATAGCGACAGTGACGACGAGTGATCTTTCTCCCTGCATGCGAGCTATTCTAAGCCTTGTTGGCTGTTTTCTCTTGTTGTTTTTTTTTAGGTCTTTTGTTGAGTCGTTCAAACTCCTCTTTTTTTTATTAACTGTAATAATGACATTTTGCTTGTGGATGCTCTTCTGGGCATAGTTTTTTGTTTCCAGCTTATTCTGTTCCCTTATTGTGTGTGCGAGTGCTTAATATTAATTGCAGGAACAGGTTCCCGCCCATGGGTGATAACCCAGATTTCTTGATTTTTAGTGCTCTCATATGTTTAGTTCAGTTTTTACTATTTTTGTTGTTCTAGTGTGTCACTTTCAGGTGGCCTTTGTTCCGTGTGATGGCGGATGCTGCGGACTGCTTTTGATCGTAAACGCCAATCGCCTGGTATGCTCATTTCTGAGCATGGGGTAACGCTTCCTCCCCTCTTTTAGCTTCAAATTTCTAGATATATTATTTAGCTTAAGTCTGGGGGAGCGGTTGTTGTTATCCACTGTGCACGAGTTGCACCGCATACTAGAAGGTTTATTCTTATTTATCTTATCATTATCGTTGTTTTCCATATTTCACACACCATTTCACCCACTTGAGTGCGCGCTTATCTTTTTGTTGTTGTTCCGTTGTAAACTATTTTGGTTGGAGTATGAAATAGGTTGTTAACGTAGGAATTATTATTTGGAGTGCGATGTTGACTCATGTAGTGTTCTAGTCACTTCGCATGTTATGGTAGAATTTGAGCAGAACTAGATTTTCTCTATGCATTTAATTTATGTTTAGTATTTCTGCGTAAATTTAGATTTAATATACTCAAGTGGTGAATTTGCATGAAATTGACGATAACCCGGTGTTGTGTGTGTGCGATTGCTAGTCGTGTGTTGCTCGAGTTGGGAGGAAGGTTTATCTTTCTCGTGGGCTAAGAACTTGCCCCAAGCGACTCTCGAAGCATGGGTGAGAGCTACTCGTTGAGTCAAGCATGATGTAGGCCACCCTTTGGCTAGTTTGAGCTTTGTTATTCCATGTCCATTTCATTCACCTTTGCAAGCCTATTTTGTGCCTACCAATCCTTTGTTCAGCTCCTCTTCATCCACCAAAGCCTGAAGCCTATCCCACGCCCGCAACCAAATTGTTTTTAACTGCGCTCATAATTCTAAACTTGTGTGGAGTGTGGAATCATTGTGTTATGATGGGAAAATAACGTCCATCTGCTGATTTTGAACCAACCGGGGGTTACATAAAAGAAGTAAAATATGCAAAAGAAAAAAAAAGAGTATTTTGAAAAAAAATCCTCCCGAGCTAAAAACAGAAAATCTGTTGGTATTTGTGAAGTAGGCCGTGTGCACACCTGGTTTTCATGATAAGTCTGGGGGTGTGTCACACGAGCATAGTTGTTGGTCTTGCGTGGTGCAGCGTTCCGTTAGCTCACTTGGGTTGCGTAGCCGCCGTGTTTAACTTTGAATATCATACCGTAACCTAAGCCCCGTTCTAATCCTATAAGCCCCACTGATTTGACTTGCGAGAGTGCTAGCGCCGTGGAGAGAGTGTGACCGGGCAAGCGTATTGTTCACGACGGTGATGGATTTTAGCGGAGTTATTCCTAAGCCCCGATCTTTTGCAACACCCGCCTCAGTGTCTCGTCACTTTCATACCGGGCATGATCGTCAAATTCTTCATAATTCACCAATTGAGTACATCTAAATCTTTAATTACGCTTTAATACTCTTGTAAATTATTTAGCATATTTAGAATCTCCTTCTACTAAATTCTCTACTTGCATGCGTATGTTACTTCGCACCGTACTCCTTTGTGTAATTCTCTATGTTAATTATCGTTTTCACGCTCCGCCGGATTCGTTTGCTCGGGACGCGCAAACAGTTAAGTCTGGGGGTGTGATGCGTCCTGATCATATACACATTTATGGACTCATCCGGGCCGTTATTTAGTCATTTCTCCGCACTTTAGCCTTGTTATAGTTTATATTTGATAATCCATGCTAGGTGCACATCTTGGCCCACTTTGGTGTGATTTTCGTGCTTTTTGTCTTTAGTAGTATTCTTGTGTTGTTAAGTGCCACTTTCAGTGGCTAGATCTGTGGTTATGCTGGAATAGGAGTCATGCAAGTGTTCCCGGTGCAATTCTGCACAGGAACACTGCACACGATCATCGGTTCTATTGCGCACGACCAGTGGTCGTGCGCCACTAATCGTGTGCACTTAGCCCTTTTTCACGAGTTCTGTTTGGTGCAGTGCGCAACGACCACCAACGCCAGTGCGCATGACCACCGGTCGTGCGCTACTGCTCGTGCGCACTTATCATTAAAATTCTGAGTTCTGTTTGCTGTAGTGCGCACGACCATCAACACCAGTGCGCACGACCACCGGTCGTGCGCCACTGGTCGTGCGAACATTATCTTCTATAAATTCCGTTTCTTGCAGGTTCTACCCAGACAGGAGCACGATCACAGGATTCTAGTGCGCACGACCACTGGTCGTGCGCCAATGACCGTGCGCGCTGTTTAATTCAGCGCCTATATAATGACCTGATCGCGAATTAGGTCGGAGATACGCATTTGGACTCCGTTCAGTCCGCCGTTTTCGCCATTTCCAGAGGTTTTTCACCCCCTAGCCCTCCTCCATCATCCAAGGGCTTGAAAGAAGAGATTCTACACTCACTTTGATCGCTAAGGAAGAAGTTCTTCGCACTAGACGTGACCAGATGGTAAATCGCTGGAGAAGACGGGTCCATTGGGAGGTGTGACAGCCCTCCTCTACCCCGGACGCAGTTGGGACCGAGCTAGGACGCGGATTGACAACCCGGTGCTTCCTACCGTGAATCTACAACGAGACTCCGGATTCGGTCGTATCTCTTGCCTTTTTCTTCTACTTATATGGTTGTATTTGTTTGTACTCTCTTTATCTTGATGATGAACGCTATGAACTATGTTAGTATTGTTAATTTCATATCTATGAAATCATTTTGTTCATTTGTGTTAATGAGGTGCGCCCCCATCGATTTTCCGCTCCACCACCATGTCCGGTGCCGCACTAGCAATTGCTAGTGGTGTGCTTGTCGAAGAGGTGCTTGCGACCCTCAATCCGTAAGCCTACTCGCCCATCCGGCCTTCGAAGCATGGCATCGCGGCCCGTATTCCACTCGCCTAACGAAGCAGCGCGCTCAAGGCCTGCATAGCTCGTTCCCGTTAGCCTTCACGTCCATCCGCCCTTTCGACGCAGCGCGCTCAAGGCCTGCCTAGTTTCCATCCCGCCGACCGAAGCATTGCATAGCGGCATTGCATAGGAGTAGGCGTAGTATTTACTTTTGTTTGCAAACCTCAAAGCCCCTTTCGTTCGCATTCCACCTACCGCCGGACTTCGATCTCAAGTCCTTCCTCGATAATAAACTCCACCTTACTGTGTTCCTCAAGAGACCGACACTCGGGGATTTTCCCCATTTTTATTACTTGCGCGACCGGTGCACTTGCCGACACGCATCAAAGACCCTCGAAATAGTAGACTTCTTCGAGGACTCCAACCCTGCTCCCCCGTGGATGCAAAAAAGACGACTGAACTATCCTTCATCGTTAGTGTACACGCACTCTCTTCCAAAGTGAAGACTACCAAAGAGACTGGCATCTTCCACTTCTTCACACTCCCAACTCACCTAAGCCATAATTTTCACCTTCTTCGTCTGCTCCTCAACCCTTTTTGCTATCAAATCCTGGAGTATCCCCTCCTTCAGGAACTTCTCAATCAGGAACCTGAGAGCTCTGCAATTCTCAATCTAATGGCCCCATTCTTTGTGATATTCATATTATAAAGTCGGGTTTCTAGACTGGATGTCATATTTGATTGGTGTTGGTTTCTTGAGGAAGGGTTGTTTCTGAAAAATTTCTAGCCCCTCATCTAATTGAGAGAGCAAGATTTGTGAAAGCATCTTGAGATTCATCAAACTGCTATCTAGGATGAGCAACTAGAGGGAGAGGAAGAAGAGCTGGAAGTTGAGCTGGAGCAGGCTGATGCCACTGGTCAAACTGTTGGTGATTGACAGATGGATGGTGGTGGCAAAAATTCCTTCCTCGGGGGGCTGGAGGCTGATAGTCCTGACGGGCTGGCTTCTAGAAATGCTGAGGAGCTGAAGAAGAACTGCTTGATCCTTGATAAGCCAAGCTGGAGAGATTGGAGACATATTCTGGATTGCAGATCTCTCCCTTGATGAACTTGTTGGCGACAACTATCATCTCTTGATAGGAATTTGTCTCTCTGGTTGTCAACATGAACTACAGCGGACCCTCTCGGAGGGCATTAATGAAAGCTACTTTATGCAGAATTGGACCAACATCTCTTATACTCAGAATATCTTACTGAAAATGTGCTACGAAGCGAGCTATAGTATCACTTTCACCCTGTCTGATCTTAAAGAGGGTTGCAGGGACACTCTTTCTCTTCTTTGAGGAAGCAAACCTCAGAAGAAGCTCTCTCCGCCGGTCTGCAAAACTGGAAATACACCTGGAGGGAAAGTTGAAGAACCACTCCCTAGCCTCACCTCCCAAAGAGAGGTTGTAAACAACTTGCAACGGAGGCCTTCAGTCAGAGTTCTCATCGATACTGCAGCTTCGAAATCCTGCAGGTGAGAGACTAGATCATCTCTACCAGTGAAGACTGGGAGCCGAGGTTCTCAGAACCCCACGGGAACTGGCTCCCACCTCACATGGTTGACAAAAGGAGATGGCTCCTACCAATGACAAGTTGGGGGATGAGCAACATCCTCCTGAATGTTCAAAGCTCGGGCTAGACTTCCATGGGTAGCTTCCTGGAAAAAGTCATGCCGAGCGACAAACTCCTCCCTCAAAGACTGTAGAGGAGCTGTAGGCTGAGGGGTTGAGCGGTCTTGCACGTGACCGCTGACGGGCAGATTGTCAATTAGTGTGGAGACCTCAGCGGTCTGTGGGATGAAACCCTGGGAGATAACCACCAAGGCCTGACTCATCATCTCTATCTGCTAAGTGATCTCTCATCGGGCTTTAGCAAACTCTTATCGGGTCCGCTCTAAATCCCATTCAAAATGAGACTCGAGGTATTTCGTGGTCGCGCTACCTGGACCTGAGGGACCACTGAAAGGCTGACTCTGTAACTCCCGGTCTGACATCCTAAGACTGTCGAGTTATCTGGTACGTCCTAATCTGAAGGTCGCTTGTTTGTCTGTTGGTACAAAAATTGTACCTCCACAACTTACACTGAATGAAAATGGGGGAAAATTGAGGAAGACCGATTACTAAGGTCCTAGAGTAGCTGAGGGGGATGTTGCTTGGCAGTGAGACCAGGAAAGGAACCTCAGGGAGGACAAAACCAAGACTGCTTAGGCTGATACTATGATCTAGACCCGAACCAAAACTGCTTTTTAGGGACCTCTGCCCCCTTATTTATACATGTGGAAGCCTACCTAAATGGGCAAACCTCAAAATTATGTGATTCCCAGGATATAAGAGAGACGGGATAGAGGAAAGAAGCTACCTTTTGTGCAAATATAAGTAAAGCTAAGGGCTCCAGACTGCGCGGTCTAACGATCTTGAATGGTCTTGACCGCTGAGAACTTGAAGATCTATTACCGAGGACAAGATAAGCGGTCTGGAAAAACTGAGATCGTCATGACCGCTGAGATCGGGTGAATTTCATCATGAGCACTCGAGATCACGAACTTCCCGGCAAAAATCCAGTATTGCAGGAGTCGTCATTCTTCATAGGTGCCATTTCCTTAGAAACGTCGAGTTAGCAAAGATTCGGTGTTGCGAGAACTCGAGAACTCGTCGTGATAGTTTAGAGCAAATGTAGGTTGTACTTTATTTCTAAACATATGACATATTTATATATGTCTTATTATAGAATGTGAAGGGGCATGTACCTGGGTTGGCCGACTTACTGTAATGATCTTAGAATCATCGGCTGTAATTGTAAGATCCAATATATTTGTTAAAAATAATATTTTTCTTTGATAGAAAGCTTCTTAATCCAGACTTATGCCAAGATCATATATTGTTCAACAACCACATTTACCTTTGGTTGGCCATTGGACAAAACTACAAGATAAAGATTAATATTCCTTAGGAACTCAAATGAATTTGGGTCCTAGGTTCTTGTTAGCCTTAACTACTATAAGCTTGACAACTAAACTATTGGCAGACTTCTCATACCTTGCACTAGGAATTGTTGGGTTGAACCAACAGTCTATAGCAAAGTGCCAAACATTGCCACAACACCAGCATTAAAATTTATTATACCTCCTTTTCTAAGTCACCTTCTGAATGGAGGGCTGGTGACTGGAAGAGCATGCAGCTTTACAACATGCATTTATACTAATCATGTGGTTGTGCATTGACTTGGGAGTTGGTTGCACAGTCAATGATTTTACTTTAGGAATAGGATTTTGAGGTAAAGCTTTTTTCCTTCTCTTTGGCTGATGGTTCTTGTGGAGAGACAACCTTTTGGAATACAGTTCTAGCTAGGGAAGTCTCTCGAACTTCCTTATTATAGCCTAGTCCTCCTCTATATTGAGTGGAGAAGCTATCTATAATAGGGAGAACAGTTTTGGGCATAGAAAAGTTAGCCACAATCCTTCTTTCTATGATAAGCATGTTTTCTAGAGACTTAATGGTCCTATCCTGAGCTTTAGATATCTTCCATAGTAGAATAAGCTCATTGGACAATCTAGTCACCTCCTTGGTCTTCTCATCTATTTTAGATCTGAATGGCTTGAGAATTCTTATATCCTCAGCTTGAGATTTGACCAACTTCTTGCTCTTCTTGAGAGAAGCCAAGTGATGTAGGAAAGGGTGTTTGGGTTCCCTCACTCGTGCGCGATCAATTTGATTACTCCCAACGCTTCCTAATCTCATACAAGCGTGAACGAACGCAGCCAACTCGCGGAATGATTTTATTCACGTTATTTATCATGCACGGCCACACCGCGAGGGAACGGAAGGAGGCTATGGGCCAGCTTCGCTCCCGGCTAAAAGGATCCAGACTATCCGGTCGAGCGGTTGTTGTTGTCCACCAAAGAGAGATCCTTCAAAAAGGTAATGATTTCGGAAACTGAAAATCTCCCCCCAACAAGAACAAAAGAGGATCGTCACTCCTCGTCGAATTAAAATGAAATCCAAGATCGAAATTCAAATCCAAAATAAAGAAAATCTGCGAGAAAATCAACGATTCAAAGATCATGTCACAGATCTAGACACCACAGAACTATCTAAGAAAGGAACCACACGAGTTGAGAGTTCGTTACCCCCTCGGAATCGTAGATCCGAGATGTTGGAATCTTAAAGATTGTTCATCCGCGGAGACCACCGGAGATGAGTCACTTGATGTAGAGAACGTTCGCCTTCGCCGCTTCCACCACGAACAAGTCCTTTGATCCAAATATGAGCCAAGAGATCTCCTTCCACAAGCCCTTGGTGGCTGGCCGAAATTCTTCAAGAGGGAGAGGGAGACTGTCGGCCTTGGAGGGAGAGGTTGATAGAAGGAGTGAGGAAGGGAGAAGGAGCCGAGAAGGGGGAGGAGGAGGAAGAGTGGCCGGCGGCCAAAGGGAGAGGGAGGAGCCTAGGGGCGGCGGCTAGGAGGAAGATGAGAGGGAGAAACTTCAGGGTTTGAAAAAGTTTATTTTCAATTTCATCAAATCTGAAATTAACATAGAGTTTGGCCTATTTAAAGGCTCACACACATACGGCGGCTAAACGCAGCCCAACTAATAAAAATTCTAATGGATGGCTAAACGCAGGCCACTAAATAAACAGTCCCAAATTAAACATACAACAGAACATGACAAAATGAGCATATAAATAACCAAAAAGGCTCCGGTAGGATCAATGGAGGATCCTCAACATCTTCAACAACATCTCTATCATCCTCGTCAAGTGGTGGTGGCTCATCTTGATCATACGATGGCGGATCTGGCAGTGGTGGAGGGTCCACAACGGAATCACCAACATCAGCATCATACGGTGGCAGATCTGGCAGTGGTGGAGGGTCCACAACGGTATCATCAACATCACCGTCGACCTCATCCCCCACAAAGTGTGGATCCATTTGGGGGTCTTCATCAACAGGGAGATGGAGAAGGACTGAGAGGAATGGATGGCCTCCATCAATCCTCCCCCACTTGAAAGGACTCATTACCGATGAGTCGGCATCGTGGAAAACTGGAAGGATTACAACCTAAGAATTCCTGTCAAGCACATAGTTGGTCTTTGGGACCTTGAAAGCATCATTAGATAACGAAGGAAAATATGCTAAAACATCAACGGACAACATACCTCCAGTGATAACCTTAGGAGAAAACAATCTACTACCATGCTCACCTCTCAACCCAATAGAATGATTAGTAGAACGTAACGGAAGGGGAGACAGTTTAAATGGTGGTAGAAAGCATGACGTAAAATTTGAAACATCAAAAATAGGGGGCAAACCCCACTCAGCAGAAACCTTCATATGAAAAGTACTCTTTCCTAAATTCAGTGAAATTCGAAAAGGTTTAGCGTTCGGACTCATGATGTCCTCTAAAGCGCCGGAAGGCCACCGTTCAGGGTTGAGACATACCATAGCTAAATCTCCCATTTTATGATGGGATGCTCTCTTTTGTGCGCTACACATAACGTGATAAGACCAAAATGGGTCGGCTAATGTAATATTCTCATGCTTGGGTTGGTTAGGAAAATTTGGAGCAATCACCAAGTTATTGATTAAATTTAAGGTCTTGTCCTCCATAGGAATGATGGTCTCACTAAATTGAATCGAAGGGTCCTTAGGTGGTAAAGGTTTTAAAATAAAAATTTTGCCCTCAAATTTAAGTTCAGAAATGTTAGCACTCCTTAATTGAGTGACGTCGCGTTCACAAAGACATGGGCGACCCGTAGAATATGGTAAGAAACCATTGGAAGGACCTCAAACCCAAACCACTCAGCATACTTCGAAGTGATTACGGGCTCCACACCATAATTCCAATCCGGGGTTGAAGTAGTAGTGGCCCAAGCAACCTTGAATGGATGAAAGTGCAAAGGGGAAGTTAACGCCATCTGGGTGTCCACAAGCGCAGAAACTATGTCCAAACAACTACCCATACCAAGTATAGGCCTGGACCACTTATCTTCCCCATTAAACGTCAAAGAAAAATTACTACCCTTAGTCCCATAATCGAAAACATGTGGAGCAAATAAGACTCGTCCCTTCACCATAACTACCACGCCATGTTCATCAATAACTCTAAACTCACCTTCAGATTTCTCGTCAACCTCCTGAATGATCTTGGGGTGTTCAACTGAAGGCATCATAAGGCTAAAGGGATCACGTAATGGTTGACTAATCGGGATAACCTCAGTCTCACATACTAAGTTAAGAGTGGTTGTTTCAGTGGGGACAATATTGTCCTTAGGAAGGCTTGGACTAACAGGGTCAACCATAGCTTTAACGATTAAGCTTAATGTGTTCGTTTCGGAGGGGCTAATACAGTCTATAGGCCGATTTTGACTAACCGGGACAACATCAGTCTTAACTATTACACTTAATGTTTTCTGTTCCTCAGGACTAGTTGTGCCCATGACAATCCTTCATAGGAAGGACATCACACCAAACGCGCTCAGAATAGACCTTGATGGCGAGGGGCACCAAACATCGCCTAGACACTAAACAGTGCTCTCGTCAGAACACACAAGCCGATAGGGACGGGGGTGCGGCTCGGTGGTCAAACACATCCTCGTGATAGCATTTTCAGAAACGACATTCATGCGGCAAATGCTGTCGACAACTAGTTTGCACCGCTTCTCACCGTGCTTAAAAAATTTCGAAAAATTTCTTGTTATGTCACGGTCAAACCTAAACACTCTTGCAACGGTGTCCCACCCTTTATCTAATGCTCGAGGTTCAGTGTAATAACTTTTATTAGTGCGGTGTGGCACTCCATCATGAGGAATAGTTGTTAGAGTTCGGGGGGTCTCTCTAGTCATCACGAGGAATAGTGGATCGAAAAATTTGAATTTTGAATGTGAATTTCAAAAAATTTGAATTTTGAATTTGAATTTTGAATTAGAATTTTGAATTTCAAAAATTTGAATTTTGAATTTGAATTTTGAATTTCAAAAATTTGAATTTTGAATTTGAATTTTGAATTTGAATTTTGAATTTGAATTGTGAATTTCAAAAATTTGAATTTTGAATTTGAATTGTGAATTTCAAAAATTTGAATTTTGAATTTGAATTTTGAATTTTAAAAATTTGAATTTTGAATTTGAATTTTTTATTTCAAAATTTTGAATTTTGAATTTGAATTATGAATTTCAAAAATTTGGATTTTGAATTTGAATTTCAAAAATTTGAATTTGAATTTCAAAATTTTGAATTTGACTTTCCAGAATTTAAAATATTATTTTTTTATTTTCCTGTAGAAAATAGTACGCAATTTTCCAACATTTTTTGTTTTTAATTTTCGCTGAAAAATATAAATTTTAAGGCCGCTATTCACAGATCAGAAATTTAGATCAAGCCAAAATTTACGAAGGATAATTTTATTCCCGCCTAATAACTAGGGTAAGTAAAATATTGTTTTGATTTTCTTACAAAAAATAATAAGTAGATTTACCAGAATTTGTTTTTTGAATTTCGCAGAAAAATGAGAATTTTAGGCTGCTATTCGCAGACCAACGAAATTTTATTTTTAATTTTTGAGCGCAAAATCGTGTGAAGATTGTGAGTGCTGGCATTCTACGACAACCTAAGGATTGCGTCAATTTAGAAATTGACACGAACCTATCTCTGATACCAAATTGATGTAGGAAAGGGTGTTTGGGTTCACTCACTCGTGCACGATCGATTTGATTACTCCCAACGCTTCCTAATCTCACACAAGCGTGAACGAACGCAGCCAACTCGAGGAATGATTTTATTCACGTTATTTATCACGCACAGGCAGCCGCACCATGAGGGAATGGAAGGAGGCTATGGGCCAACTTCGCTCCCAGCTAAAAGGATCCACACGATCCGGTCGAGCGGTTGTTGTTGTCTACCAAAGAGAGATCCTCTGAAAAGGTAAAGATTTCGGAAACGGAAAATCTCCCCCAACAAGAACAAAAGAGGATCGCCACTCCTCGTCGAATTAAAATGAAATCTAAGATCGAAATACAAATACAAAATAAAGAAAACCTGCGAGAAAATCAATGATTCAAAGATCACGTCACAGATCTAGCAACCAGAGAACTATCTAAGAAAGGAACCACATGAGTTGAGAGTTCATTACCCCCTCGGAATCATAGATCTAAGATGTTGGAATCCTAAAGATTGTTCGTCCGCAGAGACCACCGGAGATGAGTCACTTGATGTAGAGCGCGTTCGCCTTCGCCGCTTCCACCGCGAATAAGCCCTTTGAGCCAAATTCGAGCCAAGAGATCTCCTTCCACAAGCCCTTGGTGGATGGCCGAAATTCTTCAGGAGGGAGAGGGAGACGGTCAGCCTTGGAGGGAGAGGTTAAGAGAAGGAGTGAGGAAGGGAGAAGGAGCTGAGAAGGGGGGAGGAGGAGGAAGAGTGGCCGGCGACCAAAGGGAGAGGGAGGAGCCTAGGGGCGGCGGCTGGGAGGAAGATTAGAGTGAGAAACTTCAGGGTTTGGAAAAGTTTATTTTCAATTTCATCAAATCTGAAATTAACATAGAGTTTGGCCTATTTATAGGCTCACACACATACCTAAACGCATCCCAACTAATAAAAATTCTAATGGATGGCTAAACGCAGGCCACTAAATAAGCAGTCCCAAATTAAACATACAACAGAACATGACAAAATGAGCATATAAATAACTAAAAAGTCTCTGGTAGGATCTATGGCGGATCCTCAACATCTTCAACAACATCTCTATCATCCTCGTCAAGTGGTGGTGGATCATCTTGATCATGCGGTGGTGGATCTGGCAGTGGTGGAGGGTCCACAATGGTATCATCAACATCAGCATCATACGGTGGAGGATCTGGCAGTGGTGGAGGGTCCACAACGGTATCATCGACATCAGCATCATACGGTGGCGGATCTAGCAGTGGTGGAGGGTCCACAACGGTATCATCAACATCAACATCGACCTCATCCCTCACAAAGTGTGGGTCCATGTGGGGGTCTTCATTAATAGGGAGATGGAGAAGGACTGAGAGGAATGGATGGCCTCCATCACCAAGAGAATACCATATTGTTCCATTAGATCAGTATGGTCCTCAATGTTGCATGATAAGCAATCTTCTTCTTCACCATCAGATGAAGAGCAACCATCTGATGCACTCTTGCTCTTTTCAATTGATGTTGATAATGAAAATATGTGAGGAGTGCATACCTGAGCAAGATTAAAATTATCCTGATCTTCTTCATTAGATAGGGCAACAAGCCCATAGAACTCCTCATTCTCAGATTCACTGTCTGAGAGAGTCAGAGGTGATCTTATCCCCCCTCTAGCTATAGAGCAACCTTCATCCTCAGACTCACTATCTGAGAGAGTAATGGGTGCTCTTATTCCATTTACAGTTAGCCCCATATATGCTTTTTCTTCAGAGTATGAGGAGCAGCAACTGCTTTCACTTAGAGATCTGAATTTCTTGACATTAGATCTTCTTTCCTTCTTCATGGAGCTTAACTTTTGGTAGTTTTCTCCATGAGCCATGGTGATAACTTGACACACCCAAGGGCAGATCTGTTCAAGCTATTAATCTTTCTTTGAACAACCTCCCTCTAATACCATTTGTTAGTTTAGGGTGTTGTCTAATTACCTAGAGGGGGGTGAATAAGTGCTTTAATATTGTTTTGGTCTTTTAGAGTTTAAGACTTAATTAACTTGAGAAGACACAACCAGAAATCACATCACAGGAAGCACACCAATATTTATAGTGGTTCCCCAGTTTGGGTACTCCACTATCCCCTTTCACCTATCTAGAAGTATGCTAGATTCGGCCAACTCCTATTAACCTCAGATCACTTTCACAGATTTTACACCTCGGGCACAAAGGCCCTGCAGCACATGCACTCCAGGATCTATAACTTAGATTCTTCTAGGATCTTACCTCAAGTTCCAGGAACCCTACAACTCAGGCACTCCAGGCCTTATAACTCAGATCCTTATAGGATCCTACCTCAGATTCCAGGAACCCTACAAATCAGGCACTACAGGACCTATAACTCAGATCCTTCTAGGATCCTACCTCAGGTTCACACAGAACCCTACAACTCAGACTTGAAAAAGTCCTGTGGAAAATATATTGTTTTCAAAATTGAGGAACACTCAACACAACAAAAGATATTCTGGAGAGTTCTTTTGTAGCCTAATGCAGATGGCCTCTGGACCTGAAGAGAAAGCTTTAAGAAACCTTTCCTGATGCACAGAAGATTCTCTTGTATCCTTTTCTTTGATCTGGGACACAGCTTATCAATCGATGGTGCTTGACTGGGATTTAGAGAATTGAGAGCATGAGCGTATTGTTCTCACGAAATTGTTCCTTCTTCTCACAGCCGTTCTGTTGTTCTGATTTTATTCTCTATATCTTATTAGGGCAGACACTTTGTCTTTATATATGACAGGGCCTTCTAACTGTATATTCTGAAAACTCTTTAATGTTAGAAGCCCATTCCTTAATGGGATCCATTGATTGGTCCCTCAGACAACGACATTAAATGCGGACAGCGCATTTTGAAAAATCTCGGTCTGTCTCGATGATATGAGCAACATCTCGATGACAGAACATGTTGTCTCAACGATCCATGTGGGACTTAGAAAATTCGTCAAGACATCTTAATCTTCATCTGAGATAGATTTCTCAATGATATGGAATATCTCAGCTACATTTGCAGTCACGGCGACATGAAGTCTTCTCGCCAACATGAGATCTTCTCTTCGATAACGTCGAGATCATTCTGACTACTAGGAACACTTTAGCTGTAAACTATCTCCATGATCTCTAACTTAGTCTTCAAGACAATATATCTCCTTTACGATGATATGTCTTCTTAGCTAGATACTTATGAATTTTGAAGAACTTCAGCACGACAGTCTTTTAAATGATACCATCGTGTAATACATGTTGTCATGATGATAAATTGACTTAGTTGTTTCTTCTCATTATCACAATGATATTGTCGTGTGTACTTTATTGAGACAACGATATCGTCGTGTTATTCTTATTATCACGGCGATTATTGGTTGATTTCTTCTGCTATCTTCTATGAGTAATCTAAACAATATCATTGTTTGTACCTTGTTGACATGATAATATTTGTTGTAGTCATTTTTTGCTTGGTCTTAATACATTATACTTAGAATGTATGATATTTTAACCTGCTAATGTCACATCAAATGAACATCAAATACAAATTGTACTTATCATTGACTTGGGGACTTCTCCAAATCTGGAACATTGTGGGCAGTGTTCCCAACACATGGGTCTTTCATTAGGCTCTCTAAAAGATACCTAAAACTCATATCCCGCATTTAAAATGACCTTTCTCATGGAGTCATTCTCTGGCATGCATTCTAGGCTTAACATAAATGCAACGTTACAAATCAAGCATCACCGATCCGGGTTAATGGCCATGGGTTGGCTTTACACAAAATGCCTAAATCCATATGACTACCAGATTTCTACATGCAATAAATGTCGGGGATGGACACAATTAACCCTGAGTTCCAAAGAATTAAAAGGAATCCTACACTTCACTAATTAGTGAATGAGACAACCCTATGCAATCATAGAAAAGGGATGAAAGGACCAAAACACATCCTAAGACCTAGAAGAAGGATTGTTACTCTTGTCGGTCTCTTTGGCGCCCTGAGAATCCAAGATTTTAGTCGGATAGAAAGAACCACACTTGGTTTTTATCCATGGATATGGAAATGGTTCTCAATTTGGAGCTCCAGTAATTGCAGAATGAGTCCTTCTCGTCTTCCCCATTTTTCTTCTAGCTCGAGCTTGGAGAGAGAGAGTCGGTTGAACAGTGTCCTAATCTTTTTCTCCAAGTGCCTTTATATAGCATGGACCAAGACCCTAACATTAGGTTTAAAGCCCACGTGGAAATAGATGGCCACTATCCGTCAAAACAAACCAGACAAAAGGACGTCTGTGACTGTGTCGTCGAGTCACTCGACAATACAGATTTGTCTTTGTCATCGATGGTCACAACCCACATTTTCTCAACCTTTAATATATTATCAGAGCATGAGAAAATACGCATCATGATGTCACGTCGTGCAGGGGACAACTGCATACACTCAGGAAAGAACCTTCATCTCATACATTTCATGAAAATCATATATATTGTGATGAAAACATAGTTTAAGTTAAGGTTTTGATAACCGTGTCACTCAGTTCAGTGGATCAACTAGTCCACGAGTAAAAATATACATGTACGCAGCAGAAAAAATTTGGTTTTGATCATTTATCGACCTATGTGAGTATGAAGACTCAATAAGCAAGCTTAATGATATGCATATTCCACATTGTGTATAAGTACAAGGAGCTTTTATAAACTTTAAAATAGGGTGATATTTGACTAAAAAGATGTTATGAGTATGAGATGAGAACATTGCTCTTTCTATACTTGAAAATAACTAATGTGCATCCTAACATAAAACTTTCCCAGAGAGCAAGTAGGTAAAACAAATCAGCAAAAAAATAGCGTAGCAACGAGCAATTAGTCTAACATCTACCACAAAACATTGTGGGCATCAACATCTTAACACCAATCCAAAGAAACAACATGTATGTTTGAATAAAGGAAAACAACGAAACTACCTCTCCAACTCTAGCTACTAACTCCAAACCTGAAAACACCAACTCTAGCTGCTCAGCCCGCTACTGCTCCAAGCCTGAGGAATTCAAAAGAAAAGAATGCCTCAGCAAAAATGTACAAGTAGTAGAAAAAAAATCAAATAATCAACGAGCTAAGAGGGATACCAACCCAAAATAGGTTAGCTGAAGAAAAATCTCAGCATCCCAATCACAATACAAAAAAGTAAGAAGGAAACCACATGAGGTTAGATGTCTAAAACTTGCACTAAGAGCGATAAAGTTCTATGCTTTATTAATATTATGCATATTAGTTTATAAGAAAATAAAAGAGACTGATCAGCTCAAACACGTGAATCATTAACCCTGGTGAAAAAGGCGGTACTGAGGTGGTGGCCATTTTGTCCATCTCAACCATCAGACTAACCGTCTCAAAAAGGCACTGTGGTGGTGGCCACATTGTCCCACACAACCCAATAGTCCATAAAAACACAAGGCATAATGATTCACAAATAGACAAAAAGGTGGTAGTCCTTTATCCACTGCCAACCAATAGGACAAAAAGTAATAATATCAATATAATGCTAACCTGAAAAAAATATTACCCAAGACTTAACAAGGGAAGAAAAAGTCTAGAAATTTCTAAGTGAAAAGAGTCATACTCAACCAATTTGGCATTAAGCTTACTCGACGAATTTCACTAAACTTCACGAGAAGTCTCGACGAATTTTACTTGACTTCACGAGAAGTCTCGATGAATTTTACTTGACTTCACGAGAAGTCTCAACGAATTTTACTTGAGTTCACGAGAAGTTTCGGTAAATTTTACTTGACTTCACGAGAAGTCTCGACGAATTTTACTTGACTTCATGAGAAGTCTCGACGAATTTTACTTGACTTCACGAGAAGTCTCGACGAACTTTACTTAACTTCACGAGAAGTCTCGATGAATTTTACTTGACTTCACAAGAAGTCTCGACGAATTTTACTTGACATCACGAGAATTCTAGACGAATTTTACTTGACTACACGAGAAGTCTCGACAAATTTTACTTGACTTCACGAGAAGTCTCGATGAATTTTACTTGACTTCCCGAGAAGTCTCGACGAATTACACTTTTATTTTGACAGCAATTTCTTGACATCCTAGCTAACCTAAAATTGCTTCATTCAAAAGAGAAGAAAAGTAACAGGCAAGGGGAGAAGAAGGAAACCGCCACTTGCCTCCAAATCTCCCGATTTCTGGCCTCTAAAGCCCTCAACGTCAAGGACCGGTCAATAGAAACCCTCGACAACAAATTTCTAAAAGTTTTCGTACGAAAATGATAGTTAGGGTCACACACTCCAACACCAAAAATCCACAAAAATCAAAATACTCACCGTCAATGTATAGATCTCAGCGACAGCTTTCCGGATCTATGCTCCGATGAAGATTTCGTGAATCGAAACTCCCGCGGCTGCGATCAGAAGGCTCACGATCAAAAAACCACCACTCTCACTTTCGTGCCTGGCTCGGTTCTTCTTGGTGAGGAAGATGAGATATATTTATATAATAATAATAGTACTACTAATAATAATATAGATATTATATTATTATGAAGGGCTAAACGCACACCGATTCCAACAAAAATTGCATTGAAGGCGAATGTCCTCGCTACAAATCCAACGGCAGAGTCGAAATCAAAATACGGCCGAGTCGAAATCTAACGTAAAATTTTCCAATTCCGGGTAGTTCCAAAACTTGGTCAACTCGACCAAATAGATGTGAAAACGCAAATGACGGCGCACTATTAACTCTGCGTTAACGTAATGCCCTTCGTCATTATGACATCATCAAGAGGTTTAAAATAATTGCTGAAAATCCAGGGGCGTTATAGCCACTCCCCCTAAAAAGAAGTTTCGCACGAATACAAAAGATAAAAGCGAGTAACCAAAAGTTATCGGATGAAAACACTCACCAAGGAGAATTAGGAGAAAATCTGAGGATGAGATTCCCTCATAGAAGATTCCAGTTCCCAAGTCGCGCTCTCGACGTCTTGGTTTCGCCAAAGGACTTTGACCATAGGAATCGTATTCTTTCACAACACTCGATCCTAAGTCTCCAGAATACGAATAGGCTCTTCGACATAAGACAAATTATGTTGCAACTGGGGCTTAGAGTCAAGTACATGATGATCAATAAGCACGCACTTTCTCAACTGGCTCACATGAAACACATCATGAACACCTTGGAAAGTTGCAGGCAAATCCAGCATATAAGCTGACACTCTGATGCGGTCAACAACCTGAAAAGGTCCCACATACCGGGGATCCAACTTGTGGTTCCTTCCAAATCTCTTTACACCTAGCATTGGAGAAACCTTCAGAAAAACCATGTCCCCAACTGCGAACTCCAGTTCAACCCTTAGCTGATTCGCATACTTTTTGTGACGCTCTTGTGCAACAAGAAGCTTCTCATGTATATGTGTTACAGAAATACTCATTTCTTCCAAGGATTATGGACCCAACAATGGTCTCTCACCAACATAAGCCCAAAACAAGGTAGTTCTCCAATGCCTCCCATACAAAGCCTCAAAGGGGACCATCAGTAAACTCTCTTGAAACTATTATTATACTCAAACTCCATAAGTCTATGACGCTAGTCCTGTAACATCCCCCAAACAACTAGACCACTGGAGTGGTTTTGTCATGACAAGCTCATGACAAAACCCTAGGAAGCTTGAAGAGATCACCTGGCCTTAGGCTTAAAGGGGAAGAGCACCTTGGTCTGCAAATATCAATTTCTAGTTAACAAGCATAGGGTTGGACTTAAGGGCCTCACCTTGATCCTTTGACCCCCACCATAGCACACCTAACCCTTTAGGGGTTCCCTTAGATCACCAAGGACCCATTGGGGTCAACCAAAGTGGTCAAATTGACCAAAGTCAACCCTAACCCTAAATTGGTCAAAGTAGCCTAATTAGGGTCAATTGACCTTGCCCCTACCCTTATTAGGATATTAGGGACCTAATGGACTAAAAACCCCCATCATGGGGCCACCAAGTTGGCCAATTTGACCTAAGTCAACTCTAGCCCTATTTTGGTCAAATTGCCCTATTGTGGGTCAATTGGCCTCCACCTTGCCAAATTGAACCTACCTAGACCTTCCTAACCCTTAGGGGAGGCCAATGGGTAACTATCCAGCTATTGGGGTCAACCCAGATGGTCAAATTGACCAAAGTCAACCCCACCTTAAATTTAGGTCAAAATGGCCTATTTTGACATAATCAAGCCCAATCCACTTGGGCTAGGCCCAAGTGAGGTGGTACATTAGTCCTAAGGATGAAAAATTACATGGAATGCCACTAATTTTCTGGAAATGGTGACTAGGAGAGGGAGAGTCCTCATTTCCCCCAAAAATGGAGGAGAGAGAAAGAGAGAGGAAGGTGGCCATTCATGGCCAAAGGAGACCAAGGGCCACCCATTCCTCTACCAATTGCGTGGTACATCTCCCCTCTTCAGTTTGGAGTAGATAGACAGTCATTCCAGGCCATATGGGTGCTGAATTTCGTGGTTTTTCATGGTGGCCGAAAATGTGCTTTATGGCCATTAATGGTAGCAATCAAGGAGAGACCCTTCCTCTCCTCAAATTGCTCCATTTAAATGCTTTACCGGGCAGAGGGTAGGGTTTTCCCCCACTTACCTGAAGGAACCAACCATCTTGGTGTAGAAGTTTCATGGCATCCAAGAGCTTTCATGTGGCCATGGTGGATAGGAGATCGGCAAGGCAAATCCCCTCAATTTAGGTCTGATCCTCCCTCTCTCCCCTAATGCTAGATCCCCATCTATTTTGGGGATTGATTCGAGCCAAATCGGGCTCGAATCAAGCTCCCAAAAAGCTGCGTTTTGCATGCTTTTTCCCCCACAAAAACCCCTCCCTCCGGCCACCTTCGACCGGCCAACCACTTCTAATCGCCGGTCACCACCTCCACAAAAGTGGTGGTGGCATTGGCCGGCCGGGTCAGCGCTCAGGTGGCCGGGAAAGGGAGGAGGAAGATTACCCAGGATGGGATCATCTCATCCTTTGGCTGAAGGAAGAAGAAGGGCAGCCACCGTCTGATTGCGCCAAGATCTGTGCTCAGATCTTTTTATTTGATTTTTATAATATGTGTATTATTGTCACACTTTATGTTGTACCTTGTTTTAATTATTAAAAATAGTAGAGACCATCAAAGGAAAAAGTGCTCAACACCAATATTGTAGCCCTTGGTGTGTAGATTAAGAAAAAATTTGTTTCAGCCCAAAAGGAGTACTATAGCTCCATGTAGGGTCATTTTGGTGGGACTGGTCCCAAGGGTAGGGCAGCCACTATTTCTTGAAAATATTTTGCTTGGTAAATGATACTGCCTTGAAATTTGGAACATAGTCTATTTACACCTACACACACATCATATCCAAAAATGGGAATTTTAGGAGAACATGTTTATAAGGTTTTTGTAATAATTTCATAAGTCAAATATTAATTAATTATTAGGTCAAATGACCTCCAATACCCTCCAAATTTTGGTGGGTACTTCTTATGGTTATCACAAGACCCTGGTAAAAATCTCAGCCCAATTGGGACTGATTTGTTTGGGTAATTTGTCCACCCAAGTTGGGTCAAATTAGGTCAAAGTTATGGCATAGTGTTTATCTTGGGGTATTGTGGTCAGAACTCATCACCATGAGTTGAAACCTTGGCCACTGGTTTAGGATCACCTAAAACACCTTCATGAGTAAGATGGGGTGGTGTAGAGGTGGATATGCCCTAGAACCCTAGTCTTACCCCTTGGGGTGCATATAGAGCTTTGTGAAGGACATGTGGTCAAAACCTGCAGAATGGCCATGGAACCTAGGAGCTATGTTCGTGGTATGTATTTATGCCCTAGATAATTTTGAGAGAATTTTAGGAGGACTTATTCCCCCTAAATTAGGTCATAACCCCTCTAGGTAAACATCTTGTAAGAGATATTTACATGCATTGATGATCTTGGATGAAGATGAAATCATGGTAGTGCCTTTATAATCATATTATAGACCTCTGGTATTTTTTGTGAAATTTATTAGATGATTTAACCAGTACTTCATTTACAAGGCACCTATTTTTGTCTTATGCTTAAGAAAAATAATTGAGGGTCCAATACTCTTTGATAAATTATGCAAATTGGTGATAGGACATTTCAGGGCACTAGAAAGCTCTGTGAATTTTTATATAATTTTTTGGAGACTTTTGTATGTAGGCTACTTCACAACTTAACCTAATTGAGTTTTGCTTAAAGAATTTTTTTAAGTGAGAAAATGATTTCCATAAATTATGCAATTTAGTCAGTAGACTTTTCTAATGAATACAAAAGTCTGGTAATTTTCCCATAATTTTGGTGTAAGTATTTTTGGTGGTTCTTTCATAAATCTACAAATTTGGATATAAGTTAAATATTAAAAGTAGAGTACATTTCCTTATTGTAAAATTGTGATATTCAGTATTTACTGTATTTTTGGCATGATAGATTTATCTTGATTTTATGGGGGCCATATCATAAGAATAGACTACACTTCATGTTCAATTTCATACTTGGCCAATGTTGAGAAAATTAAAAATAAATGCCAAATAAATAAGGAAAAATATGATTCTCTGGATTTAGTCTTATAATATCATGATAGTCTTTTGGTAAATATGTTGAGTCAGTTGGGTGAATATTTGAAGTACTTCTACTTATAAGCTTCATATAGTTAGTTTGGTCTGCGTATAGTAAAACTGTGAAACTTAGGTATTTAGTGGCCTACTAGGTGGAAATGATGTGCAGATGGTGCACATAGGTTGGGTAAATAGTTGGAAGTCCACCCAAGGAAAAGTATGTGATGAGTGTGTACTTGGTGGGTTAATGGTAAGGCTGTGCTAGAGATGGACGAAAGAGCGTCTTTCCCCTAGTGTGTCATAAAGCACTTAATTCTAACTCAAGTGAAATGGTAAGAGGGGAATTCTTAAGAGTAGATACCAATAACAGTAAGTGTCTTGAGAAAGGGAGCCTTGGTGTCATCCCATTATAGCTCCTAGTACCGCAGTGAGACCCTTACAGGGTAACCCTCGGGAAGTCCAAGATTAACCATAAGTCGTAGGAGTAAGATGTTGCTCAAGATTAATTAATAACTCACTCACCCACACCCCGAGGTCATGGGAGTTTAGTTGGTTTGGTACCCGGAGCAGTAGGCTCGGTGGTGGTTGGTGCGGATTATTGATCTGGTGAGTTTGTGACTCAAATTAGTTCTTGGTCGGGCAAGTTAAGCCCAGGTGGTTAATGGTTTGGAGATTGTAGATAGTTTGTGACAATGCATATGCATAAGGTGGTGGGTCCTTAGTGTCGACGGTCGTTGCACCGACGTTGATACTTGGGCTCGGCAAGTGTGGAATTTGCACTTAGCCATAAAAGTTTGGTGGTCCATCCAGTAAGAGTACACAGATGCTTCGTGGTTTTGTGTTGTGGCGTACGATAGGTCTAGGTTAGGTAGTGCAAATACTAACATAGAGGTGGGCGAGGACCAACCCACCGCTTCCGTTTGCTACTACGGGAGTATCCTGGGAGTCTTGCTAGCTCCAAAAAGGGGGAACTAAAGGTCTGTGCGCAAAGAGTCATAGTGTGTGAGTTGCACTTTTGTGAACATAACATTTAACAGCATACCTTGCATGACATAGCATAAACATTGCATACCCCTACCCCTATCGAATAAGTCGGTTATGGGACTTCTTATACGATAGGCCCTGCTAAACGACCCCTTGATCTATAGGTTTGTGTGGGCATTCCTATAAATCAATGGTTACTTTCAATTATATACATGTCTTTACTTACTGCACTTTACTTATTCTTTACCTGCTTTTACTATGCTCTTTTACTGCTTCAATTATATATATACATGTGTAGTATAGACATTCCATGTACCCCTATCACCTGCTATTGTTATACCCCTTGTTGTCCTCCGGTTCATCCTTCCCACTCGGTGCCTAGGAGTCACCAGGGGAGGGGTGGGGGATTGGCTTAGTCTTTTGACTAACGGTCGGTGGACCTTATCATTTTAGGAGACCACGGAGACAGAGCAACACTAGAGACCGGTGTACATGGAGGCGGGGCAGTCTAGCACAGGAGCACCAGTGTCGGGATCCGTGAGTGTTACTACTAGTTGATTTGCTTCCGCGAGTGTTTATGTAGTGAGGATTTGATGTACAGGGCATGAGCCCTTTATTACTTCTGTCTTTGATTTCTGTTATGATTATGTGGACATCTCTTTATGTTAGTTTATTTATATGTGATGTGGACTTGGCTTCTATAAGTTTGGTTAAGCATAACTTCTTTGTGATCGATAAGGCCGGCAGTATCGGCGTTTTGTAGTGTAGATATTCCCGAGTGAGGGTGTCACCGTGAAACGCCAATTCTGGGCATAAGACCTCGGAGTTGAAAAAGAAAAAAAATGGGGTCTTACTAAGTGGTATCAGAGCTGTTGGATCGGTCGGTGCCCTTAGAGGGGGGGTGAATAAGGGTTTTCAAAAACTTTAGATTATATTTAGAAAAACTTCGGAATATTGCAAGATTAATAAAGAGACATCAAGTAAAACAATAATAAAGAGATATGCTTTATTAATATCAAATAATGTTTTACAAAACTTGATTTCGATGACGCTAGAAATCGGAGGCGACTAATAAAAATTCTTTTTCGTTTTCTATACCGACTCGTATCCCCACGAACCGGTTGGCTTTAGCCGATCTCTCCCCAGATACGGCCTCAAGCCGCTCTAGCCAATCTATCCCCAGAAAGGCCTCGAGCACCCCCTAGACCTAACCTAGATCTAGTCGCCAACACGAGGCGAATTTCAACCCTAAGTCCTACCCCAGACCTAGTCGCCAACACGAGGCGATTTCACTACCGTTTACAGAAAAGATATGAAATGAAAAGACAATAATATAATAACTCACTCTATGTGGATCTCTTGGAGAAGTGGATGAAGGCCCACAGAGTATGATCGTAGTCGATGCAGCCTTTCGTCATGATGATGACGCGTGTTGAAATCTTCTCCACGGATCTCCTTAAGGCTTTATGGAATTGTGGGAGTATCGCTCTGAATCTTCCTCTCTGTGCTGTGGCACGAAGCTCTGGAGTTTGGGATTGGAGGAGGATGAAGAATTCGGAGCCAAAGCATCCAATTTATAGCCTTCACGCTACCGCCGGCACTAGCGCTACCGCCGGCGCTAGCCCGGATTAGGAATGATCTTGTGCGGCCGAATCTCCCATCCGTGGCATCAATTTGCTCTATGCCTCTTGTGCGCCATACTATCGCCAGCGCTAGTAGCTACCGCCGGGCGCTAGCTCCTTCTAAAAATGCCGCCGGAATCGAGCTAATCAATGCTAGCGCCGGGCGCTATCGCTACCGCCGGCGCTAGTGAGCTTGTTCAAATTTTGGCCTCAATTTTGGGGGCAGACATCATGAGTACTCCTTGAGTCATGTGGACTATGTTAACCTGCACACTTGAACACACAAGATCAAATACACATAGGATTTGTTATTCTCAAACCTAGGAGATGCGGAAGACCGTGTTCCAACAAACTCCCCCTTTTGATAATAACAAATCCATTAATGATAAATCAAAGCATTAATAAATAAGCATGATGAGACTATACTTGTGTGTGTGTGAGAGTGATGACTTTAGGATGATTATTGATTTTAGCATTTAGAATTGCTCCCCCTAAATATATGCTCCCCCTATGTGAATGATCCCTTAATATGTATGCTATCAACTGAATTTGTCATGTTGGGTTTATGATAGCGGGTTACATTTATCATTGTTAGTTCTCCCCCTTTTGCGTTTTATCATGTTAGATCTCCCCCTTTGTTATTAGCAAAAGTGGGTAGGGAAACAAAGCACTAAAAAATGTGTAAATAAAAGAGAATGCATGATCGAGCTTTTTAAGTAAATGATAAGGAGTTTTAGACTTGTCTTTCATTGAAAATGATCAGAGTTATGACTTATTTTATACCTTTTGTTTGTAGTTCTCCCCCTTTTATATATCACAGTTTAAGCAAAAAATAATGATTTCCCCTTTAAATAAGAGTTTTAAGCCTAAAAACAATCATGATTTCCAAGTAACCAATCTACCCAGATAATATGTCAACACCCTAGCCCCGTACTAAGTGACGGATGGGCATGAGGAGCTGCAAACATGCCGTAGGTTGGGGTGTTAATCCCATATACAAACACTAGACAAAAACTTAACCTAGCACTCTTTTCCCCAGTGCCTCGCAAGGCCCCACTGGAACCCTCCCCGGTTAAGGACAAGACATGACTAGAGATAAGGTTATCTAATGTCTACAACCCTATGCCCCCGCTATAGTGAGAAATGAAGTCATGGATAACAATTATTGGAAACATTAAGCATTTAAATCTAATGGGAAATATCATAGCATATGGGTTTATATTTTTATTTGAATTTTTGAAATAAAACTCACATAGCTATATTGAAATTCATGAATGAATCAGAGTTTGAGTATTGCGGAAGATTTCGAAAAAGAAACATCATAATACTAAATAAGAGTTTAAGTTAAAAAAGAGATATTTTATAAGCAATATTTCACTTGTTGGAGGAGTGTTTAGAATAGAAATAGATCAGAGTTATAAGCAAAAAAAATTCAACCAATATAAAGTTTACCAAGCAAGTCTACCACTTGTTGCAAAAAAGGAATTTGAAGATTCAAGTGATGATGCACACAAGATGAAGGATTTTAAATAAGTATTAAAGTGCAAGGTAAAACAATTATATGGTTATGATGCGGAAGACATATAGAAGTACAAAAAACATCTTATGGTAATCAATGATGGTTCATAAAAAGATATATGAGTTCAATTTCAAAAAGAAGATGTTTTTGTAAATCATTTTGCATTTAAAATTTTTGTTTTGACAATACAGTAACAAAGCATGAAATAATCTTATCAAAAAGAGATTACTACAATGTTACTTTAATTCACAATTTCAAAACATACCAAACATTGTAGAAAGCATGCTAGGTTATCTAGTGCATTTCATAAATAAAGAGTAGTATAGAATTAGCATTAGGATCCAATACTCATGAGAAGAAGTGTTATGGAAGATAATGATGTGCATAAAAGTGTATTTTGAATAGAGTAAACAAATCTTTTAATCAAAAATACAAGTAATATGTAAAGTAAAGAGCACAATAAAACACAAATAATTTTACTTCCACTCACTTCAATGCACAAAGAAAAATGTACAACTACCAAGGTGCTCTGCACACACAATGCTCATCAAGACTTATCAGGGTGCAAAGTAGTGCTTGGGGGATCACATAGTTTATTCTTCAAGATTGATTTTTATTGTGATCCGGTGTACTTAAGAATAAGTGGTTTTATTTTGAAAGAAATTTATGGTTTGCACAAGATACTTTATTATTCTTTCCAAGGTGCTCAACCTCACAACGCTTATTAAGACTTATCAGGAGGTTCAAGTAGTGCTTGGTGGAGTTATCTTTGTCACTTTATTTTATGATTTTGTTTTGTACAAAGTTCTCCGAATACACTTGTTTTGCAAACCAATATAATTTATGAAAAAGATAACCACTTTTCTTAACTTTTAAAAGTGCAAATAAAGGAGTGTAGGTAAGATACTTGTGCAATTTTAATTCATTGTACTAATACATAAACATACATAAGCATTCTTAAATTAAACCTTATGTAGACAATGCCAAAAAGTGAGTGAATATCTATCATTATCAAACATAAAACATTTCTCATACTTAGAGGCATGCTAAGCTTGATCCTACACAACCTTTAACATATAATTGATGCACATATTAATAGATATATCTAAGCATGATGAAAATAATGTTCAAAGTAGTTTGAGATGATAAATCGCAACATTATAGAAGTACTAAATAATATATTAAATCATGCTTGATTTTTACAATAAAGTCCATACAGTATTTTTTGAAAAATAATTTTTTTAAAAGTTTGAACTTATAAAATTGATCTTGGACTTCCCGAGGACTACCTTGTAAGAGGTTCGCCCAGTACTAGGTGATATGATGGGATGATAGCCCAATCACCCTTTCGTAAGATACAAGTAAAAAGTTAAGTTCAAAAACTGATTTTTGATAAAAAAAAAATTTGTTTTATATTTTTGTATTTGATTTTTGCTTTAGGAAATAGAATTTAAACAAATGACAAAAAAAACAAAAGACAGAACATATTTTTTTTTGTAATTTGGATTTTATATTTTTGTATTTGATTTTTCAAAAATAAAATAAAATCTGAAGTGCAAAACTAAATAGTACATATAGATTAGTATATTTTTAGGGATTTTTCAAAATTTTAAAATTATAGAAAAACGAACCTCGACGCTAGCGCCGGCGCTAGCGCTAGCGAGGGAAACAGTAAGTGATTTTTTAGGGTTTTAAAAATTTTGATGCTTGAACTTGATTAGGTGTCCCATTATTAGTTTCATGCTGAATTTTCAGATTTTTCAGAGATGTTTAGATAGTGCAAATTGCATGAAACATTTAGCGATTTTCTTATATGACTAGACTACCTAACCATCGCATGAGACATATTTTCTTATATCTTTATTATGATATTTCAAAGGCTTGTGTTTACCAAAATAATGTAAACTGAAAATAGATAGAGAATGTAAACACAAGACATCATGTTTGAATCAGCCAAATAATACATGTTCTAATGATTAATCCATAAACTATGTGATTGATGGAATTTTAGTATTCAATTATGATTTCAAATCACATAGTTGTCATAAAATATGAATAACATCATAAATGTTGTACCTAGCATAGATATATAAGCATAGACCAACACGAGATGCTAGGATGATGAGTTTGGATGCAATGTTAAACATAGGATTAATCATGTATTTTGTGAAAAATATTTCTCTTCATTATAAAGGCTATCATAATCAACAAAATAAGATCAATGCATTTTGCATTTTAATTTTTAGCCTAAGCCCTTTAATAAACCATTTAAATCCATTAAAGTAATATCATTAGTCTTGACAATAATTTTAATTTACAATTTATAATTCAAGACATTTAAAAAGTAATGGATTTAGAAGGTAAAAATAAAAATGATAAGTAGATCACTAAAAAATGATATGACTTTTATTCAATTTTATTCAATTTGATTCATTTATGAATTATGGTTTAATTTATGAAAGTCATATTACAAGATATATAAAGTGATCATATCATGATGGTTTTAAGAAAAAAAAACAAAAGAAAATAAACAAAAAGAAAGTTTAAGCACCTCATGAAGTAGGGAAATGATATTTCATTTTAATTGATTTCTACTTCATGCAAATGATGGGATACTAATGAATAAGATATTTAGGTATCCAAAGAGGACCGGGTGTGACGGTTCCTTTGGGTACCCAAATACATCGTGTTTGCTTTTGGGGAGATAGTGACGAGTGGACCTTTTCTTTTGACATTAGAGTGTTATTCTTAAGAATGGGTCTCCATTCATACCTTGGATAAACATTATTTTTAGTTCTCAATTTTCCATAATCATTTACTTGAATATTTGGATAAAAGTGATTTTTGAAAGGAAATTTGTTTGCATTTAATTTTAGGTTGGGAGAAGCATGGTTTTGTAAATAATGATGATTTTGATTTACAAATCCTTTATGTTCCTTACTCCCATTATTAAACTTTGTTATGATATTCATATTCTCATTCAACTTGTCTTTAGATATAGTTTGATATTGTGAATTTGTATTTACAATTTTCATAAGCAAGTTGATTTTTTATTTTAATTCATCATTCTTGATCTTTAAACTATGTCTAGCTTTATTATAATTGATTGTGCTATTTTTAAGAGTGGTAACAATTGAGTCAATATGTTTTTCATATTTATCCCTATACTCATCAAATGTTCCATCCATCTCTTTTATTTCAATTTCATAGTCCTTACACTTAGCACAATTAATTTTTAAAGATGAATTTTCTAAACATAATTTTTCATTTTGTTCTCTTATAAAAATAATTTCTTTTTCAAGTTCCTTAAATTTTTCTTTAATATCATTACAATCAAGACAAGATTTTGTATTTTCAATTGAAGTGACATGAGTAAAGCTAGATAAACCAGATTTTGATACTACTTTAACTTTTGCTTTTAAATTTTTATTTTCTAAGCGCAATAGTTTATTAGCATTCTTTAATTTCTTAATTTTGCGCTTAGTATTTTGTAACAATTGTAATGAAGAGATAGAAGTACAAAAGATAGAATTTGATTTCCTTACATTGCTTTTGGATGAGGGAGGATTTGAACATATTGTTCCTTTGTCTTCTTCTTGGCACTCCTCTTCCAAAAGTAAGATTTCTTCTTCTTTTTCTCTTGGTGTATTGTTCTCCTTTTCTATTTCAATATTCTCCATGGCTTCGCTCTGAGAGAGATCTTCTTGAATGATAATGGATGCATGTACGTTCTTTTCCTCCTGTGTTTGTTCCATACCTGCGAGAGGAAGATCATACATTTCTTCAAGAAATTTCCATACTTTATAAGCACTAGAAAAGCAATACACAAATTTGAAAACTTCATTTGAGAGACCACAAAATAGATAATGTTTAGCTTTTGCATCTAAATGAAGTTCCTTTTTATTTGATTCATCCACACGTCTTATAATTGCTAAGTTCCATACTTCGATATCTAAAGTTTTAATAAATTTTTCCATTAAAATTTTCCATCCTTTATAATTTGTTCCTTCAAATAAAGGTGGTGCAAGTGATTTTTCCTCTTCACAAAAATCTCCCCCACTAGTAGAAGCGAGATCATGAGACGCCATTATTCCCGGTTGTTAAGCCAATTGGAATAAAACCTCTCTGATACCACTTGTTGGATCGGTCGGCGCCCTTAGAGGGGGGGTGAATAAGGGTTTTCAAAAACTTTAGATTATATTTAGAAAAACTTCGGAATATTGCAAGATTAATAAAGAGACATCAAGTAAAACAATAATAAAGAGATAAGCTTTATTAATATCAAATAATGTTTTACAAAACTTGATTTCTATGACGCTAGAAATCGGAGGCGACTAATAAAAATTCTTTTTTGTTTTCTATACCGACTCATATCCCCACGAACCGGATGGCTTTAGCCGATCTCTCCCCAGATACGGCCTCAAGCCGCTCTAGCCGATCTATCCCCAGAAAGGCCTCGAGCACCCCCTTGACCTAACCTAGATCTAGTCGCCAACACGAGGTGAATTTCAACCGTAAGTCCTACCCCAGACCTAGTCGCCAACACGAGGCGATTTCACTACCGTTTACAGAAAAGATATGAAATGAAAAGACAATAATATAAAAACTCCCTCTATGTGGATCTCTTGGAGAAGTGGACGAAGGCCCGCAGAGTATGATCGTAGTCGATGCAGCCTTTTGTCACGATGATGATGCGTGTTGAAATCTTCTCCACGGATCTCCTTAAGGCTTTATGGAATTGTGGGAGTATCGCTCTGAATCTTCCTCTCTCTGCTATGGCACGAAGCTCTGGAGTTTGGGATTGGAGGAGGATGAAGAATTCGGAGCCAAAGCATCCAATTTATAGCCTTCACGCTACCATCGGCGCTAGCGCTACCGCCGGCGCTAGCCCGGATTAGGAATGATCTTGCGCGGCCGAATCTCCCATTCGTAGCAAGAATTTTCTCTATGCCTCTTGTGCGCCATACTACCGCAAGCGCTAGTAGCTACCGTCGGGCGCTAGCTCCTTCTAAAAATGCCACCGGAATCAAGCTAATCAATGCTAGCGCCGGGCGCTATCGCTACCGCCGGCGCTAGTGAGCTTGTTTGAATTTTGGCCTCAATTTTGGGGGCAGACATCATGAGTACTCCTTGAGTCATGTGGACTATGTTAACCTGCACACTAGAACACACAAGATCAAATACACATAGGATTTGTTATTCTCAAACCTAGGAGATGCGGAAGACCGTGTTCCAACAAGTGCAACCTTCGATCCGAAGAAAAGAAGTCCACAAACCCTGGGCCACCCCGCGCGAGTTTAGTTTGAGGACAAACAAAGCAGCGGAATAAATGGTGTGCCCATATGGGAAAATCACATGAAAAAGTCCACGTTTAACTGAACCTCTTAGCAAGTTTTCTTTTGTAGCCTGCGGCGAACCCTGCCCCCAGCAGGGAATACCTCTGGCTACAAAGATTTCTTTAGATAGTCCTTTAGTCAACGAGTTAGATTTAAACTCCACTAGGACACATGACTTACCATGACAATTTATACCATGCCCTAGTCTGAAATAGACCGTAGGTATAAATTTTATTAAGGTACGAGGATACCCCAAAGATGCTAGAGAAAGAGAGACTGACACATAAGCAGAATGGTATGGGATTCGTAAACTCAACCCTCGTATTAGTGACATGATTATATTGAGACAACCACCACGACAAACACCGAGGGTCAGATGAGAATTCAAGTTCAGAAGAGACCTGTTTGGGATTGGGACACAAGATGACCCGGATAAGGTTGTCGTAAAGGGGACCTTGAAGAGTCTAAAGTATAGAGTATACCAATGAGCCTCAAGATAGAACCCCAATTCTAAGGTTGTGTGCCCTAAGAATTGTTTGCAAACATGGGACGAATATAACTTGGTGATATTGAAGATACTCAGCCCAAAATAGATAGTGGCTTATCTTTTGTTTATTGGGGCTTATCTTTTGTTTATTGGGGCTGACCTTTTGTTTATTGGGCAAATTAGTTACTGACTTGTGTTCCATTGGATCTAATTTAGAAGATGTTGCGTCGTAAACATAGTGATTTTGAGGTCGATCTTATTCAACGTTACGCAGGGAAAGATGAGATGGTGTAACAGTAGGTCTGGAATGATGATCTGTAGTATTAGCAAGATAATGAAAGGACATCGTAGATCGAGCAACGACTTGACCTTAGTTGAAGCATTAGAAATGAAAAGTCGCCAGGATTAATCACTTAGGGATGTCGATGTCCTAGTCTAGATGTTGAGGACGGAAATTAGACCATACCAGTTGTAGTTATATCCGAACGTTCTTGAGGTTTGGGGCATTCGGAAGTGATCAACTTATGAGTTGTTAAAAATCACGCCCTATCATGGCAGAAGATTTTAACTACAATAATAGCCCTTATACCTTGGGAGCTATGATGACGGATAACTAGTTATCTTAGATGATAACTTATTAGATTTAGAAACTAGTGTTTGAGGTTACTATGATAAGAACGATCTATGTTTATCTGACTTTGGACCGTCCGAAAGTGATCGATACTAGCATATGTGGAAGTAATAGGAATTTGGTGAAATAATCATGATGATATTTCTTTGATGAAATTGACTTGTGAAAAATCTTAGGGTTTCAAAAGATTTTACCCGTATACCTTATGAATCAAACTCGACATAGAAAGTGATTGGGAGTCATCTTATAAACATTAATACTAATAAAGATTGGTTAACATATACTTATAAGGTTCAAAAGTGCACCCCCTTAAAACTTAAGGATGATTGGGATGCCTGATGATCTGATCAATTCCACCAGTTGTAAGAACTGGATAAGTCGTGTGGAGTGGAGAAGATTGATCACTCGAACGTGCTTTCTATTATATACATGTCTTTACTTACTGCACTTTACTTATTCTTTACATGCTTTTACTATGCTCTTTAACTGCTTCAATTATATATATATATATACATGTGTAGTGTAGACATTCCCTGTACCCCTGTCACCTGCTATTGTTATACCCCTTGTTGTCCTCTGCTTCATCCTTCCCGCTCGGTGCCTAGGAGTCACCGGGTGAGGGATGGGGGATTGTCTTAGTCTTTTTACTAACGGTCGGTGCACCTTATCAAGTTAGGAGACCACGGAGATGGAGCAGCACCAGAGGCCGGTGTAGATGGAGGCAGGGCCGTCTAGCATAGAAGCACCATTGTCGGGATCCGTGAGTGTTACTACTAGTTGATTTGCTTCCGCGAGTGTTTATGTAGTGAGTATTTGATGTACAGGGCATGAGCCCTTTATTACTTCTATCTTTGATTTCTGTTATGATTATGTGGACATCTCTTTATGATAGTTTATTTATATGTGATGTGGACTTGGCTTCTATAAGTCTGTTTAAGATTAACTTCTTTGTGATCGGTAAGGCCGGCAGGATCGGCGTTTTGTAGTGTCGACCTTCCCGAGTGAGGGTGTCACCGTGAAACTGCAATTCTGGGCATAAGACCCCGGAGTTGAAAAAGAAAAAACAAGGGGTCTTACAAAGTGGTATCAGAGCAAACTTTGATCAGAAGAAAAGAAGTCCACAAACCCTAGGCCACCCCGCGTGAGTTTAGTTTGAGGACAAACAAAGCAGCGGAAGCAATGGTGTGCCCATATGGGAAAATCACATGAAAAAGTCCACGTTTAACTGAACCTTTTAGCAAGTTTTCTTTTGTAGCCTGCGGCGAACCCTGCCCCCAGCAGGGAATAACTCCGGCTACAAAGATTTCTTTAGATAGTCCTTTAGTCAACGAGTTAGATTTAAACTCCACTAGGACACGTGACTTACCATGACAATTTATACCATGCCCTAGTCTGAAATAGACCGTAGCTATAAATTTGATTAAGGTACGAGGACACCCCAAAGATGCTAGAGAAAGAGAGACTGACACATAAGCATAATGGTATGGGACTCGTAAACTCAACCCTCGTATCAGTGACATGATTATATTGAGACAACCACCACGACAAACACCGAGGGTCAGATAAGAATTCAAGTTCAGAAGAGACCCGTTTGGGATTGGGACACAAGTTGACCCGGATAAGGTTATCGTAAAGGGGACCTTGAAGAGTCTAAAGTATGGAGTATACCAATGAGCCTCAAGATAGAACCCCAAGTCTAAGGTTGTGTGCGCTAAGAATTGTTTGCAAACATGGGAAGAATATAACTTGGTTATATTGAAGATACTCGACCCAAAATAGATAGTGGCTTATCTTTTGTTTATTGGGGCTTATCTTTTGTTTATTGGGGCTGACCTTTTGTTTATTGGGCAAACTAGTTACTGACTTGGGTTTCCATTGGATCTAATTTAGAAGATGTTGCGTCGTAAACATAGTGATTTTGAGGTCGATCTTATTCAACGTTACGCAGGCAAAGATGAGATGGTGTAATAGTAGGTCTGGAATGATGATCTGAAGTATTACAAGGACAATGAAAGGACATCGTAGATCGAGCAACGACTTGACCTTAGTTGAAGCATTAGAAATGAAAAGTCGCTAGGCTTAATCACTTAGGGATGTCGATGTCCTAGTCATGAAGTTGAGGACGGAAATTAGACCTTATAAGTTGTAGTTATATCCGACAGTTCTTGATGTTTGGGGCATTCGGAAGTGATCAACTTATGAGTTGTTAAAAATCACGCCCTATCAAGGCAGAAGATTTTAACTACAATAATAGCCCTTTTACCTTGGGAGCTATGATGACGGATAACCAGTGATCTTAGACGATAACTCATTGGATTTAGAAACTAGTGTTTGAGGTTACTATGATAAGAACGATCTAAGTTTATCTGACTTTGGACCATTCGAAAGTGATCGAGACTAGCATATGTGGAAGTAATAGGAATTTGGTGAAATAAACATGATGATATTTCTTTGATGAAATTGATTTGTGAAAAATCATAGGGTTTCAAAATATTTTACCCGTATACCTTATGAATCAAACTCCACATAAAAAGTGATTGGGAGTCATCTTATAAACATAAATACTAATAAAGATTGGTTAACATATACTCATAAGGTTCACAAGTGCAAACCCTTAAAACTTAAGGATGATTGGGATGCTTGATGATCTGATCAATTCCACCAATGGTAAGAACTGGATAAGTTGTGGAGTGGAGATGATTGTTCACTCGAACGTACTTTCTATTATATACATGTCTTTACTCTGCACTTTACTTATTCTTTACCTACTTTTACTATGCTCTTTTACTGCTTCAATTATATATATATATATGTGTAGTGTAGACATTCCATGTACCCATGTCACCTGCTATGGTTATACCCCTTGTTTTCCTCCGCTTCATCCTTCCCGCTGGGTGCCTAGGAGTCACCGGGGGAGGTGTGGGGGATTGGCTTATTCTTTTGACTAACGGTCGGTGGACCTTATCATTTTAGGAGACCACGGAGACGAAGCAGCACCAGAGGTCGGTGCAGATGGAGGTGGGGCAGTCTAGCACAGGAGCACCAGTGTCGGGATCCGTGAGTGTTACTACTAGTTGATTTTCTTCCGCGAGTGTTTATGTAGTGAGGATTTGATGTACAGGGCATGATCCCTTTATTATTTCTATCTTTGATTTCAGTTATGAATATGTGTACATCTCTTTCTGATAGTTTATTTATATGTGATGTGGACTTGGCTTCTATAAGTTTGTTTAATCTTAACTTCTTTGTGATCAATAATGTTGGCAGGATCGGCGTATTGTAGTGTCGACCTTCCCGGGTGAGGGTGTCACCGTGAAAAGGTGATTCTGGGCATAAGACCCCAGAGTTGAAAAAGAAAAAAATATGGGGTCTTACAAAGTGGTATCAGAGCAAGCCTCGATCCGAAGAAAAAAAGTCCACAAACCCTAGGCCACCCGCGCGAGTTTAGTTTGAGGACAAACTAAGCAGCGGAAGCAATGGTGTGCCCATATGGGAAAATCACATGAAAAAGTCCACGTTTAACTGAACCTTTTAGCAATTTTTCTTTTGTAGCCTGCGGCGAACCCTGCCCCCAGCAGGGAATACCTCCGGCTACAAAGATTTCTTTAGATAGTCCTTTAGTCAACGAGTTAGATTTAAACTCCACTAGGACACGTGACTTACCATGACCTAGTCTGAAATAGACCGTAGGTATAAATTTGATTAAGGTATGAGGATACCCCAAAGATGTTAGAGAAAGAGAGACTGACACATAAGCAGAATGGTATGGGACTCGTAAACTCAACCCTCATATCAGTGACATGATTATATTGAGACAACCACCACGACAAACATCGAGGGTTAGATAAGAATTCAAGTTCAGAAGAGACCCATTTGGGATTGGGACACAAGTTGACCCGGATAAGGTTGTCGTAAATGGGGACCTTGAAGAGTCTAAAGTATGGAGTATACCAATGAGCCTCAAGATAGAACCCCAAGTCTAAGGTTGTGTGCCCTAAGAATTGTTTGCAAACATGGGATGAATATAACTTGGTGATATTTAAGATACTCAGCCCAAAATAGATAGTAGCTTATCTTTTGTTTATTGGGGCTTATCTTTTGTTTATTGGGGCTGAGATTTTGTTTATTGGGCAAATTAGTTATTGACTTGGGTTTCCATTGGATCTAATTTAGAAGATGTTGCGTTGTAAACATAATGATTTTGAGGTCGATCTTATTCAACGTTACGTAGGCAAAGATGAGATGGTGTAACAGTAGGTCTGGAATGATTATCTGAAGTATTACCAGGACAATGAAAGGACATCGCAGATTGATGAGTCCTGATCATATACACTTTTATGGACTCATCTGGGCCATTTTTCAGTCTCTTCACCGCACTTTAGCCTTGTTATAGTTTATATTTGATATTCCATGCTAGGTGCACTTCTAGGCCCATTTTGGTGTGATTTCATGCTTTTCTTCATTAGTAGTTTTCATGCTCCGTTAGGTGCCACTTTCAGTGGCTAGATTCGTGGTTATGCTGGAATACGAGTCGTGCAGGTGTTCCCGGTGCAACTCTGCACAGGAACACTGTGCACGATCACCGGTTCTATTGCGCACGACCACTGGTCGTGCGCCACTGATCGTGCGCACTTAACCCTTTTTTCATGAGTTCTGTTTGGTGCAGTGCGCACGAGCATCTACGCTAGTGCGCACGACCGCCGATCGTGCGCCACTGTGCGTGCGCACTTAGCATTAATTTTCTGAGTTCTATTTCGACCAGTGCGCACGACCACCGACGATAGTGCGCACGACCACCGGTCGTGCGCCACCGGTCGTGCGAACATGTTATTTTATAATTTCTACCTTTGCAGGTTCCATCCAGGCAGAGCGCACGATCACCGAATTCTAGTGCGCACGACCACTGGTCGTGCGCCAATGACCGTGCGCACTGTTTAATTCCAGCGCCTATAAATTCCGCTGCTCGTGATTTAGGTCAGGGGGCTCGCTGTTTTCCGCCGTTTCGGCTCCAGTTTCGTCCAACTTCGCCACTCCACCGCCGCCCACCATCTGGAGGTGCTCCGGGCTTGTTCTTCACACCAATCTTGAGCCGGAGTTTCCTCTCGGCCTCCTCCTTCATCCAAGAGCTTCAAAGAGAGATCTAGCCGCCATCTCCATCGAGCAAGAGGAAGTTTGCAACCTCTACCGGATTGTGACACGAAGAAGACGGGTCCATTGGAGAGTCGTGACAGCTCTCTCTACCCCGGACGTAGTTGCGGACCGAGCTTGGATGCGGATTGACAACCCGGCGATTCCAACCGTGAATCTACAACGAGACTTCGGATTCGGTCGATTTCTTGCCTTATTCTTCTCTTTTTGATGTATATGTAGCTAGATCTAATCATGATGATGAAGTGGCACTTGAATTAGTTATATTTACATATATATTTCATGTCTATGTGATTGTGTAATTTATCTATTTGAGTTGCTTGAGGTGCGCCGCCGTCCATTTCCATTCCGCCGTCACGTTCGTGTGCCGCACTAGCAATTGCTAGTGGCGTGCTTGTCGAAGAGGTGCTTGCGACCCTCACTCTGCTAGCCTACTCGTCCATCCGCCTACCGAAGCGTGGCATCGCGGCCCGTATTCCATCCCGCCTAACGAAGCAGTGCGCTCAAGGCCTGCACAGTTCGATTCCGCTTGCCTACTCGTCCATCCGCCCTTTCGACGCAGTGCGCTCAAGGCCTGCCTAGTCTCCATCCCGCCAAGCGAAGCATTGCATAGCGGCATTGCATAGGAGTAGTTGATAGCTTTTATTTTATTTTCCAAAAGCCAACCCAACTCCCCAGCATTCCATCTGATTTAAGGACTTCAATCTCAAGTCCTTCCTCGAAACCTAACTCCACCTTACTGTGTTCCTCAAGAGACCGACACTCGGGGATTTTCCACATTATTATTACTTGCGCGACCGGTGCACTTGCTGAATCATCGCTTCAAGTTTTTGGCATCGTTGCCGGGTAACACAGTCGTGTGAGTTTTCTGGAGAGGGAGAACCTGAGAGAGAAGCCCTTCCATTTGTAAATTGCATTTCTTTGTTTTATTTCTTTTTATTCCATTTTCCTTTTTTTTAATTAGGTTGCTTTAGTAATTTTTGTTAGGTGTAGTATTTTGCACAATAACACTTTTATTTTGAATCGTATTATCTTCACATTATGTGGGCACATCTTAATTTCCGTTGCTGTTGGTGTGGAGCTACCTCCCACTCTAGTGATGAATGCCCTACGGAGAATAGTAGGCATAATTCTTATAGCCCAGCATATGGAGCACCGACTTCGTCTGGTACTTCATATGGTGCGCGTAAGTCTTATGGCTACTCTGTTGAGCCTTTACCGTCTTACTTCTTTTCGGCTTCAGCACCTGCTGTGCCAAAGAAGCCTGCTAGGCAGTGCCAGTTTTGTCGGAGCACAGATCATGCCCTGAAGGATTGTGTTGCTTATCTTCGCCAATTGGATGAGGATGACGAGCCGGATATCCGTATCGTCCCGAATCCTAACTCTGGCGGCACACCTTCAACATCCGGTTATGCGTCTTTGTCACCTTCACATCTTGAAGGGTATGGCATGGACACGGTCACTGGATGTGTGGCTGATCTGGGCACCGACATTACTGAGCCTATTCTCCCGGTGCATCCACCACCCCTAGTGGATTCGATTCTTTGTGAGGAATCGGTGCTCGACTTTTATCTGAGCACTATTCCTCCCTCTGTTGTGCATACTACTCTCGTCTCCGACGACATTGTTGAGGATGTGTCACACGATGAGGCTGGCGATCTATGTGTTGTGCCTATTCCTATGGAGGAGGACAACCTTCTAGGTGAAGAGGAGCTTTCCTCAACACCGGTGGAGGAAGTCCAAATCTTGGGCATGGCCACTGTCGATCCCGCTGAACCTTGCGGCATTGATGACAATGCCAACATTAGTTTACTTCCCCAACCTGATGGGAGTGAGACCGAGATCACTCCCCCGATTTCAGATTATTTTTGTCATTCTTCTCTTTTATTTCCTGACCCCCCCTTCTTCATCTGAGCCTGTGCATGTTGAGTCTTCACAGGTACATCAGGAGGACTTGGAGCATGATGCTCAAGTCAATGATGAGAGCATCCTCTCATGTGAGGAGGTTGATCCTCCCTCCGTAGAGGAAGCTCCACTCGTTGCCTTCTCCTCCTGCAGACCTGCTGTGGACGATACCTTGCTGGGCAAGGATAGTTTTGGTGAGATGAGTGAGGACCAGGCCTCCTCCTCTTCTTACTTTCTATTCCCTCTACCTGTGACGAGCAGGTATTATTATTATTTAGGTAGAGGGGTGACTGCCTTATCTCCGTATCGGTACTAGCTACCGAAATGGATAATGGAGCAGTTACCTGTGCATTTTCTTTTTCATAGGCCCATTAGCTAGAACCGTTTTTAATTTAGAATAAGTCGTGCTGGGATGACAATAACCCCAGTAGTTATCTTTCTTTTCTGCATTTTTATTTCATCTAATCATGTTTAGTTAGTAATATTTCTTTTCAGTTTTCTATTTTCTTTTGTTTCTGCGGAGCTGACCCCTGCAGGTATCTTTTCTGGATGGCGGATGCTGCAGCTTCATTTTAGCTTACACGCCAATCTTCTGGTATGCTCATTTCTGAGCATTGGGTACTCTCTTTCCCTAGCTCTTTTCTGAATTTCATAGATATATATTGTGTGTATTGTCTAGTTTAAGTCTGGGGGAGAGTAGTTTTGTTTACCCGCTCACGTGCATTATTGCACTGCATGCTAGAAGATTTCATTTAAAATGTTTTGTTTATTTTCATTGCACACCACATCACCCACTTGAGCGCGTACTCATCTGTTTGCATGCTCTATTGTGAATTTAATTCTTCTGCTTATTTGGGAAAGTCTAGGTGATGGCTTAGGACTATGTAGCAGAGTAAAATGTTGACTCTAGTAGTGCTCCTAGTCGAGTGCTCGGTTGCATAGAAATTTGTGTAGTTTAGATTTCTCTTTATACTATGGTTTTATATTTTTCTCTATTAGTGTAAATGTTGTTTACTCTACTCAAATGGTGAATCCGGTGTGAATCAAACGGTAGCGTAGGGATGTGTGTAAACGATCGCTAGACTCGTATTGCTTGAGTCGGGAGAAAGGAGAATCTTTCTCGGTGGCTAGAACTTGCCCTAAGCGATTCTTGAAGCATTGGCATAGGATAGTTCTAGTGCGTGAGAATGACGTAGGCCACTATTTTGGCCCGGTTGAACTTTTTATTTCATACCTATCGTCTACCCTTGCTAGCCCCTTTGTGCCTACCCTTTTCTTGATTCAGCTCCACATTTATCTCACCAAAGCCTAAAAGCCTAGCCTAGTCGCACACCCAAATCTGAGCTTTAGTTGTAGTTTCATTTACATTTTGGGGGGTGTTGATTGTGGTGTCTATTATGTGAATCTGTGGATGTGCTCATTTGAAAATTTTGCTGAAAGAAAAAAAAGACAAGAAAAAGAAAGATAGAAAGAAAAATGAAAGGAAAAGAAAAGAAAAAAAAAAGAAAATTGAGTTTTATTGAAAAATCATGTAGAAATATTATGTATTGGGAGTAGGCGGTGCACACACCTGTGTTGCAAAAGTCCAAGTCTGGGGGTGTGGTGCACTTGCATTCGATTTTGGTGCGCGGGTAGTTATTTTTAAAGCTCATTTGGGTTATGTGTTTAAGCCATTTTGTTTATCATCGTTTACCTCAACGTAACCCAAGCCCCATCTCTAACCTAAAGTCCTACCGACTCACGCTATGAACCAATCTAGTGTCGTGGAGAGAATGTGACCGGGCAAGCCTATGGTCACCGACACCGATGGATTTCGGTGGAGTTTGTCCGGCATCCCAATCTTGAGCAATGCTCATCTCAGCGTTTAGTTTACTTTCTCCGTATGCATGACCGAACGATTCACCGTAGTTCGCCATTTTGAGTAGTTGTAATATGCTTTTACTCTTTTAGAAATATATAGACTGTTTATATAATCAGAAATCTTCTCTACTATTCTTCTTATGCACGTGAGCATGCGACTTCGCATGGTACTCTGTATTGTAGTTTTAAGCCATCTACTTTTCTTTCCCGGTTCGCTTAGAATTTGTTTGCTCGGGACGCGCAAACAGGTAAGTCTGGGGGTGTGATGAGTCCTGATCATATACACTTTTATGGACTCATCTGGGCCGTTTTTCAGTCTCTTCACCGCACTTTAGCCTTGTTATAGTTTATATTTGATATTCCTTGCTAGGTGCACTTCTAGGCCCATTTTGGTGTGATTTCATGCTTTTCTTCATTAGTAGTTTTCATGCTCCGTTAGGTGCCACTTTCAGTGGCTAGATTCGTGGTTGTGCTGGAATAGGAGTCGTGCAGGTGTTCCCAGTGCAACTCTGCACAGGAACACTGCGCACGATCACCGGTTCTATTGCGCACGACCACTGGTCGTGCGCCACTGATCGTGCGCACTTAACCCTTTTTTCATGAGTTCTGTTTGGTGCAGTGCGCACGAGCATCTACGCTAGTGCGCACGACCACCGATCGTGCGCCACTATGCGTGCGCACTTAGCATTAATTTTCTGAGTTCTGTTTCGACCAGTGCGCACGACCACCGACGATAGTGCGCACGACCACCGGTCGTGCGCCACCGGTCGTGCAAACATGTTATTTTATAATTTCTGCCTTTGTAGGTTCCGTCCAGGCAGAGCGCACGATCACCAAATTCTAGTGCGCACGACCACTGGTCGTGCTCCAATGACCGTGCGCACTGTTTAATTCCAGCGCCTATAAATTCCACTACTCGCGATTTAGGTCAGGGGGCTCGCTGTTTTCCACCGTTTCGGCTCCAGTTTCGTCCGACTTCGCCCCTCCACCGCCGCCCACAATCTGGAGGTGCTCCGGGCTTATTCTTCACGCCAATCTTGAGCCGGAGTTTCCTCTCGGCCTCCTCCTTCATCCAAGAGCTTCAAAGAGAGATCTAGCCGCCATCTCCATCGAGCAAGAGGAAGTTTGCAACCTCTACCGGATCGTGACACGAAGAAGACGGGTCCATTGGAGAGTCGTGACAGCTCTCTCTACCCCGGACGTAGTTGCGGACCGAGCTTGGATGCGGATTGACAACCCGACGATTCCAACCGTGAATCTACAACGAGACTTCGGATTCGGTCGATTTCTTGCCTTATTCTTCTCTTTTTGATGTATATGTAGCTAGATCTAATCATGATGATGAAGTGGCACTTGAATTAGTTATATTTACATATATATTTCATGTCTATGTGATTGTGTAATTTATCTATTTGAGTTGCTTGAGGTGCGCCGCCGTCCATTTCCATTCCGCCGTCACGTTCGTGTGCCGCACTAGCAATTGCTAGTGGCGTGCTTGTCGAAGAGGTGCTTGTGACCCTCACTCCGCTAGCCTACTCGTCCATCCGCCTACCGAAGCGTGGCATCGCGGCCCGTATTCCATCCCGCCTAACGAAGCAGTGCGCTCAAGGCCTGCACAGTTCGATTCCGCTTGCCTACTCGTCCATCCGCCCTTTCGACGCAGCGCGCTCAAGGCCTGCCTAGTCTCCATCCCGCCAAGCGAAGCATTGCATAGCGGCATTGCATAGGAGTAGTTGATAGCTTTTATTTTATTTTCCAAAAGCCAACCCAACTCCCCCGCATTCCATCCGATTTAAGGACTTCAATCTCAAGTCCTTCCTCGAAACCTAACTCCACCTTACTGTGTTCCTCAAGAGACCGACACTCGGGGATTTTCCCCATTATTATTACTTGCGCGACCGGTGCACTTGCCGAATCATCGCTTCAAGTTTTTGGCGCGCAAGTAATAATAATGGGGAAAATCCCCGAGTGTCGGTCTCTTGAGGAACACAGTAAGGTGGAGTTAGGTTTCGAGGAAGGACTTGAGATTGAAGTCCTTAAATCGGATGGAATGCGGGGGAGTTGGGTTGGCTTTTGGAAAATAAAATAAAAGCTATCAACTACTCCTATGCAATGCCGCTATGCAATGCTTCGCTTGGCGGGATGGAGACTAGGCAGGCCTTGAGCGCGCTGCGTCGAAAGGGCGGATGGACGAGTAGGCAAGCGGAATCGAACTGTGCAGGCCTTGAGCGCACTGCTTCGTTAGGAGGGATGGAATACGGGCCGCGATGCCACGCTTCGGTAGGCGGATGGACGAGTAGGCTAGCGGAGTGAGGGTCGCAAGCACCTCTTCGACAAGCACGCCACTAGCAATTGCTAGTGCGGCACACGAACGTGACGGCGGAATGGAAATGGACGGCGGCGCACCTCAAGCTACTCAAATAGATAAATTACACAATCACATAGACATGAAATATATATGTAAATATAACTAATTCAAGTGCCACTTCATCATCATGATTAGATCTAGCTACATATACATCAAAAAGAGAAGAATAAGGCAAGAAATCGACCGAATCCGAAGTCTCGTTGTAGATTCACGGTTGGAATCGCCGGGTTGTCAATCCGCATCCAAGCTCGGTCCGCAACTACGTCCGGGGTAGAGAGAGCTGTCACGACTCTCCAATGGACCCGTCTTCTTCGTGTCACGATCCGGTAGAGGTTGCAAACTTCCTCTTGCTCGATGGAGATGGCGGCTAGATCTCTCTTTGAAGCTCTTGGATGAAGGAGGAGACCGAGGGGAAACTCCGGCTCAAGATTGGCGTGAAGAACAAGCCCGGAGCACCTCCAGATGGTGGGCGGCGGTGGAGGGGCGAAGTCGGACGAAACTGGAGCCGAAACGGTGGAAAACAGCGAGCCCCCTGACCTAAATCGCGAGCAGCGGAATTTATAGGCGCTGGAATTAAACAGTGCGCACGGTCATTGGCGCACGACCAGTGGTCGTGCGCACTAGAATTCGGTGATCGTGCGCTCTGCCTGGACGGAACCTGCAAAGGCAGAAATTATAAAATAACATGTTCGCACGACCGGTGGCGCACGACCGGTGGTCGTGCGCACTATCATCGGTGGTCGTGCGCACTATCGTCGGTGGTCGTGCGCACTGGTCGAAACAGAACTCAGAAAATTAATGCTAAGTGCGCACGCACAGTGGCGCACGATCGGTGGTCGTGCGCACTAGCGTAGATGCTCGTGCGCACTGCACCAAACAGAACTCATGAAAAAAGGGTTAAGTGCGCACGATCAGTGGCGCACGACCAGTGGTCGTGCGCAATAGAACCGGTGATCGTGCGCAGTGTTCCTGTGCAGAGTTGCACCGGGAACACCTGCACGACTCCTATTCCAGCACAACCACGAATCTAGCCACTGAAAGTGGCACCTAACGGAGCATGAAAACTACTAATGAAGAAAAGCATGAAATCACACCAAAATGGGCCTAGAAGTGCACCTAGCATGGAATATCAAATATAAACTATAACAAGGCTAAAGTGCGGTGAAGAGACTGAAAAACGGCCCAGATGAGTCCATAAAAGTGTATATGATCAGGACTCATCACAGATCGAGCAACGACTTGACCTTAGTTGAAGCATTAGAAATGAAAAGTCATAGGATTAACCACTTAGGGATGTCGATGTCCTAGTCTAGAAGTTGAGGACGGAAATTAGACCTTACAAGTTGTAGTTATATCTGACAGTTCTTGAGGTTTGGGGCATTCAGAAGTGATCAACTTTGGAGTTGTTAAAAATCAAGCCCTATCATGGCAGAAGATTTTAACTACAATAATACCCCTTATACCTTGGGAGCTATGATGACGGATAACCAGTGATCTTAGACGATAACTTATTGGATTTAGAAACTACTGTTTGAGGTTACTATGATAAGAACGATCTAAGTTCATCTTACTTTGGACCATCCAAAAGTGATCGAGACTAGCATATGTGGAAGTAATAGGAATTTGGTGAAATAAACAAGATGATATTTCTTTGATGAAATTGACTTGTGAAAAATCTTATGGTTTCAAAAGATTTTACCCGTATACCTTATGAATCAAACTCCACATAGAAAGTGATTGGGAGTCATCTTATAAACATAAATACTAATAAAGATTGGTTAACACATACTCATAAGGTTCACAAGTGCACCCCCTTAAAACTTAAGGATGATTGGGACGCTTGATGATCTGATCAATTCCACCAGCGGTAAGAACTGGATAAGTCGTGGAGTGGAGATGATTGATCACTCGAACATGCTTTCTATTATATACATGTCTTTACTTACTGCACTTTACTTATTCTTTACATGCTTTTACTATGCTCTTTTACTGCTTCAATTATATATATATACATGTGTAGTGTAGACATTCCCTGTACCCCTATCACCTGTTATTGTTATACCCCTTATTGTCCTCTGCTTCATCCTTCCCGCTCGGTGCCTAGGAGTCACCGGGGGAGGGGTTGGGGATTGGCTTAGTCTTCTGACAACGGTCGGTGGACCTTATCATTTTAGGAGACCACAGAGACGGAGCAGCACCAGAGGCCGGTGCAGATGGAGGCAGGGCAGTCTAGCACAAGAGCACCAGTGTCGGGATCCGTGAGTGTTACTACTAGTTGATTTTCTTCTGCAAGTGTTTATGTAGTGAGGATTTGATGTACAGGGCATGATCCCTTTATTATTTCTGTCTTTGATTTCAGTTATGATTATGTGGACATCTCTTTATGATAGTTTATTTATATGTGATATGGACTTGGCTTCTATAAGGCTTGTTTAAGCTTAACTTTTTTATGATCGATAAGGCCGGCAGGATCGACATTTTGTAGTGTCGACCTTCCCGAGTGAGGGTGTCACCGCGAAACGGCAATTCTGGGCATAAGACCCCGGAGTTGAAAAAGAAAAAAAATGGGGTCGTACATAGTGGTATCAGAGCAAACCTCAATCCGAAGAAAAGAAGTCCACAAACCCTGGGCCACCCCGCTCGAGTTTAGTTTGAGGGCAAACTAAGCAGCGGAAGCAATTGTGTGCCCATATGGGAAAATCACATGAAAAAGTCCATGTTTAACTGAACCTTTTAGCAAGTTTTCTTTGGTAGCCTACGGCGAACCCTGCCTCCAGCAGGGAGTACCTCCGGCTACAAAGATTTATTCAGATAGTCCTTTAGTTAACGAGTTAGATTTAAACTCCACTAGGACACGTGACTTACCATGACAATTTATACCATGCCCTTGTCTGAAATAGACCGTAGGTATAAATTTGATTGAGGTATGAGGATACCCCAAAGATGCTTTAGAAAGTGAATCTGACACATAAGCAGAATGGTATGGGACTCGTAAGCTCAACCCTCGTATCAGTGACATGATTATATTGAGACAACCACCACGACAAACACCGAGGGTCATATAAGTATTCAAGTTCAGAAGTGACCCGTTTGAGATTGGGACACAAGTTGACCCTGTTAAGGTTGTCGTAAAGGGGACCTTGAAGATTCTAAAGTATGGAGTATACCAATGAGCCTCAAGATAAACCCCAAGTCTAAGGTTGTGTGCCCTAAGAATTGTTTGCACTTGGGACGAATATAACTTGGTGATATTGAAGATACTCAGCACAAAATAGATAGTGGCTTATCTTTTGTTTATTGGTGCTTATCTTTTGTTTATTGGGGCTAACCTTTTGTTTATTGGGCAAATTAGTTACTGACTTGGGTTTCCATTGGATCTAATTTAGAAGATGTTGCATCGTAAACATAATGATTTTGAGGTCGATCTTATTCAACGTTACGCAGGCAAAGATGAGATGGTGTAACAGTAGGTCTGGAATGATGATCTGAAGTATTACCAGGACAATGAAAGGACATCGTAGATCGAGCAACGACTTGGCCTTATTTGAAGCATTAGAAATGAATAGTCGCTAGGATTAATCACTTAGGGATGTCTATGTCCTAGTCTAGAAGTTGAGGACGGAAATTAGACCTTATAAGTTGTAGTTATATCAGACAGTTCTGGAGGTTTGGGGCATTCAGAAGTGATCAACTTATGAGTTGTTAAAAATCACGCCCTATCGTGGCAAAAGATTTTAACTACAATAATAGCCCTTATACCTTGGGAGCTATGATGGCGGATAACCAGTGATCATAGGCAATAACTTATTGGATTTAGAAACTAGTGTTTGAGGTTACTATGATAAGAACGATCTAAGTTTATCTTACTTTGGACCATCCGAAAGTTATCGAGACTAGCATATGTGGAAGTAATAGGAATTTGGTGAAATAAACATGATGATATTTCTGTGATGAAATTGACTTGTGAAAAATCTTAGGGTTTCAAAAGATTTTACCCGTATACCTTATGAATCAAACTCCACATAGAAAGTGATTGGGAGTCATCTTATAAACATAAATACTAATAAATATTGGTTAACATATACTTATAAGGTTCACAAGTGCACCCCCTTAAAACTTAAGGATGATTGCGATGCTTGATGACCTGATCAATTCCACTAGTGGTAAGAACTGGATAAGTCATGGAGTGGAGATGATTGATCTCTCGAATGTACATGAACGAATAAGAATCTGAACATGTAGAGAAAACTTTTTAGAGGCGTTGTCTACCCATATATTCAAGAGCTTTAGTCACCAGAAAAATGGTGTATTACAGAATGTATATTTCCCCAGAATAAGGAAAGACGTCATAAGTGTTGTGATGTCCGGAGAAGGACAAGTGCAAAAGCCCTGGGAAAACTACCACAAACATTGCTCATGTAAGGGAGTGGAAGCTCGAGGATATAATCATAGATTTCATACACAGGTTACCACATCCCTACTCTGGGCACCGTATTATTTGGGACATCAAAGATAGATTAGATTGACCAAGATAGCTAGGGTCACCCCGGGCCGAAAGGACGCTCTCATTTGGGAGATGGGATTTGATGAGATGTTTGGCCATTATCGAGGCGTAACCAGGACGATCGTGTCGGATCGGGATGAACAGTTTATATCCAAACAGTGAAGAACAGTCCAGGCATATCTTGGCTCTTGGTTGACGTTCAGCACAGCTTTCCACCCTCAGAGGGACGGAGTCACAAGACTCCACTGTCTTGGATCCAGGATGAGGATCCCAAGGCACTCGGCTCGGAATTTATGGAGGACATAGATACCTAGGTGCGACTGATTTGAGTTAGGATGTTAGAGGCCCAGATCAGCCAGGTCAGGTATTACGATGCGCAGCACCGTGTAGTAGATTTCCAGGTTGGAGACCGAGTGTTCCGGAGGATACGTCTGATGCATGGAGTCTCACGCATTTGCAGGAGGAAGAAGCTCAGTCTGAGATAGATGGGGCTCTAAAGGATCCTGGAGTGGATCATCCCATTGGCTTATAGACTAGAGCTACTACCGGAGTTAGCGGTATTGCATGACGTCTTCCATGTCTCCTCCGTTAGGAGAGCTCCACTACGGCCGGAGCAGCGAATTTCTACTATAGATGGCCCGGTAGCCTCCGATCGATTGATTGACCTGAGATCCACTACAACTGGTGTGGTAGAGATAGTCGGTGCTCTTCGAGTCAGAAATAACTTCAATTCTTAGGGGATGTTACGTACAATCACTTGTGGTAGAAACCCCGCAGGCCTAACCTGAATTTCGAGGACGAATTTTTTTTTGTTTATTGGGATTTGTAACATCCCCCAAACAACTAGACCCCTAGAGTGGTTTTGTCATGACTAGGTCATGACAAAACCCTAGGAAGCTTGAAGAGATCACTTGGCCTTAGGCTTGAAGGGGAAGAGCACATTGGTCTGCAAATAGCAATTTCTAGTTAACAAGCATAGGGTTGGACTTAAGGGCCTCACCTTGATCCTTGGACCCCACCATAGCACACCTAACCCTTTAGGGGTTCCCTTAGAGCACCAAGGACCCATTCGGGTCAACCAAAGAGGCCAAATTGACCAAAGTCAACCCTAACCCTAAATTGGTCAAAGTAGCCTAATTATGGACAATTGACCTCCACCATGCCAAATTGACCTTGCCCCTACCCTTATAAGGATATTAGGGACCCAATGGACTAAAAACCCCCCATCATGGGGCCCTATTATGTAAAGCATCTACTAGATTTTCAAATTTCATAAAACATACATCTTGTAGAATATTTAATAAGAAAAGCTTGATGAATGTTGATCCTCATTTGGTATCTCCCAACCTTAACTTAAATGTTCACAAATTTCCTTCTAGTAACACTTTTAAAAATTATCATGGAAATGTGAAATATAATAATATCAAATCAAAATATGAATGGAGACCCACAATTAAAAAGAACACACTACCCTCACTTGAAAGGGCTCATTCATCTTTGTATTCCCAAAAATCATCACGATATATTTGGGTACCCAAAGGAACCATCTCTCATGTTCAACTATGGATACCTAAATCTCTTATCTACTAGTATCATTCATTTGCATGAAGTAGAAATAAACCAAAATGAATTACAAAATACTCTACTTCATGATATGCCTAATGTTCATTTTTATTTTTATTTTTTTGTTTAAGCCATCATGCCATGGTCATCAAATATAATATTTAAAATTTGACTTTGTCCCCTAAAGCCTAAATGAAGTTTGCAAATCAAATTGAATCAAAAGTAAAAGTTAGGTTTTCATTTATAAATGACCAATCAATTATCATCATGCATATCTGTTTTGTCCAATCATGTCTTCTATGTTTGCACATCCTGTAATGTTAAGCTTAAATGGTTGAGAAAAAAAACTTAAAAATTAATGTTTAATGAATATGAAGCTTCAATGAATATGGAGCCCATGTTCTACAATTTTAACTTCCACACTTTTTGCTATTTCTTTTCGTCTCTTCACTTCATTAGACAGGTTTTACATTGCACAAACATAATTAAGCAAAATCGGAAGTAAAATCGAAGAACATCTAGGCTATATGATTAGAATAAGCACTCTCTGTGAGCTAACGCAGGCGCTAGGACCTAGCGCTAGCTCGAGTATCCGATTTTCTGTAATTTTAAAATTTTGAAAAATTACTAAAAAAATATGTTATTTTATATGTACTACCTATTTTTATCTTTATGTCATTGTATGATTTTTGAAAAATCAAATACAAAATTCCAAAATACAAAAATACAAAAAAAATATGTCTTTGCTTATTTCTTTATGTTTTTATTATAATAATAAAGATTTCTATGTTTCATTCCTTTGGCAAAAATGACAAGCATGTTCTTTTAGAGTTGGCTAAAAATGTTTAATTTAAAATCTCAAGTTTTCTAAACATTGTTTTGGCTTTTCATGCTTAGAATTTAATCTTGTTATGAGAAATGAAAAAGGCTATAGTGAATTATGTTGGATTGCGTTTGTATGCCTCTAAGTATGAGTAATGTGTTATGTTTGATAATGATCTCTTTACACTCACACTTTTTGGTAGACTACATGTGCCCATAATTCTTAATCCTACATGATTGTATAGTGTAGTAGCTTACAATATTAATATGGCTATCTCTATTACCTACACATTATTAAAAACTTTGTTGCACATATAGAAGTGAAACTACAAAATTATAAGTGTTTGCAAAAAATAAGTGAATTCGGAGAACTTTGTCTTGCTCAAAAAATTTAATAATAAAATGACAAAGATAACTCCACCAAGCACTACTTGAATCTCCTGATAAGTCTTCATAAGCATTGTGAGGTGGAGCACCATCAAAAGAATTGTAAAGTGTCTTGTGCAAACTACTTTAATACACTTCTATTATGTACACCGGATCACAAAAAAAGAACTCTTATTGAAAATAAAATATGTGATCCCCCAAGCACTACTTCGCTCCCTGATAAGTCTTAATGAGCATTGTGTGGGCGAAGCACCTTGGTAGTTGTACTTTTTGTGCTTTGTATCAAATCTAGAATTGATGTGTAGAAGTAGTTAAAAAGATTACATGCTTAATAATGTTTCTACTTCACTATATAAGTCATGTGTTTTGGATTATATCACTTGTATACTTTTATCAAAACACTTTTTATACACATCATTATCTCTCATAAAGCTTCTACTCATGAGAATTGGACTCTAATGCTTCTTTACATAAATTCTATAGAAAGCTTTAGTAAAAGCACTAGATTGCAATGCATGATCTCTACAATATTTTCCTAACTTGAAATGCAAATTAATAACATTATAGTCACTATCTTCTGGAATATGTGCAATCATGCTTGCCTTAGTAGTTTTTTTGAAAAATAGAACTCCCTGACTATTGTCATGAAAACCTTATTGAAAATCTTACTTGCTTACATAAATATTCCTTCAAAATATTATCTTTAAATTGGATATTTATATAAGATTAGTTTTATCCAAATAACATCATTTGTATGGCATAACATCTCTTATTACTATTATGATATTTGAACTTCCAAATAGATGTTGTCTTTGGATAAACAATTTTATAGCCTTCTAGCTTCAAATCTCTCAAAAATTATGTTATAAACCTTAAAGTTTTTAAGAGAAAAATGATTTACAAAAACATCTTCTCTTTTTGAATTTAACTCCTATTTTTCTTCTTATGAATCATCGTGATTACAAAAAGATGTTTCTTATATTTCTATAAGTCTTCCGCATCATAACCATATAATTATTTTTACCTTGCGCTTTTATGCATATTTAAAGTCTTTTCTTGTGTGTGCATCATCACTTGAATCTTAAAATTCCTTTCTTTCAACAAGTGGCAAACTTGCTTGGTAAACTTTATATTGGTTGCTCTAAACATGAAAATACCGCAATGCTAAAACTCTGATTTAATAATGGGTTAGCTATGTGAGCTTTTCTTTAAAAATTCAAATAAAAATATAAACCCATAGGCTATGAACTCATCATTACATTCAAATGCTAAATGATTGCAATAATTATTATCCCATAACTTCATATCTCACCATAGCGGGGGCATAGGATTGTAGGAATTAGATAAACTGACCTCTAAGTCATGTCTTGTCCTTAACCGGGGAGGGTTCTAGTGGGGCCTTGCAAGGCACTGGGGGGAAAGAGTGCTAGGTTGAGTATTTTCTAGTGTTTGCATATGGTACTAACACCCGAACCTACGGCATGTATGCAGCTCATCATGACCATCCATCACTTAGTACGGGGCTAGGGTGTAGACATATTGTCTAGGTAGATTGGTTATAAGGAAATCCTTACCTTTTATGCTTAAAACTCTAATATAAGAGGGAAAACTAACATGATAATATTGATTACATGGCAAATGTTATATTGTTCATCTTTAAGCTAAAAACTATGATCTATTTCTATAAAAATTAGTCTAAAACTCCTTATCATTTCCCTCTCTCTAAAAGCTCGATCATGCGTTTATCTTATTATCAAAAATTTTTGTGTTTTGCTTCCTTACCCACTTTTGCTAATAACAAAAGGGGGAGAACTAACATGATAAATATAATCCGCTATCAAAATGGAAAACTAACATGATTAATTAAGATGATAGCTTATATATTATGGGAGCATTCACTAAGGGGGATCATGTATTTAGGGGGAGCAATTCTAAATACCAAAAATGACAATAATCCTAAGTCATCACTTTCACACACACACAAGTAGGTTTCATCATGCTTATATATTAATGCTCTGATTTAACATTAATGGATTTGTTATTATCAAAAGGGGGAGTATGTTGGAACATGGTCTTCCGCATCTCCTAGGTTTGAGAATAACAAATCCTATGTGTATTTGATCTTGTGTGTTTAAGTGTGCAGGAAAACAAGTCCACATGACTCAAGGATAACATAAGAAAGTTGCGCCAAAATTTGAAGCCAAAATTCCAACATGCCCGCTAGCATCGGCGCTAGCGCTAGCGCTAGCTCTGATTTGAGAAAATTTTGAAAACAGTTATGGAAGGTGCTAGCGCCAGGCTATAGGAGCTAACGCAGGTGGTTGTAGCTAGAGCAGGCGGTATCGGCTAGCATCGGCGGTAGCTCAAAGCACAAGAGGAAGGCGGCCGGCTTGCTTAAAATGAAGGATTCTCACGCGGAGAATATTGCCTAATCTGGGATAGCGCCCGCGGTAGCAATAGCGCAGGCGCTAGCTCCAAGGCTATAAAAAGGACCCCTTGGATCCGTCTTCTTCATCCTCAATAGATCCTAAATTCCAGAGCTTCGTGCCACAACATAGAGAGGAAGGTTCAGAGAGATACTCCCACAAATCCATGAAGGCTTAAGGAGATCCGTGGAGAAGATTTCAACACGCATCATCATCGTGATGAAAGACCGCATCGACTATGATTATACTTTGCGGGTCTTCGTCTACTTCTCCAAGATATCCATATAGGGAGTTTTATATTGTTGTTATTATTTCATTTATCCATCTCTTTTTAAATCGTGTAGTAAATTCGCCTCGTGTTGGCGACTAGGTCTGGGTAGGACTTAGGGCAGAAATTCGCCTCGTGTTGGCGACTAGGTCTAGGGTGTAGGTCTAGGGGGTGCTCGAGGCCATATCCGGGGAAGGGTTGGCTAGAGCGGCTTGAGGCCGTATCCGGGGAAGGATCAGCTAAAGCCAACCGGTTCGTGGGGATACGAGTCGGTATAGAAAACAAAAAGAGTCTTTCATATTTCTCTTTGATTTCTAGCGTCATTGAAATCGAATTTTGTAATCAATTTTATTAATAATAATCATGTCTCTCTTTGTGTAATAAAATTGATTTGATCTTCATTTCATTAAATTGTTTATTGTCCTCTCCTTCATTATAAAACAATTTAGATCTTTATTCAAAATCACTATTTTGATCTCTTATCATAAGCAAGTATTCCAAAATATAAGAAAAAGTTTTAAAACCCTTATTCACCCCCCTCTAAGGGCGCCTACCGATCCAACAATCCTATTGCTCTCAAAAGTTCAACTACTCAGATTCATACAATTCAAAATTCATTTGCTCACATATAGGTGGGGTAAAGTAATTGGTGGTAATTTGGAGAAGTGCAATCTAGTGGACTAAAGAAGCTCTAAAAATTTTAATTAAAATCTCTAGGTTATAATTACACCCTCTAAAGTAAATTCAAGAGTTTCATCAAGATCTAGGGAGATTTGGCCCTAGATTCCTCAATTGTGCATAATATGACTAAAACACAAACCCTAGTTTCTTGGGGGATTCAACACCAATGTCCTTGGTTTTTCCTGAGATGATATATCTCATAATATAAGGTGCATGTTTCAAATTTTGTAAGGATTGACCAAGGGGATAGTTGTCTATTCACAAAACAATAGATGTGTAATATCATTTTCAATTTTCCAAGCTACCTTAGTCTTGCATATGAATTTTCCTCACATGCATGAGCAGAAATGGGCTGAAAATTTAATCATACTCGTGATATAGCTAAACAAATCCCCCAACAAATTGGGGTGTTTTGAAGGCATTTGCGTACCTAATTAGCACATTCATAGTTATTTAAATGTTTCCAAAAACATTAGGTAATTTTTTTCTAAAAATCCAAATTTTGGGGCAGGTGGTGTATTAGGGTATAACTCATGCATGCCAAAAAGTTAAGATCATTTGGAGTTATAGGACTCCATGAATTTATTTTTCTAGTGACTAGGTCACATAGTGTACATCCTCCACAAGAATTTGATATTTGGGAGCTACATTGCTCCAAAATGAGTGAAATCAATTTCTAAAAATAGTAGAGGCCACGAGTTACATCTTTCAACTTTAACACTTTTTCTGATTCAGCTCCCATATTTTTCTACAATTTTTTTCATCTACAATCAGCTCAAGGTCTAATATCATATTAACATTTAAATAAAAAAATCAAGAAATTTAAATTAAATGGATGACCGAGATTTCGTCTCTCCAAAACAGCCAACTGCCCCGATCTCTCCCTCCTGGGCCAACTTTTGCTCCAAATTTCGGCCAACTCTATCCATCTCTAACAAAACCCCCAAGGACACCACCTCCGGTTAAGGTTTTGCTATCGACTGGCAGTGGGAACACGGTCGGAGGTGGTCGGAGTAGCTCTCCCGCTATTTTCATTTTCGGGCTCGAACACAACAAAAGTGAAATGGTGAGCCACCATTTCTTCACTGATTTTGAAAAGGGAATATAGAAGAGGCTAGCGCGGGTAGAGGAGAAGGAAATTGATCTGAGATCGGGTGTTAGCTCTAGTGTTCCTCCTAGGGGCCATTTTTTATTTTTTCAACGAACTCCTTGTGATTTCCCTCCGGCTGAGCTCAAAATTTCCCATTGATTGAGGGCTTCTTTGTTGGAGCCAATGTTCCGCATCTATTGGTTTGAGAATAACAAATACCGTGTTGTATTTGATCTTGTATTTTATGTGTTTATAGTGTGCAGGTTGTACAGGAACTATAGCTACACATCCCTATGAGTAGTATACTGAATGGAGATGACTCTCTGGAAAGAGAGCTAACGCCCCGCGTTATTTGTTAACGCCCCGCGTTAACAACCATCGAGAAGGAATCCGTCGAGAAGAAATGTCGTCGAGAATGAATCCGTCGAGATGCCAGAGACAATGCCAGGCGTTAGGTCTTAACGCTGGGCGCCAGCCGTTCAACGAAATGAGGTGTCGGTCGATGAAATTGCGTTCGGCGAAATTGCGTTCGACAAAATGAGATGACATTCGACGAAATGAGATGTCGTTCGACGAAATGAGATTTCGTTCGACGAAATGATGATTGACGGGATGAGATGCAATTCAATGAAATAGCGTGCCAACTTTTTAAAAGGAGAATGAAACACAATGCCAGCATTGACTCTTAATGCCCACGTTGAGTCCACAAACTGCCACGATCTTGGCAGTTGCGCGATTTCAGCCACGATAGTACACGATCACTAATGTCGGCGTTAACTCTTAACGCCACGCGATAGCTTCCATGGCTATTTAGAGTACAACTCCTCTCATTCTAAAAGATGATTCCAGAATTCCAATAATTTTAAGAGACACTCGTGTACAGCAATTAAGAGATCTCCATTGGGCTATCATGAAGATCTAAAGAGGATTTTGAAGGAGAATGTCTACAATGCATATTTCATATGAAGGATGATTGTTTCAAGAACGCCAACATCTACACCGCCTTCGTCTTCACCTTCAGAATTTCTTGGGGAGTTTCTCTTTACTTATCTTGTAATCTTTTATTTTCTTTTCTTTGTAATTTGGTGTGGAGAAATCGTTCGGGGAGAACGTCGGATTCTGGGAAGGAATCCATGGGTAATTCGCCTTGTGTTGGCGACTAGGTCCTTGTGCGGCTTAGGGGATAATTCACTGCCTTGTGCGTGGCGACTAGGTCAAGGGTAGATCTAGGGGGTTGCTTGAGGCCTTATCTGGGGTAAGATAGGCTATAGCCAACCGGTCCTTGGGAGAAGGACTGGTGAAACAACAAAAAGTGTTTTTACATATTCTCGCCTTGATTTCTAGCGTTATAGAAATTAAACATTTGTGTATTCAATTTATTATGAAATAAAATCATGTCTTTTAATGTTCTATTCGGTTGATTTTATTTCCTCTTCAAGAATGTTTTAATTTATATTTCATTAAAGTATTAAAATTAACATTTGTGTAATTATCTTTGAAATACAATAATCGTTTTCATCATCTCTGATTTTCTGGAATTGTATTTCATTTAAGATTTCATAAGTAAAATCACTGCGGCAATCTTTTTGTGCTAAGGAATATTTTCTGAAGAGCTAACGCCCAGCGTTAACACTTAACGCCAGGTGTTAGCAACAGTTAATAAAAAGTTGTATTTCTCTTGTTTAAAAAGGAATCTTCAATACAATCTTTTCTGAAATATCAAAATATATTTTCTTATTAAATATTCCTAAACTTTGATCACAAACTTTGATAAATTTAATTAAGATTTAAAATTCCATAAAACCCTTATTCACCCCCCCCCCCCCCCCTTTAAGGGCGTCGTAAGATCCCACACGTGGTATTAGAGCGTAGGTTATTCCAATACGGCTTCCCAACCAGGAATAATGGCGCTTCATGATCTCGCATCTTCTAGAGGGGATAATTTTTATGAAAATGAAAAATCATTATGTCCACCATTATTTATGGGTGAAAATTATAATGGATGGAAAACACTTATGAAAAAATTTCTTAAAACTTTGGATATTGAAGTTTGGAATTTTATAATTAAAATGCCCCCAATTATTCTAAATAAAAATGATATGCTTTAAAATGCCAAATCTATGAATAGTCTATATTGTGCTCTAGATCAAAATATTTTCAAACTTATTTATATGCTTCCTACTACTTTTGAAGTTTGGAAATTTCTTGAGAATACTTATAGTCTGCCTTTCATAGATGATGAACAAGAGGAATTCCTTATGGATCCAAGAGAAGAAATTGACAAGGACTCATGCTTGGAGGAAGATCTATCTAAGAGAGAAATAATATTGACTCAATTGATGGCAAAACATCAAGAAAAAGAGTTGACGGAAACTATAGCAAGTTAAGAAAATCTAAATCTTCTCTTTTTGTAACAAATTCTATTTCTACATTTCGTGTGCTTAAATTTGCTAAACGTAAAATTTCAAAGTTGAAATAAGCTAATTCCAAAATTCGTTTAGAAAATAAAACTTTAAAAGCAAACGCTAAAGTAGAATCTTATATTGATGTTTCAAATTCTCTTTCATGCTCTTTAATTAAAAATGCTAAACCTTATTTTGATTATAATACTTTTAAAGAAGAACTCAAGGTTTTGGAAAAAGGTCTTTTAACTTCAAAAGAGCATAATGAAAATTGATAAAAGAAAATGACAATTTAAAGGATAAACTAGAATCATTAAAAAGGTTTAATCAAATTTTTTCATAGAATAAAAAATCTTTTATTTCTAGTTTATCAAATTATCAAAAGTCTAAAAGCTTAACTTCATATTATAAGAGTATGTCTATAAGAAAGAGTGGAAATAAAAAACATCAAAATAAGAACCAGTCATTTAAAACATATTGTAACCCACTCTTTCAACATTCAATTCTTAAGAAAGACCGTCACTCTTATAAACTCTCAAAGAATCAATATAATAAAATTCATTATGATTATCAACATCAATGTATTTTGAAAAATAATTTGAATAAACATAAATCCCAAATGAATTATTTTTGAAACAACTATCATCACAAAAAGATGTTAAATAATCATAATATGAATTTAAAAGATAAACAACCAAAGTATGAAAGGAGACCAAAATTAAAAATGAAATACTAACTCCACTTATAAAGGCCCATTCATCAATATCTCCCAAAAGCCAACACGATGTATTTGGGTACCCAAAGGAACCATCGCACTTGGTCCTCTTTGGATACCTAAATCTCTCATTCACTAGGAATCATTGTATTGCATGAAGTAGAAATAAATTAAAAATGAAATATCATTACTCTACTTCATATATGCTTAATTGCTTTTTCTTTTGTTTATTTTTTTATTTTTGAGCCAACACATTATGATCACTTTATATATCATGAGATATGACTTTCATTTTAAGCCTAATGTTTAACAAATCAAATTGAATTAAATTGAATATAAAGTCATAATTTTTTTAAGTGATCTATTTTTCCTTTTTATATGTTTTATCTTTTAAAAATCCATTGCCTATAAATGTCTTGTATTATCATTATAAATTGAATGCTAAATTTGCTAAATAATATTATCAAGACTAATAAAATTACTTTCAAAATTGGATTTAAATGGACTTTTAGGGGTCTTATGATGGGGACCATCCCTTCGGCCCCTCTCTTTCCCCACCCCAGATGATGAAGACCCCTTCACCGAGCCTCATTTGGTAGGGGATGTTGTTGATGAAGACCCCCACATCCACTTGGTTGGGGATACTGATGATACTGCTGCTGGCCTGATGATCTTTATGGAGGTCATTGCTGATGTGGAGCCACCTTCACCCTTGAAGGTTGTTGAGGAAGATGTCGAAGACCCACCACTTATTATGGTTGAAGACCCGCCTCTGAATGATGTTGTTGAAGCCCCGCCACCACATGATGTTGATGTTGATGATGTCGTTGATGTGGCTGAGGAACCTCCACCACTGCCTGATCTGCCACCGCATGATCAAGATCAACCACCGCCACGTGACGAGGATAATTGAGATGCTGCTGAAGATGTTGAGGATCCTCCATAGATCCTACTGAAGCCTTTTTAATTATTTATATGCTTATTTTGTCATGTTCTATTATATTTTTAATTTGGGACTGTTTATTTAGTGGACTGCATTTAGCTGTCCATTAGAATTTTTTTTCGGGCTGCGTTTAGCCGTCGTATGTGTGTGAGCCTATAAATAGGCCAAACTCTATGTAATTTGATAATTTTGATGAAGAAATTTTGAAAACCCTAAAACCTCCTCTCTAGCTTTTCCCTCTCCTTCTTGTGGACGCTCCCCTCTCTCTTCCCCCCTCTCCAAGTTTAGGCCAAGAGAGGCCGCCCCCTCTTCTCCTCCTCCTTCTAGCTGCCGGCCGCCCCCCCCCCCCCCCCCCCCCCCTCCTCGTGGAAATCCTCCCACCCTTCTCCCTCTCTCTACCATTTCTCCCTCTACATTCTCTCACGCATCAAGGCGATCTTGGGCTTGTTCGTAGTGGCGGGATTTGAAGGCGATGGTGTACATCTTCAAGGACTCCCCTCCGGCGACCACCTCCGTGAATAACGTAGGACTTTCTACAACCCTGATCTACTATTCCGGGAGGGTAACGCTTTCTACCTCTTGAGCGATTCTTCAATAGTTATTTGTGGTGGATAGGAATTATGACGAATTTTCTGACATTGATCTTTTCGCGATCCTTCTCATTTGTGATAGTTGAACGATCTTGAATTATTTTTTTTACTCGACGAGGAGTGGAGATTCTCTTTTGCCTTTGTTGGGGAAGATCCTCCTATTTCCGGAGTTTTGCTTTCGGAGGATCTTCTTGTGGTTGTCTTTGCGTGATAGTTGTGAAGGGCTCACCCGTAGGTGGCTGCGTTTGTTCATTCGATTAGATGTTATTTTGAAACGATCTCGCGACCCAATCGATCGCGCAAGTGAGAGCGACCCGAACACCCAAGCCTACATCAATTTGGTATCAAAGCTAGGTTCGTGTCAATTTCTTAATTGACGCATTCCTTAGGTTTTTCTTAGAACACCGGCACTCACAATCTTCACATGATTTTGCGCTCAAAAAAATTAAAAAATAAAATAAAATTTCGTCGGTCTGCGAATAGCGGCCTGAAATTCTCATTTTTCTGCGAAATTCAAAACAAAAAATTTCTGGTAATTCTACTTATTAGTTTCTGTAAGAAAATAAAAAAATATCTTACTTGCCCTAGTTATCAGGCGGGAATAAAATTATCTTTCGTAAAATTTTGGCGTGATCTAAATTTCTGGTGTGCGAATAGTGGCCTTAAAATTTTTATTTTTCAGCGAAAATAAAAAACAAAAAATTTTTGCAAATCTGCGAACTTTTTTCTACAGGAAAATAAAAAATATATATATTTTAAATTATGGAAGGTCAAATTCAAAATTCAAAATTTTGAAATTCAAAAATAAAATTTCTGAAATTCAAAATTCAAATTTTTGAAATTCAAATTTCTGAAATTCAAAATTCAAATTTTTGAAATTCAAAATTCAAATTTTTGAAAATTCAAAATTCAAATTTTTGAATTTCAAATTTCTGAAATTTTCAGATTGGTCTGCATTTAGTAAAAACCTCGGAATTTTAAAACATGTCAAAAAAAATTGAACATTTTTCTGTAGCTTCCTGCTCTTCTTCCCAACAACATTAAAACAGAAAATCTTTCGATTCGACCACGTTAGGTTGGCCTGAAAATTGGAGACATTATAATTTTATCCGTGTCAGCACATGAACTCTCACTGGTAATGACTACTAGGCTGAACCCGGGGTATCCCCCGGCACTCTCACGAATAACTGCACCACCAGCTAATTTAAAGGAGTTAGGTAAGGGTCGGAATGACGCTGTGAAGGTGATTAGGCTCAGTCGCGACCCAAAACACCGATTTCGAGCAAATTTTAAACACGGTGAGAAGTGGTGCAGGCTCATGGTGGATAGTGTTTGTCATACAAACGCTATCATGAAGAATGAGGTATCTAGGATGATGGTGACCACTGTGCCACATCCTTGCCCTTATCATCTCGTATGTCCGGATGAGAGCACTATCTTAGTGTCCAGGCGATGTTTGGTGCCCCTCACCATCCAAGCCTATTCTGAGCACATTTGGTGTGACGTCCTTCCTATGAAGGACTTCCATATTTTGCTGGGACACCCGTGGCTCGCTAGCCATGATGTTAGTTATGACGCCCAGAATAACACCCTAGACTTTACACATGGGGGTCAACTAACATATCTTAGGTCCAACCCGCCCAGGAAGCCCAAAGTCCCATCTGGAGACGCTTGCGGCACGGTTGAGTCGAAACCACCCGGTGAAGACACACATGGGGATTTTGACACTGTCAGTCAAAATTAGCCCTTAGTTTGTGTTAGCCACTCTGAGGCAAACACACCGAGTTTGAGTATGGGGCCCGAGCCCGGCCCTGTTAGTCCCAGCCTGCCCATAGACATTATCTCAGTTGAGGCACCCTCGACCGACTTAGTGCCTAAAATTGATGCTGCTCTGATTAGACAACCTCTACTTGATCCCGTTAGCCTTAGGGAGCCTTCTGTTGGCCACCCCGAGGACATTCAGAAGGTTAAAGAAAATTCTGAAAGTGGGCTGAGTGAACCTGATGTTGATGGTGAGACGGTTGAGAAGATAGGGCGATCTGTATCGACTCCTCACATTTTTGACGGTGGGATTAGGGCTCGTGCCTTTCCCGTGTCATTTAGTGGGGAGGACAAATGGTCCAATCCATTGTCTGTGGGTAGTAGTTGTGTGGGCACATTCTCTACACTAGTGGACCCTAGGCTAGTGTTAGCGCCCCCGCTGAACCTTCACCTATTTAAGGTTGCTTGGGTTTCCCCTACTTCAGCCCTGATCTGGAAGTATGGCATGGAGCCCGTTACCGCCGCGGGGCGGGTTAAGTGGTTTCGTTGGGTTATCCTTCCCATGCTAGCTGATCTTAATTGTTGGGATCGCCCTAGGATGAACCTAAATTTAATTTCATATAATAAATTAGTAGGTGTTTCAAGAGGTCTTAATCCACCCAAACATGATGAATTGGTGCTAGCCGACCCATCGGGGTCCATTCACTTTGAAGTCACCGCACCCGTTGGAGAATCCCGCAATAAGGAAGACTCGGCTTTAGTAGGTCATTCCCCTGGACAGTTGCCAATTGGCAACTTAGATGGCAATGCCAGTATTGTCCCCACTGTTCGTCGAATAGTTGTCGTTCTAGAATGTTTTGCTTTACATTTGAGAGTTTTTGCTGAGAGGGGCCCAAACCCCATTTTCAATGACTCGAATTATTTTTCACTCTTTCTAGCTCCACTACATCTAGCTTCCCCTTCGTTCCCCTCCACAAAAATTTCTATTGGGTTGAGAGGTCAGTTGGGTAGCATGTTATTCACTCCTTTGGCGGTCTCTGGAGGTAAGACGTCTTATGAAATTGTTGCACTTTCCTCTTCATTTTCCTATGCTTTGATAAAGGCCCCCGAGGCCAACCTTTTGTTTGACAGGAAATCAGGAGGAGTACTCTTACCAGGACTACATCCGATAGTGCTGACTCATCAGTGATGAGTTTTTTCGAGCGGGGGAGGATTGATGGGGACCATCCCTTTAGCCCCTCTCTTTCCCCACCCCAGATGATGAAGACCCCTTCACTGAGCCTCATTTGGTAGGGGATGTTGCTGATGAAGACCCCCACATCCACTTGGTTGGGGATACTGATGATACTGTTGCTGGCCTGATGATCTTGATGGAGGTCGTTGCTGATGTCTAGCCACCTTCACCCTTGAAGGTTGTTGAGGAAGACGTTGAAGACCCACCACTTGTTGATGTTGAAGACCCGCCTCCGAATGATGTTGTTGAAGTCCCGCCATCGTATAATGTTGATGTTGATGACGTCGTTGATGTCGCTGAGGAACCACTGCCTGCTCCGCCACCGCATGATCAAGATGATCCACCGCGACATGACGAGGATAATAGAGATGCTGCTGAAGATGTTGAGGATCCGCCATAGATCCTACCGAAGCCTTTTTAATTATTTATATGCTTATTTTGTCATTTTCTATTATATTTTTAATTTGGGACTATTTATTTAGTGGACTGCATTTAGCCGTCCATTAGAATTTTTATTTGTGCTGCGTTTAGCCGCTGTATGTGTGTGAGCCTATAAATAGGCCAAACTCTTTGTAATTTGATAATTATGATGAAGAAATTTTGAAAACTCTAAAACCTCCTCTCTAGCTTTTCCCTCTCCTTCTTGTGGTCGCCCCCCTCTCTCTTTCCCCCTCTCCAAGTTTTGGCCAAGGGAGGCCTCCCCCTCCTCTCCTCCTCCTTCTAGCCGCCGGCCACCCCCCTCCTCGTAGAAATCCGCCCACCCTTCTCCCTCTCTCTACCATTTCTCCCTCTACATTCTCTCACGCATCAAGGCGGTCTTGGGCTTGTTCGTAGCGGCGGGATATGAAGGCGACGGTGCACATCTTCAAGGACTCCCCTCCGGCGACCACCTCCGTGAATAACGTAGGACTTTCTACAACCCGGATTTACTATTCTGCGAGGGTAACGCTTTCTACCTCTTGAGCGATTCTTCAATAGTTATTTGTGGTGGATAGGAATTGTGACAAATTTTCCGACATTGATCTTTTCGCGATCCTTCTCATTTGTGATAGTTGAGCGATATTGAATTATTTTTTTACTCGACGAGGAGTGGCGATTCTCTTTTGCCTTTGTTGGGGAAGATCCTCCTTTTTCCGGAGTTTTGCTTTCGGAGGATCTTCTTGTGGTTGTCTTTGCGTGATAGTTGTGAAGGGCTCACCCGTAGGTGGCTGCGTTTGTTCATCCGATTAGGTGTTATTTAGAAATGATCGCGCGACCCAATCGATCGTACAAGTGAGAGCGACCCGAACACCCAAGCCTACATCATCTTAGGCTAAAATATTAAATGCACAACTTATTGCATATTTGTCTTTTTTTCGTTGCTGCATATAATAGCCCCTTTATTGAAAATCATAATCGAGAAAAATCGAAATCAAATAAAATAGAAAACCATGTGTTGCTAACGCCAAGCGTTATCCCTAACGCTGGCGGTAGCATATTTTCCTACAAATTCTGATTTCTCTAATTATTATTTTTTTGAAAAATTATTTCAATTTTTTAAGTATCATTATCTTCTACTTACAAATACCTTGTATTTGTTTTGTCTAATTTCTACAAATTAAGATTAAAAAGAAAATTTACAAAACATTTCAAAATAACCAAAACAATTTTGTGTTCTTTTATATATATATATAGTATAATATTCACTTTGCAAGCAGTCACTACATATTAAAAAGATGAATATGAACAATACAATCACCACCATGATATATTGATATCCTATGATAAAATTCACTATATTCATATATCATAATTCATGATCTATCAAGACCTATCTTAAATCAACTAATTCTATCAACCTTAGGAATTATGAAATATATGAGTGTGATTGGTATTATAGTTTCATATCTTGTTTTGTGTGTGCGATGTGCATCTCTATTGTTTGCATGTATCTCATTATCTTTAGACCTAAGAATTAACTTAATATAAGCAAAATGAAATCAAATAGAATTGTCCCTTCATTCTAAGTCTATAAAAATTCAAAACTCTATGTTTGAATACATGCAACTCAATTATATATTTCTCCATCTTTACATAGCTTTGCACCATGTTGTTCTAACTCATCATACTAGCATCATCACTTACCATAGGTACAAATCACTGTCCATGCTAGTTATATCTTGCAATGCTAAAGTAAATTATATTACTAAAATCTGAAAATCATAATTTCCTTTGCAGTTATTTGCATGAATAAAATTTTCTAAATGGATTTAAAATCATCAATCATCGATATAATTGTAAATCCAAAATTAATCATGCAATTAAACCATAGCTCATATATTTAAGGCTTACACGCTTAGTATGTACATAATCATTAAACATATGACATGTGTCTCACAATAGCAAGGGAGTAGGATTGTGTGCATTAGTGATCTAACCTCTAAGTCATGTCTTGTCCTTAATCGGGGAGGGTTCCAGTAGGGCCTTGCGAGACAGTGAAGGGAAAGAGTGCTAGGTTGAGCGTTGTCTTTTGTATGCATATGGGATTAACACCCCAACCTACGACATGTGTGCAGCTCCTCATGTCCATCTGTCTCTTAGTACAGAGTTATAGTGTGTAGACATATAGTTATGGTATATTATTCTTGGGTATACTCATATTATATTCATTGCATGAATATTATCTCACTCTTTATACTTAAATCATGCATATTTGTTTTTGTTCTAACATTGCATCTTGTATTTGCACATTTTATTATTTTGAGCTTTAATGTTAATACAAAACACAAGTATTTGAAAAATCACCAAAACATGTTAAAAGAGCCTTCAAATCTAATCAATATACTCTGAAATTTCAACTGAAGGAAGGTTTCTTTATAATACAAATGAATTGTGAAAATGTTCTTCAAAACATCAAAATTTGTAGAGTACTGTCTCGGCGTTAAGAAGCTAACGCCTGGCATTTGCTTCTTTGCTCCAAAAATATTTTTTGTTGTTTTGAATAATTTCTGGTATTATTTTAATGTTTTGTGTGTATTTTATTTCTCTGTTTGTAAAAAGTTTTCAATCTTTTTATTTCCTTTTAAAACGAAATTTTATTTCTTTTCAAAAAAATATGTATTTTCTCATGCATTATTTTGGGTGTATCTCTCTGGCATAGAATATCATTTACTGAAAGGGCTATTAACGGCTTCTACGTTTTCTAGAGAATATATATATATAATAAAATTTACAATTTCAAAGAACAAAAATATGTTTTTTCTCTTTTTGTGTGTTTATTGTTTTGTGCTTATATACAAAAAAATTATTAAAAATTTATAAAAAAAATTTGATTGTTATTCATTGCCATTGTCAAGGATGATTAATTATATCAATTAAAGATTAAATACAATGTTTAATTTAACTTTCATGTTTCTTAAAAAAAACATTATTTTGTATTTGTCATGCCTTGAAAATTATCTTGTTATGTGCAATGAAATTGATTGCAGATAAACATGTGTAGAAACGCTTAGCATGCCTCTAAGTATGAGTAATGTATTATGTTTGATAATGATTTATTCACTCACTTATTTTTGATAATCTACATGTGTTTACAATCTTTGCATGATTGTGTAGTGTAATAACATATATAATTAAAATGCATAAATAGATTACCTACACAACATTGAATTGGTTATAACAATTCTTTGTCTTTCATGCACTTATTCGTTAGAGAAACATGGTTTCAAATGCTATGTTTGCAAATCAAGTGAATTCGGAGTCCTTAGTCACTAAACAAAAAAGCAAATAATAAATGACAAGGAAAACTCCACCAAGCACTACTCACCCTCCTGATAAGTCTTAATGAACATTGTGAGGTTGAGCACCTTGGCTAAAGAATTGTAAAGTGTCTTGTAGCAAACAATTTATACACCACTTCTCTTAGTACACCGGATCACAAATAATTTTTGAAAATAATGCTAAAAAGTATAAAAGTGATCCCCAAGCACTACTTTGCACCGTGATAAGTCTTAATAAGCATTGTGTGTGCAGAGCACATTGGTAGTTTTACTCTTTATTCATGTGCATTGAAATATTGTGGAAGTAATAGTATTTGTGTATTTTAATGTTGTGTTATTTTATTATATATGTCATGTGTTTTTAATTGATTCACTTGTATACTTTATCAAAACACTATTTTGTACACATCATTATCTTTCATAAAACTTCTACTTATGAGAATTGGATCTTAATGCTCACCTACACTATTCTCTACAAACTTAAGTAAATGCACTAGATAATAAAGCGTGATCACTACAATATTTATGTTTACTTGAAATGCAATTTTTATTACATAGAAGTTTTTGTATCTTTTCTTGATATTATCAAATCATGCTTGCAATTTTATCTTATTGGACTAGCATCTCTTCAATCTTTAACTCAAACATCAACTTTTCAAATTTAAACTCATTATCCTTTATATGATTTTATCTTCTAAAATGATGTTTATGTTTAAGAGTGCTTATTATATTCTTCTACTAAGTTTACTACTTATTCTCATTCATGTGTATTATTTTTAACACCGTGGTATTCTTTTCAACAAGTGGTATCTTAAAATAAGAATGCTTACTTTATCATTTCAGTTATGTTGCTTACTACTTTATATTACATCATGCTTATATTTTTCTCAACAAGTAGTATTTAACAAGCTTTTGATTGCATCTTATTTTTCTTCTCGACATAGAACATATTACTCCTTATTGCACACTCTCACCTAAACCCTCTTTTGATACTACCAAAAGGGGAGAATAAATTACATAAATCTAATATTTAGGGGAGTACATTATAATGATTTCAAACTCAAAGAAAGTATCTTTGTAGGGGGAGTAATCATATAGGAGGTGCATACACTATCATATGCTCGATCATGACAATCGTTCAATAAGTGGTTCCTAATCAATCTTAGTAGATATACACTCATCCCTACCCACTTTTGCTAATAACAAAGGGGGAGAAGAAATTGAGAAATCTAGTAAAATAGATATTTAGGGGGAGTAAATTATAAGAGAACACATGTAGGGGGAGGACTTCATATCGAAAGAGTATGCATTATCACTTTTATATATATCAAGCTCTTAACCTGTTATTCATGCATATCTTATCACCACACTTATCTATAAAAACAAATGGTCTTAATCTCACTAATTTCTCATACAGGTATTTGTTATTATCAAAAGGGGGAGATTATTGGAGCCTATGTTCCGCATCTCTTGGTTTGAGAATAACAAATACCGTGTTGTATTTGATCTTGTATTTTGTGTATTTATAGTGTGCAGGTTGTACAGGAACTATAGCTACGCATCCTTATGAGTAGTATACTGAATGGAGATGACTCTTTGGAAAGAGAGCTAACGCCTTGTATTAGTTGTTAACGCCCCGCATTAATAACCGTCGAGAAGGAATTCGTCGAGAAGAAATGTCGTCAAGAACGAATCTGCTGAGAAGCTAGAGACAATGCCAGGCGTTAGGTCTTAATGTTGGGCGCCAGCCGTTCGACGAAATGAGATGTCGGTGGACGAAATTGCGTTCGATGAAATTGCATTCGACGAAATTGTGTTCGACGAAATGAGATGTCGTTTGACGAAATGGCGTTCGACGAAATGAGATGTCGTTCGATGAAATGGCGATCGATGGGATGAGATGCAGTTTGATGAAATAGCGTGCCAGCTGTTTAAAAAGAGAACGAAACGCAACGCCAACGTTGACTCTTAATGCCCGCGTTGAGTCCACAAACTGCCACAATCTTGGTAGTTGCGCAATTTCAGCCACGACAGTACACGATCACTAACGCCAGCGTAAAATCTTAACGCCACGCGTTAGCTTCTGTGGCTATTTAAAGTACAACTCCTCACATTCTAAAAGATGATTCCATAATTCTAATAATTTTAAGAGAGGCTCGTGTACAATAATTAAGAGATCTACCTTGGGCTATCATGAAGATCTAAAGAGGATTTTGAAGGAGAAGGTCTACAACGCATATTCCATACGAAGGACGATTGTTCCAAGAACGCCAACATCTACACCGCCTTTGTCTTCACCTTCAGAATTTCTTGGGGAGTTTCTCTTTACTTATATTATAATCTTTTATTTTATTTTCTTTGTATTTTAGTGTAAAGAAATTGTTCGGGGAGAACATCGGATTCTGGGAAGGAATCCATGGGTAATTCGCCTTGTGTTGGCGACTAGGTCCTTGTGCAGCTTAGGGGGTAATTCGTCGCCTTGTGCGTGGTGACTAGGTCGAGGGTAGATCTAGGGGGTGATTAGAGGCCTTATCAGGGGTAAGATAGGCTATAGCCAACCGGTCCTTGGGAGAAGGACTGGTGAAACAACAAAAAGTGTTTTTACATATTCACGCCTTGATTTCTAGCATTATAGAAATTAAACATTTGTGTATTCAATTTATTATGAAATAAAATCATGTCTTTTAATGTTCTATTCAATTGATTTTATTTCCTCTTCAAGAATATTTTAATTTATATTTCATTAAAGTATTAAAATTAACATTTATGTAATTATCTTTGAAATACAATAATCATTTTCATCATCTCTGATTTTCTGGAATTGTATTTCATTTAAGATTTCATAAGTAAAATCACTGCAGTAATCTTTTTGTACTAAGGAATATTTTCTGGAGAGCTAACGCCCAGCGTTAACACTTAATGCCAGGCATTAGCAACAGTTAACAAAAAGTTTTGTTTCACTTGTTTAAAAAGGAATCTTCAATACAATCTTTTCTAAGATATCAAAATATATTTTCTTATTAAATATTCCTAAGCTTTGATCACAAACTTTGATAAGTTTAATTAAGATTTAAAATTCCATAAAACCCTTATTCACCCCCCCCCCCCCCCCTTCTAAGGGCGCCATAAGATCCAACATTCTTCTGCTGAGGGTATTTTGAGAGTGATGGTGAAGTGTTATCGGGCTGGGGAAGTATTTCTGCAGCTGCCATTAAGGGGCAATTTTGGTAAGTTGCCACCTCTCTATCCGGCCAATGCCAGAGCTCCAGCTCATAGGGAATTAACACCATGAGCTGAGGGGAATAATTGGGGATTGAAATTGAATTCAATTTTGGCTACCCCATGGGTTGCCATTATTGGTTGGCCGACAAGCTTTCTTGAGCCTCTCCTCCCCACTTTCACTAGTTGCCACCTCAGCTCAATCCTGCCTGGTGATCATTGGGAATGTGAGAGCAAGCTTGGGAGGGGAAGATTGAGTGCCACTTGGCACTCAATCCTAGTTTTCTTCTTTGAACTCCATGAGTGGTGGTCGGCCACCCTTGTGTTGATCTTGAGGCGCCCTTAGAGGGGGGTGAATAAGGGTTTTAAAAACTTTTAAAAGAAAACTTTTGATATTTTGGTCGAAGTAAGTTAAATCAAAAGTAAAGAGATAATGAAATTAGAAATGAAATCAACTTTATTAAACAAGAAAAGACATGATTATCATTTATAAAATTGATTACAAAATCTGATTTCAATGACGCTAGAAATCGAAGCGAATAATATGAAAACCCTTTTTTTTATATACCGACTCGTATCCCCATGAACTGGTTGGCTTTAGCCAATCTTGTTGGATCTTACGGCGCCCTTAGAGGGGGGTGAATAAGGGCTTTATGGAATTTAAATCATACTTAAGTTTATCAGAGTATGGGACTGAAGTTTCAGAATATTATATAAAAAAATATTTTTAAATATTCCATATAGGATTGTAATGAAGATTCCTTTTTAAATAATTGAAACAGAACTTTTTGTTGACTGTTGCTAACGCCTGGCGCTAAGTCTTAACGCTGGGCGTTAGCTCTCCAGAGAATATTCCTCAGAACAAAAAGATTGCCACAGTGATTTTACTTAGAAATCTTAGATGAAATACAATTCCAGAAAATCAGAGATAATGAAAATAATTATTGTATTTCAAATGTAATTATACAAATGTTAATTTTAATACTTTAATGAAAATAGAAATTAAAACATTCTTGAAGAGGAAAAAAAAATCAATTGAATAGAACATTAAAAGACATGATTTATTTCATAATAAATTGAATACAGAAATGTTTAATTTCTATAACTCTAGAAATCAAGGCGAAAATATGTAAAAATACTTTTTGATGTTTCACCGGTCCTTCTCCCAAGGACCGGTTAGCTATAGCCTATCTATCCCTAGATAAGGCCTCTAGCCACCCCTTAGATCTACCCTCGATCTAGTTGTCACGCACAAGGCGGCAAATTACCCCCTAAGCCTCACAAGGACCTAGTCGCCAACACAAGGCGAATTTACCCACGGAATCCTTCCCGGAATCCCACGTTCTCACCAAATGATTTCTCCACAAAATAAAAGGAAAAATAAAAGATTACAAGATAAGTAAAGAGAAACTCCCCAAGAAATTCTGAAGGTGAAGACGAAGTCGATATAGATGTTGGCGTTCTTGAAATGTTCGTCCTTCATATGGAATATGCATTGTAGACCTTCTCCTTCAAAATCTTCTTTAGATCTTCATGTTAGCCCAAGGGAGATCTCTTAATTGCTGTACACGAACCTCTCTCCAAAGTATCAGAATTCTGGAATCATCTCTCCTCAAGAATGAGAGGGGTTGTACATTAAATAGCCATGGGAACTAACGCACGCGTTAAGGCTACCGCCCGGCGTTAGTGAATCGTGTACAGCAGTTGCTGACATCATGCATAAAGTCGGGAGCGTGACAGAACCAATTTTGTTGAACGGGACTGATTTCGTCGAACAGGCCTTCGTCGAACGCACCCTTCGTCGAACAGAAAAACTGCAACCGTCAGGATCGTGCAAACCGCCGGGATCGTGACAGAACAAACGTTCGTTGAACAGAAGCAATTTCGTCGAACGGAACTTCAAGTTTGTCGAACGCAGTTGTCGGGCGCAATGTCGTCGAGCACAGGCTCAGTTCGTCAAACAGAACTCCTCGTTTGTTGAACGCAGCTTGTCGAGCGCAGGTTCATCGAGCGCAGGAAATTTCGTCGAACGGAACTCCTTGTTCGTCGAACGCAGCTTGTTGAGCACAAGTTCGTCGAGCGCAGGAAATTTTGTCGAACGAAACTCCTCATTCGTCAAACGCAGCTTCCTTCAGGTTTCGTCGAGCGCCTTCAGATTTCGTCGAACACAGATTCAATTCGTCGAACGCAATTTTCTTCTCAGCGGTTTTCATCTCAGCAGTTTTCTTCTCAGCGGTTGATAACGTTGGGCGTTAACTACTAACGCGAGTGTTAGCACATATTCCAGAGAATCATCTCTAATTATCAAACTATTCATAGGGATGTATAGTTATAGTTCCTGTACAACCTGCATACTATAAGCACACAAAATATAAGATCAAATACAACACGGTTTTTGTTATTCTCAAACCAAGAGATGCGGAACATAGGCTCCAACAATCTCCCCCTTTTGATAATAACAAATACCTGTATGAGAAATTAGTGAGATTAAGACCATTTGGGTTTATAGATAAGTGAGGTAATAATATATGCATGAATAACAGGTTAAAATAAAGATAGATTTGATAGCGATAATGCATACTCTTTCTATATGAAGTCCTCCCCCTACATAAGTGTTCTCTTATAGTTTACTCCCCCTAAATATCTATTTTACTAGATTTCTCAATTTCTTCTCCCCCTTTGTTATTAACAAAAGTGGGTAGGGATGAGTGTATATCTTGTAAGATAGATAAGGAACCACTTATTGAAGGATTGTCATGATCGAGCATATGATAGTGTATGCACCTCCTATATGATTACTCCACCTACAAATATACCCATTTTTAAGTTTAATATTATTATAATGCACTCCCCCTAAATATTAGATGTATGCAATTTAATCTCCCCTTTTGGTAGTATCAAAAAAAGGTTTTAGGAGTGAGTATGTAATAAGGAGTAATATGTTCTATGTCGAGAAGAAAAATAAGATGCAATCAAAAGTTTGTTAAATACTACTTGTTGAGAAAAAAATATAAGCATGATGTAACATAAAGTAGTAAGCAACATAACAGAAATGATAAAGTAAGCATTCTTATTTTAAGATACCACTTGTTGAAACCATGGTGTTAAAAATAATAGACATGAATGAGCATAAGTGGTAAACTTAGCAAAAGAATATAATAAGCACTCTTAAACATAAACATCATTTTTAGGAGATAAAATCATATAAAGGATAATGAGTTTTAAATTTGAAAAGTTGATGTTTGAGTTAAAGATTGCAGAGATGCTATTCCATTAAGATGATATTGCAAGCATGATTTCATAATATCAAGAAAAGATACACAAACTACAATGTTATTAAATTTGCATTTCAAGTAAACATAAACATTGTAGCGATCATGCTTTGTTATCTAATGCATTTACTTAAGTTTGTAGAGAATTGAGTAGATGAGCATTAAGATCCAATTCTCATGAGTAGAAGTTTTATGATAGATAATGATGTGTACAAAATAGTGTTTTGATAAAGTATACAAGTGAATCAATCAAAAACACATGACATATATAATGAAATAACACAACATTAAAATACACGAATAATATTACTTCCACAATATTTCAATGCACATAAATGAATCGTACAACTACCACATTTCTCTAATGAATAAGTGCATGAAAGACAAAGAATTGTAATAACCAATTCAATGTTGTGTAGGTAATCTATTTAAGCATTTTAATTATTTATATTATTACACTACACAATCATGTAAGAATAAGATTGTAAACACATATAGGTTATCAAAAATAAGTGAGTGAATGAATCATTATCAAACATAATACATTACTCATACTTAGAGGCATGCTAAGCATTTCTACACATGTTTATCTACAATCAATTTCAATGCACATAACAAGATAATATTCAAGGCATCATAAATACAAAACAATGTTTTTTAAGAAACTTGAAAGTTAAATTAAACATTGTATTTAATCTTTAATTGATATAGTTAATCATCCTTGACAATGGCAATGAATAACAATCCGTTTTTATAAAAAAAAAATTGGATTTTTTTATATATGCACAAAACAATAAACACATAAAGAAAAACATATTTTTGTTCTTTGAAATTGTTTTGTAATTTTGTATTTGTTTTTTTTTATATATATTCTCTAGAAAACATAGAAGTCTTTAATAGCCCTTTCAGTAAATGATATTCTATGCCAGAGAAATAAACAAAAATAATGCATGAGAAAATACATATATATATATATATATATTTTTAAGAAATAAAATTTTGTTTTAAAGGAAATAAAAAGATAGAAAACTTTTTACAAACAAAAAAATAAAGCACACACAAAATATTAAAATAATACCAGAAATAATTCAAAACAAAAAAATATCTATTTTGGAGCAAAGGAGCTAACGCCATGCGTTAACTTCTTAACACCAAAACAGAACACTAAATTTTGATGTTTTGAAAAATCTTTTTAATGATTCATTTGTATTATAAAGTGACCTTCCTTCAGTGGAAATTTCAGAGTATATTGATTAGATTTGAAGGCTCTTTTAGCATGTTTTTAGTGATTTTTCAAGTACTTGTGTTTGGTAAAATTATTAAAGCTCAAAATAATAAAATATGCAAACACAAGATGCAATGTTAGAACAAAAAGAATGCATGATTTATGTATAAAGAGTAAGATAATGTTTATGCAATGAATATAATATAAGTATATCTATGATCAAGATATCTTAACTACATGACTACACTCTAGCCCCGTACTAAGTGACGGATGGGCATGAGGAGCTGCACACATGTCGTAGGTTGGGGTGTTAATCTCATATGCATACAAAAGACGACGCTTAACCTAGCTCTCTTTCCCCCCAGTGCCTCGCAAGGCCCTGCTGGAACCCTCCTCGGTTAAGGATAAGACATGACTTAGAGGTTAGGTCTCTAATGCACACAATCCTACGCCCTCGCTATTGTGAGACACAAGTCATAGGTTTAATGATTATGGACATACTAAGCGTGTAAGCCTTAAATATGTAAATTATGGTATAATTGCATGATTAGTTTTGGATTTACAATTATATCGATGATTGTTGATTTTAAATCCATTTAGAAATTTTTTATTCATGCAAATAACTACAAAGGAAATTATGATTTTCATATTCTAGTAATATAATTTACTTTAGCATTGCAAGGTATATAACTAGCATGGACATTGATTTCTACCAATGGTAAGTGATGATGCTAGTATGATGAATTACGACAACAAGCTGCAAAGCTAAGTAAAATTGGACAAATATATAATTGAATTGCATGTATTCAAACATAGAGTTTTGAATTTTCATAGACCTAGAGAGAAGTGACAATTCTATTTGATTTCATCTTGTTTATTTCAAGTTAATTCTTAGGTCTATTGATAATGAGATACATGCAAACAATAGAGATGCACATCATACACACAAAACAAGATGTGATACTATAATATCAATAGCAATCATATATTTCATAATTCTTAAGGTTGATAGAATTAGTTGATTTAAGATAGGTCTTGATTGATCATGAATTATGATATATGATTATAGTGAATTTTAGCATAGGATATTAATAGATCAAGATGGAGTGTGTGAAATCATATTCATCATTTTTGTTAATTTTCAATTATGATTTTTCATTATAGGGGCTATCATATGCAACAAAGAAAATAGACAAATATGCAGTTAGTTGCGCATTTAATATTTTAGCCTAAGACCCCTAAAAATCCATTTAAATCCAATTTTGAAAATAATTTCATTAGTCTTGATAATATCATTTAGCAAATTTTGCATTCAATTTATAATGATAATATAAGACATTTATAGGCAATGGATTTAAAAAGGATAAAATATATAAAATGGAAAGATAGATCACTTAAAATTATGACTTTATGTTCAATTTGATTTGTTAAACATTAGACTTAAAATGAAAGTCATATCTCATGATATATAAAGTGATCATGTGTTGGCTCAAAAATAAAAAATAAACAAAAGAAAAAGCAACTAAGCATATCATAAAGTAGAGTTTTGATATTTCATTTAAAATTAATTCTACTTCATGCAATACAATGATTCCTAGTGAATGAGAGATTTAGGTATCCAAAGGGGACCAAGTGTGATGGTTCTTTTGGGTACCCAAATACATCATGTTGGCTTTTGGAGAGATAGTGATGAATGGGCCTTTACAAGTGGAGTTAGTGTTTCGTTTTTAATTTTGGGCCTCCAATCATACTTTGGTTGTTTTTCTTTTAAATTCATATTATGATTATTTGACATCTTTTTGGAATGATAGTTGTTTGAAAAATAATTCATTTGGGATTTATGTTTATTCAAATTATTTATCAAAATACATTGATATTTATCAAAATACATTAATGTTGATAATCATGATGAATTTTATTATATTGATTCTTTGAAGGTTTATAAGAGTGATTGTCTTTCTTTAGAAGTGATCGTTGAAAGAGTGGGTTACAATATGTTTTAAATGATTGGTTCTTATTTTGATGAATTTCATTTCCACTCTTTCTTATAGACATACTCCTATAATATGAAGTTAAGCTCTTTAAATTTAGATTTCTTAATAAACTAGAGTTAAGAGAATTCTTATTACTTGAAAAAATTTCAATAAACAATTTTAATGATTCTAGTTTATCCTTTAAATTATCATTTTCTTTTATCAATTTTTCATTATGCTCTCTTGAAATTAAAAGTCCTTTTTCTAAGACCTTGAGTTCTTCTTTAAAAGTATTATAATCAAAACAAGGTTTAGCATTTTTAATTAAAGAGCATGAATGAGAATTTAACACATCAATACTTGATTCTACTTTAGCATTTGCTTTTAAAGTTTTATTTTCTAAACGTAGTTTGAAATTAGCATCTTTCAAATTTTTAATTCTACGTTTAGCAATATTAAGCATATGTAGTGTAGAAATATAATTTCTTACAAAGAGAGATGACTTAGAATTTCTTACACTGCTATGGGATGAGACAAGATTTGAACCAAGGGTTCCTTTGACATTTTCTTCACATTACTCTTCCATAGTTGAATTTCCATCTTCTCTTTTGCTTGATGTGTTGCCATCAATTGAGTCCAATATTGTGACGTTGTCTTCTTCTCTTGGATCCATAAGGAATTGCTCGTATTCATCATCTATGGAAGGAAGACTATAAGAATTCTCATAAATTTACAAACTTCATAAGCATTAGGAAGTGTATAAATAAGTTTGAAAATATTTTTATCTAATGCACAATATGGACTATTCATTGATTTGGCATTTAAAAACATTTCATTTTTATTTAAAATATTTGGGGGCATTTTAATTGTAATATTCCAAACTTCAATATCCAAAGATTTAAGAAATTTTTCCATAAGTATTCTCCACCCATTATAATTTTCACCCATAAATAATGGTGGACATAATGATTATTCATTTTCATAAAAATTATCCCCTCTAGAAGATGCGAGATCATGAAACGCCATTATTCCCAGTTGTGAAGCCATATTGGAATAACCTCGCTCTGATACCACGTGTTGGATCTTACGACGCCCTTAGAGGGGGGTGAATAAGGGCTTTATGGAATTTAAATCTTATTTAAGTTTATCAGAGTCTGGGACTGAAGTTTCAGAATATTATATAGAAAAATATATTTAAATATTCCAGATAGGATTGTAATGAAGATTCCTTTTTAAATAATTGAAACAAAACTTTTTGTTGACTGTTGCTAACGCCTGGCGCTAAGTCTTAACGATGGGCGTTAGCTCTCCAGAGAATATTCCTCAGAATAAAAAGATTGCCACAGTAATTTTACTTAGAAATCTTAAATGAAATACAATTCCAGAAAATCAGAGATAATGAAAATAATTATTATATTTCAAAGATAATTATACAAATGTTAATTTTAATACTTTGATGAAAATAGAAATTAAAACATTCTTGAAGAGGAAATAAAATCAATTGAATGGAACATTAAAAGACATGATTTTATTTCATAATAAATTGAATACGCAAATGTTTAATTTCTATAACGCTAGAAATCAAGGCGAAAATATGTAAAAACACTTTTTGATGTTTCACCGGTCCTTCTCCCAAGGACCGGATGACTATAGCCTATCTATCCCCAGATAAGGCCTCTAGCCACCCCCTAGATCTACCCTCGACCTAGTTGCCACGCACAAGACGGCGAATTACCCCCTAAGCCTCACAAGGACCTAGTCGCCAACACAAGGCGAATTTACCCACGGAATCCGACGTTCTCATCGAACGATTTCTCCACAAAATAAAAGGAAAAATAAAAGGAAAAATAAAAGATTACAAGATAAGTAAAGAGAAACTCCCCAAGAATTTCTGAAGGTGAAGACGAAGTCGATGTAGATGTTGGCGTTCTTGAAACGATCGTCCTTCGTATTGAATATGCATTGTAGACCTTCTCCTTCAAAATCTTCTTTAGATCTTCATGATAGCCCAAGGGAGATCTCTTAATTGCTGTACACGAACCTCTCTCCAAAGTATCAGAATTCTGGAATCATCTCTCCTCAAGAATGAGAGGGGCTGTACATTAAATAGCCACGGGAGCTAACACGCGTGTTAAGGCTACCGCCCGGCGTTAGTGAATCGTGTACGGCAATTGCTGACATCGTGCATAAAGTCGGGAGCGTGACAGAACCAATTTCATCGAACGGGACTGATTTCGTCGAACACGCCTTCGTTGAACGCACCCTTCGTCAAACAGAAAAACCGTAACCGTCAGGATCGTGCAAACCACCGGGATCATGACAGAACAAACTTTCGTCGAACGGAAGCAATTTCATCGAACGGAATTTCAAGTTCGTCGAACACAGTTGTCGGGCGCAATGTCGTCGAGCGTAGGCTCAGTTCGTCGAACAGAACTCCTCGTTCGTCGAACGCAGCTTGTCGAGCGTAGGTTCGTCGAGCGCAGCAAATTTCATCGAATGGAACTCCTCGTTCGTCGAACGCAGCTTGTCGAGCGCAAGTTCGTCGAGCGCGGGAAATTTCGTCGAACGGAACTCCTCGTTCATCGAACGCATCTTCCTTCAGGTTTCGTCGAGCGCCTTCAGAGTTCGTCGAACGCATGTTCAATTCGTCAAACGCAGTTTTCTTCTCAGTAGTTTTCGTCTCAGCGGTTTTCTTCTTAGCGGTTGATAACGCTGGGCGTTAACTACTAACCCGAGCGTTAGCACATATTCTAGAGAATCATCTCCAATCAGCAAACTATTCATAGGGATGTGTAGCTATAGTTCATGCACAACCTGCATACTATAAACACACAAAATACAAGATCAAATATAACACGGTATTTGTTATTCTCAAACCAAGAGATGCGGAACATAGGCTCCAACAGTCTCTCCCCAGTTACGGCCTCGAGCCGCTCTAGCCAAACTATCACCAGAAAGGCCTCGAGCACCCCCTAGATCTACTCCCTAGACCTAGTCGCCAACACGAGGCGAATTACTCCCTAAGTCCTACCTAGACCTAGTCGCCAACACGAGGCGAATTCACAAAACGATTACAACCATAAAATAAAAGACAAATACAAAATATAAATATGAAACTCCCTATGAGGTAATATGAAGGAGACGCCGAAGAATCGATGAAGATCGTTGAAGTCCAAGCGTGCGTTCTTCGCATTGTGTTAGCGTGTTGATCCAAGCCTCCTTTGACTCCTCCTTTTGAAATATGAGTGGGAGATGTGTTGGTCTAGAAATACGACCCTCACAAAGTTTCTGAAAAGCTGGAATATGGCTATTGGCAATCAGTTGTAAGAGACATCGAAATCATCCAATTTATAGACTTTGAGCTAACGCCGGCGTTACGAGATAGCGCAAGGCGTTGACCATGTATAGCAACATATTGATGGCTCGGATCTTCAAAAGAGGAAGGAGATTCTGCACTTTAGGAAATGTTTTATTTTAGGCAATACTAACGTCGGCGTTAAGGCTAATGAAAGCGTTGTGCAAATCATTCCTAAAGTTCCTCCTCCAATCACGGCTGCTTTCTCCTTGCCAAATACGTCGAATGGATAGCGTCCGGTGTTAAGCTCTAACTCCTGGCATTGAGTTTCATCTTTAATCAGCTGACATGCCATTTCGTCGAATAGCATCTTCGTCGAACTGGCCTTACACTTCGTCGAGCGCTGCTTTCATTTCGTCGAACAAACACTAGCGCCAGCAGTAGTTTTAACGCGCCGTGGTAGATCATGCATTTCGTCGAGCGCCGTGGTAGAGCATGCATTTCGTCGAGCACCGCGGTAGAGTATGCAGTTCGTCGAACGCCGTGGTAGTGCATGCAGTTCGTCGAACATAATTTCATCGAATGCCAGATCGTCGAACGCAGTTTCCATTTCGTCGAACGCAGCTTCCATTCTCAGCGGTTTCCTTCTCAGCGATTTCCATCTCAGTGGTTTCATTTCATCAAATGCCAGTTCGTCGAACACAGCTTTCAGTTCGTCGAACGCAGCTTTCATTTCGTCGAACGCTAGCGCCCAGTGTTAAGTCATAAAGTCTGGCGTTAGACAACTTTCAATCCTTCTGCTTGTGGTTAGTGCCAGACCATTGTTTCAGCAACCTGGTGTCATAACTGTCCAAACCTGCATGCTAAAAACACAATGGCAAACAAGATCAAATACAAGTAGGATTTGTTATTCTCAAATCAAAGGAATGCAGAAAACCATGTTCCAACAATCTCCCCCTTTTGATAATAACAAATCCAATATAGATAAATCAGATTCATAGATAAAGAATTTGTGTTTTTATAAGGATATATGACACTAAGCAATTATAAGATAATGATAGGAATTATAGTTCATTGAACATTGTGATCCCCCTACAAATATGCTCCCCCTTAGTGTATACTTCTATAAACTAGATACATGCTCCCCCATAATCTAGTGATTCCTACTCTGTTAATCAATATGATTTAGCATTTTATTCTCCCCCTTTGTTATTAGCAAAAGAGGGTGGAGTGAAACAAAACTAGAATAAAGAAGACAAAAGTTGGGACATAACTAAGAGAAGATTAAGAGTTTTGTGTAAACAAAAAGTAAGTCATGATCGAGCTAAGAGAGAGAGTAGCACAGCGGAAAAATATATGATAAGCGTGAAAGAACATCATTAAAAGATTATACCAAAGGAATGTAATCACTTGCTTTTTAAATTTATTTTAAGAGTGATTCTACTTGTTAAGATAGATGCAAGTTTATTTGAAAAAGCAGAAGTGAAAACAAAATGTATAAATAAGCATGAGAACACATGATATAAGGATACATGATTAGATAGAGAAATGCGGAAAACAAAAACAAAACAAATAAGAGTAGTATTTTGGTTACACATAATCAGATTAAGGTCAAGGCATAACACAAACAATGTTTAGAAAATTTGAAATTAAAATTAGACATTGAAGAGAATCTTAATGTGTATGCCTAATCAATTTTGACAATTTGAAACAAAATGACAAAGATGTATGCTCTTGTGAAGACTTATAGTCAAACCATAATTTTATAAAGAGTTAAAGCAAAATAGATAACAAAACATATTTTTGATCATTTTGAATTATTTGAATTATTTTTGTATTTTGAAATAACACAACCAAATTAATAATAAAATAATTTGAAATCAGACACAATAAACTGAGAAAAATCATTAGAAAAATACCAGAAAGATACTAGTGAACGCATAATGTTCATCTGTACAAAAAGGCTAACGCCGAAACATTACTCGATTTTTGAGAATTTTTGAAAAAATTTCTTTTGGCATAGATAGTATATATATAGACCTTCTTAGGGTAGAAATTTCAGAGAAGTTGGAAATGATTAGAAGGCTATATAAGCATGTTTTATTTGTTCAAAAATGATTTTTATATTTTTATTTGGTTTTCATATATTTGTGACTTACAAGATCATTAGAGCTCAAAAATGATAAAGAATGCAAAACACAAGATAAGCATGTTTGATCAAAACAAGAATGCATGAGCATGTTCGATCAAAAATAAGAATGCATGAAGAATATAATCATAAAGAGTGCATGCAAAATATATGAAATAGGAATGTCCTAGATTATAATACCCAAACTGTATGCCTACACACTAGCCACATACTAAGTGACAGATGGGCATGAGGAGCTGCACACATGTTGTAGGATGGGGTGTTAATTCCATATGCACACACTAGAGAACGCTCAACCTAGCACTCTTTCCCCCCAGTGTCTCGCAAGGCCCCACTGAAACCCACCCCGGTTAAGGACAAGACATGACATAGAGGTTAGGTCTTCTAATGCATACAATCCTACGCCCTCGCTATTGTGAGACACATAATGTGGGTTAACGATCATGGACATCCTAAGCATTTTGTACTATGGAAACAATTTAAAGTCACATAGTTATTTTATCTTTCAATTTTTCTACTTTAAGATGGATTCATTATGGCATTATTGATAACTAGCATGAATGATAATTTTTATTAGTTGATAATGCTAGTATGATGAGTTCATATTATGTCATAAGAATATTGCATGTCTTTTATATCGATAGAAATTCAATTTGAAAACCTAGAATTAAGTGATGATATGATTTGATGTTATTGATATCAAGGTGATTCTAAGGTCTAGATATAGTAAGGTACATGCAATCACAATACTTAATTTATTCATATAATTATCATGATCTCAATTTTATGAAAGAACCAAAATTATCTTTTGTAGTTATGTGTAATGTTTGAATTAAAAGATCTTTTGATATTACATAATATAATTATGATCATTAATTTTATCACATAGAGATTTTGATACTCATAATTAATTATTGTAAGTGAAATATATAAAACAATTCATATTCAACCTTTTCAAAATATTAAAGAGAAAGATTGCAAGGTGAATGATGAATACAATGAGAAACTATTTTTTGGATATTTTTGAAAGGTTTTATAAATTTTCTCTTTGGTTTTTGAATATTAAACAAAAACATACATTTTTAATGATTTTTCAGAATTTTAAAATTATAGAAAATTGGATACTTGAGCTAGCGCCGGCGTTAGGTCCTAGCGCCTGCGTTAGCTCACAGAGAGTGCTTATTTTAATCATATAGCCTAGATTTTCTTCTATTTTGCTTCTGATTTTGCTTAATTATGTTTGTGCAATGTAAGGCATGTCTAATGAAGTGAAGAGACGAGAAGAAATCGCAAAAGTTGCGGAAGTTAAAATTTTAGTACATGGGTTTCATATTCATTAAAGCTCCATATTCATTAAACCTTAATTCTTGAGTTTTGCACAACATATGCATGAGTGAAATGATCATACATAAGTGAAATAATATTCATGCAATTTTTCAATTCCGGTTTGACATGATTATTATTTAACATACTAGGGGTAATAAAAAATGACGCAAATATATTAAATGCCTAAGCAAAACTTGCGCATTTTATAAATTTAGCCTAGTACCCCTAAAGTGCCTTTTAAATCCATTTCGACAATTATTTCATTAGTCTTAATAATACATAACAAATTTAGGATTTAATTTATATATGACTTTTCATAGGAAATGGATCTACAAGAATAAACATAAAAAAGGATAAGTAGATCACTTGAAAAATGATATGACTTTTTATTCAACTTTATTCAATTTGATTTATTTATGAATTTTGGTTTAATATGTGGAAGTCATATCACAAGTTATATAAAGTGATCATATCATGATGGTTCACAAAAAGAAAAATAAACAAAAAATTGGTTAGGCATATCATGAAGTAGAATAATGATATTTCGTTTTTAGTTGATTTCTACTTTATGCAAATGATTGGATACTAATGAATGAGAGATTTAGGTATCCAAAGAGGACCGGGTGTGACGGTTCCTTTGGGTACCCAAATACATCGCATTTGCTTTTGGGAAGATAGTGATGAATGGGCCCTTTTGAGTGGTGTTAGTGTTTCATCTTTAACTTTGGGCCTCCATTCAAACCTTGGACAAACATTATTATTAGTTTTCAAATTTCCATAATCATTTACTTGAATATTTGGATCAAAATGATTTTTGAATGTATAATTTGAAGGAAATTTGATTGCATTTAATTTTAGATTGGGAGAAACATGATTTTGTAAATAATGGTGATTTTGATTTACAAATCTGTTATGTTCCTTACTCCCATTATTAAACTTAGTTAAGATATTCACATTCATATTCAACTTGTTTTTAGATATAGTTTGATATTGTGAATTTGTATTTACAATTTTCATAAGCAAGTTGATTTTTTATTTTAATTCATCATTCTTGATCTTTAAATTATATCTAGCTTTATTATAAGCGATTGTGCTATTTTTAAGAGTGGAAACAATTGAATCAAAATGATTTTGATAGTTATTTATATATTCATCAAATGTTTCATCCATCTCTTTAATTTCAATTTTATAGTCTTTACACTTAGCACAATCATTTTTTAAAGATGAATTTTCTAAACATAATCTTTTATTTTGTTCTTTTATAAAAGAAGTTCCTTTTCAAGTTTCTTGTGTTTTTCTTTTAATTCATTATATTCAACACATGGTGTAATGTTTTTAACTAAGGAGCCATGGGTAGAACTAGATAAATTAGAATTTGATTCTTCATTAATTTTTACCTTTAAATTTTTATTTTCTAAGCGCAAATGTTAATTAGCATTTTTTAATTTATTAATTTTATGCTTTGTAGTTTGAAGCAGTTGTAATGTAGAAATAGAAGTACAGAAAATGGGATTTGATTTCCTTACATTGCTTTCGGGAGAGGCACGATTTGAGCATATAGTTTCTTTGACATCTTTTTGGCATTCCTGTTCCAATGATAAGATTTCTTCTTCTCTTCCACTTGATGGGCACTCCATAGATCCATCATGGGAGGAGCTTTCTTGAAGACTTGTGCAAGCTAGCAAATTCTCTGGTTCTTGTGATTGTTCCATACCTACAGAAGGAGAATCATAAGTTATTTCAAGAAAATTCCAAATCTCATATGCGGTAGGAAGAGTATAAATAAGTTTGAAAATATTTTGATCTAACGCACAAAATAAACTATTCATAGATTTTGCATTTAAAACAATTTCGTTCCTAGTTAGTACGCTAGGTGGCTTTTCAATAGTAATATTCCAAACTTTTTTATCTAAGGCCTTAAGAAAATTTTTCATTAATATTTTCCAACCGTTAAAATTTTTACCCATAAATAAAGGTGGTGATAAAACTTTTTCATTTATATTAAAATTTCCCCACTAGCAGAAGCGAGATCATGATCAAGAGTCACCATTATTCCCGGTTGTTAAGCCAATTTGGAATAACCTAGCTCTGATACCACTTATTGGTTCTTGAGGCTCCCTTAGAGGGGGGTTAATAAGGGTTTTAAAAACTTTTAAAAGAAAACTTTTGATATTTTGGTCGAAGTAAGTTAAATCAAAAGTAAAGAGATAATGAAATTAGAAATGAAATCAATTTTATTAAACAAGAAAAGACATGATTATCATTTATAAAATTGATTACAAAATCTGATTTCAATGACGCTAGAAATTGAAGCGAATAATATGAAAACCCTTTTTCTTCTATACCGACTCGTATCCCCACGAACCGGTTGGCTTTAGCTGATCTCTCCCCAGATACGATCTCATGCCGCTCTAGCCAATCTATCACCAGAAAGGCCTTGAGCACCCCCTAGATATACTCCCTAGACCTAGTCACCAACACGAGGCGAATTACTCCATAAGTCCTACCTAGACCTAGTCGCCAACACGAGGCGAATTCACAAAATGATTACAACCATAAAATAAAAGACAAGTACAAAATATAAATATGAAACTCCCTATGAGGTAATCTGAAGGAGACGCCTAAGAATCACTGAAGATCGTTGAAGTCCAAGCGTGCGTTCTTTGCGTTGTGTTAGCATGTTGATCCAAGCCTCCTTTGACTCCTCCTTTTGAAATATGAGTGGGAGATGTGTTGATCTGGAAATACGGCCCTCACAAAGTTTCTGAAGTGTTGGAATAGGGCTCTTGGCAATCAGTTGTAAAAGATGTCAAAATCATCCAATTTATAGACTTTGAGCTAACACTGGCGTTACGAGATAACGCTAGGCGCTGACCATGTATAGCAACATATTGATGGCTCGGATCTTCAGAAGAGGAAGGAGATTCTGCACTTTAGGAAATGTTTTATTTTAGGCAATACTAACGCCGACGTTAAGGCTAGCGCGAGCGTTGTGCAAATCATTCCTAAAGTTTCTCCTGCAATCACAGTTGCTTTCTCCTTGCCAAATTTGTCGAACGGATAGCGCCCGGAGTTAAGCACTAACGCCTGGCATTGAGTTTCATCTTTAATAAGCTGGCACGCCATTTCGTCGAACAGCATTTTCGTCGAACTGGCCTCACACTTCGTCGAGCGCTGCTTTCATTTGGTCGAACAAACACTAGCGCCAGCGGTAGTTCTAACGCACCGCGGTAGAGCATGCATTTCTTCGAGCGCCGCGGCATAGCATGCAGTTTGTCGAACGCCGCGGTAGTGCACGCAGTTCATCGAACATAATTTCGTCGAACGCCAGATCATCGAATGCAGTTTACATTTCGTCGAATGCAGCTTACGTTCTCAGCGGTTTCCTTCTCAGCGGTTTCCAACTCAGCGGTTTCATTTTGCCGAATGCCAGTTCGTCGAATACAGCTTTCAGTTCGTCAAACGCAGCTTTCATTTCGTCGAACGCTAGCGCCCAGCGTTAATTCATAACGCCTGGCGTTAGACAACTTTTAATCCTTCTGCTTGTGGTTAGTGCCATACCATTGTTTCAGCAACCTTGTGTCATAACTGTCCAAACCTGCATGCTAAGAACATAATGGCAAATAAGATCAAATACAAGTAGGATTTGTTATTCTCAAATCAAAGGGATGCAGAAAACCCTGTTCCAATACCTTGGTGTGGGCTTGCTTGATTCAAATTCACCTAAGGGAAACTTGGGCGTGGTATTGGCTTTATTATTTGGGCTTGAGCTCAATTTAGTTGTGCCTTGGGCTCACTTAATCCAAGGTAGCCTAAATTAGGTTTTTAGGTCAAGGTTGACCCTTGGTTAACCATGGTGGTGGGGTTGAGTCATATTGGTGACATTGGTGTTGGAACATGGTCTTCCGCATCTCCTAGGTTTGAGAATAACAAATCCTACGTGTATTTGATCTTATGTGTTTAAGTGTGCAGGAAAATAAGTCCATATGACTCAAGGATGACATAAGAATGTTGCGCCCAAGTTTGGAGCCAAAACTCAAAACTGGCCGCTAGAGCAGGCGGTAGCTCAGGCGGTAGCTCCAGCGGTAGCTGTTAGAGCAGGCGGTAGCTGCTAAAGCATGCGGTAGCTGCTAGCACAGGCGCTAGCACGGGCGCTAGCGCTTGAAAGCGCAAAAGTGAAATTCAAGTTGGCGGGATGCATATATAGAAAGCAGATAGCGCCGGCGGTAGCTGATAGCGCCGGCGGTAGCGCAAAGCAATAGAGGAAGGCGGACGGCTTGCTTAAAATGAAGGATTCTCACGCGGAGAATATTTCCTAATCCGGGATAGCGCCGACGGTAGCGTTAGCGCAGGCGCTAGCTCCAAGACTATAAAAAGGACCCCTTGGATCTGTCTTCCTCATCCACTCCTACTCCAAAATTCCAGAGCTTCATGCCATAGCATAGAGAGGAAGGTTCAGAGAGATACTCCCACAAATCCATAAAGTCTTAAGGAGATCCGTGGAGAATATTTCAACACGCGTCATCATCGTGACGAAAGACCATATCAACTATGATCATACTCTGCGGGCCTTCGTCCACTTCTCCAAGAGATCCATATAGGGAGTTTTTATATTATTGTTATTTCATTTATCCATCTCCTTTAAATCGTGTAGTAAATTCGCCTCGTGTTGGCGACTAGGTCTGGGTAGAACTTAGGGCAGAAATTTGCCTCGTGTTGGCGACTAGGTCTCCGGTGTAGGTCTAAGGGGTGCTCGAGCCATATTTGGGGAAGGGTTGGCTAGAGCAGCTTGAGTCCGTATCCGGGGAAGGAACGGCTAAAGCCAACTGGTTCGTGGGGATACGAGTCGGTATAGAAAACAAAAAGAGTCTTTCATATTTCGCTTTGATTTCTAGCGTCATTGAAATCAAAATTTTGTAATCAATTTTATTAATAATAATCATGTCTCTCTTTGTGTAATAAAATTGATTTGTCCTTCATTTCTCTAAATTATTTATTATCCGCTCCTTTATTATAAAACAATTTAGATCTTTATTCAAAATCACAATTTTGATCTCTTATCATAAGCAAGTATTTCAAAATATAATATAAGTTTTTAAAACCCTTATTCACCCCCCCCCCCCTCTAAGGGCGCCTACCGATCCAACAAGTGGTATCAGAGCCAGGTTTTATTCCAATCGGCTTAACAACCAATAATAATGGCGTCTCATGATCTCGCTTCTATTAGTGGGGGTAATTTTTATGAAGAAGGAAAATCACTAGCACAACTATTATTTGAAGGAAGAAATTTTAAAGGATGGAAAATATTAATGGAATATTTTCTTAAAGCTTTAGATGAAAAAGTTTGGAATATTACTATTAAAAGCCACCTAGTGTATTAAATAAAAACGAAATGGTTTTAAATGCAAAATCTATGAATAGTCAATTTTGTGCGTTAGATCAAAATATTTCCAAACTCATTCATACTTTTCTTACTGCATATGAGATGTGGAATTTTGTTGAAATAACTTATGATTCTCCATCTACAGGCATGAATGGAACACAAGAGAAGAAGGACATACAAGCATCCACCATAAGTCAAGGAGATCTCTCTTATTGCAAAACCATGGAAATCATGAAAATTGACTTAGACGAAGAGAGCAATACATCAAGAGAAAAAGAAGATGAAAATTCATCTATAAAGAAGGAAGGCCTAGAAGACGACAAAGGAACGTCATGTTCACATCTTGCCTCTTCCGATTGCGATGTAAGAAAGTCTAATACTTTATCTTATTTCCATATACAAAAAATTGTTAAACGTAGAATGAAGAAATTAAAAATTGCTAATAAGAGATTACGTTTAGAAAATAAAACTTTGAAAGCAAATGTGAATGAAGAATCCAAAAAGGATGTGTTTGAATCTCAATCATGCTCTTCATTTGAAAACTATACACGTTATTTTGATTATAATAATATTAAAGAAAAATTCAAGGATTTAGAAAAAGAACTTTTAATTTCAAAAGAACATAACGAAAAATTGATAAACGAAAATAATATTCTCTCTCATAAACTAGAATCTTTAAAATCACTCTTTCAAAAAGGATTAAATAATTTTAAATATCTTATTTCTAGTTTATCATCAAACATGTGTAAAACTTCTACTAGTATGTTAAAACATATTAAACATGCACCTAGTAGAATGTTTAATCACACAAACATAACGAACTCTAACCCACATTATATATCTCCTAAATTAAATTCTAATGTGCACAAATTTCCTATGAAATATAATTTCAAAAGTGATTATTATTTTAAACATAAGTTTAATGAATATGGAAATTTGATGCATAATATTAAATCAAAATATGAATGGAGACCCAAAATAAAAAATGAAACATTAACTCCACTTGAAAGAACTCGTTCATTATCGTCTCCCCAAAAATTATCATGCTATATTTGGGTACTTAAAGGACCGTTACACTTGGTTCCCTTTGGATACCCAAATCTCTCATCTACTAGTATCATCCAAATGCATGAAGTAGAATATTTTCAAATTGAAATATATAAATTTCTACTTCATGATGTGCTTTAATGTCTTTTCTATTTTTTTCTTTTTGTTTTCTTTTTAAGCTATCATGTTATAGTCATCTTATATATTATAGGAAATATGATCTTATAAATCAAATTGATCAAAATTCAAAATCATATTTTATTTTGATGACCTATCTTTTATTCTTATATTCATTGCTTCTAAATATCTTATATTATCCATATGAATCAAACTCTAAATTTGTTTTGAGATATTTATCTAAATTATAAAGAAAATCACAAAAGACATATTGAAAGATTAATTGTCTTAAATACTATTGCTACTCGCACCACCATGATCTATTGATGTCCTTTGATAAAATTCTCTAAAAATCGTATATCATAATTCATATAAAAAATCATCTAAAAACAACTATCTCTATCACATGTATATGAAAACAATTGACATTATAATTGTTTACCATGGTTGGTGTATTATGTATGTATTGTGATTTATGTCAAGTTTGGACCTTAGAATCATCGTGATATCAACAAAATCAAATCAAATAGAATCTTCACTTCATTCTAGGTCTGTAAGTTGAAACACTATCAAACTTTGGCATAACATTAATCATATCTTTTTTGTTTGCATATTCAATAATAATTAAGCTTAAATGGTTGTGCAAAACTCAAGAATTAAGGTTTAATGAATATGGAACTTTAATGAGTGTGAAACCCATGTACTAAAATTTTAACTTCCACAACTTTTTGCAATTTCGTCTCGTCTTTTCACTTCATTAGACAGGCCTTACATTGCACAAACATAATTAAGAAAAATCGGAAGCAAAATCGAAGAAAATATAGGCTATATGATTAAAATAAGCACTCTCTGTGAGCTAATGCAGACGCTAGGACTTAACGTCGGCGCTAGCTCAAGTGTCTGATTTTCTGTAATTTTAAAATTCTGAAAAATCACTAAAAATATATTATTTTATATGTACTACTCATTTTTGCATCTATGCCTATAATTGATTTTTGAAAAATTAAAATACAAAATTAAAAAAACCAAATTACAAAAAAAAAATCTTTCTTTGGTTATTTGTTTGATTTCTATATGCAAAAATCAAATACAAAAATACAAAAAAAGAACAAGTATTTTTTTGAACTTACATTTTCTACTTACATGTATCTTGCGAAAGGGGGATTTGGGCTATCATCCCATCACATCTCCTAGTACCAAGCGAACCCCTCACAAGGTAGTCCTCGGGAAGTCCAAGATCAATCTTATGAGTTCAAACTTTAAATCAAAATTATTCTTCAAAATATCAAAAATACTGTATGGACTTCATTGAAAATCAAGCATGATTTAACCCATCATTTAGAACTTCTATAATGTTGTAATTAATCTTTTCAAACTACTTTGAACATTGTTTTCATCATGCTTTGATATATCTATTAATATGTGCATCAATTATATTGTAAAAGTTATGTAGAACCAAGCTTAGCATGTCTCTAAGTATGAGTAAATGTTTTATGTTTGATAATGATATTTATTCACTCACTTTGGCATTGTCTACATATGTGTTTAATCTAAGAATGCTTGTGTATGTTTTGTATTAGTACAATGAATTAAAATTGCGCAAGTATCTTACCTACACTACCTTTATTTGCACTTTTAAAAGTTAAGAAAAGTGGTTATGTTTTCATACTTTATATTGGTTTGCAAAACAAGTGTATTCGGAGAACTTTGTACAAAACAAAAATCATAAAATAAAGTGACAAAGATAACTCCACCAAACACTACTTGAACCTCCTGATAAGTCTTAATAAGCGTTGTGAGGTTGAGCACCTTGGAAAGAATAGTAAAGTATCTTGTGCAAACCATATCTTTCTTTCAAAATAAAAACCACTTACTCTTAAGTACACCAGATCACTAGTTTCAATATTAAAATAAAATAAAATATGTGATCCCCCAAGCACTACTTTGCACCTTGATAAGTCTTGATGAGCATTGTGTGTGCAAAGCACCTTGGTAGTTGTACATTTTGTTTGTGCATTGAAGTGTGTGGAAGTAAAATTATTTGTGTTTTATTGTGCTCTTTACTTTACATATTTCTTGTATTTTTGATTAAAACATTTGTTTACTTTATTCAAAATACAACTATGTGCACATCATTATCTTTCATAACACTTCTTCTCATGAGTATTGGATCCTAATGCTAAAATTCTATAATACTCTTTCTATATAAATGCACTAGATAACCTAGCATGCTTTCTACAATGTTTGGTATGTTTTGAATTTGTGAATTAAAATAACATTGTAGTAATCTCTTTTTGATAACATTATTTCATGCTTGGTTACTTTATTGTTAGACTAAAAGATTTTAATTGAACAATGATTTACAAAAACATCTTCTTTATGAAATTTAACTCATATATCTTTTTATGGATCATCATTGATTACAATAAGATGTTTCTTGTATTTCGATAAGTCTTCTGCATTATAACCATATAATTGTTTTACCTTGCACTTTCATGCTTATTTAAAGTCTTTTATTTTGTGTGCATCCTCACTTGAATCTTAACATTCCTTTCTTTCAACAAGTGGTAGACTTGCCTAGTAAACTTTATATTGGTTGCTTTAAACAAGAATATTTTTTTATGCTAAAAACTCTGATTTATTTCTATGTAAATATTGTAATACTAAAACTCTGATTTATTAATGGATTAGCTATGTGAACTTCTCTTTAAAAATTCAAATATTAAAACCCTTTGGATATGAAATTATAGTTTGATTTAAAATGCTTAAATGTTTCCAATAATTATTATCCATGATTACATATCTCACCATAGCGGGGGCGTAGGGTTGTAGACATTAGATAACCTAACCTCTAAGTCATGTCTTGTCCTTAACCTGGGAGGGTTCCAGTGGGGCCTTGTGAGGCACTGGAGGGAAAGAGTGCTGGGTTGAGTTTTTCAAGTGTTTGCATATGGGACTAACACCCCAACCTACGGCATGTATGCAGCTCCTCATGCCCATCCGTCACTTAGTACGGGGCTAGGGTGTAGACATATTGACTAGGTAGTTTAGTTACTTAGAAATCATTACATTTTTTTATGCTTAAAACTCTTATATAAAAAGGAAAAACTAACATGATAATATTGAGTACTTGACAAATGTTAGATTGTTCATCTTTAAGCTAAAAACTCTGATCTACTTCTATAAAAATTATTCTAAAACTCCTTATTATTCCCTCTCTCTAAAAGCTCGATCATGTATTTATCTTATTATCAAAAAATTTGTGTTTTGCTTCCTTACCCACTTTTGCTAATAACAAAAGGGGGAGAACTAACATGATAAATATAATCCGCTATCAAAATAGAAACTACAATGATTAATTAAAGATGATAGCTTACATATTAGGGGATCATTCACTTAGGGGGAGCATGCATTTAGGGCAAGCAATTCTAAATGCTAAAATCGATAATTATCCTAAGGCATCACTCACACACACACACAAGTACGTTTCATCATTCTTATATATTAATGCTCTGATTTATCATTAATGGATTTGTTATTATCAAAAGGGGGAGTTTGTTGGAACATGGTCTTCCGCATCTCCTAGGTTTGAGAATAACAAATTCTATGTGTATTTGATCTTGTGTATTTAAGTGTGCAGGAAAACAAGTCCACATGACTCAAGGATAACATAAGAATGTTGCGCCCAAGTTTGGAGCCAAAACTCAAAACTGGCCGCTAGAGCAAGCGATAGCTCAGGCGGTAGCTGTTAGAGCAGGCGGTAGCTACTAAAGCAGGCGGTAGCTGCTAGCGCAGACGATAGCGCTTGAAAGCGCAAAAGTGAAATTCAAGCTGGCAGGATGCATATTTAGAAAGCAGATAGCGCAGGCTGTAGCTGATAGCGTCAGCGGTAGCGCAAAGCAATAGAGGAAGGCGGCCGGCTTGATTAAAATGAAGGATTCTCATGCGGAGAATATTTTCTAATCCGGGATAGCGCCGACGGTAGCGTTAGCGCAGGCGCTAGCTCCAAGGCTATAAAAAGGACCCCTTGGATCCGTCTTCCTCATCCTCTCCTACTCCAAAATTCAAGAGCTTTGTGTCATAACATAGAGAGGAAGGTTCAGAGAGATACTCCCACAAATCCATAAAGGCTTAAGGAGATCCGTGGAGAAGATTTCAACACGCGTCATCATCGTGATGAAAGACCGCATGGACTACGATCATACTCTGCGGGCCTTCGTCCACTTCTCCAAGAGATCCATATAGGGAGTTTTTATATTATTGTTATTTCATTTATCCATCTCTTTTAAATCGTGTAGTAAATTCGCCTCGTGTTGGCGACTAGGTCTGGGTAGGACTTAGGGCAGAAATTCACCTCGTGTTGGCGACTAGGTCTCGGGTGTAAGTCTAGGGGGTGCTCGAGGCCATATACGGGGAAGGGTTGGCTAGAGCGGCTTGAGACCGTATCCGGGGAAGGAACGGCTAAAGCCAACCGGTTCGTGGGGATACGAGTCGGTATAGAAAACAAAAAGAGTCTTTCATATTTCGCTTTGATTTCTAGCGTCATTGAAATCAAAATTTTGTAATCAATTTTATTAATAATAATCATGTCTCTCTTTGTGTAATAAAATTGATTTGTCCTTCATTTCTCTAAATTGTTTATTATCCTCTCCTTTATTATAAAACAATTTAGATCTTTATTCAAAATCACTATTTTGATCTCTTATCATAAGCAAGTATTTCAAAATATAATATAAGTTTTTAAAACCCTTATTCACCCCCCCCCCCCCCCCTCTAAGGGCACCTACCGATCCAATAATTGGGTCCATGGACACCTATTGGGGTGATTTTTGGCTTCGTGAATCCATTTGGGACCCTTTTGACCTATTTAGGTCAAATTGCGTTAAGTGAGTCAAGGTATGACTTGACCCAAACCCTAGCCTTGACTTGACCCCCTTGGTATTGTTTGTGACTCATTGGGTTCCCTAACGGGTTAGGGGTGTCATGGTGGGGTCATCCATCACCTTGGGGGTCCATTTGACCAAGCCTAGGCTAGGTGACCAAAACGTTGCTAAATGTACACCAATGTGCTTTTCACTTATTCACATAGGTTTCTTGAGCTCTTTTTGTCTAGCCTAACCCTTTGCCATGACCTAGTCATGACAAAATTTTATCTTAGGGGTCCAGTGGTTCTAGAGATGTTACAGCTTCTGAGTCTATTTAATATTTCCATTGTTTATGGTCTGTGTTTTGAGATGGGTGGAAGTTCTTATATCATTTTATAATACCAAGGTTGTGGCAATTATATGATGTGGGGTGACCCATATTATATGGTTATTATAGGGGAGGTGTTACACCAGGAAGGAAGGGAAGTGGTCACCAAGACAATCTTTCCTCTGTCATTCCATCACATCAAGGGTCTTCCATCCACATGCTTTAGCACTCGTCAGAACCAATCCATAGTTCTCCCTAGATAAGTATGCTTCCCCCGCATATCGCTTAGCTCTTCTTTAATCTTCTTTCTTCTTCTCCCTTTTTCTTCTTTTCTCGCTAAGTCATCGCAACCTCCTCCAAATATTGCAGCTTGTGTAAAGGAATCGTCTGGACCTCTATAAGAAAGGGAAAGTTAAAAGGAGTAAAGTGCGCTTGGGCAAGATTAAGGTGACCACAACTCCTTACTTTCATCCGGGTCCACACCAGCGGTAGTGGGATCCAAAGGTTTGTAATATTCAATATCAAGGTCCACTTCAGTAAGGAACTTAATGATGTATTGCTCCTCCAAGTTGGGTGGCCTGAAAAAATTCTCTTCGCGATCTCACGGACTGGTGTGGAGTCTGCCAAAGTCGCCCTAGAAAAATGTGAATTCTTTTATCCAGTTATGAACCTCATTTGGAAGTTCGGTGTCCGCATTCCGCTAGAGCCAAAATATAGAAGATCCTTGAAGTGCGCATTCTTCTTTCTTTATATCAAAAATTGCACGAGGATCATTATCCTGAAGATGTTTAATGTTAAGCGAATATTCGCTGTCTGTAAGTATATAACAAAAGAGCATACATAGGCAATCGAGTTCGGAGGGAGCTGCGCGGGAAGTCGGGAACCATGCCCTAGTGGTTGAAAGCCTTGACAACTTCCTAGAAAATGGGAAACCTCCATCCATAGTCAAAATGGTCCAAGGGGACCACGATCTCGTCATCATGGAAAGTATTTAATCTCTCTCCTGATTTGGGAAGTCATGCGACATATTGAGATCCTTGCCAATATTTTTCTAAGAAGGCCCTAAATTCTATCATGGTCATCATCGGATTCGGAGGTTCCGCATCTACAAAAGACTCAACATCATTTACTCAGGCGGACACCATCATATGAGTTCGCCCAGACCTCCTCTTCGACCGCATCTACTGGAATTGAATTCTGAGCATTGAACCTTCACTACTTATATAGTCAGCCCAAACATGCCTGCCTGAATCACAATATACACATAACTCAACATTCAAAGAGGTATAAGGTACACATTTCAATACTGAAGTATATTAGAAATTACTACACAAATTTTGTAAAGTAAAAGTAGTGAGAATCTCAATTTATACATGTTATACTTAAGAGATTCAAAAAATTAATTTCGAGACAGCGCTGGGTCTTTCCTCATGTGAGCCGCGTCCTCTTGCATCTGGTTGATAATAGTAAGAGATAAGGAAAGATTGCGAGTAACTTGATGTGGGGGTCGGTGAATCCGTGCGACATCTCTTTCTAAGCAATTAAGCGGGGTCAAAGGAACTTCTGTGGGAGCTAGCCTATTATGATCTCAAGGTACAAGAGATGTGGTCGTCGTGGTGCGGTATCCGTCATGGCCACCTCTGCCGCTGGAGTTGCTGAAGACTTCCTTTTCAGATGTTCGTTCTCTGCAGCCAGGAGAGACACCTTGTTGTGATAGTTCTTGTTATCTTTCTCAAGGTGGTAAACACGGTGTGTAGGAGACCGCACCTATTTACCAACAACCCATTCCATCTCTCTTAGATCCCTTCAATCCAATAGCAGAGGTGTCAGTATCCTCTCAAGAGACGGCGGAGGCACGTACACCATATATGTAGGCTCCGTTTTCGGTACGTATACATACCTATTCATAGGTACGTATATATAACTCATTTTTCGCAGTGGGCCCTTCATTATCGTTGCCCTTTCAAAATTAAGAGCTTAAACGCCCGGCGGAAACCTAGGTCTCTCGCTCTTCCTCAAATCAACGTGAAATCTGCATAACTTTTCGGAAACTGAAAGGGAGTGCCCCAATCTAGTGTTCAAGGCTATCGAAGACCTCTGTGCGCACACATTGGACATCCCTTCCCCTCACGCACGAAGAATCGACGAACCGTTCCTTGATGAAGGTAAGGTTTGAGAACGCCCGTTTATACTTCGAAAATGTTGTCAAAATATTTTTGTGAACCTTTTCAAGGAGTTCGTATGCGTTTTTCACCCGTTCATAAGATATAGCTCCGTTTATATCGAAATACAGCGCCAATATGACAGTATTAGTAGTGGTTTTCAAATATTAAACTCTAAATACTGTCGTATCTACGCGTTCCGTAATGTTTAGGATTGTCTCATTATCTCTTGTTGTAATACCTCCATATTATTGTAGTGTTGTGATAAAACAATGATATTATCTCCGTTTAACTCTACATACTACAGTATTACTGACGTAATACGGCAGAATGATAATTATATTCATGTTGTGATACCATCTTATGTTAATTAAGACCGTTCGAACCTTTTTAGCTTCTATATTCACTTTTTTATAGTTTAGTGTAGAACAATATTATACATTCAATGCAGTCTTATTCTTATACTAACACAGTATCCATAAGTTGGTTCTAATATATCTTCCGTTAAAATGTCCCTGTATTTTTAGTAGATACGACAAGAATACAATTATGCTCTCATTGTGATACAGTCTTTGAACCTGTTTTGTATGTTATAGCTCCAGTTAAAAAGGCCCTGTATTTTTAGTGTATACAGGTGTATTATAGTTATATTTTCATTATGATACAGTCTTTGAACCTGTTTAGAGTGTACATTTGTGTTTCTGCAGATGACACCATCTACAACTTTATATTGTCGATGTGCTGTGTCTTCGTTTAAGGAAAAAGCAATACCACTTCTCAGCTCATTGAATGAAAAGACAAGGAATGATTTACAAGAAGTGGAATTCTGTAACTATTCACTATAATATACTAACGGATGGTCCTCGCCGAAGAACCTGATGGATGGTTGCTCCTACTAGAAACCCCAAAGAAAATGATTCAGTAATTAGGGGATTATTGTTGGAGTTTCTGAGATGATCTCAAAGCAATCAACAGTTAGTCTTGCTGTCAACGCAGTATGAGCCTATAGGGTCGCACATAAAAGCGTTTGGAGAAGTTGGAGAAAGGATTGTGTTGGCCTTACTCATATTGGATATGAGTGGAGGACCAATCCTGTGACTGCTTGGAATTAAGTTGAGAATGTCTCAATGGAAAATCATTTAAAGGGTTTAAACGAATGGATTTTACACTAGATAATTCGGCTAAAGGCATTAACCGAATTCGACTAAAGGGTTTAGACGAATTCGGCTAATGGCAAATTCGACTAAAGGGTTTCGCTGAATTTATATATAGTCGAATTCGTCGAAATGGTTTCGCCGAATTCGGTTATAGTGAATAGCTGAATTTATATATAGTCAAATTCGTCGAAATGGTTTCGCCGAATTCGGTTATAGTGATTAGTCGAATTCGGTTAATTTGATTAGTCGAATTCGGCGAATGTAAATGTGGACAAATTTTCTGTTTTTTTCCTCTGGTCTGCGGATAGCCGATTTTATGCCTTGCTTATAAAAGGAACGTGATTAGGGCTTCGATTCAGACGGTTTTTTCAGATCGAGCCCTTTTGCGAGAGAACAGACGACGGAAGTGTTCCGGCTGTTCTCGTTCCGTCCGCCGATCGTCGTTCCGCCGCCGCTAGTCGCCGCCTCTTCTGGATCGGACCTAGCAGTCCGTGGGGACGTTGAGAGCTTCCTTCTCCGACCTAGTTCTTGTACGACAAGAAACTAGGGTTCTTCATCGCTTGTGTGGACTTCTGTAGAGGGATCGATCTATTTCGATCCTTGAAGAACTCAAAGCAGATTTCGGATTTCTCTTTGGAGCACCTTGGTTGAGTATTGACTCAATCCCGCGAAGGTATATTGTATTTCGATTTGCATATTCTCTTGAATCATGAAAAACGCAAGATCCGTTGATCTCCTTTTGGGTTGTTCTTGTTCATTTCTGCTGCGCATATTCGATATGTCATCCCTTATGAAGGGGTATAGAAAACCCAACAATTATAGAGGCTCCGCATCGAAGAAGATGACACTGTGAAGCTGCTCCCGCTGGAGTACTTCTCTTCGCGGCTCGGAACCCCTAATCTGAAGACCCGAAAAATTTGAGAGAGGCTACTCTACGAAGAAGATGATGGAGGAGTGCTCCCACTGGAAACCCCGAATAGAAAAATGCAGTCAGTTGGAGAGAAATGGGGGCTCCTCTCAGAAGAAGATGACACTGTAATACCTGCTGCCGCTCGAAACCCCTAGAGCGCCCTTACGAAAAATTTGAGAGGGAAAGGCGAGACCTCTGCCAAAATAAAGAGTATATATATGCGCACCTAATAATACACGCGCATACGTAGGGAAAAATTTTCGATATATGTAACAACGATTACCAGGTTAGGAAATTTATAATAATCAAATTAAGCAAGTGTAGAAAATGCATATATACTTCCTATATCCAAAGAAGGAATGTGATCGCTTGCCAGTGATGACTCTCCAATTTCTCGCCTAATGACGGAGTCTCTGGTTGAAGAAGGACGGGGGGGGGGGGGGGGGGGGGGGGGGGGACGCTTTGTCTACTCAGTATCTATAAGCCTGAACTTTTGCTTTCGCAATAGATCTCTTTTTTCCGCCCCTGCTTCAATTCTGCAAGACTTAAAGAAGTAGTTGTAACACCCCAAGTCTGGTAGTTCCGCGAAGTAGGCGGAGTGGTAGTGCGGCACGTGAAGCAGGCTAGAATTTTCCCTGTCTGCTCTTAGCGCACGATCAGTGGCCTCATCGCGCACGACCAGTGATCGTGTGCCAGCGATCGTGCGTTAATTCAGAAGAGAATCGAGTTCTGTCTCGGACAGTGCGCACGACCATTTCCCTCTTCGCGCACGACCAGTGATCGTGCGCCAGCGATCGTGCGCTTATTCGCAAGAATTCAGAGTTCTGTCCCGGATAGTGCGCACGACCATTGCCCTCGTCGCGCACGACCACTGACCGTGCGCCTGTGATCGTGCGCCCTGTTTATTCTGTTCCGCGATTTTGAGCGGAGAAGAGGATCCGACCGATCAAATTTCTTGGAATTCGATCCAACGGCTGGGATTTGATGCTGGGGGGTCTTAGGGCTTTGGAGAGGGATTAAACCCTCATTATTTCATAGTGTTTCTCTCTCCTAGGCTAGAGGAAGAAGAAGGGGGCAAGGAAGAAGAAGAGGAGATTTCGCCATTGACGGAGCTCCGGAGCTCCGTTTCGCGAGCCGTTTCCAGATCCGGAGAGTGCAGCCCGGTGCGGTTCTTTCCCTCCGCGTAGAATCTCGGATCCATGGCGAAGAGGAACACGTCTAGGGTAACGATTCTTCCTCCGGAACTTTGGACTTGTATTTGTCCATTCATTCCTCTTTCTTTGCTTGCATGAGGTATCTCTTTCACCAAATGGGTGAAGTGTAGGATTTCCTCAAGTCCTTCGGGACTCCGGGTAGATTGTGTCCGTCCCCGGCATATTGCATGTAGAAAATCCGGTAGTCGTGCGGATTTAGGCATTTTGTGTGAAGCCTATTCGTGGCCGTGAGCCCGAATCGGTGATGCTTGATTTGCGGCGTTGCATTTAGGTTAGACCTAGAATGCGTGCCGGAGAATGACTCCGTGAACTCACCTATAGTATTGCGGGAGTTAAGTGTAGGCGTCTTGTGAAGATCCCTACGAAAGCCCCATGCTTCGAGTTTTGGATGAAGGCAAACCTTCACCACGTTATTGATGCGGAGCGTATGTACCTCCCTTGTTGAGAATTCGCGAAGCCTAGATCCTTGTGAAGGGGTTAGGTGCGTAGCGTATATTTTGTGCAGCACTTGAAAGTGCTAAGCCCGTAACGAGGTGAAGCTGTACCCGCGTCGTGCGATAGATCGCGACGATTAGAGCACGGGCAAAGCTGAACCGAACCCGTTTCCATGCAGATCGGCGAGAGGTCCCTTCCTCATGAAGGCCGTGTGATCATGGGAGAGGTCGTGGAAGGTGTCATACCTAGACCGACCAAAAGCTCTTGTTTCCCACCTAAGGTTGTGACCCTTAGGGTGGAGTGTTGTGAATTTGATGTTATGTTTAGCCTCATGCGATTGCTTAGGCGGTTGTGGGAAACCTTCGGGTGAACCCAACCAACATCATGTGCATACCTAGGTTCCCTTCTTTTGATGCTCAACCTAGAAGATTGATTGTGCTTGAAACCTCACCTTGTGTAGTTGCACTTTCTTTAGATTAGTACTTGTGCTAGTATGGCTTACTTGCAGGGTAGAATCTCCGCCACCCCGGGAAAGGGGTGGGGTCGTTATAATTTGGTCAGCTGTGCTGACCGTTACTTTGTTTGCCACCGCTTGGTGGAATGTTCTTATGCAGGTGCAGGTGAGCCTAGCGGGAAGTAGCGGGCGTTGACCCTTTTGCTGTGTTGGCCCTCGAAGGCCAGCCTTTTTCCTGTTTTCTCACGTATTGCCGGCCTGCGTGCCGATGTATGCTTTTTTTGGAGTTTTGTACATTGATTTGATGTAAGGCCCTAAGGCCGTAACTCTTACTTCTGGACTCATTCCTATGATAGTGGACATGTCTTTTTGAATGGTTTAATTAATGCTTCCGCTTACGTTTTGTACTCTCGTTAGTTGTTACTTTTCTGGTTATCACCTTTTAACTCCTAGCTAGTGTGGTTTGTATGGCGTGGGGTCCCGGCCGGACCTGCTGTTATACTTTTTGTACTGGCAGGGTGTTACAATTTGGTATCGGACTTAAGGCGTCGATCCGTAGTTTAGCGAATTCGGGACGAATTCCTTTTAAGGGGTGGTGCGCACGGGCTGTGCATTCACCTAAAACGACAAAAACTAATAAGAATGTCCACTTAGGAATGAAAAAAAAAAAAAAAAAAAACATACTTGTTTGCGGAACCTGAGCGTTCCATGATTGATGTTTGATATGTTTAGGGTCACTAAATTGTGCCTTGCATGATTATAGGTGACTAGAAGTGCTGCGGGGCGGTCTCAACCCCGTAACACCGCTGAAAGTAGTGGGTCGGCTGAGGTGCCAGCGACCACTCCTTCGGCTGAGATGATCAGAATGGTCGCAGAAGCAGTCTTCGCGATGATCAATGCTCAACCGCAAAGGCTTGCACAGCCTGCTACGCCTACTACTGATGCAGCCCCGGTAGTTGAACCTGCAGTGGAACCTGCGGTAGCACCAAGGGTTGATGCCCCTGTGCCAGTAGCTGCAGTGGAACCGGCGTTAGCACCGAGGGTGGAGCGTCAAGTTGCGCAAGTAGTTGCGGGGCGAGCGCGTGACCAGCAATTAAAGCACTTCTTGAGCTTTAATCCTCCCACCTTCTCGGGATCTGAGTCCCCAACGGAGGCAGAAGACTGGTTGTCAAGAGTTAGAAGAACTCTGAGGGCGACGGCGACGGACGAAGCCATGATGGTCACCTTAGCCACTTTCCTTCTTGACGGAGAGGCTGTGCTGTGGTGGGAAGAGCAGGAACTGCACAAGTTCGGCGATAGAGACATTACTGAAATAACAATGGCTGAGTTTTCAAAGTCGTTCCTCCAGCGGTTTATCCCCTCTGCCCAACGCATTGCGTTACAAAACCAGTTCCTGAGGTTAACTCAAGGTGATCGCTCCGTTGACGATTACTTACATGAGTTTACCAGACTGAGTCGTTATGCGGGGGCATTGGTGGAGGATGAGGAGACGAAGACGAATAAATTCTATGAAGGGCTTCGGGACGAGTTGAGGCTGCTCCTTGCAGGCCCTATGACGTTTGGCTTCCAAGTGATGGTGCAAACCGCCAGATCTTTGGAGTTGGACATGAAGAGGGTACAAGCAAAGAGTGTTGTAAAGAAACCCGAGTTTCATGCGCCGGCCTCTCAGTCCAAGCCGGACTTCAGAAGGAACAAGCGGAAGTTCAAGCAGGCGGAACCAGCTTCTTCGAATGTTTCGGGAGCCACGACCGCGCGGACTCCTATTACGTGTTTCACCTGCGGGAAGGTGGGACACAAAGCTGCGGTGTGTCGAAGTGGTCCCCCAAAGGCGGCAAATCGAGCGGTGGATTATGCTCGGGCTGCGGAAAAGGGCAAAGCGGCAGAGTCTTCGGCCTCCCAACACATTCCGACTCAGCCGAGAGTCTATTCGCTTGGCCAACAAGAAGCTATACGACAAACCGATGTCGTCACAGGTACGAATTAGAAGTTAGCTTTTACAGCTATGTATATGATTCTTACTGTTGTACGACTATGTGTTATTTGTGTACAATTAGGTTTCGTCCTAATTTTCAACTATCCGGCGAGAGCTCTATTCGATACGGGTGCATCGCACTCTTTTCTGTCTGAGGACTTCGTGGTGCGAATCGGAGTGCCGTCTACCTTTGTAGAGGATAGATTGGAAGTAGTGCTACCCAATGGATCTCGAATGAGTGCGGATAGGAAGAGCCGTGTGAAGGTGCGAATCGGAAGTCAAGATTTCGACTTGGAAGCGTCGTTACTACCGTTAGCTGAATTCGATGTGATCTTCGGCATGGACTGGCTCTCGGAGCAGCGAGCATGCATAGATTGCAATACAAAGGAGATCACTCTGGGAACGAACACCGACGATGAAACCACATTCGCCGGTATGCGAGGAGCGAGCAAGACGCTGATGTCTGCTCTCCAGGTGGTTAAGGCGGTGAGAAAAGGCGCCGAGTTGTTCTTCACCTTGTTGGAGGCTTCGGAGCCAAAGCCCAGGTTGTGTGATGTCCCAGTTGTAGCGGAATACGCCGACGTGTTTCCTAACGAACTCCCTGGGGCTCCGCCTCATCGGGAGATTGATTTCTGTATCGAGTTGGTGCCAGGTGCCAAACCTGTGGCCCGCTCACCATACCGAATAGCGCCAAAGGAATTGGCAGAGTTGAAGGTCCAATTGCAAGAGCTGCTAGAGCAAGGCTACGTACGTCCAAGTTCTTCGCCTTGGAGTGCACCGGTCCTCTTTGTGAAAAAGAAGGATGGGAGCTTGCGTCTATGTATTGATTATAGAGAGCTAAACAAGTTGACCGAGAAAAACCGATATCCGATTCCTAGAATCGACGATCTATTCGACCAACTGATGGGGTCGACGGTTTACTCCAAGCTAGACCTAAGGTCCGGCTACTATCAACTGCGAATAAGGGAATGCGACATCCCAAAGACAGCGTTCAGTACCCGCTTTGGGCACTTTGAGTTCACGGTAATGCCGTTCGGTCTATCCAACGCACCGTCGGTATTCATGGACTTGATGAATAGGACATTCCGAGAGTATTTAGATCAATTTGTGATCGTCTTCATCGACGACATTTTGGTATACTCTCAGTCGGAAGAGGAGCATGTAGGGCATCTGCACGCAGTCCTGAGCACCTTGAGGAGGAGTCAGCTATATGCCAAGTTCTCCAAGTGCGAATTTTGGCTACCGTCAGTGGCATTCCTTGGTCATGTTGTTAGTGGCGAAGGAATTGCAGTTGATCCGTCGAAGATAGAAGCGATCCAAGCGTGGCCTTTGTTGAAAAACGTAGCGGAAGTCCGAAGTTTCTTAGGACTTGCCGGCTATTATAGGCGCTTTGTGGAAAACTTCTCGAAGATCGCACTTCCTCTCACAAAACTGACTAGGAAGGATCATAAGTTCGTTTGGTCGCCCGAGTGCGCACGAGCTTTTGAAGAGCTAAAGAGCCGTCTGACCACGGCGCCCATTCTATGCTCGCCGCAGGGTACGGAAGGCTACGAAATATATAGCGACGCCTCAGGAAGTGGTTTGGGTTGTGTCCTAGTGCAGTTCGGGAAGGTAATTGCCTACGGCTCCCGGCAACTGAAGGTTCACGAGAGGAATTACCCGGTCCATGATTTGGAGCTAGCGGCCGTGGTTTTTGCCCTCAAACTTTGGAGACACTATCTATATGGCGTGAAGATCGATATCTTTACCGACCATAAGAGCCTCAAGTACTTACTAGACCAAAGGGAGTTGAACATGCGCCAAAGGAGGTGGATGGAGTTCCTTGGGGACTACACCTTCGATATCAAATATACTCCCGGTAAAGGAAACGTAGTTGCAGACGCGTTGAGTCGTCGGGCTCCCGCACAAGCAAATTGGATTTTGATGCACGATGAGCGTCTAATCCGTGAGCTAGAAGAAATGGAGATCATATGCATTGATAGGAGAACGTCTACTTCAGCATGCTTGAACTGGACGGAAGTTCACTACGACCTTGCCGACCGAGTTCGACAAGCATTGGAGTTGGACGAGAGCTTGAAACGATACAAAGCGGAAACCGTTGAAGGGTTAAACGCTGATTTCTCCTTCGAAGACGACCTTATGTGGAAGCAGGAAAGGTTATGCATCCCAAACGTTGGTACTCTACGGGCGGAGTTGATGTACGAGGCTCATCATACCAAGTACTCGATCCACCCGGGGAGCACTAAAATGTTTATGGATATGAAGAAATTGTTCTGGTGGCCGGGCATGAAGAAAGACATTGCCCTTTACGTGGCCAAGTGTCATACTTGCGCATTGGTGAAAGCGGAATGTCAACGTCCAGGTGGGTTTCTGAAGTCCTTGCCGATTCCGGAGTGGAAGTTTGATGATATTTCGATGGATTTCGTGCACGGATTGCCGAGATCGCAACATGGAAACGACGCCATATGGGTGATCGTGGACCGTTTGACAAAGGTATCACACTTCATTCCGAACCGGAAGGATGATTCTGTAGAGAAGCTAGCAAAGCTCTATGTGGATAGTATCGTGAGACTGCACGGTGTCCCTCGTAGCATCGTCAGCGATCGTGACGGGCGTTTCACATCGAAAGATTGGAGGCTTATCCATGAACTGTTGGGCACAAAATTGAAGTTCAGCACGGCCTTCCACCCGCAAACGGATGGACAGACCGAGAGAACCAACAGGACTTTGGAGGATATGCTCCGAATGTGCGCTCTAGACTTTGGAAAGAGGTGGGAGGATCACCTCTATATGATCGAATTCGCCTACAATAATAGCTACCAAGCCAGCATAAAGATGGCTCCTTTCGAGGCCCTCTATGGTAAGAAGTGTCGTACGCCGTTGTCTTGGGCGGAAACGGGCGATACTAAGCTATTGAAGCGAAGGGATGTTGAAGAAGCCACTTCGACGATCCGGTCTATACGCGAAAGGCTATTGGTTGCCCAGGATAGGCAAGCAAAGTATTTCAACGCCAAGCATAGGAACTTAGAGTTTGCCGTCGGTGACCGGGTTTACTTGAAAATCAAACCGTTCAAAGGGGTATCAAGGATTCGACGCTTGAAAAAGCTCAGTCCGAGGTACTTAGGACCGTTCGAGATCGTGGAGCGTGTTGGTGATGCGGCTTATCGGCTTGCACTATCTGCAGAGCTGAGCGGTCTGCACGACGTGTTCCACATTTCAGTGTTGAGGAAGGCAGTGCAAGAGCCTACTCATATCGTTGCGGTCGGCAAAGTTCCGGTTGATAGTGGGTTGTCGACGAAAGTCAAGCCTTTACGCATCGAAGATACCGAAGTAAAGCAGCTGCGGAACAAGTCCATTCGGATGGTAAAAGTCCGGTGGGATAACTGCGGTCGAGAGGAGCTCTCTTGGGAGAGAGAGCAAACGATGCTTGCGGAGTATCCCGAGCTATTTCCATCAGGTAAAGTATAACTGTAATTTATGCTATTACTGTTTCCTGGATTTCGGGACGAAATTCTTTTAAGGAGGGTGGAGTTGTAACACCCCAAGTCTGGTAGTTCCGCGAAGTAGGCGGAGTGGTAGTGCGGCACGTGAAGCAGGCTAGAATTTTCCCTGTCTGCTCTTAGCGCACGATCAGTGGCCTCATCGCGCACGACCAGTGATCGTGTGCCAGCGATCGTGCGTTAATTCAGAAGAGAATCGAGTTCTGTCTCGGACAGTGCGCACGACCATTTCCCTCTTCGCGCACGACCAGTGATCGTGCGCCAGCGATCGTGCGCTTATTCGCAAGAATTCAGAGTTCTGTCCCGGATAGTGCGCACGACCATTGCCCTCGTCGCGCACGACCACTGACCGTGCGCCTGTGATCGTGCGCCCTGTTTATTCTGTTCCGCGATTTTGAGCGGAGAAGAGGATCCGACCGATCAAATTTCTTGGAATTCGATCCAACGGCTGGGATTTGATGCTGGGGGGTCTTAGGGCTTTGGAGAGGGATTAAACCCTCATTATTTCATAGTGTTTCTCTCTCCTAGGCTAGAGGAAGAAGAAGGGGGCAAGGAAGAAGAAGAGGAGATTTCGCCATTGACGGAGCTCCGGAGCTCCGTTTCGCGAGCCGTTTCCAGATCCGGAGAGTGCAGCCCGGTGCGGTTCTTTCCCTCCGCGTAGAATCTCGGATCCATGGCGAAGAGGAACACGTCTAGGGTAACGATTCTTCCTCCGGAACTTTGGACTTGTATTTGTCCATTCATTCCTCTTTCTTTGCTTGCATGAGGTATCTCTTTCACCAAATGGGTGAAGTGTAGGATTTCCTCAAGTCCTTCGGGACTCCGGGTAGATTGTGTCCGTCCCCGGCATATTGCATGTAGAAAATCCGGTAGTCGTGCGGATTTAGGCATTTTGTGTGAAGCCTATTCGTGGCCGTGAGCCCGAATCGGTGATGCTTGATTTGCGGCGTTGCATTTAGGTTAGACCTAGAATGCGTGCCGGAGAATGACTCCGTGAACTCACCTATAGTATTGCGGGAGTTAAGTGTAGGCGTCTTGTGAAGATCACTACGAAAGCCCCATGCTTCGAGTTTTGGATGAAGGCAAACCTTCACCACGTTATTGATGCGGAGCGTATGTACCTCCCTTGTTGAGAATTCGCGAAGCCTAGATCCTTGTGAAGGGGTTAGGTGCGTAGCGTATATTTTGTGCAGCACTTGAAAGTGCTAAACCCTTACGGGCCGAGGTGAAGCTGTACCCGCGTCGTGCGATAGATCGCGACGATTAGAGCACGGGCAAAGCTGAACCGAACCCGTTTCCATGCAGATCGGCGAGAGGTCCCTTCCTCATGAAGGCCGTGTGATCATGGGAGAGGTCGTGGAAGGTGTCATACCTAGACCGACCAAAAGCTCTTGTTTCCCACCTAAGGTTGTGACCCTTAGGGTGGAGTGTTGTGAATTTGATGTTATGTTTAGCCTCATGCGATTGCTTAGGCGGTTGTGGGAAACCTTCGGGTGAACCCAACCAACATCATGTGCATACCTAGGTTCCCTTCTTTTGATGCTCAACCTAGAAGATTGATTGTGCTTGAAACCTCACCTTGTGTAGTTGCACTTTCTTTAGATTAGTACTTGTGCTAGTATGGCTTACTTGCAGGGTAGAATCTCCGTCACCCCGGGAAAGGGGTGGGGTCGTTATAATTTGGTCAGCTGTGCTGACCGTTACTTTGTTTGCCACCGCTTGGTGGAATGTTCTTATGCAGGTGCAGGTGAGCCTAGCGGGAAGTAGCGGGCGTTGACCCTTTTGCTGTGTTGGCCCTCGAAGGCCAGCCTTTTTCCTGTTTTCTCACGTATTGCCGGCCTGCGTGCCGATGTATGCTTTTTTTGGAGTTTTGTACATTGATTTGATGTAAGGCCCTAAGGCCGTAACTCTTACTTCTGGACTCATTCCTATGATAGTGGACATGTCTTTTTGAATGGTTTAATTAATGCTTCCGCTTACGTTTTGTACTCTCGTTAGTTGTTACTTTTCTGGTTATCACCTTTTAACTCCTAGCTAGTGTGGTTTGTATGGCGTGGGGTCCCGGCCGGACCTGCTGTTATACTTTTTGTACTGGCAGGGTGTTACAGTAGTGCCCTCAAGTAGAATTTCAACTATCTCTGGCCGCTTGATATACAACTGAGATCGTAATTCTCTTTCCAGGATCTAAAACAATGGCCTCACATTAAAGCCATCTTTTCCCTTACCTGTCGTGGGAACTGTAGACTCCTCGATTCTTTCCACGGCGGCCCTCTCAAGTGTAGCTTGGATCATAAAGGATTTGCTCGCGGCCTCTCCGACAAGAGTCGCCTTCTCGGGCTTGATCCTCCCCAGCCTTTCAGAGCTTAGTACCTCAGCTTCCTGCTCATCTATCTTCTCCTTATGTTCAGCATCCTTTGTATTCTGCATCTTGGCCTGCTCGAGCTCTTCTGCACTGTCCGCAGCGACCTAAAGCTCCTCGGCGTACATGTATTCATCGGGTAGCATTTTTTCATGGGACCTTCTTAGGGTTATCCTTCTCAATCCTTTCAAGTATATGAGAGGTAGATATGATTGCTGGAGTAGAGTCCGCACAAGCGCCTTGCTCCCCCGCTCTAGTGGAGATAGCAGTACTAGGCGTGGTCCCCCTGGAGTCCGCGGGAGCTCGCCTTCCTCCATAATGATAGTGTTTGCATTGGTCGCAAAGACCTTTATGAACACCTCCTGAACCTTACTTTTTATTCTCTTCTTTTTATAGAAGAACCCTCGGAACCTGTCTACTTCCTATTTTTCTCTTTATCTTTTTTTGCACCATATTTAGACACCTCCTTTCCACCCTTAACCTTTTTCCGCCACAAAGGCCGCAAACTTCTTGTAGCCTTTGCGGGGGCCGTCTCTTCCTCAGCATTGGCCCAGATAGGTAAATCATCTTTGGCGGCTCTAGGATCCACAAACAAAATTTCGACAGCCTCCTCAACCAATTGTTCTCCCTGAGGCATGTCAATGGCTGTGATCACCTTGTCGACATCAATATTGTTATCGGTTCTAGGCAATCTTAGATCTAATTGGTGTGAGGCTGGAGTAGACATGATTTCCACGACAGGAGAAGGGTCGGCTGGAGTGCTCATATCAAGCTTCGGTGCGACCACCTTAGAGCTTTTCAGTTTCTTCAAGAAAATGATCTCTGTGAACTTCCTCTTCAGTCCGCCTTTTTCTCCAATCTTCTTCTTCCGTGGGGAGGACCATTTTTGAACGTCCTTCTCAAGCATATACATGATCAACTTCCCCCCACCGGTCTTCATTGAGGACTTGAAGAGGCTGGTCGCAAATGGTGAAGAAAATGTTTCTCAATCTCCATCCTCTCTTCGATATTTATAAATTTTCCCGCATTTATGGGGCATTGCAGTCTTTGCAGTTAAGTTATACATTTGCGAAGATCTTACAAACTTAAAAATATGTGGGGTTCATCTTTAAGCATAATCCTGCGACCTCAGAAGATCTCGACATCTTCATCTTTTGTGTCCAGAGCGGACAACCTCCTAGAGTCCGCCTGGACCGCTGATTGCACCCCAATAGGTTCCCTCCTCAAGAAGTTGGCGATCAGATTCTCGACAGTCACCAGCCCGCTTAGTCACAAGTAGCTTTGTCTCTCCAGTGTTATATCCAAATTATGTAACCTTTCATCCCTGCCCGACTATCCTATAACCCTGGCAACCCGTAATATAGAGCCTGCCTGTTCGGGCTGGTCTCGATCGATTAGTATAAATAGGAATGAGCAGTTCACAGAAAGACACACTCACCCTGATCAAAGGTCTAGTTCACTAAAAGAAAAACTTAGATTAGAAAGGGGTTAAATTTCATGCTAATTAGATAAATTCTTTGCTAATTTTAATTCACAAAAAATTTAGAAACAAAAAATTTTCATATAGCTAAAATGAGCCTAGCTAATATTAGCAAGACAAAATTTCCTTTCTATTTTGCAACGTTTTTTTAGCAAGGTAATTTATCTTTTCTAAATTAGCAAGAAATTTTAATTTTCATGCTAAGAGTTAATATTTTATTTAAATTAAAATAATTTGTGCATATAGAAAAAGATTGGTTATGCCTGATTTTGAACTCTTAGCCTCCTATATAAACGTGCATATTTAATTTTTTTTTAAAATTTTCTTATGTTATATATATATATTTCATTATATAATTTAAATATATATAATTATATATATATATATTTCGTTATATCTTTTATATATATATATATATAAACGTTTAAATAACAATATATAAATGTTTAAATAACATATAAAATTATATAAGGAATTCAATATATTATTACTTATTTTGTTAAATATAATTAATTTATTTTGATTTATAAATATATTTAAACAACAATACTATTTTATGAGAAGTGGATAAAGAAATTAAAAAAAATCTATTTTTTAAGAAAGTGAGATCATTTTTTTTTTGAAAAAAATAATTTTCTCTCCACAAATATTTTGCAACAAAAATGGGTTGCTATTTTGCATCAAAATAATTGTAACTATTTTAGCAACAAATATTTAACAAAAAAAAATATGTCGCTAAGTTTGCAACAAAAAAATTACTTGCTAATTTTGTAGCTAAAGTAAAAATTCATTTATCAAGCTATAAATTTATACTACTTAATATTTTGCAACAAAAATGGGTTGTTATTTTGCATCAAAATAATTGTAACTATTTTAGCAACAAATATTTAACAAAAAAAAATATGTCGCTAAGTTTGCAACAAAAAAATTACTTGCTAATTTTGTAGCTAAAGTAAAAATTCATTTATCAAGCTATAAATTTATACTACTTAGGAAGGAATTATTTGGCTTACTAATTTTCTTCCTAAATTAGGGTTTTCATGTAGTGGTTTTTCCTACTGCGGATTCAAGTGCTTCTCTTTTTGGCTACTGGATTTTTCCTTAAGGGCGATCTCTTTTCGTAACCTCTTAACTGATTACTAAGATCACCTGCAGCCAGTGCAATTTGAGACTACAGTGAATCTGTTTTCGGTCGCTTTCCACATCTTTTTCCTTTCTCCTAGAGCAACTAGCAAATTGCCAATCACTCTTTCCCTTGCTCCTCGTTTTCCAGCGTGAGTTCGTTAAGGGCATTTTTAACACCAACAAGGACTAAAATATATAAGCTATAAATAATAATAAAAATTATTAATCAAACATAAACAATTAAAAATGTTTTTTGTTATCTGTATTGTTTGCATATTTTTGTGTGGGCCGAATCTACATTATTAAAAAAATTAATTTATAAATACGATAAAAATTTAACTTACTATTTAATTAATACCTAGAACCTATTATTGACACTCTTGAGTTTTTCTTGAAATTCTTTTATTTAACAAGTCATGATTAAAATATCTATATTTCATATTCATAATTTCACAATTCCTAAAACTTCTTAATAAAAAATCTCAAGTATTCATTTTTTTAACTAATATTAATTCATAAATTCCTTAAAATTTAACATGGTGATCTCAATAATTTAATTATTTTTAAAAAGTAATTTTTATTTTTAAATATTAAGATTATTTTTAAATTCTTTAAAATTTTACAAAGTTAAATTTTTAACATATCATAATTAAAATGACAATAATTTAAGGGAGTTGATATTAGCAGTCCGGAACTGGATATTCGCAGTCCATTGCTACTCGTAGTCCATAAATTTTATTTGTAGTCCAAAATTATATTTGCACTCTACTCACATCCCAAATAAGTGAAACAGTTTGCTGATTTATTAAGCACTAGAAGCCTAGAGAAAATCTTAAAGTCTCTAAAACAATTTAAAAATCTAGCAGGAAAACAAGTTAAATAACATGCATAGAGGAATCAACTCTAAAACAAATTAGATGACATGCAAACCTTCCTCTAACCAAAAAAACTAACTACTTTTGTGGGATTTTCGATGGATAATTTCCTTCTTTTTTGAAGAAGGTGAATCTAAGAGCGGGAAAGACGATGCGAACGATAGAACTACGGCTATGGTTTCGGCAACGGGAGGAGAGAAATGGAGAGGAGGTTATTCGATAGGGTGCAATTAGCAAGAATTGGACTGCGAATATAATTCGAATTTTTATACTTTTTGGAGTGCAAATAGCAAAAATTGGACTGCTAATATCAACTCTCTAATTTAATTATATGCATTATAATAAATCCCACAATTTGTAAAACTTGTTAGCAAAAAATATCAACTACTCATTTTTATTCATTATAATAATCAGTTAATTCTAAAAATATTTAATATAGAAATCTTGACATTTTTATTTTAAATATTTTCAATTCTTTATTTAGTATATTAAAATTATTATTTTAATCGATGATCTTAACTTATTATTTAATTAATGTCTAGAACCTATGATTAGAACTTTGAAGCATACTTAAGCTTTTGTTTAAATATTTTTTATTTAAGTATCATAATTATAGAGTCAATGAATGGCATTGTTTTATTAAAATTAATAAATATAGGAGATATTAAAAAATGTCAGCGGTAGAACTCACGCCCGAATCCCGATCTCCTGGAGTTCGTGCGGGAACTCCAGGGTAGAGTTCGCGCGATCTCGCCCGTTGGTATAGAGTTCGCGCGTCCCTTATTTTTTATATATTTTTTAGTTTTTTTACTTTTTGTTTTTTTGTTTTCTAGTGGATAAATTCAGTAGCCGTTGAATTAATGGAGTTGGGCGGTCTCACGCCGTTGAATTCAACTTCCCGGCTCTCCTTCCCGCACGAACTCCAAAGGATCCGGATCCACTCATGCCCTCTCCAAAAAAAACTTTAGCCTAGCAACTTGAAGCACTCAGCTATCAATATGCTTTCTGAAATCTTAGTTTACGTAATGTCATAATATAATATTTTTTAAATTTCGTTGACAATAAAATTTAATAAAGGTTGAAAGTAGAATTTTTTAGTGTGGGTGATTGCTCTTATTAGTTCGTTAGATTGTATGTTTGGCAAGACAGGCAATGACCGCTGCCAAGAAAATAAACAAATTTTGAGCATAAAATGCATGAATTTTTTTAGGAAGGGTTGGGCGTTCACGAACGACAATTCATGACCACCGCCATGTTCATGACCGCGACCACCGCGTCAAACGAAGCCCTAATATCCACCTTGACTCTCAACATGTAAATTTAAATATAAAAGAACTATAAATTAAGAGAGCTGTTAAAGGCATCCCAACTTTTGCTAGTGGCAGCCCATTAAAATCTACAAAACCACTTCTTTTATTTCTCCTATCTTCCACCTATTGGCAGCCCAATCCGTCCGGTGAATCTTCGAGGAAAATCTTATTGGCAAGCTGCACCCTACCCGACGGCCCTATCCAGCCACCTCCTTCAGCTCCGGCGTACCCGACATCATCTTCCTCCAAGCATTTCAGCCGACGACTGCTGCTCCGGCCAACATTGCTCTGGCTGCCTGTAGCTCCTCCCTCCAGATCCGGCCGAGCTCCACCTCCATACACGAGCAAACCCATACCGTGCATCGCCGGCAAGGAGAGCCTAGGGTTGTGCTTTACCTGCATGTAAAGACCTAAAGTTTCCTTCATCCTGATTTCTGGCTTCAGCGTGTCATCATTGATGATTCTCCGGTGACATTGTGTTTGGGGCTTCCTCTCCAAAGCAACCTTCCAGCCGGCGGAGAGGGCGATAGAAGCTGCTTTTAGAGAGGAGAGGGAGGAGATCGCCGCCGGAGAAGTTGTTTGTTTTTTTGGTTTTTGGGGACTACCAATAGCAGTTTGGGCTACAAGGAGAAATTCAAAGGCTACAATTAACCTTGATCTGTCACTAGGAAAAGCTGAGCTGCCCTTAACAGCTCTCTAAATTAATGATGTTGATAAAGCCGAGCACAAGCATAAGATTATTTTTGAACCAAGGCTTCTCTGCCATTATTATAGTATTATATGTAATATATATATATATATATATACTATACTAGCATCTTCGAACGGGCTATGCCCGTTCTCGATGCGTCGCTGCGGGCTTCACCCGTAACCAAGTGGGCTTCGCCCGTAACCAAGCGGGCTTCGCCCGCTTGGCATTCAAGCGGGTGGCGCCCGCATTCAGGCGGGCTGCGCCCGCACCTGTCGTGGGCGGTGTCATTGGTCGTGGAGTGTGATATTGGTCGTGGGTGCGACATTCATCGTGGGGGCGACATTCGTCGTGTGGGCGACATTCATCGTGGGGGCGACATTCGTCGCGGGGGCGTCATTCATCGTGCGGGCGACATTCGTCGTGGGGGCAACCACATTCTTTATGCATACAAAAAACCCAAGCTTACAGAGACCTAACTTTGGGTCAATATTTCTGAGTAACATGATAGGAGCTCCGATTTTTAACTTTAACTTATGAGGTGGTAAGTTACCTGGTGTCAATGAATTTAGAAATTCAGGTTGATATAAACTTCTCCTGTCATCAGCGACTGAATCATATGAGTAGTATATAACTTCTTCGCCTGGGAATTTTAGAAGAGTGGTGTTGTTCAACATATTCACATGCTCATTTAGCGGGGTTAATAAAGCTCTGTCTCGAATATAGTTGTTATCGCCAACGTGCAATCCTAAACTTGGAAATGTAACATTTATTAAATCATTAATAGATTTCTCACCCTCCCATGACATCCACATCGGATCTGGGATTCTAATCATATCATCTTTTATGGTCATTTCCAACCCATTTCCAACTCTGAGGAGATATTCAGAGAAGCTGCGATGGAGTGTTTTAATTAAATGAAATTAGAGGTAGGCATACTTTGGGGATATTTCTAAGAAAGGCTCTAACATATTATACAAAAGATCAATATCTGAAAAATCTATTCAAAAGTTAATAAACTTAAAAAAATTAAGTAAAAACATAACTCTTAAAATTTCTCTATCTATTCTGGGAAATAGAGAAATTTGTATCGCCCGTGAGCTTACTAAATTACATCAAGAAGTAAAAACAGTTTTAATGCAAGATATTATCAATTGTTATCAGCAAAATATTATTAAAGGTGAAATAGTTTTGTTAATCTCACCTATTACTCAACAAACTGATAAAAGTAATTCAGAAGACGACTTAAATAAAATGATCAATTTATATTTATCTAAAGGCTGGAGTGCTAAAAGCATAACTGATGTAGCTAATGAAAATTTTGCTAAGCTATATAGTAAAAAAGAAATCTATTCAAAAGTTAATAAACTTTAAAAAATTAAGTAAAAGCATAACTCTTAAAATTTCTCTATCTATTCTGGGAAATAGAGAAATTTGTATCGCCCGTGAGCTCCCTAAATTACATCAAGAAGTAAAAACAGGTTTAATGGAAGACTTAAATTACATCGCCCGTGAAATAGTTTTGTTAATCTCACCCATTACTCAACAAACTGTTAAAAGTAATTCAGAAGACGACTTAAATTAAATGATCAAGGTAATGAAAATTGGGGAGGTAAAAGCATAACTGATCTAGCTAATGAAATCTATTCAAAAGTTACAGCACTGGAGGATCGGAGTTTGGGGAGGTAGAGAGAGCAGAGGGGAGAGGTAGAGATAGAGATAAAGAGAGCAGAGCAAACCTTGAACAATGAAATCTATTCAAAAGTTACAGCACTGGAGGATCGGAGTTTGGGGAGGTAGAGAGAGCAGAGGGGAGAGGTAGAGATAGAGATAAAGAGAGCAGAGCAAAGTTTGAAGAATGGAGGATACGCAGAGCGCCCCCGCCGGAGATAGAGTTAGCCGGAGTGGATTCGAGCTGCAGAGCAGCAGCAGGTGCAGCAGCAGGTGGCTTCGGAATCGTAGGAACGGTGGAGGAGGAGCTCGAGGAACCAGCTGTGGAGGAGGAGACTTCGAAGAGGCGCTGTCGAGGAGGCGGAAGCCGAAGCTGAACAGGCGGGAGATCTTCTTCTCCGTCGAGCTTGCGTGTGGGAGTCTCGAGCTCTGCCGAAGTATGACCTCTGCCGTGCAGCTCTGCCCAAGTATGACCTCTGCCGCTGATGGATTAGACAGGACGAAGGAAGTTTTGCTTTCGGCGGAATAGTCCTGCGTTTTTATTTAGGACCATCCGTGGCTTTGGCCTAAATGAATTAGTGACCGTTGAATAAAAAATGATCGTGCGGCTATTATTGAATATGTGGTGTGCTTGCAGAATCCGTGGGCTTTTGCTTATGTGGAGGATCCGTGGCCTTTGATTAACGGACGATCATGCGGCTAATATTAAAAGTATGATGTGCTCCCAATATGTATATTCATTTATATAATAAAGATATACAAAGATGTATAAAATCTCTTTTGGTGTAACACTTGAGGCCGTCAAAAACATCTGAACCGTTCGCTAATGAAAAAAATAGATCTCAGCCTTACGAAGGATATCCCGCTCTCCACATAATACCTAATCTCGCTACTTTTAGCCGCCCGTCTCCCCCGCAATAAACCCTCGCCAATCCACCATGCGAAGATCTACCTCTCACGCGAAGAACAGCACCCGGCGGGACATCTCGGGTGCGGGACATCTCACCTCCTCCACAGAGATTTCTCCACCTCCTCAAGCGACATTTATTCTTCTTGATCGCGCCCATTCCCGCTCCTTGCTTACAACACCTGTGCGACGATGGATAAGCTGGACGACAGCCTCTATGGCAAAATCAAATGTGAAGCTCAGCAGAGGCGACTGTAAATCCCAGCGAACTGTTTGGAATTTTACTCCCGGCAAAGCCAGCTGCTCGGAGTTGTGAGAATGCCTGCTCCGCCCATCTCCCTCTCTGTCTCTTTCATCCTCTCACTCTCTGTTTCCCCCCTTACTGGTATCAAGCAAATCTGACCTGCTATCGTTTTCTCCAGGATTTGGCTTAACTTCTTCAGCAACCTAATCTTTTCACGCCATTTTCCTGTCCAAATGTTACAGGTACTGAAGTTTTCTCCCTCTCTCCCTCTCTCTTTGTTTCTTTCTTTGCCTAAGTGATTTATCCAATCGCAGGCATCCAAATATTATTCATTTTATGCATATGTTATGTTTGATGAAATGCTCAAATGATAAAATTGTCTCTCAATTGCTCCTATGAAAAAGCTTTCCGAAACTCTGATTAATTCATAACTTCCATGTAAGTTTTCAAAATGCTGCATCTTCTCCTCAGACCTAGGCCATCAATAGTGGTGGGTGATTGTGGTTTTCGGTTTTAATTTTGCCGTTGAATTCCTGATGGTTCTTTTCTTGGAACTACAAGCATTCAACGGCAATGATTGTGGTAGTTCAAATATTTTCCTTCTTTTCCTTCCTTCGGTTAGGACGTTCCTTACATCTAAAGGTTGACCATAATTACATAACTAAACTTTCTATCTAAACATTATTTTTAACTAAATCTTTCACATTATCTCCCCAAATCTTCTTCACAACTATAGTTTTAATAAAAAATGTGCATTTGGGGCTCCTTTTCATTTTAGAAAAAAATGTTTGACTGTTTTGTTCAGGTGACAAATTTCATGAGTTCTTTGCAATTTCAGTTTTCCAAAGGCCCTGCCAAATTAATGAAATCACTGCCTCTTTGATTTTATTTTTAGTTGGGCAGAGGATTTGTGTTTCAATTACAGTTTCCCAAAGTCATCTTCATGAGCAGTTCTATATTCATCTGTAACGTTAAACATTAACGTTACATTGGGTCACGTGATGGGATGAGCTGGCAACATGTGCCATGTCCTTCCCCTCTCAACGGTCCTTTTTCTTATTATAAATAAACCTGTTGAACTCGATACAAGTATTGAAATATATTTTAATGAAAGTTTGGTTTCTCTCTCCACTGCGTCTTTCTCTCTCTCTCCTTGAATACTTCTCTCTCTCTCCTCTTGGCCAATAGGGCTTTCATGTTAGAATTTCCTGATACGTAACTCTCTTACGTAGCAATGGTGCTCTCGCCGAGTTCGCCCTCCATGGAGGTGCTGCCGCCTCCTCCCGCCGAGAACCCTCCAACATCTTCGTCGCCGGTTACACGCCACGAGTTGGATATACGCCATGCCGCCTACGTGGACCAACTGCAGTCCACGCAGATGCGCTTCAACCATGATTTCCAGCAACTACAGCAATCTTTATCCCTCTCCCAACAACATCAAGAACGTTTACAACAACACCAAGAACGGCTTCAACAACAGCAGGAACACGCCCAAGAAGCACACTCATCGTTTTATAAAGAATTTCAAGATCTTCGGTGGGAATTACAATCGTTTATGCGGGCGTTTTCGCCGGCTGCAACTCCTACCGTCTCTGTGATTCCTACGCCACCACTCTCCGACAGCGGCGGCACACAAATTACATCGATTCCAAGTGCATCCGTGTTCGCCGCCGCTTATTCCACTCAGCCAGCAACGATCGCAGGACCTTTTCGCTCTCGGGTTCCTATCATTGAACCCGTTGGATCTGATCTTTCACAACCTAGCCTGCTCGGTCACCCTCTTGCCTGCCAACAACAGCCGTCCGCCTCCCTCATTCCACCGTACCAAAACCCATATCCAGCATCCAACTCATACATACAACCATACCCTCTTCCACTGTCACAACCTTTTTCATATATACCACCCCCGCCAGTTTTAATGTCTTCAGCCCCACCCATACTAAATAACACACTTTCGCCACATCATTTCCCTCCCCATTCGACCTTTGCCCCATCTTCCACTTCCCGATTCACTCCAGCACACGAACATTCTTCATCCTCTCAACCACATGATCAGTCTGGTTACTCATTCGCCAAACTCCGATGCCCGCGTTTTGCTTCAGGGGACCCTACCGATTGGATCTACAAGACAGAGCTATATTTCAGGTATAATAACATTAACCCAATCGATTATGTTTTTATTGCTTCTTTGTACTTGGACAGCCCGGCGTCCACTTGGTTTCAAGGCATTTTACGCGATGGACTTTGTGCGGATTGGCATACTTTCAAAGAAGCTATTAAAGATCGTTTTGGCCCCTCGGATTATGAAGACCCACTAGGTAAATTCATGAAACTTACACAAACTACTACCGTTGCAGCTTATCAAGAAAATTTTGAGCTTTTATCTTGTCAAAATCATGGTTTTACTCAAGATACTTTACGTCGCAACTTTATTTCGGGTCTTAAACCCCATATACGCAGAGCAATCATCGCTCAACCACAAGGTAATATCTACCATACGTTTAAGCTAGCACGGCTTTTTGAAGACCAGTTTAAGGAAGATATTCATCCAACAAAAACATGGCCAAATAAACAATACCCGAATCCAGCAACAACTAATAATCGTACCGATAGAATGGCTGTTAAGCGTCTACCACCCGCGGAAATTCAATCTAGACGCGAAAAAGGCCAATGTTTTACTTGTGATGAACGATACTTTAAAGGTCATAAATGTAAAAATCGATCAGCCTTATACTATTTCGAAGGAGAAGAGGACGATGACACTGATTGTCCCCTTCCGGATGATCTAATAGAACATCCTATCGACCCTACCACTTCTGCGATAAGTATTAACGCCCTCATGGGTACATACCAAGCTAACTCACTACGAGTCCAGGGAAAAATTGGTCAATCCGCAGTACACATATTTTTAGACAATGGGTCGACACATAATTTTATAACAAAACGCGCTGCAAATTTTCTCAAACTTCCCATCACTTCTATTGTGCCATTCAAAGTTCACGTAGGCAATGGCAATACAATGTACTGTAAAGAAAAATGTTCACAAGTCAAGTTATATATTCAAGAAATTTGTTTTATCCTAGATCTTTTTATTACGGACCTTCATGGCGCAGACATCATTTTAGGCTTTCAGTGGTTTACCACTTTAGGGCCCATTACTACAGATTATGTCACTTTAGACATATCATTCACCTACAATAATACACCATGTAAAATCAGTGCAGCCCGGCCCCTAACGTCAGATATTGTCTCCCCCGCCCAGCTTAATAAACTAATTGCGCAAGATTCAATTGAATCCATGCTGCTCTGTTTTCAATCTGAACAAGCGAATTTTGAGACTCCCCCGAAAGAACAACCTCCCATTATATCCGGATCTACTACAAAACCCCTTAAAAAACTACTATCTGAATTCGATTCAATTTTTCAGACCCCAGCCAATCTTCCGCCTTCACGACCAATCGATCATAAAATTCCGCTAATAGATGAAACACAAGTCGCCCGAGTCAAACCTTATCGTTATCCCTTCTATCAAAAAAATGAGATCGAAAGACTAATCCGTGAAATGTTACGCGACGGTCTTATTCGCCCTAGTAATTCTTCCTTTAGCTCGCCCGTTATCCTAATTAAAAAAAAAGAGACGGTTCTTGGCGTTTCTGCATTGATTATCGTGTCCTAAACACTCTAACAATTAAAGATAGTTTTCCGATGCCAACCATTGATGAACTTTTAGATGAGTTACACGGTGCTACCTTATTCTCTAAATTAGATCTGCACTCTGGGTATCATCAAGTGCGAATGAACCCCTCCGATGTCCATAAGACAGCGTTTCGTACCCATCATGGACTCTATGAATTCTTAGTCATGCCTTTTGGCCTGACGAACGCTCCTGCGACTTTTCAGGCTTTAATGAATTCTCTTTTTCAGCCCTTTTTAAGACGGTTCGTAGTTATATTTTTTGACGATATTTTAATCTACAGCAAAACCGAAACTGATCATTTTAGCCATTTACACCAAGTCTTTCATACTCTACGACAAAATTCACTTTATCTTAAGCCTTCTAAGTGTACGTTTGCTGTTTCTTCTATAGAGTTCTTAGGACATCTAATTTCAGCATCTGGAGTCCAACCAAATCCAAATAAAATTGACTCCATCCAAAAATGGCCCCAGCCTACCACAGTACGACAACTAAGAGCTTTTTTAGGTTTGGCTGGCTACTATCGGCGTTTTATTCGCCAATATGCCACAATTACAGCACCCTTATCTGATCTTCTAGTTAAAGACAAATTTGTGTGGTCTGATCTAGCGGAACAAGCCTTCACCCAGATAAAACTCCTACTCACTTCTACCCCGGTATTATCCTTACCAGATTTTACTATCCCTTTTGATATTGAATGTGACGCCTCAGGCGTAGGCATTGGCGCTGTCCTCTCACAAAAAGGACACCCTATTGCCTACTTTAGTAAAAAGTTATCACCTAGGGAACAAACCCAATCGACGTATATTAGAGAAATGCTGGCAATTACAACAGCTGTCGACAAATGGCGACAATACTTAATCGGATCCTCATTTACTATTCTTACAGACCACAAAACACTTTATAACCTAAAATCTCAAGTATTAACAATGCCAGAGCAGCAAAAGTTTTTAGCAAAAATGTTGGGATTTAATTATGTTCTAAAGTACAAACCAGGAAAAGAAAATAATGCGGCCGATGCTCTTTCACGCTTACCAGAAACCTCAGTAGAGGGAGCCTTATTTAGTTTTCAAAATACCTCTTTCAGCTGCTCTAATATTTTCAATAATTTAAACGAATTATATCTTAAAGATGAAAAGGCTAAAGAAATTTTTGAACAGTCAAACAACGGTACACTTCCCCCAGAGTGGGCTCTCTTAGGCGACCGACTTTTCTTTAAACAAAAATTATATATTCCAACATCTACCATTCGTTCCATTCTAATTAGCGAAGCCCATGACACACGCATTAGCGGACATTCAGGCGTTACAGCAACAACGAAGCGCATCCAACAGTATTTCTACTGGCCTGGCATACACCGAGATGCCCACCAACACATACATCACTGTGACCTATGCCAAAAAAACAAAACTAGTAATTCCTTACCTTACGGTACCTTACAGCCACTACCAATACCCACACAAATATGGGCTGACATCACCATTGATTTTATCACGCATTTGCCTAAATCGAAATCATTTACTACAATTTTAGTCATGGTAGATAGACTGTCAAAGGGAGCACATTTTGCCCCTTTACCACCCCACTATACAGGTCCTCAAGTGGCCCAAATTTTTTGGGACAATTGTGGAAAGTTGCATGGATTCCCCGAGACAATTGTCTCAGATCGGGATTCAATTTTTTTAAGCAACTTCTGGTTATCTTTTTTTAAGGCAAACGGGACTAAGCTAAAATTTAGCTCGGCTTACCACCCGCAGACGGACGGGCAAACCGAGCGAGTCAACCGTTGCATCAACCAATATTTGCGTATTTTTACATTTCAGCATCCAAGACATTGGGCCGAACTTCTTAGTTGGGCCGAATATCATTATAACACGGCCTATCACTCGTCAGCCGGAATGTCACCCTTTGAGGCGACGTTCGGCCGACGACCCCCCTGCTTCGTTCCATTTTTTTCAGGGGGACAGGCAGTTGAGTTTCCTCTACCAGAGGCACCATCCAGAGCGATCCTTTTATTAAGGTTACGACAGCAATTACAGCAGGCACAAAACAAAATGAAACAAAAAGCAGATAAAAACCGAACAGAAAAAAGCTTCCAGCTGGGCGATATGGTGTTGCTAAAGCTCCATCCCTACAAGCAGTCATCCATGCATTCCACAACCTGCAAGCGTTTTAATCTCCGTTATTACGGACCTTTCAAAATAATATCAAAGATAGGAGCAGTTGCTTACAAATTAGACTTGCCCCCCACCAGTAAAATACACCCGGTTTTTCATATCTCATTACTTAAACCCTATTTTTACAACACAGATACAGTTATTCATACTCTCCCGGATTCACCCCCGTCCACACTACACCGCACTTCAGCTTTGGAAATTTTAAGTATACGCACCGTAGAACAAAATGGGAAGCCCGTTAAACAAGGCTTGATACAATGGGAAGGTCTACTACCCGAAGAGGCCACATGGGAAAATATCTACAACTTAGATAAAGAGACACAAAACCTCATCAACAGGTATTGTGTCTGTCAAGATCAGAATTCCCCAGCTTCACTTCCCCAGACAACAACAATATCCGACAGGGAGGACTTCGAACTCTCACAAATTAATGTCATCCCGCCACTACCACGATCATCTTCTAATTTGAATACTAATGTCTCGCAGGAACACAGTCGGGATCTCGGACAGAGGCCTCCCGGCTTAACAACACCTAACAGGGAACTACTCTCCACCACTGTACACAATGTCATCTCCCCGCTTCCACGTCCAAACTCTGATGTGTGCTCCTCCTTGCCACAGGAAAATAACATGGATCCCGAAGACTCACATTCCGGATCGACATTACCCGACAGGGAAATACTCTCCACTCATGACCAAAATGTCATCTTCCCCTATACTATGATACCGTCAACTAATGTATGCAAAATACCTGTACAGGAGACCTACTTGGAGACGCCCCAGAGCTCAGCTAGTTCCAGATCTACCCACCCAGAAAGGATTACAAGCTCAGAGTTCCACCCAACAAGTGACGCCGCACCCTCAGAGCAGAATACAGCCCCAAATCCACAGAAAAGAACAAAAACTGCATTACCTGAACGATCCTCCGGGTCCTCTACAGTTCCGATGCAAACAGCGACACCCCAAGACGAAAAACAGCCCCGGCGATCTCTGCGCTCTGCTTCCAAGCTCCTGCGTGGTCTCCCAACTCTTCGCCGAGTACCTCGTCGTCGCCGCACAGTCCAGAGACGACATCACTAGAACATTCTGAAGAGAAAAAGTTAGGGTTTTGGGAAAGCGCCATCGCTTCAGTTAAATAGGCAAAGTTGAATGGGTAATGACCGGCGGACTTTTTCGGGCACCGTACGGATGTAACGTTAAACATTAACGTTACATTGGGTCACGTGATGGGATGAGCTGGCAGCATGTGTCATGTCCTTCCCCTCTCAACGGTCCTTTTTCTTATTATAAATAAACCTGTTGAACTCGATACAAGTATTGAAATATATTTTAATGAAAGTTTGGTTTCTCTCTCCACTGCGTCTTTCTCTCTCTCTCCTTGAAGACTTCTCTCTCTCTCCTCTTGGCCATTAAGGCTTTCATGTTAGAATTTCCTGATACGTAACTCTCTTACGTAACATCATCCCTGTGTTATTTTTTCATTTGTCAATTAAATTTTATTTTTAGTTGGGAAGATGATTTGTGTTTCAATTACAGCTTCCCAAAGGTCATCTTCATGAGTAGTTGTATCAAATTAACATTGCATGCTACATTTCCAGCGATTTCTTTGCTACATTATCGTACCAAATTAACATTACAAATCAAGATTTCTTTGCTGTATTGCCAGCGATTATTACCTCCACCTACTCCAGTTTGTTGTTCTTGCCAACGCAGCCTAATATAAAAAAGAAATTGAGGCATTTTCTCTCAATTTATTTCATGTTTCAATTGTACCAGTTGCATTATGCACGTTGTTCCATACGCTAGCTCCAAAAAAAACGATTGGTTATTCCGATGGTGTTTATTTGGTATTCCGATGGTGTTAAGGGGTTTCATATTTTATGTTTACTCCATTGTTGTTTTACTGCATCTTATGGTAACGTATTTCCATATTATATTAGGTATTATATACTTCTATTACTAATTCATTATACATTCTAATGCCATCATTTTTCCGAAGCACTAGATTTGGCATTTGTTTAGACAGTCACAGTCTGCAAGCAAGAAGATGCAAAGCTGATTAGTTTCTGTATCCGGCTCTTTCATCCTAAAAATGAACCGCCAACGAAACACCAACACAAGACCACCGTTAACACAACAACAACGGGATGCGCGTAATGCAAGGCGGCGAGAACTACGAGCTATTCGACAGTCAACAAACCAAAATCATCCATACGTGCTTCGAAATACGACTACTCACGAACAATTGGACCTTCCAGCAACTACTGTCGTCACCAACCCCAACAATACCACTACCCAATCACCATCGGCTAGCGGTACAAATTTACTTTAACTAATAACTACAAGTAAGTTCAATAACTAATCCTCCACTTCGCAGAGATTATTCAACAACGAAGAGAACGAACTCGGGCTGGAGTTCAATGTTTGAGGGCCCGAATGTCTACCGAGCAACGTCAAGCACAAAATGCACGGAGACGAGAACAACGTCGCGGTCAGGCTAACACAACCTACTGCACAACAACCTCTCTGTTTACAATCAAATGAACCATCAACGTCCGTTCAACCTACACAATCATCTCATGTTAACATGCAAACACTAATCCTTTCCATCATCTGTTTTCACATTCTACAAATATAAATATATACCAAACAGATCAAGCTCGGCAACACCGTCGTACTACAACAACACGTTCAAGGAGAAGTACCACCTCAAGCCATGATGCGCAAAATACACCAGACATGAGACAACTTAGGAGCCATCAACACACCACAGAACAACACAATCAAAGACAACAACTACTACGGCAAAGACGAATAACAACTTCAGAAACATCGCCTCAAACAAATACCAACCCTGAACAAACAGACATCTTACCAACGGCAACGATACCCGCAACAACAATTGAGAACCCTCATATGTCACTTCCATTTTGTAACATTGCGAAACTGCTACCCAGCGCGCAATGTCCCTACGGCCACTTTGCTTCCCTCAAAGCTTTGTAGACACTGTCAAGCCAAACTTTTTCACAAAGAAACACCAACTATGTGTTGCTCCGGAGGAAAGGTTTCTCTTCAACCTATACCTGTGCCAGTTGACCTGTACAACCTTTACACTGCTCAAACAACCGAAGGACGACACTTTAGACAAAATATTCGTGCTTACAACCACATTTTCTCATTCACGTCAATCGGCATTACAATAGACGAGACCTTGCCGACTCTCAACAAGGGTAACTATAGTTTCAGAGCACACGGAGCAATATATCATCGAATCGGTTCTCTTCTACCTGCTCCGGGACGCAAAAATGCCGTTTGAACTAACGCGCAAACAATTCCCAGTTCGTCTGTGCTTTGCATTAACTATTAACAAGGCTCAAGGTCAAACAATTGGCAATGTTGGAATCTACCTTCCAAATAATGTCTTCGGACACGATCAGCTATACGTAGCACTATCAAGAGGTGTTTCAGAGCAAAACAGGATAGTACTGGTGAAACAAGGCTTAATCGAAGGCCACGAAGGTGTACACACGAAAAATGTCGTGTACAAAGAGGTCTTCGCAAAGGTTATCTAAAAAAAAAACAAAATTTACACTGCGGTACTTAAGTCAGCTCTCATTCTACTACACCTTCAAAAAATGTCAACATGTCAACATTCAAGAGGCAAATTCTAAATTTAATGCTTATGTTTTGCTCATGGAAATACTATTTCATAGGTGGAGCCTACAAGATAAAAGACAACACTGCTGCTAACCCATCTTGATCTTCATCCACTTGCAGCAGCCCAGGTATGAAATCCGTGCTTATTTTCAATCTTCCACAGATCCACTTTTCTATTTTGTTTATCCTTTCTATTACTCCTAATAGATCCTCATCTTTACTTTGTTTTTATTGATGCAGATTGCCATTTCGGTTTCTCGGCCATCGCCCTCAACCATTGCTACAATGTTAACCCCTACCCATCTCAATCTTCATTCACTTGCAGCTGGCCAGACATGGAACCCGTGCTTATTTTCAATCTTCAATAGATCCCCCTTTTCTATTTCATTTCTTCTCTCTGGTTGTCCTCAAAAATCCCCACATTTTTTTTTACTGATGCAAATTGTCATTTAGATTTTTATTTTATTCTTCCAATGCTATTTTCAAAGATGAATACTTATAACACTTTATTTTACCCACTCTACTATTGTATACATTAAACTCTTTTCATAAAATGTTCTCAAAAGTAATTACTGGGGGTCGCCTGATTTTCCTCCGGTCCGGAGAATCAGACCGCCTTAGTTCTGAGTCGGGCCGGGCGCGCAAACAGTCAAATGAAAAACCAAGCAGCCCGTCGGGGGCGGGCAGGGTACTGTCGCGCGGGGCATGGGGGGCCCCCCGTGCATTGTCACTCGTATATATATATATAATACTATGCGATGCTCTATGTAGTTATTTTCCAATTAAATTTATATTGAGAGGGGGGAGAGGGAGGGCGCGCTTTGAAGAAAGGGAGAGGATTTTACAAAGCTGCATGCACTATATTCTATATCTGAGAAGTGGAAGGTTGAAACTAATGCGGATCATGGCCACCTGGGTGAATCGCTTTGCCTTATTCTTAGTGCGATGCCATCAATTATGGCATATAACTATTCACTCTCTCTCTCTCTCTCTCTCTCTCTCTCTCTCTCTCTCTCTCTCTCTCTCCACATCATTGTTACTTTACAGACTACCTTCTTTCGCTCATGGAGGTATATTCATTATTCACTGAGCACTACCTCCCTGCTTAGATGAGAACAAGCGTACTGCGTACATTACGCGCTTCTAAAGAATGAAATTTTATTTTACTACTTTTAAATAAAAATAAGTTTTTTTGTTAAGGGCAAATCAGAAATGGCTAACCACACACCAATACAACTTAAAATCCTCATCTAAAAACAGTTATGAATTTTTCCACGGGCAAACCAATAAGCTACACAGCAGCGTCCAAACCCCTCCCCGATTCCCTCTCGCGCTCCACCGAAACCTCCCAACATCCGCTCAGTGTCCCCGATTCCCACACACCAACATTGTCGGCGAGCCTCTCGCCACCTCTCTTTGAACCATGTCCCTGATCCCAAGCAGTCCGCTCGGTGTCGTGTCCGTTCGGCGGCAAACAACAATGGTTCTTCCTGTTGGGCTAGAGAGCACGCAAATCCGACCAGAGCACCTGCAAATTAGTTCGATTAAGTACCTACATGACCGATTAGCAGTATGCCGAAACATAACAAAAATCACATCACAAAATAACACAATAAAGGTGACAAACAGATATAACGTGGAAATCCAATATGGTGAAAACCACGGGACGATCGAAGTCCAACCTGGAAAGCCGCAACTAAAAATGTGTAAAACAGATAGGCAATTACAAGGTTTTTCCTTCTCGATCCATACAGGATCTTCACCAACTTCGCACCACACAATATTACACAATAAAAAATAGCAAAAATTGCAAGTTACCGACAATGGCGGGCGAGATGGATTACACAAATTCCTCTCCAAGATGCCTCTTCGAATCCTTGCCAAAGTCTGCTCCAGATCCAATCCGTGTAGGCGAAGTATTACACGTCAACGTCGCAGAGACGTCTGAAAGCTCTCCCAAAATTAAGACGCTTGTCACAAAGGCCTCTATAGAAACTCTTTCAATGCTTGAGATTGGAGAGAAGTGCATGACTTACCCCTCCTCCTTCATGCCTATTTATAAGGCTAAAACCAAGGGGTAGATGGTGGTAGATAGCATGTGGAGGAAGCTTCCTTGAAGCTTCCATGAAGCTTCCCTCGGTCAAAGAACATATGTCGAATAATATGAAGCTTCCTTTGGCCACCTTCCTAGAAGCTTCCTTTAAGAGCACATATTGACTTCCCCCTCTTTCCAGGAAGCTTCCTTCAAGAGCATATGCTAGTTTCATAGTCAAAGACGACTAGCCTCTTTTCACACTTAGGAGAAAATACCACATCAAATCTTCCCCTTTTCGACTAAGAGAAAAATATGTCCTAATAATCTTTATTTGGTAAGACCATCATGTCTCCTCCATATGTCGATAGATCCAGCGCCACCAAGTTTGAGTTAATAAGGCTCGAGTCCAACAGTTTTCTCCACAAAGGACGAAAGCTATACCCAACAATTTATCCCATTGGCTCTTATGTGGAAGAGATCGCCATGCCAACGATCCTCACACAATGCTGGAACTTCCCCCTCGACACGGTCTTCGTAAGCATATCTGCTCCATTGTCATCTGTGTGCACTTTCTGCAAATCCTGCTCTCTTTGCTCTAGAGTATCGCGTATCAAATGATACCGCGTGTCAATATGCTTGGATCTCGAGTGGAAGGTGGGGTTCTTTCCCAAATGAATCGCGCTCTGACTATCACATAAGAGTGTATAATGCTCCTGAGTGAAACCCAACTCCTTGATGAAATGCTTCATGCAAAGAAGCTCTTTCCCTGCCTCAGTGACTGCAATAAACTCTGCCTCCATACATAGTCGATAGTGCAACACACTTCTGTAGTCTCAACTGCCACGACACAGCTCCCCCCGCAAATCGAATCAGGTACCCAGAGGTCGATCTTTTGGAGTCCAAATCTCCAGCCATATACGCATTAGTGTAGCCCAGAAGCTCTGGCTCACTATCTCTAAACATTAACGTCAATTATGACGTCCCATGTAGGTACTTTAGAATCCACTTCACAGTGCCCCAATATTCTCTTTCGGGATTGGAGAGAAACCTACTAACAGTGCCTACAGCATGCGCTACAGGGCGGGTGCATACCATGGCATACATGAGACTGCCAACTGCATAAGCATAAGGGACCTTCTGCATCTCTACTTTCTCCTCAGGTGTGCTCGGGCACTGGTCAGTAGTAAGTCTGAAGTGAGTTGTAAGCGGCGTGCGTTGGACATGTGTGTCATAACCCTTTGTTTGAGAATAACAAATCTCATATTGTATTTGATCTTGCTTGTCGTGTGTTTATAGTGTGCAAGAACTATATGTGCAATACTCCACAGGTAGAAAGCAGCTTCAAATCAAAGTTTCTGAAGGAGAGCTACCGCCAGCGCTAGGGATACCGCAGGGTGCTAGAGCTACCTCTTGGCGCTAGCTCGAGTTTGTGCACACAACGCCGCACCGCGATAGTTTCGTAACCGCTTCAACACGAACGCTACTGCAGGCGCTGGGAGCTACCGCAGGCGCTATCTCCTTATATAATTTGATGCCTTCTCTCTCGTTTTGGAGAGACATCCCAGAGAGATTACTTGTGCCAAAATTCAAGAGTTGTTACTCTGCCGAAAGTTCATCCCTCACTCAAAGCCAAAGAAGATTTCTGGAGAAGGAAGCCGTCACGCTGCATCCGAAGAATGATCGCTTCAACCTCGCTCATGCTACAATGATCCTTCATCCTCATCTTCAGAAATCTCATAGAGGGAGTTCTTGTTATTTTCTTTATTTCATTATTGTGAATTTTTGTAGTAAAATCGCCTTGTGTTGGCGACTATGTCCTTGCGTGGCTTAGGGGGTAATTCGCAGCATGAGTTGGCGACTAGGTTTAGGAGATTAGATCTAGGGGGTGCTCGAGGCTATATCTGGGGAAGGATTGGCTAGAGCAGCTTGAGTCCATATCTGGGGAAGGATAGACTAAAGCCAACCGGTTTGTGGGGATATGAGTTGGTATAGAAAAGGAAAAGTGATGTACATTTGCACGCCTCCGATTTCTAGCGATATTGAAATCAAATTTATGTAAACACTTTTTCATATAATACAATCATGTCTCTATTTGTGTTTACTTGATTTCTTTCATTTGACGTATATCTTATTATTGCAAATTACTTTTTGGTAAATTGTTATTTTGCTCTCATTTATTCCTAAACAATTTAGTAATTTCCTTAAAATTAAAAAAAGAATTTTTATTCCCTTATTCACCCCCCTCTAAGGGCGCCTATCGATCCAACAAGTGGTATCAGAGGAGGTTATTCCAAATTGGTTTAAAAACCAGGAATAATGGCGTCTTATGATCTCGCTTTTTCCGAGGGACATGAAATTAGTAGACCTCCACTATTTACTGGGTCAGATTATAATTATTGGAAAAATAGGATGCAATGTTTTCTTATCACCTTAGATATTGAGGTATGGAATATGGTAGAAGAGGAATACTCTCCTCCTATAATTGTAGTTTGAGAGATAACATTAGAAAAACCAAAAGATAAATGAGATGATAGGGATAAACTTAAATGCAAAAAAAACGCCAAGGCCATGAATGCTTTATTTTGTACGTTAGATAGAAATGAATTTAATAGAATTTCCGCATGTACTACTGCATATGAAATTTGGAACCATTTAGAAATTACTCATGAAGGTACATCGCAGGTTAATGATTCAAAACTTTTCCAACTGCAGTCAGAATATGAAAAGTTTTGGATAGATAAAAGCGAAGATATTGATGCAATGTACACACGCTTCACCAAGATCGTCAATGCCTCCAAAGCTCTCGGAAAGACCTTCTCCAATGATGATTTGGTCCGAAAAATTCTTCGTTCTCTTCCTCCAAAATTCAATCCGAAGGTGACGACTATCTCGGAGTTGCACAATCTAAGAACGCTCTAGGTTGAGAGCCTTATTAGGAATCTCAAAAGCTATGAGGTAGAACTTAAGATCCAATACGATGAATACAACAAGGAGCCAAAGAAGAAAGACGTTGACACTAAAATCAAAGAAGGAGTGTCAGGAGGATGAGGATGAAGATGAAAAAAGTCTCTTAGTAAAGAACTTCCGAAAGTTCATGAGAAATCCAGAAAGGAGAAACACCTTCCGGAAATATTTCCAAAAAGAAGGGAGATGGAAAGGGTCATCTTCAAAGAAGGAGAAGGAGAGCGACGATGAGGAAGAAAGACCTCCTCCAGAATGTTATCACTGCAGGAATACCGGGCATATTCGGAGCCAGTGCCCAAAGTTTTTGATGGAGAAAAAGTGTTGGGTATTGTAGCCACAATTACCTTAATTTGAAGAAGTGTCCCTTTGAACTAAGTTGAATTGATATTGTATTTGATGTTGTTTTCTAGTTATGTGTTTGCAGATTGTAAATGACTAAGTACAAACCAATGTCAGGTTTCAATGAGTCATAAAACACAGGTATATGCAATGTAATTCTTCATTGTGTAAACCAAGGTGTTGACTCATGTGGAATCTCTCTATTGGGGTGTACTTTATATTCAAACACAAAGGAAGAGCCAAGAGAAGTTGCTGCTGCTATTAAAAATTGGAAGAAAGAAAAAATTTTCTTAAGAATTTTCCGTTCGACGAATTGGGAAGAATTCGTCGATCTCAGTTCGACTAAATGAAATGAATTCGTCGAACGCAAGTTTTCGTCGAACGAAGAATGGCGTTTGTCGATCGCCGTTCGACGAAATTTATATTTCTTAGTTCACTGGTTTACTGTTAGCTGAAGACATTTTGTCGAGCGCTGTTTGCTTAGATTTCGTCGAGTGTTGTTTGCTTAGATTTCGTCGAGCGCTGTTTATCAGCCTTTCGTCGAGCGCTGTTTGGTTATATTTCGTCGACCGCTATTTATCAATATATTTCGTCGACCGCTGTTTATATATATACTTCGTCGACGGCGCTCGTCTATCTCTGTTCGACGAAAGGAAGGAAGTTCGTCGATCGTAGTTCCGTTCGACGAAATTTTGACAGAATCTGTATTTTCGCTGGCGCTGTTTCGAAATTCAATTCGCTGGCTTTCCTTAATGTCTGCTTTCCATTTAAGCTTCTACCGCGTACAACATTCATGGAAAATTTCCCTTGATTATTGCAGACAGCCGTTGGAATTGATTTAATTCCTTATCTCTTGATTATAGCCGTTTGAGAAGGAATGTCTTCCTTAATTTCTGCTTGCAGCCAGCCGTTAGAAGATTATTTGCCTTATTATTTGCTGATAGCCGTTGGAGAAAGATTACATATTCCTAATTTCTTGCTACAGCCGTAAAAAGAAATATGTTCCTTAATTTTTTCTTTTAGCCGTTGAAGAGGAGCTGTCAATATATATTCCCTCTGATTTCTTAATCAGAACTAATCGTAAAAAGGGAGTGCAAATATTTTATACAGATTTTCTTTCTCTCTTGTTCTGTTGGCTGATATTACTTCTCACGCAAGTTCTTCTTCTCCAACAAGAAAGTGGTTTGCGATTCTTCATCGCCAAGAGCAGTCGACAAGATCAACACAAAGAAAAGATTCATTCTCATTTTGATCCAGTTGACTCTAAGTTTCAGATCAAGCTTTCAAGAAAAGGTTTCTTCTTCCTCTCTCTAGATCCAGATTTTCTATTCTTTCATGCAAGAAGAAGTTCTATCATTTTCAGATCCGATCAAGTCAAGTCTCCAGAAGATTTCAAGAAGATTGTTTTTCAATCTAAAGTTTTGTAAAAATCTTTTACATATTCTTGTAAGAGGTTTTCCTCCGAGTTTTTAGTAGGAGTGGTTTGCTCCGAGTTTTTGTAGGAGTTGTTTGCTCTGAGTTTTTTGTAGGAGAGTTTGTTCTCCGAGATTGTAGGAGTTTGACTCTGAGTTGTAGGATTATTGATAATCCGAGATAGTGAAGTAGCCTAGTCTAGCCGATCGTGGTAGATAGGTGAGGTGCAAAGTGGACTACCCAAGAATGGGGAACCACTATAAATCCTTGTGTGTACTGTGCTCTTTGATTTTCTGTGTGCTCTACTTCTTATATTTTTAATTCCGCAAAAAGCTATAAAAACCACCTAGTCACCCCCCTCTAGGTGATTTAGGTTGCAACTAGATACTTTCAATTGGTATCAGAGCAAGGTTGTTCATTAAAAGGCTAACACCTTGAACAAGATCTCTAAGTCTAGTTGCAAGAGACAATATGTCCGGAATGGATAAATCCAAGGATTCCGTCAAGTTGCCAGTCTGCAATAAAGAGAACTTCCCCATGTGGAAGGAAAGAGTGAAGTTCTACATGGAAGCGACCGATCCAAGAATTTTTCAGATTGTTGAGGAAGGTCCACATGTTCCGATGAAACCTTCTTCAACAAACTCAACCATACAGGTTCCAAAGAAAATGCTGGAATTGACCAAGGATGAGATTGCTCTCGTCTCTTTGGATAAAAAGGCCAAGAACATCATTGCCAGTGCAGTGGATGATTCTATGTTGCAAAATCTGATAAATTGCAAATCTGCAAAAGAAATGTGGGATTCCCTAGTGGTTCTCATGGAAGGTACAGAAAAAGTGCGAGATGATCGATGATCTTTGCTGAATCAAGAATATGAATCATTTAAGCAAGATCCGAGAGACTCCATCTTAGACACTTATGAAAAGTTCTTCAAGATCACAAACGATCTTAGAAATTATGATCGGGAATTCACCGTCGGAGAATTAAATGACAAGTTCTTGAGATCCCTGACGAAAGAATGGGATACCAAGGCAATTACTATCCGGGAATTCGAAAAGTTGGCTATGATGGAGCCACAGATATTGTTTGGGAAACTTCTTTCCCATGAACTAAAGCTCAGCATCAGAAAAGCAGAAGAAGAAGGATGCTCCACTTCTGGAAGGGAGAAGCCCGTGGCACTGAAGGCAAAAGAGGCAAGAAGAGGTAAAGCTAGATCATCTGAAAGGACACAGTCGTCAGATGAAAACGATGAGTTTGTGGCTTGCTTATCAAGCTCAGACATGTCCGATGGAGAGTTCTCTTCACTCTATAAGAAATTCAAGAAATTGCTAAGAAAAGGGAGCCAAAGGAAAAGTCAGTCCTTATCTGATCATAGAAGATCAAGACATGATGGTGAACATCACAAGAAGGAACACAATAACGACATGTATAAAACTAAACCGAACAAACATATTTCGACTGATATTATTTGTTATTGTTTTAATAAGCTAGGACATATAAGTACGGAATGTCCTTACAAAAAGAAGAAAAAGAAGAAATCCTTCAAAGGAAAAAGGAAAGAAGAAAAGAGCTTCTTAGCAAAGAAGACTAAGACTCTTAGTGACAGTGATTTAGGGAAGTCAAGCTCAGATGAAGAAGTCTATTTTGGGCTAATGGCACATTCAGATGAGGAAGTAAGCGACTCCTCATACAAAGGTAAGGTAAACTCGCACACTCCTCTTTCTGCATCTGAAACTGACTCCAATGCGAATGACGGCTACTCATCAGAGGAGGATTCAGATTTAATGACTCATTACAAAGCCGTTTTGGAAGGATTTGACAAATGCCTCAAGGTAGTCAAATCTAGAGCAAAAGAGATTAAATCTCTCAAGATGATAGAATCAGATTTGAGGGAGGAAATTGAAAAATTAACTCCTCTCAAAGATGAAGTCCAAATCTTGAAAGATGAACTTCAAGGCTCCACTGAATTATTAAATCTAAAGGAGAAGTTTATAAATGAATTAGAAGAAAAGTTAGTGGTGGAAAGGAAGATAGTTGAAAGCTTCTCCAAACCAAAAAACTATTCTTCCAATCATTGATAATTTTTTGCTCCTGCGAAGGGTAGTGGCCTTGGTCATGAGGCTGAAAGTAGTAAGGCCGCCAAGAAGAGAGCTGTGAAAGGAAAAGGAAAGGCTGATCAAAGTCAACCTTCATTCAGGAAGGTGGTTTTTCCTAAATACCCTTTTGACATTAATTCATCCTATGGTCACTTTACAAGACCAACTCATGTTGAGTCAAGTAAGGGGAACCAAGGATGTAGCCATCCCCGAAGCCTCGAAACAACGGCTTTCAAGGCACCTTATGAAGAAGTAATCCTCAAGGATCATGGTTCATTTGTACATGGATCAGTTGCTAAGAAAGCACCAAAGATCCAATCTATTATTGCTAAATCTCTTGAAGAGAAGAAGGAGTCATGTGTGTGTTGCAACCACGAGGCTTCTACTTCTAAGAAGGTTGCTCCTGTTAAACTCCCCGTTCAAAAGTTAAAATAGGAGAACAAGAGAAGATACAATCGATTTGATTGTTGGTGTTGTGGCAAGGTTGGTCACTTTGCCATAGATTGTTGGTTTAACCCCAGAAATTATAAGACTCCACGGGTTAACAATGTAAGAATGACCCCTTGCAATGTTAACACTCCGAGTGGTGTTGATCTAACCAGGAACCTAGGACCCAAATCCTTTTGGGTTCCTAAGGATAATTAATCTGTGTTTGCAGGTATGTCCAAAGGCCAACCAAAACTCTAATCAGGCATTTGGACAGTGGATGTTCATGGTATATGACCAGAACAAGAAGTATATAGTAAGGTTGTTGAAAAGCTTAGGAAATCAGTCGAGGCACTGGAATTCTAAGGGGAAGATAAGACTAAAGGGGAGAAAAGATTGAGGGGGAGCTGATTCAACATATTCAAATTATACTCCCAAATGTGAACTCCTATGCAGTTGCTGAGGGGGAGCTTTGATCTCTCATGCTTTTCCTTCCCTATCTGAAGTAGTCAGAAAGGGGGAGAGAAGTTGTAATTGGGAGAGAAGTTGAAGTTGAAATTGAAAGAGAAAGTTGAAAGGGAGAGAAAGTTTTAAAAGCTAAGTTTATAACTCTCCTTATCTCTTTATGCATTTCTCTATATATTTATCTAAGTGCAATTCAACTCAGTACATAGGTTCCGACTTCTTCAAATAGGGGGAGATTGTTGGGTATTGTAGCCACAATTACCTTGATTTGAAGAAGTGTCCCTTTGAACTAAGTTGAATTGATATTGTATTTGATGTTGTTTTCTAGTTATGTGTTTGCAGATTGTAAATGACTAAGTACAAACCAATGTCAGGTTTCAATGAGTCATAAAACACAAGTATATGCAATGTAATTCTTCATTGTGTAAGCCAAGGTGTTGACTCATGTTGAATCTCTCTATTGGGGTGTACTTTATATTCAAACACAAAGGAAGAGCCAAGAGAAGTTGCTGCTGCTATTAAAAATTGGAAGAAAGAAAAAATTTTCTTAAGAATTTTCCGTTCGACGAATTGGGAAGAATTCATCGATCTCAGTTCGACTAAATGAAATGAATTCGTCGAACGCAAGTTTTCGTCGAACGAAGAATGGCGTTCGTCGAGCGCTGTTTATAAATATATTTCGTCGACTGCTGTTTATAAATATATTTTGTCGACCGCTGTTTATATATATACTTCGTCGATCGCGCTCGTCTATCTCCGTTCGATGAAAGGAAGGAAGTTCGTTGATCGCAGTTCCGTTCGACGAAATTTTGACAGAATCTGAATTTTCGTTGGTGCTGTTTCAAAATTCAATTCGCTGGGTTTCCTTAATGTCTGCTTTCCATTTAAGCTTCTACCGCGTACAACATTCATGGAAAATTTCCCTTGATTATTGCAGACAGCCGTTGGAATTGATTTAATTCCTTATCTCTTGATTATAGCCATTTGAGAAGGAATGTCTTCCTTAATTTCTGCTTTCAGCAAGCCGTTAGAAGATTATTTGCCTTATTATTTGCTGATAGCCGTTGGATAAAGATTACATATTCCTAATTTCTTGCTACAGCCGTAAAAAGAAATATGTTCCTTAAGTATTTCTTTTAGCCGTTGAAGAGGAGCTGTCAATATATATTCCCTCTGATTTTTTAATCAGAACTAATCTTAAAAAGGGAGTGCAAATATTTTATACAGATTTTCTTTCTCTCTTGTTCTGTTGGCTGATATTACTTCTCACGCAAGTTCTTCTTCTCCAACAAGAAAGTGGTTTGCGATTCTTCATCACCAAGAGCAGTCGACAAGATCAACACAAATAAAAGATTCATTCTCATTTTGATCCAGTCAACTCTAAGTTTCAGATCAAGTTTTCAAGAAAAGGTTTCTTCTTCCTCTCTCTACATCCAAATTTTCTATTCTTTCAAGGAAGAAGAAGTTCTATCATTTTCAAATCCGATCAAGTCAAGTCTCCAGAAGATTTCAAGAAGATTGTTTTTCAATCTAAAGTTTTGTAAAAATCTTTTACATATTCTTGTAGGAGGTTTTCCTCCGAGTTTTTAGTAGGAGTGGTTTGCTCTGAGTTTTTGTAGGAGTTGTTTGCTCCGAGTTTTTTGTAGGAGAGTTTGTTCTCCGAGATTGTAGGAGTTTGACTCCGAGTTGTAGGATTATTGATAATCCGAGATAGTGAAGTAGCCTAGTCTAGCTGATATAGATTTTTCGGTTTTGAAATTTAGTGAAGATTTGAGATTTTCTCCAAACCTATATCCGATAAAGGCAAGTGTACCTTATCGTCTATAGTATAGGATATTTAGGAATATCAAGGTCGTATTCCACAGGGCGCGTTGATTACTTCTACTTCGAGGAAAATCGCCATTATCTTATCGACGAAAATTTGATTGGTTTGTTTTTGCTTAACTAAAATTAAAACTAATTGCAAGCTAAATGAAAGGATTAAACGTTGCATGAAAAGAAAGAGAAATTGACATTGAAAAAAAAAAGATATAACTAAGGAGAGAAAGATTGACATTGCATGAAAAGGAAGAAATTACTTAAGGAGAAAGAGAACATGAAAGAGAAAACTAATTTTATTGAAAATCAAAGAACTATTACAAGCCTTAATTTAAGAGTGCAAGGCTAAGGAAAATAAAGATTACAAACTTGAGAAAACTAGTGCATGAAAATTACATTAAAATATTGCATGAATTTGAAAGGGAAGAGAACATGAAAGCCTTAAGAAACATGAACATCAACTTGAAAAACTCACTCTCAGCTCTAACAGCACCTCCCCCTCTCCAAATTTCTGAACCCTGGACTCAAGGAGAAACTCTGAATTTATAGGAAAAAATTTTAGATTACACGCCCTCGGTCACGGGCGTGACCAAGGGCGTGACTGCACTATTCACATCAGATCCGACAGCGGCGTGGGCTTTCTAGACGGCGCGGCGAAAAGTGACATGTCACGGGCGTGACATGTCGGGTCACGGCCGTGACTTTGGACGGCTGCATTAAATGTGGCGTGGGCTGGAATTTGGGGCGGCGGTCAAGCAGAGATCACGCGGGCTAGTCACGACTGTGACATGTGGGTCACAGGCGTGACTCAAGTTGACTTCTCGACTGCAGCTCCACGTCTCGACGGCGGCTCTACGTGGAAGATTCTAAGATTACACGCCCCCGGTCACGGGCGTGAATTTGGGTCAAGGGCGTGACTTGGGGCGTGACTTGGTGTGGACTGGTTCAAACAGCGTGGCATCGATTCTGGACTGATCTTCAGGTTACACGCCCTTGGTCACGGGCGTGACCGAGGGCGTGACATGCCATTTTTCCCGATTTGTCCCAAAATTCTGCAAATATTGAAATTAAGCTAAGTTAGAATCAAAATTACAAAAAGAACTACTTATAACCTAAAATTGACATAAAAAGGAAAATTCATATTAAATATTTACAAAATTTTCTATTAAAAAGTTTTAAAATACTACTTATCAAATACCCCCATACTTGAGGTTTTGTTATTCCAGAGCAAAAGTGTGAGACATAATTTATAAGACATCCTTAAAAATTTTTAATTTAAAACTAAAATTTTATTTAACCAAAAGTTAAGTTAAGAGTAAATTCAAGGGGGAGTTAAGTCCTAAATTATGATGATGATTTGAAAAGAGGGAAAAATGTTTAGGCAAGAACTTCTCAAGAAAATTAAGTAGTTTGACAAAATTGTAGAAATTATAAAACTAAATTAAATTAAAATTATAAGAACTCTATCTTAAAAGAATCTTAAGGAAAAGTAAATTAAATATTGCTCTCTCCATAATTTTCAACTAAAACTAGAACAATGATAATTGGCTAAGGGGGATTTCATAAAATTTGGCATAAGAAGAGAAATTTTTGAATGGAGGAAATGGAATTTATCATGAAATTTCCTTTTTTTTCTTTTTTTTTTCTCTTTTAATAAAAACCTAAAATGTATATGGTTTAGGAGTAATGAATTTTATCCTCTTACTCCATGCCATATAATCTTTTCAAATATTTTGGGTGCATATATTTTAGGGAATAATGAATTTTATCCTCTTATTCCCATGACATATGATCTTTTAAAGTTCATTTTTTATGCCACAAAGGGGGTAAGGAAGGGAAATAAATCTAGCTAGCTTTAAATTTTATTGAGAGCAAATTCTAGTAACATTAAATTTCCTAAGATCTAAAAAGTTAGAAGAAAATATAATTGAAATCTAAAGAGGTTTAGGAAATTCACTACAAAATGAAGCCATTTAAAAATAAAAAGACAAGTCATGCTAACAAAATTCTCTAATCAATTTAAAATCATAAGATGATTCTTAAATCAAGATTACCTCAAATTTAAAATTAACAAACTATGATAAGCAAAATTTTAGCCAATTAAAAACTTAAACATGCTTATAAACATTCTCAACTAGATTTATAAGAAATCACAAAAACAACAAGAAGGAGGGATATAAGAATTTTTGGAATTTTTGATATTATCTTTTTTTGAATTTTTGATATTATCTTTTTTGAATTTTTCTCATTAAAAACTATTTACAAATAAAGGAAACTAGCTTTAAAACTTAACAATTTTTGTTAAGTCTTGGACTTCCCAAGGGCTACCCGGTGAAGGGTTCGCAAGGTACTAGGAGGTGTGATGGGATGAAATCCCAAACGTCCCTTTCCAAGATTTAAATTTTCGATTTTCTAAATTTTTTTTTGAGTTTTTGGATTTTACAAATGCTTAAATAAAGGAAAACATAGAAACAAAATTAAAATTTTCTTTTTGTTTTTTTTTCTTTTCATTGTTTTTTGAAAATTTTCTTTTTAAAACTATTTACAAATATTTACAAAGAGCTATTTACACCCCCATACTTAAAGTTAAACATTGTCCCCAATGTTTAAAAATAAGTATGAAGTAAGAAAAGGTAAAAAAAATGCAAAAACGAAAGAAGAGAAGGAAAAAGGGCTTCCCTGATTTTTTTTTGAAGCTTTTGTGGGGAAGCCGCGATTACCTGCAAAAGTTGTTAAAGAAGAAAAGAAAAGACAAGAGAAAATAACAAAAGATAACTTTGGGGTGCCTCCCAAAAGCGCTTTGTTTAAGGTCGCGTAGCTTGACCCACTTGCCGATCATATAGGTTGAAATACAATCGAATCACTCTTTTCATTAGTTAACTCTCCCGGAAGATATAATTTAAGGCGGTGTCCGTTTACTTTGAAGGTACCTTTTTCCGGGTGGGAAATTAAAATTGTCCCATAGGACGAAACCTCTTTAACAATAAAGGGTCCGGACCATCGGGATTTTAGTTTTCCCAGAAAAAGGCGAAGGCAGGAATTATAAAGGAGGACAAGATCGCCCGGCGAAAAAGTTTTTGGAAATTTTATATGCTTATCGTGATAAAACTTTGTTCGCTCCTTATATAATTTATTGCTCTCATACGCATTCGCTCGCCACTCATCTAATTCGTTCATTTGGAATTTTCTTTGTTCTCCTGCTAGAGTGGAATCGAGGTTTAAAAATTTAAGCGCCCAAAATGCGCGGTGTTCTAATTCGACCGAAAGGTGGCAAGCCTTGCCATAAACCATTCGATACGGTGTACAACCGATAGCGGTCTTGTACGCCGTTCGATAGGCCCATAGCGCGTCATCGAGCTTTATTGCCCAATCCTTCCGATTGATAGAAACTGTTTTTTCTAAAATCCGTTTTAATTCTCGATTAACAACTTCGACTTGGCCGCTCGTTTGTGGGTGATATGCAGTGGATAATTTGTGTGTGACACCATATTTTGCTAAGATTTTTGTGAATTGAGTATTGCAAAAATGGGTGCCCCGATCACTCATAATAGCGCGCGGAGTGCCAAATCGAGAGAATAATTTTTTTAAGAAATTAACGACGACTCGCGCATCATTGGTGGGGCGAGCTTGCGCTTCCGCCCACCTCGATACGTAGTCGACCGCCACTAGAATATATTTATTTGAAAAAGATGGAGGGAGAGGACCAACAAAATTGATACCCCAAAGGTCGAAAATTTCGCTATCTAAGAAAATGTTTTGGGGCATCTCATCCCGGCGAAAGATGTTCCCCGACCGCTGGCAGCTGTCGCAAGTACTCACAAGGGTGTGAGCATCTTTGAAGAGCGTGGGCCAATAAAAGCCCGCCTCCAGCGCCTTCCTCGTGGTTCGGTTTGAATGATAATGACCACCGGTGGGTCCCTCATGACAATGACGTAAAATTTTAAAGCCTTCCTCACTTGAAACACATCTTCTCACAACCTGGTCTGCGCATACTCGGAATAAAAAGGGGTCCTCCCAAAAGTAATTCTTTAAATCAGAAAAGAATTTCTTCTTTTGCTGACTCGAGAATTCCTTTGGCAGGACCCGGGCTACTAAATAGTTAGCCAGATCTGCAAACCAGGGGGTAGAAGATGAATTAATATTTTCGAGAGCAAGGAGGCGCTCTTCGGGAAATTTATCATTAATGTTTGATTCTATTAATACGCCCATGGCGGGGTTTTCTAAACGGGAGAGATGATCGGCCGCCAAGTTTTCGGCTCCCCTTTTGTCCCGGATCTCTAAGTCAAACTCCTGCAAGAGGAGGATCCATCGCAAAAGACGAAGCTTGGCGTCCGATTTGCTTAAAAGATATCTAAGTGCGGAGTGATCCGTGAAGATGATGACTTTCGAGAGGGTGATATACGACCTAAACTTATCGAAGGCGAAAACGATTGCTAGAAGTTCCTTCTCGGTCGTGGTGTAATTTGCTTGTGCCAACGTGAGTGTTTTGCTCGCATAATAGATCGGGTGAAAGTATTTACTCACCCGTTGGCCTAAAACGGCACCAACCGCAATATCACTCGCGTCGCACATGATTTCAAAAGGGAGCGACCAATCTGGGGCGACTAGAATCGGGGAGTTTATAAGTTTCTCTTTGATAAGTTGAAAAGCTAAATGACATTCATCGCTAAAAAGAAAAGATGAATCTTTCTCGAGAAGATGGGTTAACGACTTTGTAATTTTTGAAAATTTTTGTATAAAGCGCCGATAGAACCCCGCGTGGCCTAGGAAACTCCTAATAGCTTTTACGTTTGTGGGAGGGGGGAGTTTTTCAATTACTTCAATCTTGGCCCTATCGACCTCGATCCCCTTGCCCGAAATTTTATGGCCAAGGAATAGTGCTTCCTTGACCATAAAATGACATTTTTCCCAATTAAGCGCTAAATTCGTTTCCTCACATCGCTGCAACACGCACTCGAGATTTTTTAAACAGTTTTCAAATGAACTCCCATACGCGGAAAAATCGTCCATAAATACTTCCATCACCTCCTCCACTAACTCGTCAAAAATTGCCAGCATACATCTTTGGAATGTTGCTGGCGCGTTACAAAGACCGAATGACATCCTTCGATAAGCGAAGGTGCCAAAGGGACAAGTGAAAGTGGTTTTCTCTTGGTCGTCGGGCGAAATCGGAATTTGGAAGTATCCCGACAAACCATCTAGAAAACAGTAGTAGGAGTGACCCGAATGGCGTTCTAAAATTTGGTCGATAAATGGTAGAGGGAAGTGATCCTTACGGGTGGCATCATTTAATTTTCGATAGTCGATGCACATCCGTCAACCCGTAACAGTACGGGTTGGGATCAATTCGTTATTTTCGTTCGCAACTACCGTGACACCACCTTTCTTTGGCACGACTTGTACTGGGCTAACCCAAGTACTGTCCGATATCGGGTAGATGATTCCCGTGTCCAGAAGTTTTATAACTTCGGTCTTAATGACTTCTTTCATGTTAGGGTTTAGCCGTCGTTGAGGCTGGACTGAATTTCGGGAATTATCTTCGAGAAATATTTTATGAGTGCAGAAAGATGGGTTTATACCCTTAATGTCCGATAATTGCCACGCAATTGCGTGGCGGTGCTTTCTTAAGACTATAGTCAACTCAGAAATTTCTGAGTTGCTAAGATCGGATGAAATGATGACGGGTAGCTTAGACTCTTTTTCCAAAAACAAGTATTTAAGGTGAGGGGGGAGTTGTTTCAACTCCAATACGGGTGGTTCTTCATAAGAAGTCTTGATTTTTAATTTTTCTAAAAATAATGGTTCGGGTGGTGTGGGGTGAGAAACTTCTTCTTCATCACAAAAGAGCTCTACGGGCTCGAAATCACTTCTCACCGATGAAACTAACTTGAGGGATGAATCGAACTCACAACACTCTTCTAAGTAAAAACATGAATCGTCATTTTATAGCGTGTTCCGCATCGAGGAATTTATGCCGAAAGTAACTTCATCTTCTCCAACCCGTAGGAGGAGCTTTCCGTTACTTACGTCGATAATAGCGCGGGAGGTGGCAAGGAAGGGGCGGCCGAGTATGAGGGGTACTTCGGCATCCTCTTCGATGTCAAGAATGACAAAATCCACTGGGAAGATGAATTTGTCAACCTTGACGAGCACGTCCTCCACTATTCCTATCAGATATTTTAAAGAACGATCCGCTAATTGGATACTCATTCGAGTATTTCCTAGACCTAGCTTTTTGAACAAAGAAAACGACATAAGGTTGATGCTTGCTCCAAGATCCGCTAAGGCGTGTTTTACTAACGAATTGCCAAATAGACATGGGATGGAAAACCGTCCCGGGTCATTTGCTTTTTTAGGCAATTTGTTGAGTACTACCGCGGAGCATTCTGCGTTTAAAGAAATATGCGAAATATCTTCTAACTTTTTCTTATTGGAGAGCAACTCCTTAAGATATTTCGCATATTTAGGCATTTGTGAGATAGGCTCGCAGAAAGGTACATTAATATGGATTTATTTTAAAACATCTAAAAACTTTTTATAATTTTTTTCGGCGCTTTCATTTTTAAATTTCGATGGATACGGAATATTAGAAGTAGGAGCGCGCGGATTTAAAATAGAAGTGTGCGGAGCTATCGTAGCGGGAAAATTCGAAGATGAATTAAAAGTAGGAGGAGGAGGAGAGGAAATTACCTTGGGTTCGTCCTGTTTTTGAACCACCTCCTTCCCGCTTCGGAGTGTAATCGCGTGCGCGCTCTCCTTTGGATTTTGCTCGGTGTTCCCCGGTAGTGCTCTTTGTTGATGCTCAGAAATCATCTTTGCGAGTTGGCCCAATTGATTCTCTAAATTTTTGATCGATCAGGTAAGGTTCCGGATGTTCGTTTCATTTGTAGCAACATATTTTGCAAAAACCTCTTCAATCGGAGAGAGTTTTTGCTGTTGCGGTGGAAAACCGAGTGGATTATAATTTTGAGAAATCAAATTTGGAGGCGGAGTTAAGTTAAGAAGTTGATTAGGGGGAGGTTGATTTAAATTCATAGGACGCTGAGCATTTCCTTGGTTGCTCCATGAGAAATTCGGATGATTCCTATCGCATTGTATGTGTTGTTATACGGAGCGGTGTTGGGGTTATAGGAAGGCCGAGGCGGATTTCCCATGTAGTCAACATGTTCTTCAATTAAAACGTTATTAGCCCAAGGAGGAGTGGGGGAGGAAGCAGACATCTCCGCCACTTGCTTTGTTAAGCGCTCAACTTGTAAAGCCAAATTTGCGTTTGCTTCTATTTCAAAAATTCCGGCCTGCTTATTAGGCCGCGCTCGGGGCATGTTCCATTGATACGCATTTGTGGCCATCTCTTCGAAAAGCTCTTGAGCGGCGATCGGGGTTTTGTTATTTAATGTTCTCCCGGCGGCCGCATCAATCATTTGCCTCGTTTGGAGATTTAAGCCATTATAAAATATTTGCACTTGTTGCCAAGTGGCAAGTGCGTGGTGAGGGCATCAACGCAAAAGCTCCTTGAAGCGCTCCCATGTGTCATAGAGAGTCTCCAAGTCGATTTGCTTGAATGACGCAATATCCGTGCGCAATTTAGCGGTCTTTGAAGGTGGGAAATATTTATTGAGAAATTTTTCTGCCATTTCGGCCCATGTAGTGATGCATCCTCTAGGTAGGGAGCCCAGCCACTGCTTGGCCTTAGACCGCAAAGAAAAAGGAAAAAGACGTAGTCGAATGGCGTCATCGGTGACGCCATTGATCTTAAAAGTGTCGCAAATTTCAAGAAAGTAAGAGATACGTGAATTTGGATCCTCGTCCGGTTGACCATCAAAGGTCACCGATTGTTGCACCATTTGTATGATGCTGGACTTGATCTCAAAATTATTGTTCGCCACCGTGGGGCGAACAATACTCGATTGTGTTCCTTCCAAATTCGGCCGCGCATAATAGGACATGGTCCATTGCGCGTCCTCATTAGGATTTGGCTCGTTAAGATTATGATCCATATTTGCTGCGTTAGTGTCCCCGATCGACTCTTTGGATTCTACTTGATTTCCTTGATCACGAGAACGGCGGTGCCTCAAGAGGGTTCGCTCGATCTCCGGATCAAAAGGAAGAATCGAAGTGCTACCTCGGGTCATACACTAAAAGAGAAGAAGGGAAGAGGAAAAACTGAAATAAATTTTCTTTTTCTTTTTGAAATTTGGAAGAAGGAAAATAAAATAAAAAGAAACATGATAAAATTAATAGCTATCCTCTTTTCAAAATATCTACTCAAAATCCCCGGCAACGGCGCCAAAAACTTGATATAGATTTTTCGGTTTTGAAATTTAGTGAAGATTTGAGATTTTCTCCAAAACTATATCCGATAAAGGCAAGTGTACCTTATCGTCTATAGTATAGGATATTTAGGAATATCAAGGTCGTATTCCACGGGGCGCGTTGATTACTTCTACTTCGAGGAAAATCTCCATTATCTTATCGACGAAAATTTGATTGGTTTGTTTTTGCTTAACTAAAATTAAAACTAATTGCAAGCTAAATGAAAGGATTAAACGTTGCATGAAAAGAAAGAGAAATTGACATTGCAAAAAAAAGATATAACTAAGGAGAGAAAGATTGACATTGCATGAAAAGGAAGAAATTACTTAAGGAGAAAGAGAACATGAAAGAGAAAACTAATTTTATTGAAAATCAAAGAACTATTACAAGCCTTAATTTAAGAGTGCAAGGCTAAGGAAAATAAAGATTACAAACTTGAGAAAACTAGTGCATGAAAATTACATTAAAACATTGCATGAATTTGAAAGGGAAGAGAACATGAAAGCCTTAAGAAACATGAACATCAACTTGAAAAACTCACTCTCAGCTCTAACAGCACCTCCCCCTCTCCAAATTTCTGAACCCTGGACTCAAGGAGAAACTCTGAATTTATAGGAAAAAAATTCAGATTACACGCCCTCGGTCACGGGCGTGACTGCAATATTCACATCGGATCCGACAGTGGCGTGGGCTTTCTGGACGGCGCAGCGAAAAGTGACATGTCACGGGCGTGACATGTCGGGTCACGGTCGTGACTTTGGACGGCTGCATTAAATGCGGCGTGGGCTGGAATTTGGCGCGGCGGCGAAGCAGAGATCACGCGGGCAAGTCACGACTGTGACATGTGGGTCACGGGCGTGACTCAAGTTGACTTCTCGACTGCAGCTCCACGTCTCGACGACGTCTCTACGTGGAAGATTCTAAGATTACACGCCCCCGGTCACTGGCGTGACCTGGGGCGTGACTTGGTGTGGACTGGTTCAAACAGCGTGGCATCGATTCTGGACTGATCTTCAGGTTACACGCCCTTGGTCACGGGCGTGACCGAGGGCGTGACATGCCATTTTTCCCGATTTATCCCAAAATTCTGCAAATATTGAAATTAAGCTAAGTTAGAATCAAAATTACAAAAAGAACTACTTATAACCTAAAATTGACATAAAAAGGAAAATTCATATTAAATATTTACAAAATTTTCTATTAAAAAGTTATAAAATACTACTTATCACTAGCCGGTCGTGCTAGATAGGTGAGGTGCAAAGTGGACTACCCAAGAACGGGGAACCACTCTAAATCCTTGTGTGTACTGTGCTCTTTGGTTTTCTGTGTGCTCTACTTCTTATATTTTTAATTCTGTAAAAAGTTATAGAAACCACTTATTCACCCCCCTCTAGGTGATTTAGGTTGCAACTAGATACTTTCAAAAAGGAAAAGCGGCACAAAGGGAAGGAAACGAGGAAGGTGATAAAAGCAAAAACATGGGATGACTCCTCCTCCTCATCCGAAGAATCAAGCGGGACTTCATCATGCGAAGATGAGGAAGCAAACATGTGCCTCATGGGACATGGAAACGACGACGATGATGCCAGTGTTCTTAGCGACACTGAGGTAACTCCTCCCACTTATGATGAACTTTTTAAAGAATTTCTTGAAACTTGCAAAGCTTTTGATAAAAATATGAAAGATAGTATTTTATTAAATCGAGAAAATGAATCTCTAATTAAAGAAAATCAAAAGCTTTCAAAAAAATTAATTATTTTAGAAAAGAGAAAGGTTTCTTGCCAAGAGTGTGATCACTCCACTAAAATGACAAAAGATATTGAAGAGTCACTTTCTAAAGCCCTCTCCCATGCCAAAACTCTTACAAAAGAGAAGGGGGAATTGGAAAGAAAATTAGAAGCCTCTCTTGTGAAAATAAAAAATAATAAAAAATGTATTGAAAATAAGTGTGTCATGCTTGTGAAAGAAAATTCCTCACTTAAAGCACAAGTTCATGATCTCACAATGACCATTAAAAAATTTGGAATTGGCCAAAAATCGCTCGACATGATTTTAGGGAACCAGTGCTATGGTTCTGGAAAATTTGGGCTCGGATATCGAGGTGAGGGCTACCGCCCGACGCTAGCCTCTAACGCCGGCGCTAGCACCTCATACAAAAATTTAATGATTTCTTTTGCAAAACCTTTTTCTTATGTAAATCTGATTCCTTCCAGCAAGAAAAAATTCCAGAAAAAGGTTTCAACCCCCTTTATTACATGTGCAAACTGTTATAGGTTTGGCCACATGTATAGTTCTTACAGGAAATTAAAACAAACTACTTTAAAGCAAATCTGGGTACCTAAGGCTTCCACTTATTCTATGGGTGGTACCACTTGGGTATCCGAATCTTTACTCTCATCTTCTTTCTAGATGTGCAGGCAGGCTAAGGAAAATGAAGACGTGTGGTACTTGGATTCTGGATGCTCCAAGCACATGATGGGCAATAAAGCAAAGTTCCTTAGCCTAGAAAAGAAGAAGGGAGGGATCGTGATGTTTGGCGATAACGGAAAAGGAGGGATCATGGGAGTTGGTACAGTTGGTAACAAATCCTTTACAATATCTATTGTTCTTTATGTAAAAGGGCTAAAACACAATCTAATTTCTATTAGATAATTATGCGATAAAGGATTATATGTTTTATTTGAATCTTCCACTAATCTATGCAAAATATCCAATCCCACTACAAACACTACACCATATCATGCATATGGTAACGCTTAACTTGTAGGGGTTAAGTTAACGCTGCCAAAAGATATTTATGGTAACGTTTATAACCGCAACTGTAGATAAATAAATGATACTATACAGTTACGGATTAAGCTTGCCTTTGCCGGGAACTGTGGGTTAAACCCTTCCAGAGTTCCAGGTTAATTGATTTATTTATTTCTAAAAGAAAGTTCTTTTGGGAGCCCTTTGGGCTTTCTAGGAGCCCCTACAGAAATCTGAACCCTCCAACAAATACCTCCCCTTTCATCGAAGCCACCCAAGAAACTTTATTTTGAATCCCATAATTTCAAAGCTCGCAAGTAATTAGCGGCAGAAGAGGCTCTCTCCCGCATTACTTTCACGCTTTGGCTTATTTCAATGGCCTCTCCAAGAGCATCGACTCGGTCTCCCACATGCAGTTCGCGATCGCCCCCTTCACGATGCCATCGCCGTTCGCATTTCTTCAAGCAACCCTGACTGAAACTCCACCTTCCTCAGCAACCTTGACTACACAGACTCTCCCGTGCTTTCCAGGGGAGGACCCATGTGCGGGCATACCCGGGCACGTGCCCGGGTTCAAAATTCATGGCCCGCCCCTGTTAATATCCCAGAAATTTTTTCCGCATAGAAAACCCTCATTCAGTCTTTTGCTCTTCCGCCTCACCTCGTTTCGTTGCCCGCCCGTGCCCTAAATCCTAATCTATTCGTGTGATTCACCGAACTCCAACCGTAAACGAAGACGACGCACGACTAAAACTCGCGAGCTCCCCGACCCCAGCAACGTGCGACGACCATCTCCCATTCTCCCTTCTTCTGCGACTGGCCGACAACCATCTCACTTCTTCAGTTCTTCTGTAACAGGCGACGACGATGGGGAGGATCGACCCTTGACAGATAGCTGCGCCTGCGCGGTTTCCTGCAACTCTGCTTCTAGGCTTCTAGCCACTAGCCTTCTACACTCTACAGCAGGGCTGCTCTCAGCGACGACCATCTCCCGACTCCCATTCTCCCTTCTGTAGAGCGATCGATGGAGAACTGGAGAAGGCTCGATTTCTTGATACTCTGATTCATGGCTTCAAGAGTTCAACTGTTCAAGCAATCAAGATTCAAGCAGCCGCAGGTATTCTCTATTTCTCTGATAGTTTGATACTCTGATTTATCCCTTCATTTTCTAGTTTCAAGCAGTCACAAATAATGTGGGCTTTCCTGCTAGTTTTCTAAGCCTCAATTTCTTGATCGGTGGTGCGTCGATTTCTTGATTGGTGGAGCAATCAAGGTGTTTGTTGTATACATTGCAGGTTGTAATACTATTCCTTGCCAAACACATCACTGAAATTTCATTCCTTGCGTTCAAGGTGTTTGTTGAAATGACTGAATGGCTTTCTCCAACAAAAATACATTGGAAGTTCTAATGTTACTCTTAGCTCAAGGTGTATGTTGTACTCATGAGATTCTTCTACGTGTATGTTGTAGATCAACTTTGAAAGCCTGATTTGGATACGTCAACCTTCGTTATGTTGGATCAGATATTTTTTAAACAATTTTGGTTTGGTTTGATTGATTCAGCGTTCATCTCCCTTCATGCATAAGCTTCATGGTAGATAGATGGGAGTACACAAATAATAGAAGTTCGAGATATAGATCAAAAATTAACTCTCCTCAACTTTCAATTTTAATACCAGATAATATCTTACTACATGCATTTTTAGTTTTAATTAAAAAAATGAAAGCATGTTTTGTTGAGAAAATTGTTTTATCGTTTCCATTCCTCAGGTGCGAAATTAGAAGTGCAAATTCATCTCCAGCATTTCAGCCCTCTGCAGCGCTGTTTCTCCAGTTAGAGGCATTTTTTGCTCCCACCTACAGGTAAAAACCTTCTAGTGTTCAATTTATCTGGGTCTAATATGACTGCTGGGTAAAAACCTTATTGCCATCGGTAATGAATCAATTATTATTGGAAGGATACATGAAGATTTTGGTTAGACATGCACAATCATATCTTCACTTGCATTGGACATTTTCTTCCTACTTTTGGAGATACTGCCTCACTTAGTTTATGACTTTCATTTTGAAAACTTTGCATCTCAGTTGAGTAAATATTATGGGTTGGATGGCTTGTAAAATTCAGGTTTCAATGAGTTGAACTTGAGCAGAGTTTACTTCGAAAATGTTGCTGACATTGTCAGGTAGTATTTTCATATTTTAGAAAATTATACTTTTATGATTCTCTTGTTTTCCTGAGTTGACTAATTTGGATGACTTGATTTATAGTATTTCTTAAAGCATAGACAATCTTTTAAATAAAAGATATTATTAGAGTGTGAAAGTGCACAGTTAACCTCACTAGAATTCTCTAGAGGGGGGGGGGGTGAATAGAGATTAAAAATATTTTGTGCAAAGTTAATATATATATGTGTATAATCACAGATTAGAGCTTCCCACACACCAACAAGAATTAAGCAAGAAAATAAAGTAAATGCAAGAAGATAAATCACAGCACAACACAAGAAAATATAGTGGTTCCCCAAACTTTGGGTAGTCCACTCTTCTACCCCCTTGGTAGGAATTCACTATCTTGTACTGAGTCTTTTGATAAGGAGACTCTTAGAACCACCCTGAGTCTTTTGACAAAGAGACTCTTAGAACCAACTGAGTCTTTTGACAAGGAGACTCTTAAAACCAGTACACTGAATTTTTTGAAGAGAGATTCTAAAAACTCTTTTACAATGTTAGATGTAAGAAAGAAAGCAGGAAAGATATAAGGACAAGAATGAATCTTCTTCCTAGCAAGAAGATTGGAAGCACAATAAGTGAATTGAATCTTTCTTCTATAGAGAGAAGAAGATTTGCAGACTTTCTCTCTTTGTGAGAGCTATCAGATTTTGCAGCAGTGTGATTTCAGAAGCAGAAGAAGAAGAAGTGGTTGAATGTTGCTGCAGAGCTTTTTCTCAATTTCTCTCTTTTCTCTTGGGAGCTTTTCCTCTATTTCAAAATGTATGTGGTGGATCACTCAACTCTCATTTTCTGCCGACCTCCTCTTTATTTATAGCTCTGTGTATTCAAAATAATGCTATAGGAGGATAATTAATTAGCAGTCAGAAAAATAGAAAGATGAAAATGTTTCCATAATATTTATTTCTGTAGAAGGAAATAACCAATTCAGATTTCAAATAATATCCAAATAAGTTAAATCAAATTAGCCAAGAATCAGATATAAGAAAAGAATGATTCAGAACGGCTATAAAATATTGACACTTATTCCATATAAATCAGATCCATTGAAAGAAGGAAAGAGATCTGGCACATATTTAAATTCTGTCATGGAAATCGACGTGCGTCGATTACTATTCGCCGCAAGCGTCGAGAGCATCCTTTCTGGACGTCGAGAGAAGAATAAGGAAGGTGCGTCGATTGATGTGCGTCGACTTCACTAGATGCGTCGACTAGAAATCAGAGTGGCGTCGACTAGACTTAGGTCGAAATCTTCCTAGAGTTACTTCGACTCAACCTGAAGAAAACGTCAAATACTATTCGACGCATATTTACTTAGCCTTGTTTTTTCATTCTTAGAATTCATTTCTAGGGGTTAAGAGAAATTATTTTACCAACAGAGTGGGTCCTTAATAATTATATTTCTTACACACCATGATAGCTTGCATTTTAATTGCCATTTTGGTGTAATTTATGATAGTAGTTCTAATGATTTTAGTCCTAATAGTTTTATTTATGAATTTGTCCCATAGAAATGTTGTAAATTATGTTCCATGTTGATGCGTTCAGTGGGATCAATGATAAAAACTATTTTTATTTTGTTTTAGGTTTCTTGCTTCTAATTTATACATCCTTTAATTTGTTTTAGGTATGAGAGAATGAGGCACCAAAGGAGGCTTCGAAGAAGGAAGAAGGCAAGAAGGATGAGCCGGTGAAAAAGAAAGAGATTTATATATGTTTTTTCATGTATTGAGTTTAATAAAGATAATTAAGTGATCGATCTATATATATATATTGATTGTATTGAAGGGTTTGGGCTATCTCCCACCTTCCATTTACTATTAATAAAAAAAATTATTTGAATTCTTTTAAAAAATATATATTATCTCTATTATTGTCTCATATGTTTATTTTTATTCAATTTAATAGAAAATAAATGAATTTATTAAAATGCCATAATAAATGAATTCAATAACCGCTACCATTGAAAACCATAAATGCTGCAATAGATGTACCTATGGTAGCGGTTTCAAGGACGCAACAATACATTGTATAACCGATACCATACCCTACGACCACGACAGCAGATGCAACACACGCGCAACCGCTACCGTAGCCCTACAATAGCGGTGTTTTCATATACAGTAGCGGTTTTTGAGCGCTACCATATGCATGATATGGTGTAGTGAAAAGATATTTTACTAACTGCACCTAGAATACATAATGTTTATATAGTTTCTTTTCATGATCTTTCTAAATCATCTATAAAATATTTTATCACTAAAAATGTTGAATTAGAACTTTGGCATAAACGACTGGGACATGCTAGCACAAAGCTTATTGTTAAACTTGCCAAAAGTGATTTAATTAGAAGATTGCCTAGGTTAAATGGAACTTTACCTTCACTTTGTTCACCATGTCAAAAGGGTAAATTTACTAGATCCTCTTTCAAAAGTAAAAATTTCATTTTCACTACAAGACCCTTGCAATTAATTCATATGGATCTTTTTGGTCCCGTTAGCACCGCACGTCTTGGTGGTAGATTATATACATATGTTATAATATATGATTTTTCAAGATATTGTTGGACGTTATTTCTCTCATCCAAATCCGATGCATTTTGCGAATTTGCAAAATTATGTACTCATATTCAAAATGAAAGTGATTTAAAAATTAAGTGCATTCGCTCGGATCATGGAGGAGAATTTGAGAATGAAAAGTTTACTTCTTTTTGTGATATGTTAGGCATTAAACATTAGTTCTCTGCACCACACACACCACAACAAAATGGTGTTGTAGAAAGAAAGATTAGGACACTTCAAGAACTAGCACGCTATATGCTGTGTGAATATAAATTACCTAAGTCCTTTTGGGCCAAAGCCGTAGATACATTATGTTATGTTATGAATAGAATCATGCTTCGTCCATCTCTTAATCACACACCATATGAACTTTATTTTCAAAAGAAGCCTAACGTATCCTACTTCAATGTTTTTGGTTGTAAATGTTTTATTTTGAATACTAAAGATTGTTGGGAAAGCTTGATGAAAAATGCGATGAAGGAACTTTTCTTTGATACTCTTCAATGAGTAATGCTTATAGAATTTTTAATAAAAGAACTAGTAAAGTTGAAGAGTCAATTAATGTAAAATTTGATGAGATTTTTCCTTTTATAGAAAGACTTTCCGCAGGCAACGAGGATGATCTCTTACAACCTTTGGAGCATGGTGATGAGGAACCTTCTAATGAAGAGAAAGAGGAGGCCAAGGAAGATGATTAAGTGCCTCCAAGCGCCTTGCAATTCACAAAATATCATCCACGGGAGCTAGTAATTGGTGAACCATCTATTGGGGTAAGAACTCGATCTTCTCTTCATGAATCTTATTCAAATATATGTTTTGTTTCTGAAATAGAACCAAAAACCATTTATACCGCTTTAAATGATGATTTTTGGTTCTTGGATATGAATGAAGAGTTAGATCAATTTGAGCAACATAATGTTTGGAAATTAGTAGAATGACCATCTAATCACCCGGTTGTAGGTGTAAAATGGATTTTTAAAAATAAATTAGATGGTGAGTCTAGAATCACTAGAAATAAAGCACGCTTAGTAGAACAAGGATTTTCCCAAATTGAGGGGATAGATTTGGATGAAACTTTTGCACCCGTTGCTAGATTGGAATCTATACGAATTTTTCTAGCGTTGTTTGCAAGCTTTAAAAGAATAAAACTATTTCAAATGGATGTAAAAAGTGCCTTTCTAAATGGGTTTGTAAAAGAAGAAGTTTTTGTTGAACAACCCCCCCCCGGTATTATTAGTGAAAAATTTCCCAATCATGTTTATATACTAGAAAAAATGCTTTATGGTTTAAAACAAGCGCCCCGTGCATGGTATGAAAGACTTGCATATTTTTATTAAAGCACAGTTATATTATGGGAAGTGCCGATAATACTCTCTTCATTAACCTCAATAATGATGATTTGATTATTTTGCAAATATATGTTGATGATATAATCTTTGGATCTACTAATGAAGACTTGTGTAATAAAGTTATTTTAGTGATGAAAATGAAATTGAAATGAGTATAGTAGGAGAACTTTCTTATTTTCTTGGTTTTCAAATATCACAAAGAAATGATGGTATTTTTATATGTCAAATTAAATATGTTTTTGATATGCTTAAATGCTTTGGATTTGAAAACCTTAGACAAGCTTCCACACCAATGAGTGCATCACTAAAATTAGGAAAAGTTGAATCGTGAATTTCTATTGATCAAACTTTATATAGAGGTATGATAGGATCTATACTTGATCTAAGTGCAACTAGACCCGATATTATGTTTGTCGTATGCTTATGTGCTCGATTTTAAGCCAATTCAAAAGAATCTCATTTAAAAGTGGTAAAACGTATTTTTTAGATATCTAATTGGATCATCTAGATTAGGATTATGGTACCCGCATAATAATTCATTTACACTTCACGGCTATTCCGATTCGGACTACGCTGGATGCTCACTTGATAGAAAATGCACTTGAGGTACTTTTCATTTTCTATGACCTTCATTAGTTGCATGGTCTAGTAGGAAACAAAATTCGGTTGCACTCTCCACCACGGAGGCCGAATACATTGCACTAGGATGTTATTGTGCACAAGCACTATGGATGAGCCAAACTCTAGAGGACTTTGGTTTTCATCTAAAACATATTGAATTGAAATGTGACAATAAAAGTGCTATTGATCTTACAAATAATCCTGTACACCATTCTAGATCCAAACATATAGATGCACGTCATCATTTCATAAGAGATCACATTAAAAAGGAAAATGTTAGAATAAGTTTCATTGGCACGGACTCTCAACTTGCTAATATATTCACTAAACCTCTTCCCTATGCAAGGTTTCAAATGTTAAGGTTGGAATTAGGAGTCTTAGACATCTTAGAATGAGTTATATGAAAATGCTAAGAGTTTTATGCAGTTTGAGCAATCAATACATCTCAAAAAATTACAAAATTTATGCATAAGACTACTCTAAGGACTCTTAATCAAGATGAAAAAGTGAAAATTTAAAATTCTCAAAATATCACTTACTGTTTTCCGCGCTAGCACTATCTCCGGCGCTAGCGTGAGTGTTTGATTTTTCTGTTTTCCAAAATTTCTAAAAATCAATAAAAATATGTTAGTTTATATGTACTACTTTATTTTGTATGTCTGACTTTTTTTATTTTTGTTTTATTTATATTATGAAAAATCAACTACAAAACTTCAAAATTCAAAAATACAAAAATATGTTTTTGTGGTTTTTTGTTTTTCTTTCATTAAATTTTTTTCAAAACGACAAAAAAACTGTATGGTCTTTATTGCTAATATCAAGCAAGTATGAATTTTATTATTTAGAATTATTTACAATGTTAAAACTTGTTTCTTCATATTACTATGAACATTGTTTTGTTTATCATGCTTTGATATCTCTAATTAAGTGCATCAATTGTATTGAAAAATATGCATTGAACCAAACTTAGCATGACTCTAAGTATGAGTAATATTTTTTGATTGATAATGATACCTTTCACTCACTTATTTTGGTAATCTACATGTGTGTTTAAATCTAAAAATGCTTGCTTGTGTATTGTGTTGGATCGGCAGGCGCCCTTAAAAGGGGGGGGGGTGAATAAGAGTTTTAAAAAACTTTTGATATCTTTTGAATATTTTAGAAAAAGCTTTGATTATTAAACTAAAGAAGATCAAGACATATCAAGTGAAGTAAATGTAAAGACATGATTTTATTAACTTGAGAAGCATGATTACAAAACTTGATCTCTTATCGAAGCTAGAAATCAAAGCTAATAGAAAAAGACTCCTTTTTGTTTTCTATCCCGACTCGCTTCCCCACGAACCGGTGGCCCTAGCCTATCCTCCCCGGATGTGGCCTTGAGCACCCCCTAGACCTAGCCTAGATCTAGTCGCCAACACGAGGCGAGTTTCCCCCTAAGTCCTACCTAGACCTAGTCACCAACACGAGGCGATTTCACTAACCGTTTACAAGAAAAATATGAAATGAAAATAAATAAAAACTCCCTTCTGAAGTCGGAGGCGAAGATCCGCTGTAGAATAAGCGTTGTAGAGGTGGACTTCGTTTGGATCCGGCGTGATGAGATTCTCCTTCAGAAGTTTGCAGAACTTTGGTAGGACATCAACTTTCGGCCAAGATAGCCTCTGGAATTTTGGCACTCTACCTCTCTCTAATATCTCTCTGATGTATGTCTGAAACGAGAGGAGAGGAGTCCTTTTTATAGCCTTAGCGCTAGCGCCTGCGCTAGCGCTACCGCTGGCGCTATCCCAAATTAGGACATGTTTTGCGCTGCAGAATCTTCAACCCGAGGAAATAATTCTCCCTTGCCTTCTGTGTGCGTCGCTACCGCTATCGGCTACCGCCTGGCGCTATCTCCTTCTATAAGTTCTCCCGACAATTTCGCTTCGAGCCAATGTTTCGTCGAACAGGAATTCATTGAACGAAAGCTAGCGCCTGCGCTAGTACTACCGCCAGCGCTAGTAGATGTATTGGATTTGTTTGCTCAACATTGGAGGCAACCTTCTTATGTAATCCTTGATTCATGTGGACTTTGTTATCCTGCACACTTAAACACACAAGATCAAATACACATAGGATTGTTATTCTCAAACCTAGGAGATGCGGAAGACCATGTTCCAACAAACTCCCCCTTTTGATAATAACAAATCCATTAATGATAAATCAAAGCATTAATAAATAAGCATGATGAAACTATATTTGTGTGTGTGTGAGAGTGATGACTTAGGATAATTATTGATTTTAGCATTTAGAATTGCTCCCCCTAAATACATGCTCCCCCTAAGTGAATGTTCTCCTAATATGTAAGCAATCATCTTAATTAAACATTATAGTTTGATAACAGATTAATATTTATCATGTTAGTTCTCCCCCTTTTGTTATTAGCAAAAGCGGGTAAGGAGACACCACTAAAAAGTTGATAATAAGATAAAAGCATGATCGAGCTTGTAGAGAATGAAATGAGGAGTTGTAGAATTCTTTTCATTGAAATAGATCAGAGTTTGAGTATCAAAATATTTTCATAAATCAGAGTTTGTAGTATAAATGTAAAGTTGCGGATGACTTAGAAAAATACAAGCAAACATCGTTTGTAAGTCATGATGATTAAAAAAATATAGGAGTTTAATTTTATAAAGAGGATGTTTTGTAAACATTTTAGAATCAATAATAAATTAACCAAGCATGAGTGAATGTTATCAAAAAGAGAGTACTATAATGTTATGCTAATTCACAATTTCAAAACAAAACTAAACATTGTAGAAAGCATGCTAGGTTATCTTAGTGCATTTCATAAATAAAGAGTATATAGAATTAGCATTAGGATCCAATACTCATGAGAAGAAGTGTTATTAAGATAATGATGTGCACAAAAGTGTATTTTTGAGTAGAGTAAACACATGTTTTAATCAAAAATACAAGTAATATGTAAAGTAAGAGCACAATAAAACACAAATAATTTTACTTCCACAAACTTCAGTGCACAAAAAAAATGTACAACTACCAAGGTGCTTTGCACACACAATGCTCATTAAGACTTATCAGGGTGCAAAGTAGTGCTTGGGGGATCACCTATTTTATTTTTAATGTTGAGACTAGTGATCCGGTGTACTTAAGAGTAAGTTGTTTTTATTTTGAAAGACAGATTTGGTTTGCACAAGATACTTTATTATTCTTTCCAAGGTGCTCAACCTCACAACGCTTATTAAGACTTATCAGGAGGTTCAAGTAGTGCTTGGTGGAGTTATCTTTGTCACTTTATTTTATGATTTTTATTTTGTACAAAGTTCTCCGAATACACTTGTTTTGCAAACCAAGAAAATTTATGAAAAAGATAACCACTTTTCTTAATTTTAAATGTGCAAATAAAGAAGTGTAGGTAGGATACTTGTGCAATTTTAATTCAATGTACTAATACAAAACATACACAAGCAATCTTAGATTAAACACAAATGTAGACAATGTCAAAATAAGTGAGCGGATAATGATCATTATCAAACATAAAACATTTACTCATACTTAGAGGCATGCTAAGCTTGGTTCTACACAACTTTTAAAAGATACGTGATGCACATATTAACAGATATATCAAAGCATGATGAAAAAAATGTTCAAAGAGTTTGAAAAGATAAATTGCAACATTATAAAAGTTCTAACGAATAAATTAAATCATGCTTGATTTTCATAGGAAAATCCATACTGTTTTTTTAATAGTTTTAGTGTTTTATATTTTTGTATTGGATTTTATTTTGCAAAGAGACACATAACCTTTAAACAAAAAAAAGACATATTTTTTTGTAATTTGGCTTTTGTAATTTTGTATTTGATTTTTGCATAAGACAAAAGAGACTTACAAAAACATAATTTTTTTTTTGTAATTTTAGCTTTTGTATTTTTGTATTTGATTTTTTCATAAACCAAAGAAAAAACAAAACATATTTTTTGTAATTTGTCTTTTGTATTTTTGTATTTGATTTTTCAAAAATTAAATAGAATCAGAAGTGCAAAAATAGATAGTACATATAGAATAATATATTTTTAGGAATTTTTCAAAATTTTAAAAATACAGAAAAATGAACAAGTACACTAGCGCCGGCGTTAGCGCTAGCGCGGGAAACAGTACACGATTTTTTATGATTTTGAAATTTTTAATTGTTGATCTTGATTAAGTGTCCCAATAGTAGTTCCATGCTGAAATCTCAGATTTTTAGGAGATGTTTTCGATGGTTAAAAATTACAAAATTGCGTTTTATGAATGTATTTTAACTCGAAAGATCTAGGACACCTAACTCAAGTCATAATAATCGAAATCTTGCATCACTAAGTAGTGCATATAGTGGGGAATAGTTTTAGGTATTTTATAGAATTTTATTTTTATTAAAAATCAGAAGGGTGCGATACCGCCGGCGCTAGTGATAGCGCTGGCGCTATCGAGCCTTTAGTTAAATCCCGATTCTTTTTTTCATTTTCGCCATTTTCATTCACCCTCTCCAGTAAAACCCTAGAAGACGACCCAACCCACGCGTAGATCTGAGGTAAATCTTCATCCTTTTTTATGTTTTTTATTTTAAAACTTGATTTTGATGTTAGAGATGAAGATATTTGAGGTTTTTAGGTGGATTTAGAAACTAGATCTACAATGGTTGATTTTCTTCAAGATTAGTGTTTTTATGAGGATTTTGGTTTTGATCTTGATTTTTATGTAGATTTCTTGCATCTAGTAATCTAGGATCTGAAAGTGTTTTATTTTTTAAGGAGATTTTTACTATTTCAGATGAGAGGAGTAGTGTCGGTGCTACAGTAGGCGTTATTGATAACGCCGGGCGCTATTGATAGCGCTGGCGCTAGTAATGGTTGCTTAATTTTTTAATTTTTCTTGTATGTGCAGATGGCACCTGGATCAAAGGGTAAGAAAACAGCAGAGCTTGCCGTGGAAGCAGCTGTAGTAGGTGTTCCATATGTCATGGAGTTCGACTTGCCATGCCACTATCATGTCATGCAGTTATTTGCTACTTCCGAGGTGTCGAATTTATTTAGTTCTGATGGATTTTCTTCGAAGTTAGTGCGGGATTTTTATACACACTTGGAAGACCCATCACAGACCAGGCTGGATGGAGGAGTGCAGTCACAGGTGTAAGGACAAGTGGTGACCATTACCCATGAACAACTGAGGCTCGTGTTTGGATTGTCCCAGCATCCTAATAGGTTGGAGATTGTGGAGAAGTTCAGGGTGGACAGAGATTGGACTCAGGTGAACATGGTGCTACATAATAAGGAATGCAGAAGTCTGATCTCGTCTGTATCGACACTCACTGTGGATGCCCTAGTTGTTCAGGATGTATTACGCCACACAATTATGCTGAAGCTGGGTGACACAACAAAGGTCACAGCCCAACTCAGTTTTGTCACTTCTTTTATTTTGGAGGAGGAGAAGTTCAACGTGGCTGACTTATTACTTTCCCTGATTCGCTATTCCTACAAGTTGCGGCAACCTTCCCGTCAGAGATACAACAACTTGCCCCTGGGCGGCATCATACAACGGGTGATTCAAATGATGTATCCTTCTATTGAAATGGGTTTCTACTTGATAGATTGCTACCCTCCTATCTATAGTACTTCTCACTTGCGAGCATCATTCATCCCGGATGAGCCATCGACATCTACTCGACCACCACTCTGGCGAGGAGCGTCATCTCGAGGGGCTCGAGATGATTCATTTGGGTCATTTCAAGAGGAGATGGGAGAGCGGATGGCAAAAGTGGAGAAGGATGTTTCAGGGATAAAGAAGATGGTGAAGTTTATGATCAAGGCCTTAAAGCTAAAACAATCAACACCAGAGCGGAGGGAGTGGGATAGTCCAGATCAGGAGCCGCCCCATCATTCGACTCGGAAGGCTCGCAGAAGACACTCCCCAAGTCCTAGTGTGGAGGAGATAGATGAGGAAGAGTAGGTAGGAAGGTCCGAGGGGAACGCATTTCAATTTTGTAATAATACAGGAGTTTGAACCTATGTTTTTGGATGTTGTTTGATTTTGTTATCTTTGGATGTTTGATTATTTTATCTGATCCTTCTTTGGTAGTTTTGTTTTATGTTTTATTTATAATTTTTGAAGTCATGAAGTGGAGATGTTTAGCATATTTTTGAAATCCTAAGATTAGATAATTTAATACCTCATAGAAGATTTTGAATAATATATAAATAATAACTAGGTCACCAAAATAGGATATGATTTTGAATTTTGATTAATTTTATAGGCATATTAAACTTTAAGAGATAAGATCATGTTTCTTATAATATACGATGATCATAGCATGATAGCCTTTAAGAGAAATAAGAGAACAAAAAACTAGAGCATATCATGAAGTAGAATATTTGATAATTTTTTATTTCTACTTCATGCGAATGATAGGGTATTATTGAATGAGAATTTTAGGTATCCAAAGAGGACCGGGAGTGATGGTTCCTCTGGGTACCCAAATACTACGTGTTTGCTTTTGGGTAGATAGAATTGAATGGGCCATTTTGAGTGGAGTTAGTGTTTCGTTTTTAATTTTGGGTCTCCATTCAAACTTAGGTTTAATATTATTTTTATGAGTCAAATTTCCATTGTGATTGTTGAAAATATTTTTCATAGGAAATTTGTGAACATTTACTTTTATGTTGGGGAAATGTTGATATTGTAAATGATGATGATGATAGTGTTTTGGAATTTCATTTATAGTTTGTTGATGTCTTTTATTTCCATTGTTTGATTTATTAATGTTTTGAGAAATTATATTCATCTTGCTTTTAGATATATCTTGATGTTGTGAATGTATGTTTTGTGAATTTTTCTTTATGATTTCCTTAAGCAGGTTGATTTTGGCATTTAATTCATCATTCTTAGTTCTTAAATTATGTCTAGCTTTATTATAAGCGATTGTGCTATTTTTAAGAGTGGTAACAATTGATTCAATATGTTTTTCATATTTATCCCTATATTCATCAAATATTTCGTCCATCTCATTAATTTCAATTTCGTAGTTCTTACACTTAGCACAATCATTCTTTAAAGATGATTTTCCTAAGCATAATTTTTCATTATGTTCTTTTATACAAATAAATTCTTTTTCAAGTTTTTTGAATTTTTCCTTAATATCATTACAATCAAAACAAGGTTTTATATTTTCAAGTGAAAGACAAGATGGCGTAGGCACATCACAATTTGATTCTGAGTTAACATTAGCTTTTAGCCTCTTATTTTCTAAACGTAAAATTTTATTAGTAATTTTTAATTTTTTGATCTTACGTTTAGCCGTTTTTAATATGTTGAAACTAGAGATAAAAGTTATCACACAAGAAGAAGATTTAGTCTTTCTTACAGCGCTATTGGAGGAGGCAGATTGTGAACATGATGTTCCTTCATCATCTTTTAGTCCTTCCTCCATTATAGATGGATCTATATCTTCTTTTTCTCTTAATGTATCGTTCTCTTTTTCTATGTTAAATTCCATGTTTTCCATGGCTTTGCTACGAGAGAGATCTTCTTGAAGAGTAGTGGATGCTTGTATGTCCTTCTCCTCCTGTGTTTGTTCCATACCTGCGAGAGGAAGATCATATATTTCTTCAAGAAATTTCCATACTTTGTATGCACTAGAAAAACAATATATTAATTTGAAAACTTCATTTGATAGAGCACAAAATAAATAGTGTTTAGCTTTTGCTTTTAACTGAAGTTCTTTTTTATTTGATTCATTTGCAGGTCTAGCTATGGCTAAATTCCATACTTCGATATCTAAAGTTTTAATAAATTTTTCAATTAAAATTTTCCATCCTTTGTAATTTGTTCCTTCGAATAAAGGTGGTTTAAGAGATATTTCTTCTTCACAGAAATTTGCCCCACCAGTATAAGCGAGATCATGAGACGCCATTATTCTCGGTTGTTAAGCCGATTGGAATAACCTCCCTCTGATACCACTTGTTGGATCGGTAGGCGCCCTTAGAGGGGGGGGGGGTGAATAAGGGTTTTAAAAACTTTTGATATCTTTTGAATATTTTAGAAAAAGCTTTGATTATTAAACCAAAGAAGATCAAGACATATCAAGTGAAGTAAAAGTAAAGACATGATTTTATTAACTTGAGAAGCATGATTACAAAACTTGATCTCTTATCAAAGCTAGAAATCAAAGCTAATAGAAAAAGACTCCTTTTTATTTTCTATCCCGACTCGCTTCCCCACGAACCAGTGGCCCTAGCCTATCCTCCCCAGATTTGGCCTCAAGCCGCTCTAGCCAACCCTTCCCCGGATGTGGCCTCGAGCACCCCCTAGACCTAGCCTAGATCTAGTCGCCAACACGAGGCGAGTTTCCCCCTAAGTCCTACCTAGACCTAGTCACCAACACGAGGCGATTTCACTAACCGTTTACAAGAAAAATATGAAATGAAAATAAATAAAAACTCCCTTCTGAAGTCGGAGGCGAAGATCCGCTGTAGAATAAGCGTTGTAGAGGCTGACTTCATTTGGATCCGGCATGATGAGATTCTCCTTCAGAAGTTTGCAGAACTTTGGTAGGACATCAACTTTCGGCCAAGATAGCCTCTGGAATTCTGGCACTCTACCTCTCTCTAATATCTCTCTGATGTATGTCTGAAACGAGAGGAGAGGAGTCCTTTTTATAGCCTTAGCGCTAGCGCCTGCGCTATCGCTACCGCTGTCGCTATCCCAAATTAGGACATGTTTTGCGCGGCAGAATCTTCAACCCGAGGAAACAATTCTCCCTTGCCTACTGTGTGCGTCACTACCGCCTGCGCTATCGGCTACCGCCTGGCGCTATCTCCTTCTATAAGTTCTCCCGGCAATTTCGCTTCGAGCCAATGTTTCTTCGAAAAGGAATTCGTCGAACGGCAGCTAGAGCCTGCGCTAGTACTACCGCCAGCGCTAGTAGATGTATTGGATTTGTTTGCTCAACATTGGAGGCAACCTTCTTATGTAATCCTTGAGTCTTGTGGACTTTGTTATCCTGCCCACTTAAACACACAAGATCAAATACACATAGGATTTGTTATTCTCAAACCTAGGAGATGCGGAAGACCATGTTCCAACATATTGTAATTGTGCAATGAATTAAAACTTGCATAAGTTTATTACCTACACTACATTTGAATTGCACTTAAAAATTAAGAAAAGTGGTTGTTTTTTTAAAAAAAATTTATGTTGGGTTTGCAAAACAAGTGTAATCGGAGAAGATTGTCCCACAAAAGTGAACAAAAAATATTGACAAATATAACTCCACCAAGTACTACTTGGAAAGAATAGTAAAGTGTCTTGTGCAAACCTTAGTTATTACACCACTTTGTTAAAAATTATGTGCATTAAAGTGTGTGAAAGTTAATATACTTGTCTTTTATTGTGCACTTTACTTTACATATGTCTTGTATTTTGTGATTTAAATCAATTGTTAATATTGCTCAAAATACACTTATGTGCACTTCATTATCTTTCATAACACTTTTTCTCATGAGTATTGGATTCTAATGATTTATCTATACTACTCTTTATATAATAAATGCACTAGATAACCTAGCATGATCTCTACAATGTTTTGGTATCTCTTGAACTTAAAATTAAGTAACATTGTATTATATTCTTTTTAGATATATTCATTTCATGTTTGGTAACTTTATGTAAAACTATGAGATTTTAAAAAGGTTAAAACATCTTTACATTTTGAACTAAAACTCATATTTATACTTATGCTTTTCTTGCTCACAAAAAGATGTTTCTTATAATCTTCCGCTTGCTTACAACTCTTATCTCTTTATTTGAAATCTTTTCAACACTAAGCTTAAACTCTTTATCATTTTCTATTTTACAAAAGCTCGATCATGATTTATGATTTATAAAGAATGCCTCCTTACTACCTTCACCCCACCTTCTTTTGATAATACCAAAATGGGGAGATTAATTGAAGAAATCTAGAGGAGAAATCTAGACGATTTATGAGATAATAAATAATTCATTTAATCTAACATTTAGGGGGAATATAAAACATAAATTGCATTTATGTAGGGGGAGCACTAAGATTGGGGGAGTATGCACTTTTTCATGCTTATCAAATTCTATAGTGGCACTTTTATCTCGCTTATCATATACTGTCACAACCCGCATTTTCCCAAAAATATAATACGTAATATCAGAGTAAGGGAAAAATATGCGTCGTGTTGCCACGCCTGCAGGAGACGACTACAGACGCTCAGGCAAACACTCTTTACGATAATTTTATAAAAGACATATATGTGATTGGATTAAAAGAGAAATTTTCATTTTAGCTTAAGACCACGTCCCTCGGTCTGGTGGATCATCTAGTCCACAAGTAGAAAACTATATATACGCAGTGGAAAATAGGTTTGTTTTTAGCCTACATGAGCAAGAAAATAAGCATTCCAGAAATGATATGCACATATCTAGGTTTAGTACAGTAAGAAAGGATTTTCTTCGATTTTCAAAATATATGACATTTGTTAAAAATCATGATGCGCAAGGATGACATTTTTATATCAATAAAGTAACTACTACATCGTAGCAAAAAGCTTCCCAGAGAGCAAGTAGGTAAAGTACTCAGAAGTAACAGCAAAGCAAACAGCAAGTACTCTAAACATAAAAGCCATACGGGCGCCAACAACTGACACGAACCCGCAGGAAGGAAGGAAAAAAAAAAGAAACCGCCTCTTACCTAGAAGAGGGGAAGGGCCTCGACAGGAGACCTGAATGACGCTGCTCTAACACCTGCGGCAGCTAAAGACCTGAACCTGAGACATTCATAAGAAAAGAATGCCTCAGCCCAAAAGGGTGCAAGAAAACCAAGATTAACAGCATTAGAAGTAAAAGAGTGCAGGAAGGAAAAGCTAAGCAGATAAACATCTATAATCTTACAACATCCCGAGCCAGCTCAAACGAGTGTGCTCGGTAAGAAGAAAAGCCTACACCAGAAGGTAATAGTCAACACAATCAAAGCCCACTATGTGTCCGCCTTTGCGGCTCAGAGGTGATGGTCATACATATACTATCATAATACACATATATAAGCATATGTGCTTAAGAACTTGAGACTGATCAGCTCGAGGGAAAAGCATCCCCCAAAAGAAGGTACTGCGACGGTGGTATCTTCCACTAACGCCTGCAGCCCAAAACCGGGTCGTGGTCCTTTATCCACTGCCACCCAAAAACCAAATCCGGGTGGTGGTACTCTATCCACTGCCACCCAAAACTACCCACCGTGCAAGGCTTAAGACAAAGGTTCTAAATAATCAAATTAAGTTTCAATTAAGACACGGGACGTAACCCGAGATATCAGCACCATAACACCCTAAGAATAGGGTCACACAGAAATAAACACTACTCAACGATTCATTTGAAAAAAACACTCGGTGAGTCCAAACTTGACTCCCAACGAACATCTCATAACAATACGACGAATAAGGCATGCAACAATACCATAACCGGTCACCAATCAAATACCGGACAACTCAAAGAATAAAGCATAGCTTCATCTAAAAAGTCTCAACGAAAAGACTAAAATGCTTGATAACATTGCTTGAGGTACCCGGGATCACCCGGCGAAAGAACATATAATATATGAGGAAACAATTCAGAATAAGCGAAGAAATCGACGAGAATGGCTTATATCAAAGTCGACGAGAAAGACTTATATCAAAGTCGACGAGAAAGACTTATATCAAAGTCGGCGAGAAAGACTTATATCAAAGTCGGCGGGAAAGACTTATATCAAAGTCGACGAGAAAGAATTATATCAAAGTCGACGAGAAAGACTCATATCAAAGTCGATGAGAAAGACTCATATCAAACTCGACGGGAAAGACCTATATCAAAGTCGACGAGAAAGACTTATATCAAAGTCGACGAAAAAGACTCATATCAAAGTCGACGAGAAATACTTATATCAAAGTCTACGAGAAAGACTTATATCAAAGTCGACGAGAAAGGCTCAACAACAGTAAATAGAAAAATCTTAATCAAAATTGACTGGAGGACTTTATGTCAAAGAAGAAACTTGATTTTCGAGAATACACTGGAAACGACTTTTCTGAGAGAATCTACCAGAACAATAAGGAAGATCACAAACAGAACTTCACTTGCAGAAAAGGGGGAGTAACAATCATTAAAGGGGAAGAAAAGCAAAACCCGGAAAAAAAGATTAAAAGAGAAGGGAAATGGCAAATAGATAACTCAACAGCTAGGCTACTGGTGCGAGACTATGAGTGACTTTATAATTTAACCAACCTTTAAATATAGATGCTGAACATGCCAACCGTATTTTCTTAACCAAGGCCATATAACCAAATCAATTGAAGGCCAAATAACAAGAATAAGCTTGAGCTAAGAGCCGATTACACAAATTTGAATTAGCGAGACTTGCAACCCGAAGGCGGCCCACCAGTCATATAACAATAATTGAATGGAATATCGGAAATAGGATTTTTATACGACAACCCCCAAATTTAAAATTTCAGAATGAAAATATATGTATACGACTAATTGGACTATATGTGTATAAAACAGCCCAAACAGAACATTATAACAAGGCAGACAAAGACTCACCCTCTGACTGGGGAGCCGACTCCGACGCACTACGCTCTGGAGTCATCGACAGCAATTATGAACAAACACATCACTACACTTAGCTTAAGACGCAACAGCTAGGAACTAGAATTTCCTAACTCGATACAGATCGGAAAAGAGTAGATACTTTCTCTTGCTGTTACCTTGCTCTGGGAATTCATGAAATGATATTATGCTTAACTTAGGATGGTATACCATCATCCTATCAACTTATGTGCATATAATATAAATGCATGAATGCCAAAATTTTATTTCAAATCATGTGTGTACAAGCGTCATCATGTATGTCTTTAGCTTGGCACGTGTGCAAATGCTATGTTATGATGCATATGCAGTGCTATGCAATCTAAAAAGGCCTTAATGCATGTTATGAGCGGCGTACACATGCGATCTTATGCATCCCATACTACATATTATCGCATGCAACGGAAAAGAAAATCTAATGGACACACATGCGACCTACGTTATGCATCCCATACTACATAACAGTCGTATGTTGTCACCTATGAGGATCCATATACAAACACATATTATGCATCCCATACTACATAATATGCCCCGTATACTTCTTATCATGCTATGAGTGTAGTGTTCATGCTTCAGCCAAGACATACTGATGACCCTTCGGTGTGTGTATGCAATGAAGGACGATTCTCACCAGGCGGTTAACCGGGCAACCAGACTATCACAGCAACCCGACTAACCTCCCTCTAATACCAACTGTCACAACCCGCATTTTCCCAAAAATATAATACGTAATATCAGAGTAAGGGAAAAATATGCGTCGTGATGCCACGCCTGCAAGAGACGACTACAGATGCTCAGGCAAACACTCTTTACGATAATTTTATAAAAGACATATATGTGATTGGATTAAAAGAGAAATTTTCATTTTAGCTTAAGACCACGTCCCTCGGTCTGGTGGATCATCTAGTCCACAAGTAGAAAACTATATATATGCAGCGGAAAATAGGTTTGTTTTTAGCCTACATGAGCAAGAAAATAAGCATTCCAAAAATGATATGCACATATCTAGGTTTAGTACAGTAAGAAAGGATTTTCTTCGATTTTCAAAATATGTGACATTTGTTAAAAATCATGATGTGCAAGGATGACATTTTTTATATCAATAAAGTAACTACTACATCTTAGCAAAAAGCTTCCCAGAGAGCAAGTAGGTAAAGTACTCAGAAGTAACAGCAAAGCAAACAGCAAGTACTCTAATAATAAAAGCCATACGGGCGCCAACAACTGACACGAACCCGCAGGAAGGAAGGAAAACAACAACAAAAAGAAACTGCCTCTTACCTAGAAGAGGGGAAGGGCCTCGACAGGAGACCTGAACGACGATGCTCTAACACCTGCGGCAGCTAAAGACCTGAACCTGAGACATTCATAAGAAAAGAATGCCTCAGCCCAAAAGGGTGCAAGAAAACCAAGATTAGCAGCATCAGAAGTAAAAGAGTGCAGGAAGGAAAAGCTAAGCAGATAAACATCTATAATCTTACAACATCCCGAGCTAGCTCAAACGAGTGTACTCGGTAAGAAGAAAAGCCTACACCAGAAGGTAATAGTCAACACAATCAAAGCCCACCACGTGTCCGCCTTTGCGGCTCAGAGGTGATGGTCATACATATACTATCATAATACACATATATAAGCATATGTGCTTAAGAACTTGAGACTGATCAGCTCGAGGGAAAAGCGTCCCCCAAAAGAAGGTACTGTGACGGTGGTATCTTCCACTAACGCCCGCAGCCCAAAACCGGGTCGTGGTCCTTTATCCACTGCCACCCAAAAACCAAATCCGGGTGGTGGTACTCTATCCACTGCCACCCAAAACTACCCACCGTGCAAGGCTTAAGACAAAGGTTCTAAATAATCAAATTAAGTTTCAATTAAGATACGGGACGTAACCCGAGATATCAGCACCATAACACCCTAAGAATAGGGTCACAAAGAAATAAACACTACTCAACGATTCATTTGAAAACACTCGGTGAGTCCAAACTTGACTCCCAACGAACATCTCATAACAATACGACGAATAAGGCATGCAACAATACCATAACCGGTCACCAATAAAATACCGGACAACTCAAAGAATAAAGCATAGCTTCATCTAAAAAGTCTCAATGAAAAGACTAAAATGCTTGATAACATCGCTTGAGGTACCCGGGATCACCCGGCGAAAGAACATATAATATATGAGGAAACAATTTAGAATAAGCGAAGAAATCGACGAGAAGGACTTATATCAAAGTCGACGAGAAAGACTTATATCAAAGTCGACGAGAAAGACTTATATCAAAGTCGGCGAGAAAGACTTATATCAAAGTCGGCGGGAAAGACTTATATCAAAGTCGACGAGAAAGAATTATATCAAAGTCGACGAGAAAGACTCATATCAAAGTCGACGAGAAAGACTCATATCAAACTCGACGGGAAAGACTTATATCAAAGTCGACGAGAAAGACTTGTATCAAAGTCGACAAGAAAGACACATATCAAAGTCGACGAGAAATACTTATATCAAAGTCTACGAGAAAGACTTATATCAAAGTCGACGAGAAAGGCTCAACAACAGTAAATAGGAAAATCTTAATCAAAATTGACTGGAGGACTTTATAGAGAAACGACAAATAGATAACTCAACAGGTAGGTTACTGGTGCGAGACTATGAGTGACTTTATAATTTAACCAACCTTTAAATATAGATGCTGAACATGCCAACTGTATTTTCTTAACCAAGGCCATATAACCAAATCAATTGAAGGCCAAATAACAAGAATAAGCTTGAGCTAAGAGCCGATTACACAAATTTGAATTAGCGAGACTTGCAACCCGAAGGCGGCCCACCAGTCATATAACAATAATTGAATGGAATATCGGAAATAGGATTTTTATACGGCAACCCCCAAATTTAAAATTTCATAATGGAAATATATGTATACGACTAATTGGACTATATGCGTATAAAACAGCCCAAACAGAACATTATAACAGGGCAGCCCCCCATTTAGAGTTTAAAACAGCAGCCCCTACCTAAACAGATTTCTATAAGGCAGCCCCCAACAGATTCTACAAGGCAGCCCCCAAAACCAAATAGATCAGAAATATATATTGCAGCCCCAAAATTAACAATGATGAGAAGCGGCCCCCATTTAATAAAGATAAGAAGCAGCCCCCACATTACTAATTAACAAGTATAAGGAAACAACCCCCACATTTCAAGGTATTGCAAAGGCAGCCCCCAACAATAAGGTATGAAAACAACCCCCAATTAACAGGTATTATAAGAGCAGCCCCCCAACATGATAGCATGAAAACATCCCCCAGATAATAGGTATTATAAGAGCAGCCCCCCAACATGATAGTATGAAAATAGCCCCTGGATAATAGGTATTATAAGAGCATCCCCCCAACATGATAGTATGAAAACAGCCCCCAGATAATAGGTATTATAAGAGCAGCCCTCTAAAAAAGAATCCCAACTGGTTTGCACACAGCAGCCCCAATTAGAGTATAGGCACAAGTATATAAGGCAGCCCCACTTTAAAGACAACAGCCCCTGATGATGTTTTGCAACCCAAATTTTAAAACCATATTGCAGCCCCCCAAACATCAATCGGGTAACAGGGGATAGGAACTTCATTATCATAAGCTTCCCAAGGTAACCCAGGTAAAAGAAGTAGAAAGAAAGAAAAAACTGCCATTAAAAGCCCCCCAGCAAATCGGGTAGCAGGGATTTAGAAATTAGGTGGGGAGATCTGCCAACATAAGCCCCAATCTAAGAAACCAGGTAACGAAATCTACCAGCAACCTTCCAAAAATCAAATCAAAGAAATCGGGTGCAGTATAACCTCCATACCATAAAAGCAACAGAAAAAGGGGGAGAGAAAGGGGGAGAAGAAGAGTTTTCTTGCCTCAAATCGACCGGCGACCCCCCGCCAAATCGCGACAAACACGGCTAGGGACGACTCCTAGCACAGCCCCGACGACGAAGACATGGCCCGACAACCTCCTGAAAGCCCTCCGACGGCCGAACCCTTCAACTACCGGCGACTCCGGCGACAGCTCGACACCGACCGACCAACCCTAGCTCCGCGACTCGCTGGCTTCACGGGAGAATTGGGGTTATCGGGGAAGGGGAGAAACGTGAAAGAAATGAATGTTGCCCACTAAAGAACATCTCTGCTTATATAAATACATATATTCTCATAAAATCTGCACCCAAGGTTTGCATAAAATGCATGTATGCACACATATATACATAAACCCCCCTCTCTTTATTTATTTATTTTTCTTATACATATAACCTGTACACACTGAAGGTATGCGTAATACATATGTATGTGTATAGTTTTGTATACATAAGATAGGTATATATATAATTGTATAAATGTAGCACCCTACCCAAAACCCCCTATAAAAACTTCAAGCATGCATTCTCATATGAATATACGTATTCATATACATTTGTAATAGTATGCTTATATATATATATATTTTACACATGCTTATAATTACATATGCTTACATATATACGTATATATACACACATTTATGTACATATATGCCCCCCATCTAGAATTAACTCGCCAGACGACGACGACGACGAAAACGTATGCCCTCTCGCATTTACCCTACGCAACGATAATTTCATATTTAAGACATTATCCATTTCGCATTCCCCGCATAAAAGACTATAAGAAAACCTGGGGCGTTACATATACTATACACACCTTTGTTGATTTCTTGCTAAGAGGATTTGTTATTATCAAAAGGGGGAGATTGTTGGACATGTGTGTCACAACCCTTTATTTGAGAATAACAAATCCCATAATGTATTTGATCTTGCTTGTGGTGTGTTTATAGTGTGCATGAACTATAGGTGCAATACTCCACAGGTAGAAAGCAGCTTCAAATCAAAGTCTCTAAAGGAGAGCTACCGCCAGCGCTAGGGATACCGCAGGGCACTAGCGGGACCGCAGGCACTATCGCTATCGCCTGGCTCTAGCTCGAGTTCGTGCACACAATGCCACGCCGTGACAGTTTCATAACCGCTTCAACACGAATGCTACCGCAGGCGCTCGGAGCTACCGAAGGTGCTATCTCCAAGTTATATAATTTGATGCCTTCTCTCTCATTTTGGAGAGAGATCCGAGAGAGATTACTGGTGCAAAAATTCAAGAGTTGTTACTCTGCCGAAAGTTCATCTCCCACTCAAATCCAAAGAAGATTTCTGGAGAAGGAAGTCGTCACGCTGCATCCGAAGAACGATCGCTTCAATCCCGCTCATCTTCAGAAATCTCATAGAGGGAGTTCTTGTTATTTTATTTATTTCATTATTGTGAATTTTTGTAGTAAAATTGCCTTGTGTTGGTGACTAGGTCCATGCATGGCTTAGGGGGTAATTCGCCGCGTGAGTTAGCGACTAGGTCTAGGAGATTAGATCTAGGGGGTGCTCGAGGCCATATCCGGGGAAGGATTGGCTAGAGCGGCTTGAGGCCATATCCGGGGAAGGATAGGCTAAAGCCAACCAGTTTGTGGGGATACGAGTCGGTATAGGAAAGGAAAAGATATTTACATTTGTACGCATCCGATTTCTAGCGATATTGAAATCAAATTTATGTAAACACTTTTTCATATAATATAATCATGTCTCTATTTATGTTTACTTGATTTCTTTCATTTGGCGTAAATTTTATTATTGCAAATAACTTTTTGGTAAATTGTTATTTTGCTCTCATTTATTCCTAAACAATTTAGTAAATTCCTTAAAATTATAAAAAGAATTTTTATTCCCTTATTCACCCCCCTCTAAGGGCGCCTATAGATCCAACATATCTTACCCGCGACAACCAAAGTAACTTGGAGCCTCTATCTCTCTGAATATGCATCCCTAGGATTGTCCTCGTAGCTCCCAAGTCCTTCATCGCAAATGGGAAGCTCAACTGGGGATTCAGCTCAGCAATGCGCGCAGTGCTTGAAGAGTCCCAATTATATACACATTTATGGACTCATCTGGGCCGATTTTCTAGTCTTTGCACTTCACTTTAGACATGTTTTCATTCCTATTTAATACTCCATGTTAAGTGCACTTCTAGGCCCGTTTTGGTGTTATTTCTTGTTCATCTTCGTTACTAGTTTTCATGCAGTGTTAAATGCCACCTTCAGTGGCTAGACTGGTGTTGTATGCTGGAACAGGAGTCGTGCAGGTGTTCCCGGTACAATTCTGTACAGGAACACTGTGCACGATCACTGGCTCTATCGTGCACGACCACTGGTCGTGCGCCACTGATCGTGCGCACTTAACGCCCATTTTATGAGTTCTGTCTTGCTTATCGCACGACCACTTACGATAGTGCGCACGACCACTGGTCGTGCGCCACTGGTCGTGCGAACATGTATTTTATAAATTTCTTTCATTTCAGGCTCCGCCCAGGCAGCGCGCACGATCGCAGAACTCCAATGCACACGACCACTGGTCGTGCGCCAATGACCGTGCGCAGTATTCATTCCAGCGCCTATATATATGCCTGTTCCGCTTTTAGGGCGGGAGAGAGCCGCCGAGAGCGCGAGTGGCAGTCCGTACGCCGGCGATTTTCATTCCTGGACACCTCCACTTCATCTCCTACGCAAGGGGAAGTCCTCTCCAACCATTCCAAGTATTTCTCCATTGTCCGGGAGCATTCTCCACCATCCGCAAGCCCTCAAGCAGCTGTTTTCCACTCCAGTCCGGTGAGAAGAAGAGGAATCCTGAGGTAGAAGATGACGGAACCACGTAGAGAGATCGTGACAGTTTCTCTACACCGGAAGCACAGTCCGCCCGAGTCCGGAGGTAGCTTGACAAACTACCATTCCGGCCGTGAACGGCCGCTAGTCTTCATCCATTGGTTATCTCTTTCCTCTCTCCTTCGTTGTAATCTTTGAATCTTTTAAACTTGAATATCATGATGTTTGGTTTAAATGAAATGAATGTTTCTTCTCTTTTCATCATTACTTGCTTGTGAATCGCTTCGCCTCCACTCATCCACTCACTCATTCACGCACTCAAGGTGTTCGATCCGCGTTAGCAAGAGCTAACGGCGTTTGTGAAGAGGTGTTTGCGACCCTCGCCTTCCCGCACTAGAGCACGCTCCATCCGCCTCACGAAGCACGGCATCGCGGCCATTGCATCCATCTCGCCTTGCGAAGCGGTGCTTTCGACCCGCATTTCCTTCATTGTTGTTAAGAGTAGGAAAACCCAACCAAAACCCCCCTTTGTGTGTTTGTTTACGCTTGTGTAACAATAGTCACACAATGCGATTCGTTCACCCAACCTGCATTCCTCAAGAGACCGACACTTGGGGATCCTATTCCCAAACTTTATTACTTGCGTGACCGGTGCACTTGCCGAAATATCGCATCAAGTTTTTGGCGCCGTTGCTGGGGAGTGCAGACGTGATGAATTCGTCTGCGTGAAGAATCGTTGCACAAGGAACTTTTCTCTTTTATTATTTCTCTTTGTTTACCTCTGTTATCTTTGCTTATTTTTGATATGCACATCTCTTTACCTTCGCTCTTTCCATCATGCGCTAATCTTTTGGGTTTCAAGTATTCCTAGCATGACCTCCATTCAGGAATACATCTATCAAGGAAGTTTAAATGATCTAAAGGTTCAAGCACAAAGAAATGATCATGACTTCGGGATTTCCTCCGACATCATTGAGTATATGACTGGGAACTGCAAGTTCAGTGGGGATAAACATGAAGATGCGGTACAACACGTGCTGGACTTATTAGAAATTTACTATACATGTATATTCAGTGGAGTTGAAAACGACCCGCAAAAGATCCTAGCATTTTCATTTTCCCTACATAATAAAGCCAAAAGCTGGTACTGGGATTTCCGGAAAAGAGAGGCCACCTCATGGAAGCAGCTCGAGGGGAGATTTTTGCATGAGTTTCAACACCGTACCCGAGTGTTGGACAAGTACAGGGAACTCATAACCTTCGGGCAGGGAAAGGAGGAGATGCTATTTGATGCTTGGGAGCGTTTTCAATCCCTGCATCGGGGATGCTACCGTGAAGATCTATCAGAAGTCTTTCTAATTCAGATTTTCTATTTCAGCGTGCTGGACAAATTCCGTCTGTTATTCGATGTGGCAGCCGGAGGGGCCCTGTTTAATAAATCGGGGAAGGATGCGTGGGAAGTGGTCGTGAATATTGTTCACACCAGCCAGCACTGGAGTCATGTCATTCTTCCCCCCAGTACTGCTGAAGTGAATGCAGTAACATTCCACGGAGCAGAGGGTCACGTGCCGTCGGGGCAAACGGAGCCGTTAGCAGCTTTGGTGGTCGGGATGCTGGATAAAATGAATGAACAATCTTCCGCAATTCAACAGCTTCACTCCACTATAGGGACTCTTACCAATGTCTTTTCTGGGCTTGCAAGTCAGCATCCGGAGTCGGTGAATACCATGCGATTGAGAAGCGGTAGAGGTGTTGACAATCCTCCTCGACAGGAACCGCTTGTGAGGCCCACTGACAAGTGTAATTCAGACATGACCGAGAAGCAGACTCAGATTCATGTTGAGCCAGACCTCGTGAGTGAGGCACAACCCTCGGGAAGTGTTGTTCACCCCCCATTCCCCTACAGGTTGCGAAACGAGAAATTCGAGAAGCAGTTCCGCAAATTCCTGGAAATTATGAAAGGAGTGCAAGTGAGCATCCCTCTGATTGAAGCCATTTCTCAAATGCCGGGCTACTCCAAGTTCTTGAAAGACTTGATTTTGAAGCGGAAACTATTGGGGGATCTCAAGACTATCGACCTCACTGAGGAGTGCTCCGCCATCATCTCCAATATGCCCACAAAGTGCAAAGATCCGGGCAGCTTCACTATTCCTTGCAGGATCGGTCATCACCGTTTCAGCCAGGCGCTCTGTGATTTGGGAGCATCAATCAACTTGATGCCGCTCTCTATCTTTCGTGAACTAGGTGCAAGGACCTTGAAGCCGACACGGGTAGTGCTACAGCTAGTTGATCGGTCGATCAAGAAACCATCTGGAATTGTCGAGGACCTCACAATAGTAGTAAACGGCCTCGCATTTCCAGCCGATTTTGTCATCCTCGACATGAAGGTTGATACTATGGTGCCCATTATCTTGGGGCGGCCCTTTCTCGCTACAGCTCATGCTATCATTAATGTGGAGCAGGGGGAGCTCACGCTCAGATTGGGGGAGGACGCTATATCCTTTAACGTCCACAACCCATCGCAACTCTTCCAAATCACGGAATGCGAACCGACTTAGCTGCTTGAAGAATTCGATGACCAGATCGATGTGGGTTTGGATGACTGCGAGATGTGTTGGCGGCGCGAGGACTTGGGAAATGACGGTGCTCATTCGAACCAGCCCGATAGTCCACATTCAATCGGAGGGCCATCCAGCGATTCTGCTGATCCAAACATTTATCTGGCTCTCAAACAACTACCGGATTCTCTAAAGTACATTTTTCTTGGAGAAAATGCCACGCATCCAATGATTATCTCCGCATCTCTTTCCGCCGCCAACGAAACCGCATTAGTGGGTGTGCTGAGAAAGTACCATAAAGTCTTCGGACGCTCTCTCGCAGACATTAAGGGAATCAACCCCACGGTCTTCATGCATAAGATCCTCCTTGAAGATCAGTACAAACCCTCAGCACAGCCCCAAAGGCGTTTGAACCCAAAAATGCAAGAGGTAGTGAAGGCAGAAGTGATAAAGCTCTTAGACGCTGGTATCATTAACCCAATCAGCGACAGTAAATGGGTCAGCCCAGTTCAGGTGGTACCGAAAAAGGGAGGGATCACCGTTGTTGCCAATGAAAAGAATGAGTTGCTACCCGCCCCCCGAATGATCACCGGGTGGAGAGTCTGCATCGATTACCGCAAGCTAAATGATGCTACACGTAAGGACCATTTCCCACTCCCCTTCATTGATCAGATGTTAGAAAAGTTAGCGGGGCAGGACTACTACTATTTCTTGGATGGGTACTCAGGTTACAATCAAATCTTAATAGACCCGTCTGATCAAGACAAAACAACATTTACATGTCCCTCAGGTACCTTTGCATTTAAAAGAATGCCATTAGGACTGTGTAATGCCCCCGCAACCTTCCAACGCTGTATGCTCACTATTTTCGCTGACATGGTGGGAGACTTCCTCGAAGTTTTCATGGATGACTTTACTCTCTTTGGCAGCAGCTTTGATTCTTGCCTCGCGAATTTGGCCAAGACTTTGAAGCGGTGTGAGGACACCAATCTTGTCTTGAACTGGGAGAAATGCCATTTTATGGTGCGCGAAGGAATTGTGTTGGGACATAAGGTTTCCTGCCAAGGGCTCGAGGTGGATCAAGCGAAGGTAAGTGTTATTAGAAACCTCCCTCCACCTACGTCAGTGAAAGGTATCCGAAGTTTTCTTGGTCATGTGGGATTCTATCGAAGGTTTATTAAGGACTTTTCATCCATTTCAAAGCCTTTATCTCGCTTACTTGTTAAGGATGTCCCCTTCCACTTCGACGATGCATGCATGCAGGCCTTTGAAACTTTACGGGGACAACTCATCTCGGCTCCAATCTTGGTGGCACCCGACTGGAATTTACCCTTTATTATCATGTGTGACGCAAGTGATGTGGCCGTAGGTGCTGTACTCGGTCAAAAGAAAGATAAGACTTTTCACACCATTGCGTATGCCAGTCGAACTCTCAACAGTGCGCAAGCAAACTACACCACCACGGAGAAAGAAATGCTAGCTGTGGTCTTCGCCTTTGAAAAATTTCACTCATACTTGGTACTTTCCGAAGTAATTGTGTACACAGACCACGCTGCACTCAGGTATCTTTTCAGCAAAAAAGAATTCAAATCGCGTCTGATTCGTTGGACTTTACTTTTGCAGGAATACAATTTTGAAATCAAAGACAAGAAAGGGGTGGAGAACGTGATAGCTGATCATCTTTCGCGGTTGGAGTACGACATGGCGGCCGACATCCCCAACAGCTTTGTGGAGGAAATGAACGATTATTTCCCGGATGAAAAGTTATTCGCAATCACTACGCCTCATCCAACAGCCCCATGGTACGCTGATATTGCTAACTACTTGGCTTGTAAAACCCTCTCTCCGAATCTGTCCCCTCAGCAAAGACGGAAGCTTGCCTCCGATTCAAAATACTATTTTTGGGAAGAACCGCTCTTATTCCATACGTGCAGTGATGGAATTATCAGGCGCTGCATTCCTGAAGCCGAGTTTCAGTCTATACTGCAGCACTGCCATGACAGAGAAGCTGGCGGGCACTTCGGGGCCGTTCGAACAGCCCGAAAAATCTTGCAATGCGGATTATTTTGGCCAACCCTCTTCAGGGACGCCCATGCTTATGTCACCAAGTGTGACGAATGCCAAAGGACCGGAAATATCTCCCGGCGTGATGAGATGCCCCTCAATAACATGCTGGTCTGCGAACCATTTGATGTCTGGGGGATAGACTTTATGGGTCCTTTCCCAATGTCTCATGGTAAGCATTATATCATTGTGGCAGTTGATTATGTCTCAAAATGGGTGGAGGCCTAGGCGGTTGCCACGAATGATGCCAGCACGGTGCTACATTTTATCCACAAGAATATCTTCTCCAGGTTTGGGACGCCGAGAACTATTATCAGCGACGGCGGTAGTCATTTTGTAATAAGCAGTTTGTGCAGCTCATGAAAAAGTTTGGGGTCCATCATAAAATTTCCTTAGCGTACCACCCCCAAACATATGGACAAGTAGAAGTATCCAACCGCGAGCTCAAGCGAATAATCGAGAAATCAATACATTCAAATAGGAAGGAGTGGTCTAAAAAGGTCGACGACGCATTATGGGCTTACCAGACCGCTTTCAAAACACCTATCGGCATGACTCCGTTTCAATTAGTCTATGGCAAGGCATGCCACCTTCCTGTGGAGCTGGAGCATAAAGCATTATGGGCAACCAAACTGTTGAACATGGACATTGGAGCCGCGGCCATGGTGCGTCGTTCACAACTCAACGAATTGGAAGAGCTCCGACATTTCGCTTATGAAAATGCTCGCATCTACAAAGAGAAAACAAAAAAAATGGCATGATCGACACATCATCCCTAAGGAGTTCAAAATTGGGGACCAAGTGCTGCTTTACAACTCCCGTCTCCGCCTCTTTCCAGGGAAGTTAAAATCGAGGTGGAGCGGTCCTTTCTCAGTGACCGATGTCACTCCCTTTGGTGCCATCAAAATATCAGGAGATAAGGGAGACAAATTTAAGGTCAATGGGCATCGACTGAAGCTATACGATGGCACAATTATAAACAAGGAGTGTCAGTTTGTGACATTAGGAGACGAGCACCATAAAAGCGCTTACAGCTGATGTTCTGTTTATCTCTTATTTTGTGAAACTTTCTCTTATGCACTCTTGTGTTATTTCTGCACTCTTTAAACATTTATAATACATGTATTTGGTCCAGCTTAAGGACATAAAACAAAGCGCTGCTGGGAGACAACCCAGATTTGCTGTTTTTGTTTTTCTAACTTGTTTCAATTCAGTTTTTATCTATTTTTGCTGCTTTTAGTTGTACCGTTTGCAGGGGTGCTTTGTACTTCGTGTTGGCGGATGCTGCGGATTGTGCACGAAATTAACGCCAATCCTCCGGCATGCTCAATTCTGAGCATTGGGTAACACTTCTCCCTCCTAGCTTTCAGTTTTGTGATGTAATGCGTAGATTAAGTCTGGGGGAGAGCATGTGTTATCCACTATGCGTACGAGTTGCACCGCATGCTAGAAGTGCTTATATTTTTCAGTTCCATCATCATTATTCCACGCTTCATGCACCACTTCACCCACATGAGCGCGCGCTTTCCTATTTGTGTTGTTTCCAAATAAACTATTTTGGTTAGGAATGTGAATTGGGGTGTTAGCTTAGGAATTACTATTTGGAGTGCGATGTTGACTCGAGCAGTGTTCTAGTCGCACCCGCATGCTGCAGTAGAATTTGAGTAAAACTAGATTATTTCTATGCGTTTAATTTATGATTAGTATTTTTTGCGTAGTTTTAGATTTGTTATACTCAAATGGTGAATGTGAACGAAATTGGTGATAACCCGGTGTTGTGTGTGTACGAGCACTAGTCGTGTGTTGCTCGAGTCGGGAGGAAGGTTTATCTTTCTCGTGGGCTAAGAACTTGCCCCAAGCGACTCTTGAAGCATGGGTGTGAGCGATTCTTTGAGTTAAATATGATATAGGCCACCTTTTGGCTAGTTTGAGCCTTAGCTTTCCGTGTCCTATTCGCTCACCTTTGCAAGCCAACATTTGTGCCTACCACTTCCTTGTTACAGCTCCTCCTCCATTCACCAAGGCCTGAAGCTTTGCCCACTTTCGCAACCAAATAGATGTTTATCTGCACTCATGTTCTTGATTTGGTGTGATTTTTGGAATCTTTGTGATGTGATGAAGAAATAAATTTTATTTGCTGATTTTGAACCAACCTGAGGATAAGTAAAAGAAGAAAAGTATGTTGTTAAAAGAAAAAAATCTGAAAAAGAAATATGTCGTAAAGAAATCCTTCCGAGCTAAATAGAAAATCTGTTGGTAATTGTGAAGTAGGCCGTGTGCACACCTAGTTTTCATGATAAGTCTGGGGGTGTGTCACACGAGCATTGTTTTTGGTTTTGTGTGGTTCAGCGTTCCGTTAGCTCACTTGGGTTGCGTAGCCATCGTGTTTAAATTTGAATATCTTACCGCAACCTAAGCCCCAATATAATCCTAAAAGCCCTATTGATTTGACTTGTGAGTTTGCTAATGCCGTGGAGAGAGTGTGACCGGGCGAGCGTATGGTTCACGACGTTGATGGATTTCAGCGGAGTTATTCCTAAAACCCGACCTTGTGCAACACCCGCCTTAGTGTCTTATTACTTTCACACCGGGCATGATCGTTCGAATTCTTCATAATTCACCAACTGAGTATAACTAAATCTCTACTTACGCTCTAATACTTTCGTAAATTAGTTAGCATAGTTAGAATCTCTTTTTACTAAATTTCTATTTGCATGCTTTTGCTACTTCGCATTGTACTCCTTTGTGTAATTTTCTTTGTTAACTACCATTTTCACACTCCGCCGAATTCGTTTGCTCGGGACGCGCAAACAGGTAAGTCTGGGGGTGTGATGAGTCCCAATTATATACACATTTATGGACTCATCTGGGCCTATTTTCTAGTCTTTGCACTTCACTTTAGACATGTTTTCATTCCTATTTAATACTCCATGCTAAGTGCACTTCTAGGCCCGTTTTGGTGTTATTTCTTGTTCATCTTCGTTACTAGTTTTCATGCAGTGTTAAGTGCCACCTTCAGTGGCTAGACTGGTGTTGTATGTTGGAACAGGAGTCGTGCAGGTGTTCCCGGTATAATTCTGTACAGGAAAACTGCGCATGATCACTGGCTCTATCGCGCACGACCACTGGTCGTGCGCACTTAACGCCCATTTTATGAGTTCTGTCTTGCTTATCCCACGACCACTTACGATAGTGCGCACGACCACTGGTCGTGCACCACTGGTCGTGCGAACATGTATTTTATAAATTTCTTTCATTTCAGGCTCCGCCCAGGCAGCGCGCACGATCGCAGAACTCCAGTGCGCATGACCACTGGTCGTGCGCCAATGACCGTGCGCAGTATTCATTTCAGCGCCTATATATATGCCTGTTCCGCTTTTAGGGCGGGAGAGAGCCGCCGAGAGCGCGAGTGGCAGTCCGTACGCCGGCGATTTCCATTCCTGGACACCTCCACTTCATCTCCTACGCAAGGGGAAGTCCTCTCCAACCATTCCAAGTATTTCTGCATTGTCCGGGAGCATTCTCCACCATCCGCAAGCCCTCAAGCAGCTGCTTTCCACTCCAGTCCGGTGGGAAGAAGAGGAATCCTGAGGTAGAAGACGACGGAACCACGTAGAGAGATCGTGACAGTTTCTCTACACCGGAAGCACAGTCCACCCGAGTCCGGAGGTAGCTTGACAAACTACCATTCCGGCCGTGAACGGCCGCTAGTCTTCATCCATTGGTTATCTCTTTCCTCTCTCCTTTGTTGTAATCTTTGAATCTTTTAAACTTGAATATCATGATGTTTGGTTTAAATGAAATGAATGTTTCTTCTCTTTTCAGCATTACTTGCTTGTGAATCGCTTCGCCTCCAATCATCCACTCACTCATTCACGCACTCAAGGTGTTCGATCCGCGTTAGCAAGAGCTAACGGCGTTTGTGAAGAGGTGTTTGCGACCCTCGCCTTCCCGCACTAGAGCACGCTCCATCCGCCTCACGAAGCACGGCATCGCGGCCGTTGCATCCATCTCGCCTTGCGAAGCGGTGCTTTCGACCCGCATTTCCTTCATTGTTGTTAAGAGTAGGAAAACCCAACCAACCCCCCCCCCCCTTTTTGTGTTTGTTTACGCTTGTGTAACAATAGTCACACAACGCGATTCGTTCACCCAACCTGCATTCCTCAAGAGACCGACACTCGGGGATCCTATTCCCAAACTTTATTACTTGCGCGACCGGTGCACTTGCCGAAATATCGCATCAGTGCTCCTCCTAACTATTAGCATGTCGTCAATGTAAAGGACTAAAATAATGAAACCCTCTGGAGCGTACTGCTTCACAAACACGAAATGATCAAGGGTGGTCCTCCTTAAGTCGATCTCCCCCATAAAAGCATCGAACTTCTTGTACCACTGCCGTGGGGCCTGCTTTAGGCCATATAAACTCTTCTTCAAGCGACATACTAGGCTCTCCTTCCCTTTCACCTTGAAACCTTCAGGCTGCTCCATATAAAGCTCCTCCTCAAGATCGCCAAGCAGAAAGGCGATCTTGACATCCATCTGGTCAATCTCCAGGTCTAGCCATGCTACAAGGCCAAGAAAAACCCAGATAGACGACATCTTCACAATAGGAGAGAAGATCTCATGAAAATCAACTCCCTATTATTGACTGAAACCCTTCACCACTAATCTTGCCTTGAATCTGAGTGGTGTCGAGGGGCTCACTGCTTTACTCTGAAAATCCACTGATTCTTCAGAGCCTTCTTGCCCTTAGGCACGTACCAGCACAAAAATATGGTTCTCATGCAGAGACTTCATCTCCTCCTACATAACATGTTGAATTTATTGAAGTGAAGTGGAAGGTGGTCGGCGGTCTGAATACTGGTGACCGCAGAGACCGCGCGGTCTCTGCACTGGTGCTCTGGCGGCCTGGCTCTGGCGGCCTACTGTAGTTGGCTGGTCTGTTCTTGTTTGTTGCGGTCTCTTCCCGGGTTGTTCTGCTTGGTTGGTCTATCTTCTTTATAGAAGACCTGGCGATCTGTTCTTGTGTAACCGCTGTGACCGGGCGGCTTATGCTGGGCGATCTGGCGACTTGTCTGAAGTCGGCCAGATGTTCTTGGTTTGCTCTAGTCGATCTAAGGAAGGAGTGATCTTTGTCCGAGCAGCTTATGCGCGATCTGCTGCTGATCTGCGGTCTTGGAAAGGATGTTGTCCAAGAGGTGTGATCGCGCAGTTTGCTCTATGAGACCGCTCGCGATCTGATGGGTGGTGATTGTACCTCTCTTGCGGCGGTGACAACATCCGTCCTCTCACCTATAAATAGGGGTGCAGGGCCCGTCATTCATAATGAGAACTGTAAGAACTAGAGCCTGGGTTGTTTTGTGCGGTCTCAACTTTGAGGTCGGGCGGTCTCGGAGGCGAGTTGACTGTTTGTTGTGTTTGCAGGTTTGCGGTCAGCAGGTTGCGGTCTCCTTCCTTGGTGATTTCCCAGCGGTTTGAATAAACAGTTCGACAGTGGCTCATCTGCGAACTGGTTTATGTTGTTCTTGTGCTATTCGCAGTGAGCTCAGCGATCAGGCGACCTTCTGTGGTTAGGCGATCTGAGTTGCGGTCTGGCGACAGCTTCTGTTCCTTGTTCAGTTCAATAAGCTCCAGTTCGTGTGGTCTGAGGTGGCGGTCTTGTAGTTCAGGTCATCTTGCCTATCTTCTGTTCGTGCGGTCTCAGGTCAAGCCGGGCGGTCTCTGGAGTTCAGCAGTCTATGCGGTCTCTGCTTGTCAGGTCGCCAGATTTGTTTTTAGTGTGTTTTGTTTCTCTCTCTTTCATGATTCTTATGAATCATGTCTCGCCATGTATGTCTCAAAGTGTAATAAAGTTTCCGTGATTCAATAAAGTCTATTGTATTGCTGTGTGGCATTGTGGTTGTTTGGCTATAACTCAGTTGATGCAACTCCTGCTTACTCCTAAACGATTCAAATCAAAAATTATAACATGGTATCAGAGCCAGGTTGTTGGAGTGGATAAGCAGTGTTCAACTTGAGTTGCCATCGTCTTTGTGAAGAAGAAACCACATAGTTTTCCATGGAAGCTGGATACGCAAGAGGGCTTAGTATTGAACTCCTCACATCGACTAACTACAAGAAGTGGAGGCCGTGTATGGAGAGTTACTTACTTGGCGAGGATCTTTAGGAGATAGTTGGAGAATATGACACACTAGAAGTTCAGCTAGCAGGAGATAATATGGCAGAGGTGAGACTTTGGAGGAGGACTAATGCAAAGGCAGAGTTCATACTCAAGAGGGCTATCTCACTAGAGCTATTCGATCACATTATTGGATGTAAATCTGCTGCTGAGATTTGGACGTCTTTGGACGGGCTGTTCAATAAGAAGAATGTAGCTCAGCTACAGTTTCTTGAAAATGAGTTGGCGAAGGCCTCTCAAGGCGATCTTTCCATCTCTACTTTCTTTCTCAAAATGAAGAACCTCACAGCAGAGATTTCTGCATTGGACCCTAATGAGCACATCTCGGAGGCAAAACTGAAGAGGCATATCATCCGCGGGTTGCGGAAGGAGTATCTTGCTTTTGTGACTTCAGTTCAGGGTTGGCCAAATCAACCATCTCTGTTGGAGCTGGAAAACTTACTTGCTTCGCAGGAAAGTTTGGTAAGACAGATGGCGGGGACTTCTATCTCTAGGAGAGTTAGTGATGTGTTGTTCTCTGGGAAGAAGAAGAAGAAGTGAGAGAAGAAGAAGCCGGGCCATGATGGACCCTCTACTTCAGGTCAGCCGGATAGGGGTTATGCTCCTAAGTCTGATGGGAAGAAGAAGGGAGAGGGACCAAGGTGCTTCAGGTGCAATAAGACCGACCATTTCAAGAAGGATTGCCGGGTCAATCTTCAGCCGGGACATGCAGCGGAGAAGGAGAAGCCAAAGTCTGATGAAGCTGGATGGGGAGGAGCCTTTGCGTCCAATATGACGGCGATGCCCGTTAAGGCCTTGGATGCCATCAACTTCAAAGAGTATTAGATCGTGGATTCAGGGTGTGGGCATCACCTCACCGGGGATGAATCAAAGTTTTCTTCTTTGGCGCCTTACTCAGGTAATGATGCACTCATTACGGCTGATAATTTTGTTCATGCAGTAGAACAAGAAGGTGTTGTCTCTTTGAGCAGTGATAAGGGTCCACTCACATTGAGGAGTGTTTATCACGTGTCGGGTATGAAGAAGAATCTCTTCTCTGTGACCAATGCGGTCGATGACGGTTATCACATTCTGTTTGGCCCAACAGAAGTGAAGTTTCTTAAAACTCAACCGAAGATAAAGGGAGATGTAATTCATGTTGGAAAGCGGGTAAAGGACTTGTTCGTTTTATCGACAGGTACCTATGTTGACAAGATGAAGACCAATGATAGCGCGGCTATCTGGCATGAAAGGTTGGGGCATGTAGGCATGGACAAATTGAAGGCTATGGCGGTAAGGGGCCTTGTCAAGGGCTTGCCTAACTTGTCCTCCTATGGAGATGGTCATGTTTGTGCGGGATGTCAGTTTGGTAAGTCTCATCGACTTCCATTTGATAAATCACAAACAAGGTGCAAAGTGCCGTTGGAGTGCATTCACGGTGATTTGATGGGACCGACTAACACCCCAAGCCTTGGAGGCAACAGATATATGTTGGTGTTGATTGACGACTACACCAGATATGTCTGGGTGTATTTTTTGAAAGAGAAGTCAGAAGATTTTGCGAAGTTCGTGGAGTTCAAGGAGCTGGTTGAAGGTCGGTTAAGCCTGCGGGTGAAAAAATTGAGAACTGACAATGGTGGGGAGTTCACCTCTGGTGAGTTCTCAAGTTTTTGCAGGAAGCACGGCGTTCGGAGAGAGCTCACTTGTGCCCATACTCCACAGCAAAATGGCGTTGCAGAGCGGAAGATCCGTCATCTGATGGAAACTTGCAAATGCTGGCTTCATGCCAAGAGTATCCCAAAGTCCTTCTGGGCGGAGGGAATGTCTTGTGCGGCATACGTCATCAACAAGATGCCTCTAAGTCCTATCAACATAAAGACCCCTCACGAACTGATGTTCAAGGAGAAGCCAAGTGTTGCACACTTTCGGGTGTTTGGGTCAACCTGTTATGTGCATATCCCTGATGCTCTTCGGACAAAGCTAGATGCGAAAGCAAGGAAGCTAGTCTTTGTTGGATATGATGAGCGGAAGAAGGGGTGGAGATGCATGGATCCTGAGACACAGAGATCAGTGGTATCTCGGGATGTGGTGTTCGATGAGGTGACTTCCTACAAGGGGAGTTCAGGAGTTGAACTACCAGAGAGCTGGGTTGATGAAGAAGGGAAGGCTGCGGAAAATCTTCAAGTGGAGTTGCATGTTTCACCAGGAGCTCCAGTTGTGTCAAGCTCAGAGATGGAGGCTTCATGTTCTGGAAGCAGGGGGAGCGATGCTCCAAGTTCGTCTGTGTTATAGCCAAGCGGTCTCGAAGGTTTGAAGCCCCGCGATCTGAAGCCAGCGGTCTGTGCGGTCTCCAGTAATCAGACCGTGGCTTCCCCTCTGAGCATTAACTCTCGATGATTATGGCAAGGAGGGAAGCGGTCGTGATTGAAGGGGCACTTTAGGAATGATCTGACCTAACGCCAGCGTTAGCCTCAAAGCCAGCATTATGGTTTCCTAAAATGAATGTTTCCTAAAGTGTAGAATCTCCTTCCCATTTTGAAGATCCGATCCATCAAAACAATTCCATACTGGGTCAATGCCAGGCGTTATCCTTAACGCCAGCGTTAGCCTTCAGTGCTATAAATTGGTGGATTTCATCTTCTCCAATTAGTGATTGAAGAGAGCCCTATTCTAGCACTTCAGAAACTTTGAGAGGGTCGTATTTTCCAGACCATCATCTCCTACACAAATTCGAGAGAAGAATTCAAGGAGGACCGAATCAACACTTAATCAACGCAAAGAACGCACGCTTTGACTTCAAGAATGTTCAGTGAGCCTTCGCCATCTCCAGAATTCTTCACAGGGAGTTTTTATTTTGTATTTTGTTTTGTAACTCTTTTCATAACTATCGTGGAGTAAAATTGTCTTATCTTCGCGACTAGGTCTGGATAAGACTTAGGGAGGAATTCGCCTCATGTTGGCGACTGGGTCTAGGGAGTAGATCTAGGGGGTGCTTGAAGTCTTTCTATGGATAGAAGGGCTAGAGCGGCTTGAGGCCATATCCGGGAAGGATAGGCTAAATCCAACCGGTTCTTGGTGAGAAGAGTCGGTATATAAAACAAAAATAATGTTTTACTTTATCGCCTACTATTTCTAGCGTCATAAGAAATCAAATTTTGCAATCTTATATTTCAAGTTAATAAAATCATGTCTTTTATTTATATTACTTGATCTCCTTTTTTGTGTGGTTTTATCTTTAATTTAATCTCTTATCATTTCAAGAATTTCAAAAATATAACAAAAGTCGTAAAACCCTTATTCACCCCCCCCCCCCCCTCTAAGGGTGCCTCAAGATCCAACATCATTTTGAGCTCCTTGCTCAAGAGTCTCAAGAATTAGAAATGATTCAAGTGGTTGAGGATGTCATCCAATCTGGAATGGCAGTCCAACAGGACCAGGATGAAGTTTTTGAAAGAAAATCCCCTTCCTCAATGTATAATGAGGCAGATATGTTTGACCTTCTGAAAGAAATCTACTAGAAGAGAGCAAATCAAGAATCAGAATATCCTAGCTCCTACAAAGGACAGGTACCTGAGGAGTCTGTTGGATCTTGAGGTTCCCTTAGAGGGGGTGAATAAGGGTTTTAGAAAACTTTAGGATTTAAGAAAAACTTTTGTGATTTTTTAATAAGTAAATTGAAACAAAAGTAAAGAGCTAGAAATAATAAATGAAATCAATTTTATTTAACATGAAAAGAAATTATTATCATTTATAAAATTTGATTACAAAATCTGATTTCTATGACGCTAGAAATCAAGGCGAATATGAAATACTCTTTTCGTTTTCTATACCGACTCTTCTCACTAAGAACTGGTTGGCTTTGGCTGATCTTTCCCCAGATATGGCCTCAAGCCGCTCTAGCCTTTCTATCCCCAGAAAGGCCTCGAGAACCCCCTAGATCTACTCCCTAGACCTAGTCGCCATGTGGCAAATTTCCCCTAAGCCACATACGGACCTAGTCGCCAACAACCGCGGTGAATTCCCTAACTGATTACAAAGATAAAAGTAAATACAAAAGATAAAGATAAAAACTCCCTATAAGGTAATCTGAAGGAGACTATGAAGAATCGCTGAAGATTGTTGAAGTCAAAGCGTGCGTTCTTCGCATTGAGTTAGCGTTGATCCAAGCCTCCTTTGATTCCTTCTTTTGAAATTGAATGGGAGATCCTCTGTGGTCTGGAAATACGTCCCTCACAAATAATTTAGAGTGCTGGAATAGGGATCCTTGGAATCAATAGTTGAAGAGAACAAATGCCACCTATTTATAGGACTGGAAGCTAACACCGATGTTAAGGATAACGTCAGGCGTTTACTCAGTATAGAAATAATTTGATGGCTCGGATCTTCAAAACAGGAAGGAGATTCTGCATCTTTGGAAACATTAATTTTAGGTAACCTTAACACTGGCGTTGAGGCTAACGCCTGGCGTTAAGTTAAATCATTCCCTAAATGCTCCTGCAATCATGACAGCTTCCCTCCATGCCATTTTCATCATAGTGGGAATGAAAGTCAATGTCGGCGTTAAGTCTTAATGTCTGGCGTTAGACCACATTCATCATTTCAGCTTGCGAGCAAGTTTAGACCAACAATGTAGCATCCTCGTGTCAATTTTGTTCAAACCTGCATGCTAAAAACACAATGGCAAACAAGATCAAATACAAGTAGGATTTGGTATTCTCAAATCAAAGGGATGCGGAAAACCGTGTTCCAACAATTTCCCTTTTTTGATAATAACAAATCCTATAGAGATAAATCAGAATCATATATAAGAGATGTGTTTTAGAAGGACATATGACACTAAGCAACATAGAGATAAGAGTTATAGTTATAGTTTGTTAAATTGTGCCCCCTACTTAAGTGTTCCTTCTTAGTGTATGCTCCCATATACTAGATTCATGCTCCCCCTTAAACTAGTGAATCCTACTCCTTTAATCATTAAGATTTATCATTTTATTCTCCCCCTTTTGTTATTAGCAAAAGTGGGTGGAGGGAAAACAAAACTACAATAAAGAAGACACAAGTTTGGACAAACTAAGAGAGGATAAGAGTTTTGCTTTAAGCATAAAGTAGGTCTTGATCGAGCTAAGAGAGAGTAGTACAGCGGATAAAAATGTGATATGATAAGCATGAGTAATAACATCCCATATACTTTACCAAGTTATTCTTCCACTTGTTAGAAAATAGTGAACATAAGAGTTTGAAAGATACAAGTGAAGGAGAGGCCTTAAAAATAAGCATGACGAAGAATGATAAAAGTACATGATTAAATCAACAATGCGGAAAAAGCAATACAATATGTTACTGAGATTAATATTTTTGTAAAGAACATTTTTGTTGTGGTTTGACTCTTCCAACAATATGTCTAGACTCTTCACATTTGATTATTATCTTTGAAAATTTTCAGAACTAATAGGCAAGCATGATTTGACATAATCAAAAAAGATAAGATCTACAATGTAACTAATTCATATTTCAGGTAAAAAAATATTGTAGAAATCATGCATTGCAACCTAGTGCTTTTACGTAAGTTCTTAGAGAATCATGTAAATATGCATTAGGATCCAATTCTCATGAGTAGAAGCTTTATGAAATACAATTATGTTTTCATAAAAGTGTTTTGATAAGAGTATACAAGTGAAATAATCAAAACACATGACATATGTAATGAAATAGTAAAACAATATTAAGATTAGAATCTTGTAATTACTTTCACACATCAATTCTAGAAGAAAATTTCAAAGCACATAAAAAGATTACAACTACCAAGGTGCTTCGCCTACACAATGCACATTAAGATTTATCAGGGAGTGAAGTATTGCTTGGAGGATCATATAAGCATTTTTTATAAATTTCTATTTTAAGTGATCCGGTGTAAGAATAGAAGTGATAAAGAAAATGTGTTTGCACAAGACACTTTACAAATCTATCCAAGGTGCTCAACCTCACAATGCTCATTAAGACTTATCAGGAGGGTGAGTAGTGCTTGGTGGAGTTGTCTTTGTCATTTTTTTATTTTATATTTTTACTTTTGGGACAAAGGTCTCCGAATTCACTTGTTTTTGCAAACACTAACAATATTAAAATAACACTTCTATATGTGCAAGAAATATTTTGTTTGAAAGATGGTATAGGTAATATAGACACAACTTAATAAGTTAAAGCTATTACACTACACAATCATGCAAGAGTAAGATTATGAGCACATATAGATTACCAAAATAGTGAGTGAAAGAATCATTGATTAACATAAAACATTACTCATACTTAGAGGCATGCTAGGCAATCTTACATAGTTTTTTATAGACCATTTCATTGCACATAATAAGATTAAGGTAAAGGCATGACAAGATAAAACAATGTTTAGGAAAATTGAAATGAAAATTAAACATTGAAGGAAATCTTTAAGTCTATACCTTATCAATTTTGACCATTTGTAATGATAATACTAAGATGTTTTGCTCATGTTAAGTATTTATAATCAAACCATATTTTTGTAAATATATAAGTGAACAAAACATAATTTTCATCATTTTGGGTTATTTGAATTTTTTTGTTGTTTTGAATTTTTTGGAATAAAAATAAATTAAGGAAAGAAAATAAATTCCAAGTCAGAGAAAATAATCATAAAATATGCATGAGAAAAATATCATAGTTTTTGTAGAAAAACCAGAATGACAATTGGGCCAAAGGAGCTAATGTCGGGCGTTGACTTCTAACGCCCAAACAGAACATAATTTCCTTTGGTTTTGAAAAACTTTTTCTTTGATTAAGAGGTATTATAACTAGGCCTTCCTAGTGTAGAAATTTCAATCATTTTGGTGATGTTTAGAAGGCTCATTAAGCATGTTTTTGTTTGTATAAAAATGGTTTTTATATTTTTATTAGTTTTTCAAATACTTGTGTTTTATAAGATCATTAAAACTCAAAATGATAAAATATACAAAACACAAGAAAAGCATGTTTGATCAAAACAAGAATGCATAAAAAGTGTAATCATAATGAGTGTATGCAAAACATGTGATATAGGTATGTCCTAGATTATACTACCCTAACTATATGGCTACACACTAGCCCCATACTAGGTGATGGATGGGCACGAGGAGCTGCACACATATCGTAGGTTGGGGTATTAATCGCATATGCACACACTAGAGAATTCTCAACCTAGCACTCTTTCCCCCAGTGTCTCACAATGCCCCACTGGAACCCTCCCCGGTTAAGGACAAGACATGACTTAGAGGTAAGGTCTTCTAATGCATACAATCCTACGCCCTCGCTATTGTGAGACACATAATGTGGGGGAATGATCATGGACATCCTAAGTATTTTGTCATATGGAATCAATTTATAAACTATGGCTTTTATGAGAGATTGATTTCTAATTATATTTGATTTTAAAGTCACATAGTTATTATGAATTGTATCATTCAATTTTTCTACTTTAAAATTAATTCATTATGGCAATATGAGATAACTAGCATGAATAATAATATTTATTAGTTGATAACGCTAAAGTGATGAATTAGAATATAATGATATGTCAAATGATTAATTGAGACATTAATGTTGCATGTATTCAAAAATAGTGATTCTATTTTTTAGACATAGAATGAAGTGATGATTCTATTTTATTTATTCTTATTGATATAAAATTGAATCTATGGTCTACATATAAAGGAGATACATGCAAGTCATAAAACATTCATAATGATAATGATCATAAACCATAGGTTGGAAGCCATAGGATCTTTTGTAATTATGTTTAATGTTTGAATTTAAAAGATCTTTTGATTTTGCATAATTATTATAAATGATCATTAATTTTATCAAATAGAAATTTAGGCATTAATTATTCATAATGATGTAAGTGAAGTATATAAAACAATTCATATTCAACCTTTTCAAAATATTAAAGAGAAAGATTTTAAGGTGAATACAATGAGAAAATATTATTTTGTTATTTTTGAAAGGTTTTATAAATTTTCTTTTTGGTTTTTGAATATTAACAAACCATGTATATAATATATATATATATATATATATAATTTTCTTGATTTTTCAAAATTTATTCCATTTTTGCTTTAACATAACATTGCATGATATAACTAGCATAGATATTGATTTCTAATTAGAGTTGTTTATGAAGCAACATGGTTATTATGAATATTACCTCTCAAATTATCTACTTTTATGTCATGGGAGTATAGGATAACTAGAGTAAGAATTTCTAAGTCATTGGAAGGGTACCCAGGAGCCTATGACGTAAAATCCGTAGACACAAAAATTGCCAGAAAAAAACTGAGATAACTTCTAAACGTAGTTGAATTTTGGTAATAAGAGTCATCAAAATGAACTCAAAAGAGCATAGCTGGTTTGCCATAGCATAGAGCTTCTTGACCTCATTCCAAAAATCTATTGTGGGCCAAATTTGACAAGCGGATCAAAAGTTATGATCGCTTAAAGTGTAGGTCAAAATCTTGCATATATATATATATATATATTTTTGAAAAAGTTACCAAAGGCCTATATTATTTTTCTGAAAGTGGAGTAGAATGATAATAGTAATAAAACCCTTTTCAAAGTTAATAATTAGAGAGATTGGAATTTTTTAGAAAATCATGCTACCGCTGGCGTTAGAAACTAACGCCAGGTGCTAGCAACAGAGTTAAGATTTTCGTTTTAAAACACATGATTATTGAAATTTTTTAATTCCGATTTTCATGATTATTATTAGACATGATAGGGCCAATCAAATGATGCAAGTATATTAAATAAATAAGCAAAAAAACTTGTGCATTTTAAACATTTAGCCTAAGACCCCTAACATTCCCTTCAAATCCATTTTTGACATTTATTTGATTAGTCTTGATAATATCATATAACAAATTTAGTTTTCAATTTTTAATGATAATATAAGACATTTGTGGGAAATGGATTTAGAAGGATAAAAATAAAAAGGATAAATAGGTCACTTGAGAAATGATATGACTTTAGTTCAATTTCATTCAATTTGATTCATTAATGAGTTTTTGGCTTAATGTGTGAAAAGTCATATCACAAGTTATATATAGAGTGACCTTAGCATGATGGCTCAAAAAAAATAAAAACAAAAACTAACAACAACAACAACAAAGAAAGAAATTACGCATACCATGAAGTAGAGTATTGATATATCATTTTTAATTGTTTCTACTTCTTGCAAATGATCGGACACTAATGAATGAGAGATTTAGGTATCCAAAGGGGACAAAGTGGGATGGTTCCTTTGGGTACCCAAATACATTGATTTGGATTTTGGGGAGACAAGGATGAATTGACCCTTTCATTTGACATTAGTGTATCATTCTTAAGTATGGGTCTCCATTCATACCTTGGACAAACATTACTTTTATTTTTCAAATTTCCATAGTCATTTACTTGAATATTTAGAAAAAAATGATTTTTGAATTTATCATATAAAGGAAATTTGTTTGCATTTAATTTTATGTTGGGAGAACAATTATGTTGTAAATGATAATGATGATAGAGATTTTGAATTTCATTTACAAGCTTTTGTTGTTTTTCATTTCCTATGTTTTGCTTAGATAAATTATGAAAATTCATATTTAACTTGCATTTGGATTTTGCTTGATATTTTGAATTTATGTGTTGAGAATTTTTCTTTATAATTTCCTTAAGCAAATTAACTTCATTTTCTAATTCATAATTCTTAACTTTGAGATTATGTCTAGCTTTATTATAAGCAATTGTGCTATTCTTAAGAATGGAAACAATAGAATCAATATGTGTTTTGTAATTATTTCTTAACTCGTCAAATGTTTCATCCATCTCTTTAATTTCAATATTATAACTTTTACACATAGCACAATCATTTGTAATAGATGAATTTTCTAAAGATAATTTTTCATTATGTTCTTTAAGATGCTCTTTATAAGATCCCTCTCCCGCACCTGGAGAGCTCCCGAATCTTATGCACAGAATCGCCGCCTTACGGTGTCACAAACACACAAGCTAGCTGCCTCCGCAAGACGTCGATCCTGCCGGCAAGAATGATCGACAGGCCAACAAGAGACAAGAAGAATACTAAGTAAAACCAAGTTCACAATCGCACATTAATACGTCATAATATAAATCCAAATGTATACAAGTCCAATAATGAGTACAACAAGTAAAAGAGAGAAAAGGGCTTATGCCCAGTAAATGTCCAAAATAAGAAAACAACTCTCTCACTTTACCTATATGCGGAAGCTATCAAACTCTTGTCATCTCGTGTATGTAGTTGCTGCTGCAAACACGGATAGAGGCTGAATTGTTTCGTCTTGTTCCCCTGCATGGGTTCATGCTGCTCTGATATATCGATTCTTAAAATGATGTGTTCCACCGACCGTTAGTCAAAATACTAAGCCAAATTCTCCATCCCCTCCCCCGGTGACTCCAAGGCATCAAGCGGGAGGAAGAAGCAGAGGACAACAAGGGGTAAATGTATATCAAGCAGGTGACATTGAATCTAACTAGCAGTTCTACCATATATAAAAGAAGTGCTACCATGAAACCGAGCAGTATACAAACTAAGTCAAGGCAGGAATATGCACACAGTTATAAAAGAACTAAGCAGCTAGAAAAGTAAATCAGAGCAGTTATAAAGTAAACTAGAGCAAGTAAAGAAGCAACTAGAGCATCTATGAATATAACCATAACTTATGTGTATACACACACAAACACATAAGCTAAGGGATCTAGCAAGAAGTAAACTCATCGTATAAAAGAGCACATACTAATTTATACGATGAGGTATGGTAGTGCAATGATATTATGATATGATATGATGTGCAATGCAATGATGCAACTCACACACGTGACTCTGTATGTACAGACCTTTTGTAGTTCCCTCTGTTCGAGTGTGTCAACTCAGGTACCTTGTTAAGGCAAATAGGGCAGTGGACCGGGCTATCCACTTCTAGGCTTATGCCACGCATCTCTCAGCCTAGACCTTACATATGCCCTAAGAACACACAGGGTATCCACATACTATCTGGTAAGCACCACCTCTAGCCCTCTATTCGAGTCTCCGCTCAGGTACCCAGTTGAGGCAAACAGGGAAGTGGACCGAGCTATACAATTCTAGGCCAGTATAACACCTCCCAAACCTAGACCTTACGTACACCCCTAAGAACACACAGGGTGTTGAATTTGTTGAAGTGAAGTGGAGGTAACCGGGCGGTTTGAATTTGGGTGACCGCAGAGACCGCGCGCTCTGTGTTAGTGATCTGTCAGTCTGGCTCTGCCGGTCTGTTCTGGCGATCTGCTGGTTGGCCGGTTTGTTCCTGATTGCTGCGGTCTGTTCCCGAGTTGTTCTGCTTGGTTGGCCTATCTTCTTTGTTGGAAGACCGGGCGGTCTATTCTGTGTAACCGCTGTGTCCGGGCGGCTTATGCAGGTCGGTCTGGCGACTTGTCTGAAGTCGGCCAGTTATCCTTGGCTTGCTCTTGGAGATCTAAGGAAGGAGGGTATTGTGTCCGCACGGCTTGTGCGCGGTCTCGTGTTCGCGCGACCTGTGTGCGATCTACCTGCTGATTTGCGGTCTTGGATGGAAGGTTGTCCAAGTGGTCTGATCGCGCGATCTACTTTGTGAGACCGCTGGCGATCTGATGGGTGGTGATTGTATCTCTCCTGTGCGGTGATGACATCCATCTACCTGCCTATAAATAGGGGTGCATGACCCGTCATTCATAATGAGAACTGTAAGAACTGAGCCTGGATTAATTCGTGCAGTCTCAACTTTTAGGTCGGGCGGTCTCGGAAGCGAGTTGACTATTTGTTGTGTTCGCAGGTTTGCGGTCAGCAGGTTGCGATCTCCTTCCTTGGTGATTCCCAGCGGCTTGAATAAAAAGTTTGGCAGCGGACTGTCTGCGGACTAGTTTATGGTGTTCTTATGCTGTTCGCATCGAGCTCAGCGATCAGGCGACCTTCAGCGGTTAGGCGATCTGAGTTGCGGTCTGGTGACATCTGTTCTTCATTCAATTCAATAAGCTCTAGTTCGTGCAGTCTGAGGTGGCAGTCTTGCAGTGCAAGCGGTCTTTCTATTTTCCGTTTGCGCAGTCTCAGGTCAGGTCGGGCAATCTCTGGAGTCGAGCGGTCTGTGCGGTCTCTGGTTGTCAAGCTGCCAGTTTTGTTTTTGGTGTGTTTTGTTCTTCTCTCCTTCGTGATTCTTATGAATCATGTCTCGCCATGTATGTCTCGCACTGTAAATGAAGTTTGTGATTCAATAAAGTATTTTGTGTTGCTGCGTGGCATTGTGGTTGTTTGGTTATAACTCAGTTGATGCAACTCCTGCTTACTCCTAAACGATTCAAATCAAAAAATTTAACATGGTATCAAAGCGAGGTTGTTGGAGTGGATAAGCAGTGTTTAACTTGAGTTGCCATCATCTTTGTGAAGAAGAGACCACATAGATTTCCATGGAAGGTGGATACGCAAGATGGCTTGGTATTGAACTCCTCACATCGACTAACTATAAGAAATGGAGGTCATGTATGGAGAGTTACTTACTTGGCGAGGATCTATGGGAGATAGTTGGAGGAGAAGACACACAAGAAATATTTCTAGCAGGAGATAATACGGCAGAGGTGAGACTTTGAAGGAGGACTAATGCTAAGGCAGAGTTCACACTCAAGAGGGCTATCTCACCAGAGCTATTTGATCACATCATTGGATGTAAATCTGTTGCTGAGATTTGGACGTCTTTGGACGGGTTGTTTAATAAGAAGAATGTAGCTCGGCTACAGTTTCTTGAAAATGAGTTGGCGAAGGCCTCTCAAGTTGATCTTTCAATCTCTACCTTCTTTCTTAAGATGAAGAACCTCACAGCAGAGATTTCTGCATTGGACCCTGATGAGCCCATCTCGGAGGCAAAACTGAAGAGGCATATCATCCGCGGGTTACGGAAGGAGTATCTTGCCTTTGTGACGTCAGTTCAGGGTTGGGCAAATCAACCATCTCTGTTGGAGCTGGAGAACTTAATTGCTTCGCAAGAAAGTTTGGCAAGACAGATGGCGGGGACTTCTATCTCTGGTGAAGATAGTGATGTGTTGTTCTCTGGGAAGAAGAAGAAGAAGAAGAAGAAGAAGAAGTGGGAGAAGAAAAAGTCGGGTCATGATGGACCCTCTACTTCAGGTCAGCATGATAGGGGTTATGCTCCTAAGTCTGATGGGAAGAAGAAGGGAGAGGGACCAAGGTGCTTCAGGTGCAATAAGACCGGCCACTTCAAGAAGGATTACCAGGTTAATCTTCAGCCGGGACATGCAGCGGAGAAGGAGAAGCCAAAGTCTGATGAAGCTGGATGGGGAGGAGCCTTTGCGGCTAATATGACGGCTATGCCCGTTAAGGCCTTGGCTGCCATCAACTATGAAGAGGATTGGATTGTTGATTCAGGGTGTGGGCATCACCTCACCGGGGATGAATCAAAGTTCTCTTCTTTGACACCTTACTCAGGTAACGATGCTATCATTACGACTGATAATTATGTTCATGCAGTAGAACAAGAAGGAGTTGTCTCTTTGAGCAGTGATAAGGGTCCACTCACATTGAGGAGTGTTTATCACGTGTCGGGTATGAAGAAGAATCTCTTCTCTGTGACCAATACGGTCGATGCCGGTTATCACATTCTGTTTGGCCCAATAGAAGTGAAGTTTCTTAGAACTCAACCGGAGATAAAGGGAGATATTATTCATGTTGGAAAGCGGGTGAAGGACTTGTTCGTTTTATCGACAAGTACCTATGTTGACAAAATGAAGACCAATGATAGCGTGCCTATCTGGCATGAAAGTTTGGGGCATGTAGGCATGGACAAATTGAAGGCTATGATGGTAAGGGGCCTTGTCAAGGGCTTGCCTCGCTTGTCCTCCTATGGAGACGGTCATGTTTGTGTGGGATGTCAGTTTGATAGGTCTCATCGACTTCCATTTGATAAATCGCAAACAAGATGCAAAGCGCTGTTGGAGTGCATTCACGGTGATTTAATGGGACCGACTGCCACCCCAAGCCTTGGAGGCAACAGATATATGTTGGTGTTGATTGACGATTACACCAGATATGTCTGGGTGTATTTTTTGAAAGAGAAGTCGGAAGCTTTTGCGAGGTTCGTGGAGTTCAAGGAGCTGGTTGAAGGTCAGTTAGGCCTGCAGGTGAAGAAATTGAGAACTGACAATGGTGGGGAGTTCACCTCTGGTGAGTTCTCAAGTTTTTGCAGGAAACACTGCGTTCGGAGAGAGCTCACTTGTGCCCATACTCCACAGTAAAATGGCATTGCAGAACGGAAGATCCGTCATCTAACGGAAACTTGCAAATGCTGGCTTCATGCCAAGAGTATCCCAAAGTCCTTCTGGGCGGAGGGAATGTCTTGTGCGGCTTACGTCATCAACAGGATGCCTCTAAGTCCTATAAACATGAAGACCCCTCATGAACTGATGTTCAAGGAGAAACCAAGTGTTGCACACCTTCGGGTGTTTGGGTCAACCTATTATATGCATATTCCTGATGCTCTTCGGACAAAGCTAGATGCGAAAGCAAGGAAGCTAGTCTTTATTGGATATGATGAGCGGAAGAAGGGATGGAGATGCATGGATCCTGAGACTCGAAGATATTTTGTATCTCGGGATGTGGTGTTCGATGAGGTGACTTCCTACAAGGGGAGTTCAAGAGTTGAACTACCGGAGAGCAAGGTTAATCAAGAAGGGATGGCTGCGGAAAATCTTCAAGTTGAGTTGCCTGTTTCACCAGGAGCTCCTGTTGTGTCAAGCTCAGAGATGGAGGCTTCAGGTTCTAGAAGCAGGGGGAGCGATGCTCCAAGTTCATCTGGAAGAGGAGCTAGCACAGAAGAAGCAGCTGAGGAGGTGGCTAGTCAGGTGCAACCTCTTAGGAGGTCGAAGAGGACTATTAAGTCACCGGATCGATACACAGGAGGAAACATGGTGAGATTCGTCTCATGTTTCTTTGCTGGTCCCTTGGATGAGAGGGAGCCGTCGAGCTTTGAGAAGGCCAAAGGCGTGAAGCAGTGGGACATTGCAATGCAAGAGGAGATGGATGCTCTCAAGAAGAATGAGACTTGGTTTCTAGTGCCCAGGCCCAAGGGCATTACCCTTGTGACATGCAAGTGGTCTATAAGCTCAAGAAGAAAGATGATGGTACAATCGAGAGATACAAGGCTCGTCTTGTAGCTCGCAGGTTCTCACAGCAGTATGGTGAAGATTATGATGAGATGTTTAGTCCAGTGGCAAAGAGGACTTCGGTCCGATTTGTTATTGCTTTGGCGACTTCAAGTGGATGGGAGATTTGGCAGCTCGATGTTAAGAATGCCTTCTTATACGGCAAGATCGACGAGGATATCCTTATGATCCAACTGCCATGCTTCATCTCGGAGGAGTGTCCGGACTACGTCTGCAAACTGAAGAAAGCCCTGTATGGGTTGAAGCAAGCGCCTCGGGCGTGGTATGGAAAGATCGCGGAGTATCTTCTATTCTGCGGGTTCTTTGCATCAGACTCTGATTCTAGCTTGTTCGTCAAGAAGGAGGGGGTGCTTTGGGTTATTGTTCTGCTGTATGTGGATGACATGATTGTCACCGAGAACTCGAAGGAGGCAGTAGAAAAGCTGAGGGCCGAGCTTGCCATCAGATTTGAGATGAAGGATCTGGGTGACCTTCACCATTTCCTTGGACTCGAGGTTCAGAGGCGGGAGAGCGGAGTGCTCGTTTCTCAGGATGGATATGCGGAGCGGATCGTTCAACGATTTGGCATGGAGGAAGGGAAGAGCAGTTATGTACCTCTAGAATAGCATCATAAACTTCGGAAGGATGAGGGGAGAGTTCTATCTGATCCGTTGGTGTTCTGATCTCTGGTTGGGAGCTTGATCTACTTGACCATCACGAGGCCTGATATTGCTTATACAGTTGGCAAAGTGAGTCGGTACATGGCGGAGCCACAGAAGCCTCATCTTCTAGCGGCAAAAGGAATTTTGAAATATGTGAAGTCGACCTCTGATTTGGGTCACCTATATAGGAGAGGGTCAAGCTTGGAGTTGCTTGGATACATGGATGCTGATTACGGGGGAGACGTGGATGATCGGAGATCAACATCTGGTTTTGTCTTTATGACGGGCCCCACAGCTATTTCTTGGTGCAGCAAAAAGCAGGACTCGGTGTCTGTATCTACCACAGAAGCGGAATACAAGGCTTCGACCTTGGTAGCTCAGGAAGCTGTTTGGCTCAGGAGGTTGGTGGAGGACGTTCATGAGGAGGTTCGAGGTCCCACTGTGCTACGCGGGGACAATGAGAGTGCGCTCAAGCTGGTTAATAATTCAGTCTGTCACGCGAGGACCAAGCATATTGAGATTAAACACCATTTCATTCGTGAAAAGGTGTTGGAAGGATCTCTTATGGTCGAGCATGTTTGGAGTGCGGACAATGTTGCAGACATCTTCACAAAGCCACTGGCGAAGAGACCGTTTACTCGGTTGCGGAGCTTACTCGGGCTAGTTTCCACTTCCCACTTCAAGGGGGAGTGTTTAATTTGTTGAAGTGAAGTGGAGGTGACCGGGCAGTTTAAATTTGGGTGACCGCAGAGACCGCGCCGTCTGTGTTAGTGATCTGCGGGTTTGGCTCTGCCGGTCTATTATGGCGATCTGCTGGTTGGCCGGTCTGTTCCTGATTGCTGCGGTCTGTTCCCGAGTTGTTCTGCTTGGTTGGCCTGTCTTCTTTGTTGGAAGACCGGGCGGTCTGTTCTGTGTAACCGCTGTGTCCAGGCGGCTTATGCAGGTCGGTCTGGCGACTTGTCTAAGGAAGGAGTGTCTTGTGTCCGCGCGGCTTGTGCGCGGTCTCGTGTTCGCGCGACCTGTGTATGATCTACCTGCTGATTTGAGGTCTTGGATGGAAGGTTGTCCAAGTGGTCTGATCGCGCGGTCTACTTTGTGAGACCACTGGAGATCTGACGGGTGGTGATTGTATCTCTCCTATGCGGTGATGATATCCATCTACCCGCCTATAAATAGGGGTGCATGGCTCGTCATTTATAATGATAACTGTAAGAACTAAGCCTGGGTTAATTCGTGCGGTCTCAACTTTGAGGTCGGGCGGTCTCGGAAGCGAGTTGACTGTTTGTTGTGTTCGCAGGTTTGCGGTCAGTAGGTTGTGGTCTCCTTCCTTGGTGTTTCCCAGTGGCTTGAATAAACAGTTCGGCAGCGGACTGTCTGCGAACTGGTTTATGGTGTTCTTATGATGTTCGCATCGAGCTCAGCGATCAGGCGACCTTCAGCGGTTAAGCGATCCTAGTTACGGTCTGGCGACAGTTGTTCTTCGTTCAATTCAATAAGCTCCAGTTCGTGCGGTCTGAGGTGGCGGTCTTGCAATGCAGGCAGTCTGTCTGTTTTCTGTTCGCGCAGTCTCAGGTCAAGCCGGGCGATCTCTGGAGTCGAGCAGTCTGTGCGGTCTCTGTTTGTCAAGCCGCCAGTTTTGTTTTTGATGTGTTTTGTTCTTCTCTCCTTCGTGATTCTTATGAATCATGTCTCGCCATGTATGTCTCGCACTGTAAATGAAGTTTGTGATTCAATAAAGTCTTTTGTGTTGCTATGTGGCATTGTGGTTGTTTGGCTATAACTCAGTTGATGCAACTCATGCTTACTCCTAAATGATTCAAATCAAAAAATTTAACACAGGGTACCCGTGTACTACTTGATACAATAATGCCTCTAAGTGAAACACCAAGCTCTTGGCTCGGAGGACTCGACCAGTCCTTTCTTATACTACTGAGTCTACCACTCGCAGGACCTACCAGTTCTTCTTATATAACATCGAGCCTACCGCTCGTAGGACTAACACATCCTTCCTTATATGCCAAGCCTACCACTCGCAGGACTAGCCCAGTTCTTCCTTATATATCGAGCCTACCGCTCGCAGGACTATCTAGTCCTTGTACCATTCTGTCCCAAATTTGGGATGAGGTTGACAATATCATATTCTCCTACTTACTACTTTTGTCTACCGTTTAGTTATGCTTAGAAGTCTTAGGGTGAATCATGGACTTCCCGTGGACTACCCGGTGAAGGGCTCGCAGAGGTACTAGGGAATACGATGGTGGTTGAAGCCCAAATTCCCCTTTCCAGGATATTTACTATTATTAGTGACTACCCATTCTCATATGCTCATTTGCTCTCTAATTGCTCTAAAATCCTAGGGTGGATTACCATTTGACTCGGGCAGACTAGCGTCGGTGTTCAATTGAACACTGAAACTCTGCCACTCCTAGTGACCAGCTATTTCTTTGTGTTATCTCTCAATCATGATTGAAGGTCCATATTCTTACATCAGCACACTTTTACTTGATATGGTTTAATCCTTTCATGATATCATTGTAAACCCTGAATTGATGGTTTACTAAACGCACCCCAATCCCTTCCTCCTAATAAAGGTCACCAATGGTTACTCCCTTAAGCAATCTATGACTTGAAAATAATCAATGATTTAATAACCCATGGGTGATGGTCTGGAGTGGTCTGAATCACATAAATTAGTTTTTACTATTCGCAGACCGGTATGCCTTAATGTGAAACCATATGTCCTACAAGTTGGTCTATATGAATATTAACTAAGTATGGGGTTATTTTAATTCCAGAGATTTGTATTGATGTCAAAGGTCTATGTACAAATTTCTATAATATTCCGGCAATAATAAAATCATTAATTAATTTCTCAAGTCATGAGTCCAAATACTACTTGTGAAGGAAGTATGAAGTTTACTCAGTGATAAATTCTAATAAAATTTTCATAACTTCATTCTGATATAAAAGGATCATTTACAAAATTTCATAACAATCCCACATCAGAAATTCAAGGAATTAATTTCTCAAGTTATTGGCCCAAACACTACTTTGTGAAGGAAGTATAAAGTTTACTCAGAGATAAATTCTAATAAAATTTTCATAACTTCATACTGATATAAAAAGACCATTTACAAAATTTCATAACAATCCCACATCAGAAATTCAAGGAATTAAGCTTCGTTTGGCTCGGCTTATTTGCTCATGTGAGTTCGGACAAAAACGTCATTGCCATACCAAACATTTTATGCTTAAAACTAATTTCTTTTCTTGATAACGGTAGTAACATTGTCATACCAAACATACATTATATGGCAATGACATTTTTGTCCAAATTCACCGAAGCAAATAAGCCGAGCCAAACGAAGCCTTAATTTCTCAAGTTATTGGTCCAAACACTACTTTGTGAAGGAATTATGAATTTTACTTAGAGATAAATTCTAACAAAATTTCCATAGCTTCATACTAATAAAATAAAACCTTATACAAAATTTCATAACAATCCCACATCAGACATTTAAGGAATTAATTTCTCAAGTTATTGGTCCAAATACTACTTTGTGAAGGAAGTATGAAGTTTACTCAGAAATAAATTCTAATTAAATTTGCATAGCTTCATACTAATATAATAAGACCATATACAAAATTTCATAACAATCCAGTAAGCTTTGACCTTATAAATACCCACTTGGGGTCTACGTGACCAAATCTTATGAAATCAACTTTCCTAGGGAAATTAATCCAAAGGTTGATGATTTTCACTATAGAGTATTGTCCTATAGTCCTAAGCACATGTTTAAAATTTCATGAAAGTTGACCAAGGGAAAACCTTTAAATCCTCAAAAACATTATTACTTAAGAACATCATTATTCACCCTTTATCACCTAGATTTTGGCATGTGAATTTATTCATATACAAGAGTCCAATTGGGCTCAACCCTTAACTAGGGCATATTCATGGTCATGTTATCATGCCACCCAAAATTTGGGTTAAGATAGGTTGATTCATCTATGTAAATCTAGTGCTACATGGTAATGTTATATGCACACCAAATTTCCTAACACATGCATGTGGAATAAACCAACATGCAAAGGTCCAAATGACCTTAGGTTTCAACCATGGACTAAATTTGATCTAATTAACATGCTACCCAAAATTTGGGTCAATTTGAACTAGATTCTCAATTGTGGTTTAGTGTTATTAGCACACCATTCTTCCATTACACATGCATGTGGAATAAACCAACATGCAAAGGTCCAAATGACCTTAAATTTTAACCATGGAGTATATTTGATCTAATTATCATGATACCCAAAATTTGGGTCAATTTGAGCAAGATTCTCAATTGTTGTTTAGTGCTATTAGCACACCATTCTTCCCTTACACATGCATGTGGAATAAACCAACATGCAATGGTCCAAATTACCTAAAATTTTAACCATGGACTACATTTGATCTTATCCATCATCCAAAGAAAAATTGAGTGGATTTGATTTAGTATAACCCTAGATCTAGGGCATATAAGGAAAATGAATTTCCAAAGTTGAACATAAAGTGTGGTTTGCTGAATTTCAATTGAACTAAGCATCTACCCAGAGGTTCCACATGTCAATCTAAGGATAAATCCAGAAGTTCACATTTTTCAAAAATTAATTCCCAATTACATAAACATTTATCCTAAATAAGGGCCTAATGTACATTTCCATAGGAGCCCTATGATCACCTTATCCAATGGATCCAAAAAATTGATGAGGGCTCAACAATTACTAATAATGATCAAAAACAGAATTTCACATTTTCCAGGATTATTTAGCCATTCAAAATAATTTCCCAAAAATTGGCATTAATCACACTAATATGGTTGAAAATTATCAGAGTCAAGTAATTAAATTGTCAAAAAATTCCAGAGGTATGATAACATAATTCAAGTATAAATCCAGAGATTCAAAACTTTTTCATTATGAAATATTCCAGAAATAATAAAATACGCAAATGGTGAATAATTCACTTTGAGAAGGATCTGATATAACCATTAATCCAAAAATTCAGAGAAATTTCACAGACAAATGTTTCCACCTGAAACTCTTATAAATAGAAAACCATAATTTTCTAACAATGTTTTCTATTTATTTTCATCAAAATACTAAAAGGGTAAAATTGGATGTCTAGGGTTTTTATATAGGAAAATAATTCCTAATACTCCAATAAATTATCCTAGGGTGTATTTTGACCTAGGTGACCTAATACCAGAGAATGATAATTTTCCCATGCATGCAAATCACCAACCTTGTGTACATACACATAGGTGACTATTTTATTAAATAATCAAAATTAAGGGATAATATTCCCAAAATTTCATATCCCCAAGAATGGATCATACTATGATTCCATATGCATGCATTTTCATGTGCTTGTGAGGTGGGGAGGCTGAAATATAGCCTAGACCCCAAATGTTGACCTAGGACATTTTTATTTTTTTACTATATGCACCCCAAGACATGCATATGGAATTTCCATGCATTAACTTGACCAAATGGTCTGAAATTATTACCAGAGGTTTATGATGACCTAAGGAATCTCCCACAAAAATTTGTGGGGCATAGGATTTCATTAGAACACCTAATCACACCATGAATGCATTATTTAATTTCTACAAAAACTTAGGAAAAATGATTTCCAAAAATTCCCAAATTTGGGCAGAGTGTGTTTGGGCATGACTCATGCATGCCTAAAATTTCACCACATTTCGATGAGCCCAATGATGGGGGCACTCAAAATAGTGTCTAGGCTCCAAAAAGGATACCCTACACTAAAATGAGTGCACGGGGAGCTACAGTGCTCCAAATGACATGAAATTAGTGGCAAATTAAAGTTAAGACCAAGGCCTACAATTTTATGTTTGTCACTTCTTGTGATTCTGGACCTAAGCGGCCAAAAATAAATTAATAAGGGGACTGAAATAAAAGGGCTGAATTGGTATATATATCAATATTATATAATATAAAAAGAAACAACACTATTCATCAACTCCCCCACCTGACCTAATTCCGAAAATACTGTAGCAACTTCAGCTCTTTATTCTAGCCATCACACACCATCTCCGGCCAATCCCTCAATGGAAAAGCACCACCTGAGTGTGGAAAAGAGATTGTCGGTGACCATGTTGTTGGGAATATTGCCCTCAATGTTCATTTGATTTGAAGAGGAATCACTCACAATACTAAGTACATATTGTATTTGATTCAATCTATTTTGTCTCAAGTATTGTACAGGGAGATGATATTCCATACAATGGAATAGATTCAAAGGTGTGTTGTTTAATCAGCTGAGAAGGTCTCACTATCTCAGCTAAACTGCTGAGACAAGACCAGGAGCCGCTGAGAATGCATCTGAGCAAGCTGAGATGCAGATAGAAGAAAACGCTAAGACTTGGCGAGTTCGTCGAACGCAGAATGCAGTTCGTCGAACGAAGAATGGAGTTCGTCAAACGAAGAATGGAGTTCGTCGAATGAAGAATGAATTTTATCGAACGCAGAGGCGGGACAGAAGCAAACGCTGAGACTTGGCGAGTTCGTCGAACGAAGAATGAAGTTCATCGAATGCGGAGACGAGATAGAAGCAAACGCTGAGACTTGGCATGTTCGTCGAACGAAGAATGAAGTTCGTCGAACGCAGAGACGGGACAGAAGCAAACGCTGAGACTTGGCGTGTTCGTCAAACGAAGAATGAAGTTCGTCGAACGAGAGACGGGACAGAAGCAAGCGCTGAGACTTGACGAGTTCGTCGAACGAAGAATGAAGTTCGTCGAACGCAGAATGCAGTTCGTCGAATGAAGAAACTTCTATATAGATCGACTGAATCCGCTGAGAAGAGGAAGCCATCTCAGCCCAACCGCTAAGACAAATTCAAAAGTAACATGGCGGGTTCTGCCCTTGGCGCAAACTGCAGAAAGGTATTGTGGGGTCCACCAATCACTCTCATATCTGTCAGAAGGACGGCTGAGGGCCGTTGAAGATAAAAGGAGTATAAAAGTAATAAGTTAAGGTTGAGGAAATAACTTCAGCTATCAATCTTTCTCTCGAGCACACAAAGAAGCGGAAGCGTACTGTTCCTTTGTCGGCAGCCAAGAACTGAGCTAACACAAGGCTGCAAGGAGAAAGAGATAGCTCATCTTGATTCATTTCAAGATAGAGCAAGTAGATCCAGTCCTTCATCTGAAGTGCTGATCAAGTAGAATCAAGATTGGAGCTGTATTACTCCTCCCAGATTCAAGTCTGCAACTGCAGCTGAAAAGAAGAAGAAGAACAGGCTTGATCTTTTCTTCTTTCATTATGTAAACCTCATTATATCATCTATAGGAGACTTTGGGTTCTGAGTTTGTAGGGCCATTTGGCCTGAGGTTATAGGACCAGGAGGTAGTTTGAGCTGTAGGAGGTGGAGTCCTCTAAGGTAGGATCTGTGAGATCTGAGGTAAGGCTGAAGAGCCTGAGTTGTAGAGCTGAGAGGTCAGCTTGAGGTAGGACCTGGAGGTGGTCTGAGCTGTAGGAGGTGGTTTCCTCTGAGGTAGGGCTGTTGTGCCTGAGGTAGGGTTTGGGAAAACCTGAGAGATCTGATGCGCGTTCGGCAAGTGCACTGGTCGATGTCAAGTAATAAATTTGGGAATAGCTTCCCCGAATGTCGATCTCTTGAGGAATGCAGGTTCTGGTGAACGAAACGTGTGGTGAGTCGATTGTTACACGAGCGAATAAAATAAAACAGGGGAGTTGTGATTGGTGTCCTAAGCTATTGCGGAAATGAGAGAAATGCGGGTCGAAAAGCACCGCTTCTCAAGGTGTGGGTGAGTGCAGTGGCCGCGATGCCGCGCTTCGGTAAGCGGGTGGAATGGCCACAGAGCGAGGTTTTGTGAGGGTCGTATTCACCTCTTCGCCAACATCACCACTAGCTATTGCTAGATGGCTTCACACGCAAATAACTTAGAATATCACAACAACAACGAAAGCTATTCTCACCACCACAGCATCATTGCACATGAACAACAAGCAAGAATCTATAACATTAATCTAACGAGCGTTCATTACAACAACACAAAGAGAAAGCACAAGCATCAAAGTTTAGAAAGGACCAAAAAGAAGATGTCACCGCATCTTGGGTTCTCGGCTGGAATGAGAGGTTGTCGGGCTCTCTCCGAGCTCGGCCCTCAGATGGTGTGCGGACTCGAAGGAGGTTGTCACCGCTCCAACTATCTACAGCACTTCTATGGTCTCCACGGCGAAGAATGCTTGAACCAGTGGCGGAGAATACTTGCAAATGCTCCCAGATGGAAGAATGGTGAAGGAGATCGCTGGAAATGGTCTCCTCTCATCTCCTCCGGTGGAAGAGATGAAAATGGCGAGATTCCTAGCTTTTCCTCCATTGACTGCAGATTTTCCTGCTTTGAATACTAAACAGGCAGAGTTTTTGTCACGCACGGGCGAACGCACGATCGTGCGCTGCCCGTGCGTTATTTAATGATAAAAACATACTTGAAGATGAAGTTGCGCCGCCCGTGTGATTTACTCACTCACGGGAAAACCCGCCCGTGCGTAAAACGCACGAGTAAATTCGGAAAGGCTAAAACAAGAAGAAACAGGCGACCATGCGTTTTACTCACGCACGAGTAAATCCGACCGTGCGTAAAAACTCACGACTAAACTCAGATCGCCTGTTTTCTGCCCTGATGAGAATGCACGACCGCAACCGTCCATGCGTCAAGGAAACGCACGACCGTGCATTGTACACAATCATGAATTCTAGGGAAAACTGGATGATCCGACCGCCTGCACACAAGATAAAACAGCTGGGAAAACACCTCCAGCACCAAATAAACACAGAAAAAGGATTAGGGAGCACCATGTGCTTGCCCCCAATAACAAGGAGCGCAAATGCACACCGAAATAGGCCTAAGAGTGCACCTAGCAAGGAATAACAAATATGATCGAAAACATGCCTAAAGTGTAGTGCATCAACTAGAAATACGGCCCAGATGAGTCCATAAATGTGTATATAAATGGGACTCATCACACCCCCATACTTAACCATTTGCATGTCTCAGGCAAACTACTCAGCTCTCCTGTCGAAACAATTGGATGTTAGAGTGTGATTGAGCGGTGGAGACTCATGCGAAGTTGCATGCTCACGTGCATAAAAATATATTAGAATAGAATTAAACTCAAGATTATATCTAACTATTTCTAGAACAGTAATTTGAAATCTACTTTACTTGGATGGTGAATCCCCGTGAATCTTTTGGTCGCGCACAAGGGAAAATAGTGTGACTAATGAGTAGAGTATTACTCGAATCAAAGCTCGGGACAATCTCCAAAGAAATCCATCAAACTCGGTGTACATAGGCTTGCACGTTCGCACTCTCTTTACTGCATGAGACGACTCGTATCTAAAATTAATTGGACTTATAGGTTAAGATTTGGCTTAGGTTGAGTTTAGGCTAAATAAGTAGAAGGACGATGGGAATCGCACTCAACATAACCTGAGCACTCAAGAGAATAAAAAACACCAATACAACATTTTCAAGAACTACACAACACCCCCAGACTTCAACTGAACACTAGGTGCGTGCTAATCCAATCATACTTTTTTTTTGTCGAGAGAAAGTAATTGAAAGTTCTTTTTGAACAATAATTTTTCTTTTCTTTCCTTTTCTCTTCTCGACAGAATATCTTTTGTAGGCACAATAAAAACTTCTCCTTCAGCTTTTTCAAGGCTACCATACACCACAGAGATAACACCAAATGTGATCGATAAATAAATTCCTTTCATCTCATTTGTTGGTGCGAGAATAGGTTTGGACGTATGGCTTTGGTGAAATTTTAGTGGAGCTAAACAAGGAGGACAGGTAGGCTCAAGTGGGCTTGCAACGGTGATTACATTGGTAAGGAATTCAAAAGCACAAACGGATCAAGAAATGTCCTATATCACACTTTATAATGAGTACTTCAACGCAATCGTTTCAAGAGTCGCCTAGTGCAAGTTCTAGCCACCGAGAAAGGTTGTCCTTCCTTCCGACCCTAGTAATAAGCTACTACTAGTCCAGCTACACTCGACCCTATGCTACCGTTGGATTCACCGGATTCACCACTAAAGTAAAATAAATTGCAGCTACTATAATAGAAATAATTAAATTATAACATTGAATTTTATTCTACTCTAATTGAATTTCTAGGCGTGACGGGAGCACTCGACTAGAGCACTACTCGAATCGACATTTTTCTCTACTCCTCACTCCTACATTAACAATCCAATTCTTACGAGCGGGGAACTTCGCAGCAATACCCAATAAGCGCGCGTGATCAAGTGCGCGTGAACTAGGTGCAAGTGGATGCAATGTGCACAATAAAATTGAAAATTCCTAACTCAGCACATTCTAACATGCTATGCAAAGTGCGTGCACGTGCACAGCTCGCTCTCTCCCCCAGACTTGATCAAAACCAAATAAAATAAAAAATTCAAACATAAGGAAAAGAGGGGTAGATTGGACCTATGCTCACGAATGAGCATGCCAGAAGTGCGGTAATTCCTTCTTTAAATTTTCTCCTTCCTCATCCACCATGCGAGAGCTTCAGCCTACGATGTTAGCAAAAAGGAAATAACAGAACATAAAAGAAATTAAAAGGTAAACAGAACCGGTTGGTTCCCATGGGTTGTCTCCCAAGAAGCCCTTTTGTTTAGCGTCCTTAAAGGTGGACCAAATACCTGTATAAAAGTTTGATAGCAGTAGTTATAAAGATTGTTTCAGTCTGAATAAAAACACAACATAGCATGGCCGAGTAACAAGGTGCAAAAAATAGAATAGAAGAAATAGCACAACCGAAACCCGGAGACCCCATCACGCATCAGCTATATGCTGATTTGTGGTGGTTCTCCTCAGCCACGCGAGATGGGAAGGAGGTGAAGGCTTTAGGGCCCAAGGAGGATGTCTCCCCCTTGCCCCTAACCTCCTCCTTCTCGCGCCGGAGGGCAGCAGAACGTGCTCCACGCAATAATCTTTCTTGTTTCAGCTTCTCCACAGTTAGAGAGCGCCAACGTTGATAATCGTCAGAATTTCCCACCTTGGTGGTTGGTGGCATCACTTTCGTTGTCGTCGTGGCAACTGGATCAGCCCAATGGACCTGTTTAAATTGTTTACAGTTCTCATTACGACTAATAAAATTATTCATAAGTCGCTTTGCTCCGCCTTCTCCCTTATTGTTCCAAACTTCAGTCTCGCTGCTTTCTCTTGCATTCTTCACCTCTTCATTCACGACCTGCTTCGCTTTTTCTTTCTTCTCTCCAACTAACAATTCTTTTTCTTTCCTAGCTTCAGCAGTACTAAACAATTCATCAGTAATAAAAAGGGGAGAGTGAATTAATGCTTCGGAAGCAATCTTGGGACAAGTAGGGGGTGTTACCTTACCAGGTAAGACAACACACCCATTAGAAAAATCTAAGGTGGCACCTCTCTCTTTCAAGAATGGTACTCCCAAGATGGAAATAGATTGATTTTGACTAGGTCCCAAAACTTGGAAGTCGGCGACCACCATCGTCCCTTCAACTGTAACTTCAACATTTCTAACTTCTCCCTCAGCCTTAATGACGGTCCCATTGGCAAGCGCTAGGGATTTCTGATCATCTGTGTTCATTTCAAGTTGTAATTTAGCAACATCTTGCAATGCAAGGACGTTGCGAGATGAACCGGAATCACATAGGGCCACCGTTTCAATATTATTGATGGTGCATGAGATTACCAGCTCATTTGGGTCACACTCTCCCGCAACGGTGAGACTCTTCCCTTAGTTAATTGGATTCTTTTCAGTATTACTGGGAAGGGTCCCTTGCGAACGCACGGTTAGCACTTGAGCCAATTGGCCCAACTGCGTCTCCAAGTTTCACATGGACGCAGTTTGGTTGGCCATATTCGAGTTGGCGGCTTCCATAAACCTCTCCATCATTTCTTCCAAATTGCTTTTCTTAGGGGCCGGGGCACCTTGATTATAACCCGGATGAGGCGGCCTCGGTTGGCTTCCAGACCCTTGAGCATCATATTGATGCTGGCCCAGTTTCCATCGTTGGCCTGCAGTGTTTTGATTCCAAGAAAAATTGGGGTGATTTCTCACACCCGGATTATAGGCATTGTTGTAGGGTGCCCCCTTAGCTTGAGTTCCAATAAAATTTATCGATTCATTTAAATTAAGTTGAGAGAATTCACCTGATAGCCCGATGTTGGAACATGGTCTTCCGCATCTCCTAGGTTTGAGAATAACAAATCCTATGTGTATTTGATCTTGTGTGTTTAAGTGTGCAGGATAACAAAGTCCACATGACTCAATGATTACATAAGAAGGTTGCCCCCAAAGTTGAGCCATCAAATCCAAATCTCCTAGTAGCACTGGCGGTAGTACTAGCGCTGGCGCTAGCTGTCGTTCGACAAACTCTTAGCGGCGCTCGACGAAATGCTCAGAACTGCGTTCGACGAAAATTCGATCGATGAACTCTTAGCCGCGTTCGATGAAATTTTGATCGATGAAATGTTTGCTTAAGCGCAAATGTCGGGAGTACTTATAGAAGGAGATAGCGCCAGGCGGTGTCCGATAGCGCAGGTGATAGCAAGGAGCACAGTAGGCAAGAGAGAAAAGTTTCCTCCAATTGAAGATTCTGCCGTGCAGAATATGTCCTAAAATGGGATAGCGCCGGCGGTAGCACTAGCGCAGGCGCTAGCACTAAGTCTATAAAAAGGACCCCTTGGCTCCATCTTCCTCATCCTCTTGAGATCAAAAATTCTAGAGCTTCATGCCACAATAGAGAGAGGAAGGTTCAGATATATACTCCCACAAATCCATAAAGACTAAAGGAGATCCGTGGAGAAGATTTCAACACGCGTCATCATCATGACGAAAGACCGCATCGACTACGATCATACTTTGCGTCTTTGTCTACTTCTCCAAGAGATCCACATAGAGGGAGTTTTTATATTATTGTCTTTATATTTCACATCTTTTCTGGTAATCGTGTAGTAAATTCGCCTCGTGTTAGCGACTAGGTCTGGGTGGGACTTAGGTCAGAAATTCGCCTCGTGCTAGCGACTAGGTCTCGGGTGTAGGTCTAGGGGGTGCTCGAGGCCATATTTGGGGAAGGGTTGGCTAGAGCGGCTCGAGGCCGTATCCGGGGAAGGATCGGCTAAAGCCAACCGGTTCGTGGGGATACGAGTCGGTATAGAAAACAAAAAGAGTCTTTCACATTTCGCTTTGATTTCTAGCGTCATTGAAATCAAAATTTTGTAATCAATTTTATTAATAATAATCATGTCTCTCTTTGTGTAATAAAATTGATTTGTTCTTCATTTCTCTAAATTGTTTATTATCCTCTCCTTTATTATAAAACAATTTAGATCTTTAAACAAAATCACTATTTTGATTTCTTATCATAAGCTAGTATTTCAAAATATAATATATGTTTTAAAACCCTTATTCACCCCCCCCCCCTCTAAGGGCGCCTACCGATCCAACAAGTGGTATCAGAGCTAGGTTATTCCAAATCGGCTTAACAACCGGGAATAATGGCGTCTCATGATCTCGCTTCTATTAGTGGGGAAAATTTTTATGAAGAAGAAAAATCTCTTGCACCACCTTTATTCGAAGGAAGAAATTGTAAAGGGTGGAAATTATTAATGGAAAGGTTTATTAAAACATTAGATATCAACGCTTGGGATATATCAAAAACAAGACCAGCGGACGAATCAAATAAACAAGAGCGTCACCTAAATGCAAAAGCTATGCATTATATTTTTTGTGCTTTATCTCAAGATATTTTCAAATTAATATATTGTTTTTCTAGTGCATACAAAGTATGGAAATTTCTTGAAGAAATGTGTGATTCTCCTTCTACAGGCATGGAACAATCGCAAGAACCGGAGAATATGCAAGCTTGCACAAGTCTTCAAGAATGCTCCTCTCATGACGGATCCATGAAGAGCACATCAAGTGAAAGAGAAGAAGAAATCCCATCTCTGGAAAAGGAATGCCAAATAGATGAAGACAACAAAGAAAAATCATGCTCAAATCTCACAGCATCCAAATCATCTTATTGTTTTCAATTCTATTTCTACTTTACAATTGCTACAAATTACAAAGCGCAAAATTAAGAAATTAAAAAAATGCAAATTGCAAATGGCGCTTAGAAAATAAAAATTTAAAAGCAAAAGTTAAAGTAGTATCAAAATCTGATTTATCTAGCTTTACTCATGTCACTTCAATTGAAAATACAAAACCTTGTTTTGATTGTAATGATATTAAAGAAAAATTTAAGGAACTTGAAAAAGAAATTATTTGTATAAAAGAACATAATGAAAAATTATCTTTAGAAAATTCATCCTTAAAAAGTGATTGTGCTACATGCAAAAGTTATAAAATTGAAATTGAAGAGATGGACGAAACATTTGAGGAATACAGAAATGAATATCAAAACCATATTGATTCAATTGTTTGTACTCTTAAAAATAGCACAATTGCTTATAATAAAGCTAGACATAATCTTAAAATCAAGAATGATGAATTAAAATCAAAAATCAATTTGCTTATGAAAATTATAAATAAAAATTCACAATATCAACAAATATCTAAAAGCAAGTTGAATATGAATATGAATATTGTAACTAAGTCTAATAATGGGAGTAAGAAACAGAAAGGATTTGTAAATCAAAATCAAAATCACCATGATTTACAAAATGGTATATCTCCTAAATTAAATTCAAATATGCAAAAATTTCCTATGAAAAATGAGTTCAAATGTCATCATTATTTTAAGCCTAAATTTAATGAAATGGAAATTTAATGCAAAATTATAATATTAAACCTGTATGAGTGGAGACCCAAAATTAAAGATGAAATATTAACTCCACTTGAAAGGGTTCACTCGTACTTGTCTCCCCAAAAGCCATCTCGCTATATTTGCGTACCCAAAGGAACCATCCCACATGGTCCCCTTTGGATACCTAAAACACTTATTCATTAGGTATCATCAAATGCATGAAGTAGAAACTTTTCAAAATAAGATATACAAATTTCTACTTCATGATGTGCTTTAATGTCCTTTTTATTTTTCTCTTATTGTTTTTCCTTTTGAACTATCATGTCATGGTCATCCTATACAGTATTAAAAATATGATCTTATCTCTTAAAAGCTTAATATGTTTATAAAATCAAATTGATCAAAATTCAAAATCATATTTTATTTTGATGACCTATCTTTTATTCTTATATTCATCGCTTCTAAATATCTTATATTATCCATATGAATCAAACTCTAAATTTGCCATAAGATATTTCAAATTAAAACCAGTTATTAGGCTATTAAGATTTTTAGCCTTCACCAACAAGTGGTTTAGTGAAATAACATGATCTAAAAGAAAGTTCAAGATTTAAATAAAAGCTCACCTCTCAATATGGTTGTCTTTGTTCAGAACAAAAAATTATATTGTGTTCACTCCTTGATGTCAAACATGATCTAAACCATCACTATTGTTCACCTATCAAAAATCACATATATATACATTCAAAATTCTTAATTAAAAGAAAATCACTAAAATGTATTGAAAGAATTTACCGTCATAATGAATATTGAATTCACAAGCACCACCATGATCTATTGTTGTCCTTTGATAAAATTCTCTAAAATCGTACATCATAATTCATATCAAAAAAGCATCAAAAAAAACAACTATCTCTATCACATGTATATGAATTATATGACAACAATTGGCATTATAATTGTTTACCATGGTTGGTGTTATGATGTATTATGTGTGTATTGTGATTTATTTCAAGTTTAGACCTTTGAATCATCTTGATATCAAATTAAATAAATCATTACTTCATTCTAGGTCTCTAAGTTGAAACACAATCAAACCTTGGTATAACATTAATCTCAAACTTATCATTCTAACATTGCCACCTAAAGAATATTTGTGTCTATGTTAGGATTTATGTGTTTACCAAGATATACAGGCTGAGTACTCTCATCTAGGGCTTATCCAAGATATTCTTATGCATGAATATTATTTTTAATCACTAAAATCATGCATATTTGATTTGTTCATTTGTGTCTTCTCGTGCTTACATTTCCTATCATTTTCAAACTACATTAGATTGATAAATATAAGCCTTAGAAAAATTAAAATTGAGATATAATAAACTATATCTCATGCAAATTTATTTGGTAAAGTCATATACAAAATCGCTAATGTTTCATGCAATTTGCACTATCTAAACATCTCCTAAAATTCTGAAATTTCTGCATGAAACTACTATTGGGACACTTAATCAAGATCAACAATTAAAAATTTCAAATTCATAAAAAATAGTGTACTGTTTCCCGCTCTAACGCAGGCGCTAGCGTACTTATTTATTTTTCTGTATTTTTACAATTTTGAAAAATTCTTAAAAATATATTAATCTATATGTACTATTTATTTTTGCACTTGTGACTTTATTTCATTTTTGAAAAATCAAATACAAAAATACAAAAGCCAAATTACAAGAAAATATGTTTTGCCTTTTTGTTTTTTGTCATTTGTTTAAAGTCCATTTTTATGCAAAAATCCAATACAAAAATATAAAACAAAAACAAGTATCAAAAATTATTATTTTGAACTTAACTTTTCTATTTACATGTATCTTGCGAAAGGGTGATTTGGGCTATCATCCCATCATATCACCTAGTACCGGGCGAACCTCTCACAAGGTAGTCCTCGGGAAGTCCAAGATCAATCTTATGAGTTCAAACTTTAAATAAAAATTATTCTTCAAAATATCAAAAATACTGTATGGACTTCATTGAAAATCAAGCATGATTTAACTCATCATTTAGAACTTCTATAATGTTGCAATTTATCTTTTCAAACTACTTTGAACATTGTTTTTCATCATGCTTTGATATATCTATTAATATGTGCATCAATTATATTGTAAAAGTTGTGTAGAACTAAGCTTAGCATGCCTCTAAGTATGAGTAAATGTTTTATGTTTGATAATGATCGCTATTCACTCACTTATTTTGGCATTGTCTACTTATGTGTTTAATCTAAGAATGCTTGTGTATGTTTTGTAATAGTACAATGAATTAAAATTGCATAAGTATCTTACTACACAACCTTTGTTTACACTTTAAAAGTTAAGAAAAGTTGTTATGTTTTTATAAATTATATTGGTTTGCAAAACAAGTGTATTCGGAGAACTTTGTACAAAACAAAAATCATAAAATAAAGTGACAAAGATAACTCCACCAAGCACTACTTGAACCTCCTGATAAGTCTTAATAACCGTTGTGAGGTTGAGCACCTTGGAAAGAATAGTAAAGTATCTTGTGCAAACCATAACTTTCTTTCAAAATAAAAAACCACTTATTCTTAAGTACACTGGATCGCAGGTTTCAATATTAAAATAAAATAAAATATGTGATCCCCCAAGCACTACTTTGCACCCTGATAAGTCTTAATAAGCATTGTGTGTGCAAAGCACCTTGGTAGTTGTACATTTTTTTGTGCATTGAAGTGCGTGGAAGTAAAATTATTTGTGTTTTATTGTGCTCTTTACTTTACATATTTCTTGTATTTTTGATTAAAACATTTATTTACTCTATTCAAAAATACACTTATGTGCACATCATTATCTTCCATAACACTTCTTCTCATGAGTATTGGATCCTAATGCAAATTCTATACTACTTATTTATGAAATGCACTAGATAACCTAGCATGCTTTCTACAATGTTTGGTATGTTTTGAAATTATGAATTAAAATAACATTGTAGTAATCTCTTTTTGATAACATTATTTCATGCTTGGTTACATTATTGTCAAACTTAAAGATTTTTATTGAAAAATGATTTACAAAAACATCTTCTTTTTGAAATTTAACTCATATATCTTTTTATGGATCATCATCTATTACAATAAGATGTTTCTTGTATTTCTATAAGTCTTCCGCATCATAACCATATAATTGTTTTACCTTGCGCTTTCATGCTTATTTAAAGTCTTTTAGTTTGTGTGCATCATCACTTGAATCTTCAAATTCCTTTCTTGCAACAAGTGGTAGACCTGCTTGGTAAACTTTATATTGGTTGCTTTTAACATGAATTTTTTTATAAAACTCTGATTTATTTCTATGAAAATATTATTACGCTAAAAACTCTGATTCATTAATGGATTTCAAAATATCTATATGAGTGTTTTCATAAATTCAAATGAAAATATAAATCCATAGGCTATGTCATTAAATTTAAATGCTAAATTATCCAAGACTTCATTTCTCACCATAGCGGGGGCGTAGGGTTGTAGACATTAGATAACCTTTATCTCTATTCATGTCTTGTCCTTAACCGGGGAGGGTTCCAGTGGGGCCTTGTGAGGCACTAGGGGGAAAGAGTGTTAGGTTGAGTTTTGTCTAGTGTTTGCATATGGGACTAACACCCCAACCTATGGCATGTATGCAGCTCCTCATGCCCATCCGTCACTTAGTATGGGGCTAGGGTGTAGACATATTGTCTGGGTAGTTTAGTTACTTGGAAAACATTACCTTTTTTATGCTTAAAACTCTTATATAAAAAGGGGATGAACCAACATAATAATACTCAAACTCTGATCTATTTCATTGAAAAGTATTCTAAAACTCCTTATCATTTCCTTCTCTCTACAAGCTCGATCATGTCTTTATCTTATTATCAACTTTTAAGTGGTGTCTCCTTACCCGCTTTTGCTAATAACAAAAGGGGGAGAACTAATAACAAAAGGGGGAGAACTAACATGATAAATATAATCTGCTATCAAAATTGAAAACTAACATGCTTAATTAAGATGATAGATTACATATTAGGGGAGCATTCACTTAGGGGGAGCATGTATTTAGGGGAGCAATTCTAAATGCTAAAATAATAAATTATCCTAAGTCATCACTCTCACACACACACAAGTAAGTTTCATCATGCTTATATATTAATGCTCTAATTTATCATTAATGGATTTGTTATTATCAAAAGGGGGAGTTTGTTCGAACATGGTCTTCCGCATCTCCTATGTTTGAGAATAACAAATCCTATGTGTATTTGATCTTGTGTGTTTAAGTGTGCAGGATAACAAAGTCCACATGACTCAATGATTACATAAGAAGGTTGCCCCCAAAGTTGAGCCATCAAATCCAAATCTCCTATTAGCGCTGGTGGTAGTACTAGCGCAGGCGCTAACTGTCGTTCGACGAACTCTTAGCGGCGCTCGACGAAATGCTCATAACTGCTTTCGACGAAAATTTGATCGATAAACTCTTAGCTGCATTCGACGAAATTTCGATCGACGAATGTTTGCTTAAGCGCAAATGCTGGGAGTACTTATAGAAGGAGATAGCACCAGGCGGTATCCGATAGCGCAGGTGATAGCAAGGAGCATAGTAGGCAAGAGAGAAAAGTTTTCTCCGATTGAAGATTCTGCCGCGCAGAATATGTCCTAAAATGGGATAGCGCCGGCGGTAGCACTAGCGCAGGCGCTAGCGCTAAGTCTATAAAAAGGACCCCTTGGCTCCGTCTTCCTCATCTTCTTGAGATCGAAAATTCCAGAGCTTTGTGCCACAACAGAGAGAGGAAGGTTCAGAGATATACTCCCACAAATCCATAAAGACTAAATGAGATCCGTGGAGAAGATTTCAACACGCGTCATCAACGTGACGAAAGACCACATCGACTACGATCATACTGTGTCTTCGTCTACTTCTCCAAGAGATCCACATAGAGGGAGTTTTATATTATTGTCTTTATATTTCACATATTTTCTTGTAATCATGTAGTAAATTCGCCTCGTGTTGGCGACTAGGTCTGGGTAGGACTTAGGGCAGAAATTCACCTCGTGTTGGCGACTAGGTCTCGGGTGTAGGTTTAGGGGGTGCTCGAGGCCATATTCGGGGAAGGGTTGGCTAGAGCGGCTTGAGGCCGTATCCGAGGAAGGATCGGCTAAAGCCAACCGGTTCGTGGGGATACGAGTCGGTATAGAAAACAAAACGAGTCTTTCACATTTCGCTTTGATTTCTAGCGTCATTGAAATCAAAATTTTGTAATCAATTTTATTAATAATAATCATGTCTCTCTTTGTGTAATAAAATTGATTTGTTCTTCATTTCTCTAAATTGTTTATTATCCTCTCCTTTATTATAAAACAATTTAGATCTTTAAACAAAATCACTATTTTGATTTCTTATCATAAGCTAGTATTTCAAAATATAATATAAGTTTTAAAACCCTTATTCACCCCCCCCCCCCTCTAAACGCGCCTACCGATCCAACACCCGCTACCTGGGCACTCGTATGCGTGGTGACCACCGCCTCTGCATCCTTCACAAGCAATGTTAGTCGGGGGCGCAGCAACGGGAGGTAATGAGTCCACCATGAACAGTCCCCGAGCGCTTCTCGACGCATTTCTCCCCGCAGTCCAGAAGGTGCTGTGAGAGGCAGTGTCCTGCAGAATTCTTAGAGCTTCCTCCGGCGTATGGTTCATCAAGGTCCCTCCTACAGTAGTGTCAATCATTGCCCGGTGGTTGGGCTCGATGGCGAAGTAGAAGGTTTCCGCGATGTTCCACGGCTAAAGCTCATGATTTGGGAATTTGCGCAGGAGGTCACTAAGACGCTCCCAAGCTTCTGCGAGAGTTTCTTGCTCAGCTTGTCGGAAAGTGGCGATCTCATGCTGAAGGCTCACAATTTTGTCCACCGGGTGGAATTTAGCTAGAAATTTGGACGCGAGAGCATCCCAAGTTGCAGCAGTCCCTGGGGAAATAGAGTGGAGCCAAACCTTGGCTTTGTCATGCAACGAGAAAGGGAACAGTCTCAGGTTGACTGTTTCGTCAGAAATTCCTGCGTAACGGAAGGTTCCGCAGATATCGGCGAACTCCGCCAAGTGAAGATGTGGGTCTTCACTAGGCATCCCAGAGAACTGAGCGTTGTTGCGGATGATGTTCAGGATGGCCAGTTTGATCTCAAACTGGTTATTCATGATGTTAGGCCCAAATCCTGGATACACACTCCCAGCTGTTGGAGTGGTATAATCTTTCATGGTCCGGGGCCTCGGTCTAACCGCCTCCTGCTCATCCCTTAGATGATTTTTCCCCACATGGGGTACTCCAGGATTCACTTCTTCCCGATCATTGGGTGCTCTCATCACACCTCCAAGTTCCATATTATCTTCCATAGCTGCTTGCATGGTGGCAACGCGCCTTAGTGCGCGCACAGTACGTTCAATCTCAAGATAAAAGGGCATTAATTCCATTCCGGCTTGTCTCTGCATACACAAAAAGAAGACACAAAGAAAAACAAAAATCAAAAACAACTGCTCCTATAACAATGATTCACAACACAAAACATTACACGCTTGCATTCCCCGGCAACGGCGCCAAAAACTTGATGCGAGTTCGGCAAGTGCACCGGTCATTGTCAAGTAATAAATTTGGGAATAGCTTACCTGAATGTCGATCTTTTGAGGAATGTAGGTTCTGGTGAACGAAACGTGTGGTGAGTCGATTGTTACACGAGCGAATAAAATAAAATAGGGGCGTTGTGATTGGTGTCCTAAGCTATTGCGGAAATGAGAGAAATGCGGGTCAAAAAGCACCGCTTCACAAGGTGTGGGTGAGTGCAGCGACCGCGATGCCGCGCTTCGGTAAGCGGGTGGAATGGCCACAGAGGGAGGTTTTGTGAGGGTCGTATTCACCTCTTTGCCAACATCACCACTAGCTATTGCTAGATGGCTTCACACACAAACAACTTAGAATATCACAACAGCAAGGAAAGTTATTCTCACCACCACAGCATCATTGCACATGAACAACAAGCAAGGATCTATTACATTAATCTAACGAGCGTTCATTACAACAACACAAAGAGAAAGCACAAGCATCAAAGTTTAGAAAGGACCAAAAAGAAGATGTCATCGCATCTTGGGTTCTCGGCCAGAATTAGAGGTTGTCGGGCTCTCTCCGGGATCGGCCCTCAGATGGTGTGCGGACTCGAAGGAGACTGTCACCTCTCCAATGATCTACAGCACTTCTATGGTCTCCACGGCAAAGAATGCTTGAACTAGTGGCGGATAATACTTGCAAATGCTCCCGGATGGAAGAATGGTGAAGGAGATCGCTAGAAATGGTCTCCTCTTGTCTCCTCTGGTGGAAGGGACGAAAATGGCGGGATTCCTGGCTTTTCCCGCGAGGGGAATGGGGGGCCTCCGTTGACTGTAGCTTTTCCTGCTTTAAATACTAAACAAGCAGAGTTTTGGTCACGCACGGATGAACGCACGATCGTGCGCTGCCCGTGCATTATTTAATGATAAAAACAGACTTGAAGATGAAGCTGCGCTGCCCGTGCAATTTACTCACACACGGGCAAACCCGCCCGTGCGTAAAATGCACGGGTAAATTCGAAAAGGCTAAAACAAGAAGAAACAGGCGACCGTGCATTTTACTCACGCACGAGTAAATCCGCCCGTGCGTAAAAACGCACGACTAAACTCAGATCGCCCATTTTCTGCCCAGATGAGAACGTGCGACCGCAACTGTCGAAATTGTTGAAGTGAAGTGGAAGATGACCGGGCGGTTTGAATTTGGGTGACCGCAGAGACCGCGCGGTTTGTGTTAGTAATCTGCCGGTCTGGCTCTACCGGTCTGTTCTGGCGGTCTGCTGGTTGGCCGGTCTGTTCTTGTTTGATGCGGTCTGTTCCCGAGTTGTTTTGCTTGGTTGGCCTATCTTCTTTATTGGGAGACCGGGCGGTCTGTTCTCTTAACCGCTGTGTCCGGGCGGGTTATGCAGGTCGGTCTGGCGACTTGTCTGAAGTCGGTCAGTTGTCCTTGGCTTGCTCTTGGAGATCTAAGGAAGGAGGGTCTTGTGTCCGCGCGGCTTGTGCGCGGTCTTGTGTTTTCGTGACTTGTGCATGATCTGCCTGCTGATCTGCGGTCTTGGACGGAAGGTTATCCAAGTGGTCTAATCGTGCGGTGTACTTTGTGAGACCGCTGGCTATCTGACGGGTGGTGATTGTATCTCTCCTGTGCGGTGACGACATCCGTCTACCCTCCTATAAATAGGGGTGCATGGCCCATCATTCATATCGAGAACTGTAAGAACTGAGCCTGGGTTAATTCGTGCGGTCTCAACTTTGAGGTCGGGCGGTCTCAGAAGCGAGTTGACTGTTTGTTGTGTTCGCAGGTTTGCGGTCAGCAGGTTGCGGTCTCCTTCCTTGGTGATTCCCAGCGGCTTGAATAAACAGTTCGACAGCAGTCTGTCTGCAAATTGGTTTATGGTGTTCTTGTGTTGTTCGCATCGAGCTCAGCGATCAGGCGACCTTCAGCGGTTAGGCGATCTAAGTTGCGGTCTGGCGACAACTATTCTTCGTTCAATTCAATAAGCTGCAGTTCATGCGGTCTGAGGTGGCGGTCTTGCAGTGCAGGCGGTCTGTCTGTTTTCTATTCGCGTAGTCTCAGGTCAAGCTGGGCGAACTCTAGAGTCGAGCGGTCTGTGCGGTCTCTGCTTGTCAAGGCGCCAATTTTGTTTTTTGGTGTTTTGTTCTTCTCTCCTTCGTGATTCTTATGAATCATGTCTCGCCATGTATGTCTCGCACTGTAAATGAAGTTTGTGATTCAATAAAGTCTTTTGTGTTGCTGTGTGGCATTGTGGTTGTTTGGCTATAACTCAGTTGATGCAACTTCTGCTTACTCCTAAATGATTCAAATCAAAAAATTTAACATGGTATTAGAGGTAGGTTGTTGGAGTGGATAAGCAGTGTTCAACTTGAGTTGTCATCGTCTTTGTGAAGAAGAGACCACATAGATTGTCATGGAAGGTGGATACGCAAGAGGGCTTGGTATTGAACTCCTCACATCGACTAACTATAAGAAATTGAGGTCATGTATGGAGAGTTACTTACTTGGCGAGAATCTATGGGAGATAGTTGGAGGAGAAGACACACAAGAGATATTTCTAGCAGGAGATAATATGGCAGAGGTGAGACTTTGGAGGAGGACTAATGCTAAGGCAGAGTTCACACTCAAGAGGGCTATCTCACCAGAGTTGTTTGATCACATCATTGGATGTAAATCTGCTGCTGAGATTTGGACGTCTTTGGACGGGTTGTTTAATAAGAAGAATGTAGCTCGACTACAGTTTCTTGAAAATGAGTTGGCGAAAGCATCTCAAGGTGATCTTTCAATCTCTACCTCCTTTCTCAAGATGAAGAACCTCACAGCAGAGATTTCTGCATTGGACCCTGATGAGCCCATCTCGGAGGCAAAACTGAAGAGGCATATCATCCGCGGGTTGCGGAAGGAGTATCATGCCTTTGTGACGTCAGTTCAGGGTTGGGCCAATCAACCATCTCTGTTGGAGCTGGAAAACTTACTTACTTCGCAAGAAAGTTTGGCAAGACAGATGGCGGGGACTTCTATCTCTGGGGGAGATAGTGACGTGTTGTTCTCTGGGAAGAAGAAGAAGAAGAAGTGGGAGAAGAAGAAGCCGGGTCATGATGGACCCTCTACTTTAGGTCAGCAGGATAGGGGTTATACTCCTAAGTCTGATGGGAAGAAGAAGGGAGAGGGACCAAGGTGCTTCAGGTGCAATAAGACCGGCCACTTCAAGAAGGATTGTCGGGTTAATCTTTAGCCGGGACATGCAGCGGAGAAGGAGAAGCCAAAGTCTGATGAAGCTGGATGAGGAGGAGCCTTTGCGGCTAATATGACGGCTATGCCCGTTAAGGCCTTGGCTGTCATCAACTTCGAAGAGGATTGGATTGTTGATTCAGGGTGTGGGCATCACCTCACCGGGGATGAATCAAAGTTCTCTTCTTTGGCGCCTTACTCAAGTAACGATGTTATCATTACGGCTGATAATTCTGTTCATGCAATAGAACAAGAAGGAGTTGTCTCTTTGAGCAGTGATAAGGGTCCACTCACATTGAGGAGTGTTTATCACGTGCCTGGTATGAAGAAGAAACTCTTCTCTGTGACCAATGCGGTCGATGCTGGTTATCACGTTCTGTTTGGCCCAACCGAAGTGAAGTTTCTTAAAACTCAACCAGAGATAAAGGGAGATGTTATTCATGTTGGAAAGCGGGTGAAGGACTTGTTCGTTTTGTCGACAAGTACCTATGTTGATAAGATGAAGACCAATGATAGCGCGGCTATCTGGCATGAAAGGTTGGGGCATGTAGGCATGGACAAATTGAAGGCTATGGCAGTAAGGGGCCTTGTCAAGGGCTTGCCTAGCTTGTCCTCCTATGGAGATGGTCATGTTTGTGTGGGATGTCAGTTTGGTAAGTCTCATCGACTTCCATTTGATAAATCACAAACAAGATGCAAAGCGTCATTGGAGTGTATTCACGGTGATTTGATGGGACCGACTGCCACCCCAAGCCTTGGAGGCAACAGATGTATGTTGGTGTTGATTGACGATTACACCAGATATGTCTGGGTTTATTTTTTGAAAGAGAAGTCAGAAGCTTTTGCGAGGTTCGTGGAGTTCAAGGAGCTGGTTGAAGGTCGGTTAGGCCTGCGGGTGAAGAAATTGAGAACTGACAATGGTGGGGAGTTCACCTCTGGTGAGTTCTCAAGTTTTTGTAGGAAATACGGCGTTCGGAGAGAGCTCACTTGTGCCCATACTCCACAGCAAAATGGCATTGCAGAACGGAAGATCTGTCATCTGACAGAAACTTGTAAATGCTGGCTTCATGCCAAGAGTATCCCAAAGTCCTTCTGGGCGGAGGGAATGTCTTGTGCGACTTACATCATCAACAGGATGCCTCTAAGTCCTATCAACATGAAGACCCCTCACAAACTGATGTTCAAGGAGAAACCAAGTGTTGCACACCTTCGGGTGTTTGGGTCAACCTGTTATGTTCATATTCATGATGCTCTTCGAACAAAGCTAGATGCGAAAGCAAGGAAGCTAGTCTCTGTTGGATATGATGAGCGGAAGAAGGGATGGAGATGCATGGATCCTGAGACTCAAAGATCTTTTGTATCTCAGGATGTGGTGTTCGATGAGGTGACTTCCTTCAAGGGGAGTTCAGGAGTTGAACTACCGGAGTGCAGGGTTGATGAAGAAGGGAAGGCTGGCGAAAATCTTCAAGTGGAGTTGCCTGTTTCACCAGGAGCTCCTGTTGTGTCAAGCTCAGAGATGGAGGATTCAGGTTCTGGAAACAGGGGGAGCGATGCTCCAAGTTCATCTGGAAGAGGGTCTAGCACAGAAGAAGCAGCTGAGGAGGTGGCTAGTCAGGTGCTACCTCTTAGGAGGTCGAAGAGGACTATTAAGCCACCGGATCGATACACAAGAGGAAACATGGTGAGCTTCGTCTCAAGTTTCTTTGCTGGTCCCTTGGATGAGAGGGAGTCGTCGAGCTTTGAGAAGGCCAAAGGCGTGAAGCAGTGGGACATTGCTATGCAAGAGGAGATGGATGCTCTCAAGAAGAATGAGACTTGTTCTCTAGTGCCCAGGCCCAAGGGCATTACCCTTGTGACATGCAAGTGGGTCTATAAACTCAAGAAGAAGGCTGACGGTATGATCGAGCGATACAAGGCTTGCCTTGTAGCTCGCGGGTTCTCACAGTAGTATGGTGAAGATTATGATGAGACGTTTAGTCCAGTGGCAAAGATGACTTTGGTCCGATTTGTTATTGCTTTGGCGGCTTCAAGTGGATGGGAGATTTGGCAGCTCGACGTTAAGAATGCCTTCTTATACGGCGAGATCGACAAGGATATCTGTATGATCCAACCGCCGGGCTTCATCTCGGAGGAGTGTCCGGACTACGTCTGCAAATTGAAGAAAGCCCTGTATGGGTTGAAGCAAGCGCCTCGGGCGTGGTATAGAAAGATCGCAGAGTATCTTCTATTCTACGGGTTCTTTGCTTCAGACTCTGATTCTAGCTTGTTCGTCAAGAAGGAGGGGCACTTCGGGTTATTGTTCTGCTGTATGTGGATGACAAGATTGTCACTAAGAACTCGAAGGAGGCAGTAGCAAGGCTTAGGGCCGAGCTTGCCATCAGATTTGAGATGAAGGATCTGGGTGAGCTTCACCATTTCCTTGGACTCGAGGTTCAGAGGCGGGAGAGCGGAGTGCTCGTTTCTCAGGCCGAAAATGCGGAGCGGTTCGTTCAACGATTTGGCATGGAGGAAGGGAAGAGCAGCTCTATACCTCTGGAACAGCATCATAAACTTCGGAAGGATGAGGGGAGAGTTCTATCTGATCCGTTGGTGTTCCGAGCACTGGTTGGGAGCTTGATCTACTTGACCATCACGAGGCCTGATATTGCTTATGCAGTTGGCAAAGTGAGTCGGTACATGGCGGAGCCACGGAAGCCTCATATTCTAGCGGCAAAAGGAATTTTGAAATTTGTGAAGTCGACCTCTTATTTGGGTCTCCTATATAGGAGAGGGTCAAGCTTGGAGTTGCTTGGATACATGGATGCTGATTACGGGGGAGACGTGGATGATCGGAGATCAACGTCTGGTTTTGTCTTTATGACGGGCCCCACGGCTATTTCTTGGTGCAGCAAAAAGCAGGACTCGGTGTCTGTATCTACCACAGAAGCGGAATACAAGGCTTCGGCCTTGGCAGCTCAAGAACCCGTTTGGCTCAGGAGGTTGGTGGAGGACTTTCATGAGGAGGTTCGAGGTCCCACTATGCTACGCGGGGACAATGAGAGTGCTCTCAAGCTGGTTAATAATCCAGTCTGTCACGCGAGGACCAAGCATATTGAGATTGAACACCATTTCATTCGTGAAAAGGTGTTAGGAGGATCTCTTATGGTCGAGCATGTTCGGAGTGCGGACAATGTTGCAGACATCTTCACAAAGCCGCTGGCGAAGGGACCGTTTACTCAGTTGCGGAGTTTACTCGAGCTAGTTTCCACTTCCCACTTCAAGGGGGGAGTGTTGAAATTGTTGAAGTGAAGTGGAAGGTGACCCGGCTGTTTGAGTTTGGGTGACCGCAGAGACCGCGCGGTTTGTGTTAGTAATCTGCCGGTCTGGCTCTGCCGGTCTGTTCTGGCAGTCTGCTGGTTGGCCGATCTGTTCTTGTTTGCTGCGGTTTGTTCCCGAGTTGTTCTGCTTGGTTGGCCTGTCTTCTTTGTTGGGAGACTGGGCGGTCCGTTCTGTGTAACCGCTGTGTCCGGGCGGGTTATGCAGGTTGGTCTGGCGACTTGTCTGAAGTTTGCCAGTTGTCATTGGCTTGCTCTTGGAGATCTAAGGATGGAGGGTCTTGTGTCCGCGCGGCTTGTGCGCGGTCTTGTGTTCGCGCGACTTGTGCGCGATCTGCCTGCTGATCTACGGTCTTGGATGGAAGGTTGTCCAAGTGGTCTGATCGCGCAATCTACTTTGTGAGACCGTTGGCGATATGACGGGTGGTGATTGTATCTCTGTGCAGTGACGACGTCCGTCTACCCGCCTATAAATAGGGGTGCATGGCCCATCATTCATATCGAGAACTGTAAGAACTGAGCCTGGGTTAATTCGTGCGGTCTCAACTTTGAGGTGGGGCGGTCTCGGAAGCGAGTTGACTGTTTGTTGTGTTCGCAGGTTTGCAGTCAGCAGGTTGCGGTCTCCTTCCTTGGTGATTCCCAGCGGCTTGAATAAATAGTACGGCAGCGGTCTGTCTGCGAACTGGTTTATGGTGTTCTTGTGTTGTTCGCATTGAGCTCAGCGATCAGGCGACCTTCAGCGGTTAGGCGATCTGAGTTGCAGTCTGGCGACAGCTGTTCTTCGTTCAATTCAATAAGCTCCAGTTTGTGCAGTCTGAGGTGGCGGTCTTGCAGTGCAGGCGGTCTGTCTGTTTTCTGTTCGCGCAGTCTCAGGTCAAGCCGGGCGTTCTCTGGAGTCGAGCGGTCTGTGCGGTCTCTGCTTGTCAAGCCGCCAGTTTTGTTTTTTGGTGTTTTGTTCTTCTCTCCTTCGTGATTCTTATGAATCATGTCTCGCCATGTATGTCTCGCACTGTAAATGAAGTTTGTGATTCAATAAAGTCTTTTGTGTTGCTGTGTGGCATTGTGGTTGTTTGGCTATAAATTAGTTGATGCAACTCTTGCTTACTCCTAAACGATTCAAATCAAAAAATTTAACAGCAACCGTCCGTGCGTCAAGGAAACGCACGACTGTGCGTTGTACACAATCATGAATTCTAGGGGAAAACTGGATGATCCGACCGCCTGCACACAAGACAAAATAACTGGGAAAACACCTCCAGCACCAAATAAACACAGAAAAATGATTGGGCAGCACCATGTGCTTACCCCCAATAACAAGGAGCGCAAATGCACACCGAAATGGTCCTAAGAGTGCACCTAGCAAGGAATAACAAATATGATCGAAAACATGCCTAAAGTGTAGTGCATCGACTAGAAATACGGCCCAGATGAGTCCATAAATGTGTATATAAATGGGACTCATCAAGATCCTGAGGGATCTATTTTGTAAGATCTTGGAGCTGAGTTTGGAGGAGTTGTCCCTATCTAATATACTGTTAGAAGGGTGAAGGGGGAAAGTGGACTACCCATAGACACACTGTATCTTGGGGAACCACTATAAACACTTGTGTGTTTTCTGGGTTTGCTTGATTACTTGCTTAGAATAATTTTAACTATCTATATCAAACAAGTAGAAATCAAAAGACCTATTCACCCCCCCCCCCCCCCCCCCCCCCTCTAGGTGAATTAGATCACATACCTATAATCTTTCAAGTGGTATCAAAACGAGGTTGGTCATAAAGGGCCTAACTGTCTGACCAGATCCTACATAGGAATTGTTATTTCTGAATCCAATGGCTTCTAATGGAGTTTAGAAAGAAATGGGCTCCTTGAAGCTTCCTATATGCAAAAAAGGAAACCTTTGGCATTTGGAAACAAAGGGTGAGGGTGTACATGGAAGCTTCAGACCCTAGAATCTATATCACTGTTTAGGAAGGCCCCTTCCTTATCACAAAGCCCTCCACCATTGATCCTACTAGGCAGGTAGGCAAGCCTTACAATGAAATGACAAGGGATGAGATAGTATTGGCTACAATGGATAAAAGGGCCCAAAATATTATTGTCAATGTTATTGATGATTCAACTTTCCAAAACTTGGTGCACTGTGAGACTGCAAAGGAGATGTGGGATACATTGATTGTGTACATGGAAGGGACTGAAGAAGTGTGGAATGATAGGAAATCCCTCCTCAATCAGGAGTATGAAGCCTTTAGGCAACAAAATTAGGAATGCATAGCTGACTGCTATGAAAGATTCTTCATAATAGTAAATGAGTTGAGGACCTATAAAAAGACCTTAACTCATCATGAGTTGAATGATAAATTCCTAATATCTCTAACTAGAGACTGGGATATCAAAATTTGGGCCATCAGGGAAGTGGCAAAGATGAGTGAAACTCCTCCTCACACTCTGTTTGGAAAGTTGCTCTCATATGAGATGCCACTATCTACTAGAAAAGAAGAGGACACCTCCTCCAGGCCTCATGGTAGGGAGAAGTCTATGGCTCTCAAGGCTGAAGGGTCCAAGAAGAGCTAGACAAGAATTCCTACCCCTCCAAGAAGGGCTGCTGACTCAGACAATTCAGATCATTGCTCATCTGAAAACTGCTCTTCTGAAAACTGCTCTTCTGATGAGAAATTTGCTGCCTTCTCAAGGCAATTAAAAAAGATGATGAGAAGAAAGCAGTGGAAGAATAAGCCTTCCTCCTCCTCACATCCTAGGAAGGATTCAAGTAAGGCAGACAGGCAGCACCCCAAAGGGGACAGGTATGACTCTAAACATGTTAAACATGGTTTAACTAATGTGATTTGTTATTGTTGCAGTAAGCCTGGACATGTCATTGCTGACTGTCCAGTCAAAAGAAAGGATAAGGGTGATAACAAGCCTTATCACCAAAAGGGAAGAAAAGGTGAGAAATCCTTCCTGGCCAAGACGGACAAAAGTTGGAGTGAATCTGAGTCATCAGATTCAGATTCAGATGATGAAGAAGAGGCCTATATTGGGATGTTTGCCACCTTTGCATATGGAAGAGGCCTAATGTCCATAACATCAGATGATAAAGATTGTCAGGACACACCTGACCAGGTACCTACTCCTCTCTCTTCTTCTAAGTATGAATCAATTCCAGAATCTGATGCACACTCATCAAATGATGGTTATGATTCAGAATCCGAAGTGGGTGTCAATCAATTGATTGGCAAATATGATGCTCTAGTTATTGCTCTGAAAGAGAGCAAGAAGCTTGTCAAAAGCCAAGCCCTAGAGATTGACTCACTTAAAATGGCTGAAAGAAATTGTTCTGAGTCTCCTACTTTGGTGGCTCAGATGAGTAGAAAAATAAGCAAACTCAAGGGGATAACAATTGTCCATTTGAGCTCTATTTCTCTAAAGAATAAGATCATCAAGGATCTTGAGGAAAAGCTTCTCAAAGAGAAAAGCCTAGTGGCTCAATTCTCTAAGCCTAAATCTGTACTCCATATTATTGACTCCTCTTCTCAATCCAATAGAAGAGGACTAGGATTCAATAAAATGGAGGCAGGAGAAGGGAGTAAAAAAAGGAGCAGGGGTATGGCTAAGCCTCAAACCACCTTTCAAAAGGTATTACTTCCTTCCAACAGGTATGACCATGAAAGCATGTATGGTCACTGGAAGAATGGAAGTACCTATAGGAAGGAAAACAATCCTTCCCATAGTGGAAGAAAGGGAATGAGATTGAGTGCCATGTGATAATGCTAAATCTAGTTAGTTTAATTAGGTTATTTTTAGGATATTTACTCTTACTTTTTGCTTATTGTTGCTTACCTAAATGCAATTTTGGTTCATTTTCCTATTTTTAGTGCTAACTTAAGTTTTCTGAATTTTCAGGTCAAAAATGCAAAATTTCCTAAGTCACGCCCTCAGTCACGGGCGTGACCTAGGGCGTGTAAGTTGCTGTTTCCAGTTAAGCTGCTGCCAACATAATTCAGAAGATCTGGTCAGACACGCCCAAAGTACACGGCCGTGACACACAAGTCACGCCCGTGACACGCAAGCCACGCCCGTGACCAGCCCGTGAACAGCTCAGATTCGACCAGCTGACCACCGAATTGGTCACGCCACTGTTACACGGGCGTGCTTCCAGTCACGCCCGTGACTGCCACGTCAGCCAGCCGCCAGCGCCCATGATCGCCGCCAGCGCCCATGATTGCCGCCAGCGCCCATGACCCGAGCTAACCACCGAAATGGTCACGCCCTCAGTCACGGGCGTGACCTAGGGCGTGACCCATCAAATCGCGTCAGAATCGTGCGCCGAACCTGATACAAGCCGCAGAATTGATTAAACAATGTCACGCCCTTAGTCACGGGCGTGACTGAGGGCGTGACCGAGGCAGAAAAAATTCTATAAATTGAAATGACCTCCAAGCTTTCCTCATTCAGTTTTTGGAGAGAGAACTAGTGCTACTACTCTATTTTCAGTGTTTTCCATGTCATTTTATTCTCTTTCTCTCTCTCTCTCTTATTTCAATGCATTTCCTTTTCTAGTTTTCATATGAATGTTGTAATGCCTTTGTAATTTCCTTTTATAGTAGCCTTTCCATGCAATTGTAATCTCAGTTGAACTTTTATTTAATAAAAATGGTATGTTTTTGTTCTCTTAAAATCTTCATCATTTCTCTCTCCTACCCCTCCACCATGAGTAACTAAATCCTCATAGTACTCGATCTTGATGATCTGAGGATGAGTTGATCAAGTTATGATCCTTTAGTCTTCTTTCACTTTCTAAAGTGTTGGGCCTTAGATTTACTCTTAATTAAAATTGAGTGGAGCTATATTATCGATATATAATCCCCACCTTTGCTTTCATTCTTGGCTAGCCGAGAGGCCGATAGTCTGAAGTGAGCACTTAAGAGTAAAGAGAGTTACACACATTTCTCGAGAGAGAATGACGTAAATCTCCTGGATTGGAGTAAAACCCAATAGCGGGGTTCACCACTTAAAGCGAGTTTTAGGTATTCGAATACGGGACGAGAGTTCGGTCGGATTTTCCTAAACTCAGTTGGGCATATCTTCGAGAGAAGCATGTTCAAACTATAGGAACCCCCACGGTCAAGCTGCCCTTACTTTATTAAGTTTTAAGTTTGCTTTTGAATTTTGATCAACTTAGGCCGAAGTAAGTCAAGATCGAGTGCTATTTCTTAATCATCGTTTAGCCGTACTTATATCCAACTTTTATTTTAACCTAGCAGACAAAACCATCCAAAAAATTATTAAGATAAAATAATAGTAATTCGTTTGAGTATAAGTAATCAACGGTTCTCGGATTTTAATACGACACTTGCGTTCCTATACTACAGTTCGATAGGTATACTTGCCTTCTCGGATTGCTAGTTCGGATTTTATTTCGTGCAAGCGGAATTTTAATCAACAAGTTTTTGGCGCCGTTGCCGGGGACTCGCATTTTGTTGATATTTTGAAAGAACGAATCTATTACTTTTATCACTTTTTTTTTTCTCCTCTTTCTTGAAAAAACAAAATTAATTCAAAAAAAAAAGAGAGAGACCTTTTTCAAATTTCTCAATCTTATTTTCCCTTCTCTCTTTCTAGCTTATGACCCGAGCGAATCCGTCAGAACTTGTAGACTTGGACCAAGAACTTGAGCGTACTCTTCGGAGAAAATCGCAAGTTCAAGATCCTACATTCCAAGAACTGGCTGAGGATTCGGAGTCGGTTGTTAATATGGGCGAACCTAACCAAAATGAAGTCCCCAACATGGTTGCGGCCCCTGAATGGACTATGTCCCATTATGCAAGGCCTAACCTGGAAGGGACGGAAACTAGTATAGTCCGCCCTGCCATAAATAATAATAATTTCGAACTAAAGCCAAGCATAATTCACATGGTGCAGCAATACGTGCAGTTCGACGGATTACAAGATGAAGATCCGAATGCACATATTGCTAGCTTCCTTGAAATCTGTGACACCTTCAAAATAAATGGTGTTACGGATGATGCAATTAGGCTAAGACTCTTCCCATTTTCTTTAAGAACAAAGGCTAAGCAGTGGTTGTCAACTCTACCTAGAGGTTCTATCACCACTTGGGCCCAGTTAACTGAAAAATTTCTAACTAAGTATTTTCCACCTGCGAAAACTGCTAAGCTTAGAAATGATATTTCTTCTTTTTGCCAAATAGATTCTGAAACGCTTTATGATACCTGGGAAAGGTATAAAGAATTCTTAAGACGCTGCCCTCATCACGCTCTGCCTGTATGGTTACAAGTGCAGACATTTTATAACGGGCTAAATCAACATACTAAGCAAATGATAGACGCCGCTTCCGGTGGTACCTTAAATAACAAAACCCCGGAAGCCGCTCTTGAACTATTTGAGGATATGGCCATGAACACCTATCAGTGGAATGTGCCAAGATCCCGCCCAAACAAACCTGCAGGTATGTACGAAGTGGATAACGTCTCCCAGCTGGCACTACAAGTGGAAATGCTTAGCAAAAAGATATCCGAAATGAATGCTCCTTCCGCACCTCAGGTTTGGGAATTCGCAAAAGCCACCTCCGAACAAGCTGATTTCGTAGGCAATAGAAATGCTTATAATAATTATTCTGCTTCTAATTTTCATGCACCTGGTTTTCAGTTACCGAATAATTATAATCCTGCGCTGCGTAATCACCCGAACTTTTCTTGGAGTAATCCTGCAAACACAACTCGCCCGCCTCTACAAAATGAATTTACACCACCTCCACCCCTTGTTAACTTTCAAAAACCTCCATCTTTGGAGGAGATGTTTTCAAAATATATAAGTACGAACGAAGCAACCGTCCGGAACTTAGCCGGATCCGTTAAAAATCTAGAAAACCAAATCGGGCAGCTCGCCAAAATAATATCCGAGCGACCGCCCGGGACTCTTCCCGCTAACACCGAGCCCAACCCGAAAGAGCAAGCGAAAGCTGTAACTCTTCGGAGTGGAAAGCAAGTATCCGGTCCGGTTAGCGAAGAGCCCGAGGCAAGATCCGCCCCTATTTTAAAAACACCACTCACTCAAACAGATTTTATCACTCCACCTCATATTTTCAAAAACAACCCCGCCCCGCCTTATCCATCTCAACTCAACAAGGAAAAATTAGATGATCAATATCATCGCTTCCTGGAAATGTTTAAGCAAATACACATCAATTTGCCCTTCCATGAAGCGATATCACAAATGCCCAAGTACGCTAAGTACCTGAAGGATCTTCTAACTAATAAGAAAAAGCTAGAAAATCTATCGCACGTAACTTTAAATGCTGAGTGTTCCGCCGTCCTAACAAATAAATTACCGAAAAAGGCTAACGATCCAGGTAGTTTTTCTATCCCGTGCCTCTTTGGTGATCTATTTGTAAAGAACGCGTTGGCCGACTTAGGAGCAAGCATCAACTTAATGCCATTCTCCTTGTTTAAAAAGTTAGGAGTGGGCACCCTTAGCCCCACACGTATGAGTATACAACTAGCAGATAGGACGATAAAATATCCGCTGGGAATTGTGGAGGACGTGCTCGTAAAAGTAGACAAATTCATCTTCCCGGTGGATTTTGTCATTTTGGACATTGAAGAGGATGTCGAGGTTCCCCTAATCCTTGGCCGCCCCTTCCTTGCCACCTCCCGTGCTATCATTGATGTGAGTAATGGTAAGCTATTCCTCCGAGTTGGAGATGATGAAGTAACCTTCTCCATAACACCCTCTATGAAAAATACCCTAGAAAATGACGATTCGTGTTTTTTCTTAGATGTGTTAAGTGAAGACCCTTCTTTTTGTATTTCTGAAACTGGTTCTTCTTCTTTTTGTTCATCTTCAAACACCTCCACTGAAATATTACAAGAAATGAAAATGGCCATTGCTCCCGCCCCCTCAAATTTTCAAATTAAATCAAAAATTTTTGAAGAAATTACTTTTGAAAAAGAAAAGTCTTTCAAATCTTCATACGAAGAACCTCCCACTTTAGAACTTAAAGAACTACCCAAGCATTTAAAATATGAATTTTTAGAAAAAGACTCTAAGTTACCAGTAATAGTGTCGGCCTATTTAAGTGGATCTGAAAATGCCAAATTGCTAAAAGTTTTACAAAAACACCGCCAAGCAATTGCTTGGCAGATTTCTGATATTAAGGGCATAAGTCCATCTTTCTGCATGCACAAAATTCTAATGGAAGATAATTCACAAAATTCTATCCAACCTCAACGCCGATTAAACCCAAACATGAAAGAAGTAGTAAAGGGTGAGGTCGTGAAATTATTAGACGCAGGAATTATCTATCCAATTTCAGATAGCAAATGGGTAAGTCCCGTTCAAGTAGTTCCTAAAAAAGGAGGTATCACGGTAGTGTTAAATGATAATAATGACTTAATCCCAACACGGACGGTGACTGGGTGGCGTATGTGTATTGATTATCGCAAATTGAACGACGCCACCCGCAAGGACCATTTCCCCTTGCCATTCATCGATCAAATCTTAGAACGATTATCCGGCCATAGCTTTTATTGTTTTCTCGATGGTCTCTCGGGCTACTTCCAAATTCCCATCTCGCCCGAGGACCAGGAGAAAACGACGTTTACTTGTCCTTTCGGCACCTTCGCCTATCGAAGAATGCCGTTTGGCTTATGTAATGCGCCGGCAACATTTCAACGGTGTATGTTGGCCATTTTCGACAAGTACGTAGAAAGTATTATGGAGGTATTTATGGATGACTTTTCCGTGTTTGGTGATTCCTTCGATTTTTGTTTAGAAAATTTAGAAAAAGTGTTAGAACGGTGTGAGGAGACCAATCTCGCCCTGAACTGGGAAAAATGTCATTTCATGGTACGGGAGGGATTGGTTTTAGGTCATAAGATATCAGCAAGAGGAATTGAGGTCGATGAAGCAAAAATAGAAGTGATCGAAAAACTGCCACCGCCAACCAACGTTAAGGCCATAAGAAGCTTTCTAGGACATGCCGGTTTTTACCGGCGGTTTATAAAAGATTTTTCGAAAATTACCAAACCACTCACTCATCTTTTAGAAAAAGACACTCCATTTATTTTTGATGATACATGCTTATCTGCTTTTCAATTAATCAAAAATAAGCTAATAAATGCGCCAATTATGATAGCTCCAATCTGGGACCTTCCATTCGAAATCATGTGCGATGCAAGTAGCTTTGCGGTGGGAGCCGTCTTAGGTCAACGTATATCTAAAAACTTCCACCCTATTTTCTACGCAAGTAAAACACTTACATCCGCGCAAGCGAACTATACCACAACGGAGAAAGAATTATTAGCAGTTATTTTTGCATTCGACAAATTTCGACCTTATATTACACTTTCAAAAATTATTGTTTTTACGGACCACTCGGCCCTCAAATATTTACTTTCTAAACCAGATGCCAAACCACGCTTACTTCGCTGGGTCTTACTCCTCCAGGAGTTCGACTTGGAAATCCGAGATAAAAAGGGGGCTGAGAATTTGGCCGCGGACCATCTTTCACGATTAGATAACCCATTTATTGAAGATTTAAATGAACAAACTTTTAATTATTATTTTCCCGACGAGAAGTTATTATCAATCAACACTACTCCTTCTCCTTGGTTTGCAAACTTCGCCAACTACTTAGTAGCTCGAGTCCTCCCAAAAGAATTTTCCTATCAGCAAAAGAAGAAATTCTTCTCTGACCTGAAGAATTATTTTTGGGAGGACCCGTATCTGTTTCGAGTTTGTGCAGACCAAGTAATAAGGAGATGTGTTTCTTTCGAAGAAGGACAAAATATTTTCAAACACTTACACGAAGGACCGACTGGTGGGCACTATCAAGCCAATCGGACCGCTCACAAAGTACTTAGTGCAGGCTTTTATTGGCCTAGCCTTTTTAAAGATGCCCAATCGTTTGTGAGACGGTGCGATAGCTGCCAACGGACCGGAAATATCTCAAATAAAAATGAAATGTTGCAAAATTATTTCCTCGAGTGCGAAGTTTTCGACCTTTGGGGAATAGATTTTGTAGGTCCTCTTCCTTCTAGCCATGATAATAAATACATTTTAGTTGCGGTAGACTACGTGTCTCGATGGGCAGAGGCCCAAGCTCTTCCTACTAATGACTCCCGAGTCGTTATTATTTTCTTAAAAAAATTATTTTCTCGATTCGGTACTCCTAGGGCCATCGTTAGTGACAGGGGTTCGCACTTTTGTAACGCACAATTTGCAAAAACACTTTTAAAATATGGCGTTACACATAAGCTTTCAACTGCTTACCACCCCCAAACTAACGGCCAGGTCGAGGTAGTGAATAGAGAAATCAAACGTATTTTAGAAAAAACTGTTTCCACCTCACGTAAAGACTGGTCACATAAATTAGACGATGCTCTTTGGGCTTACCGAACAGCGTACAAGACCGCCATCGGTTGTACACCGTATCGGTTAGTATATGGGAAATCGTGCCATTTACCGGTCGAATTAGAACATCGTGCTTTCTGGGCCCTTAAATTTTTAAATTTTGATCCCCACTCCACCGCCGATCTTCGAAAATTCCAACTCAACGAACTCGATGAGTGGCGCTCCAATGCGTATGAAAATAATAAATTATATAAGGAACGAACGAAATGCTTTCACGATAAAAATTTAAGGCTCCCGAAAACATTTAAACCAGGAGACCAAGTATTACTTTATAATTCTCGTCTACGTTTATTTCCTGGAAAATTAAAATCTAGATGGTCAGGTCCTTTTAATGTAAAGGAAGTTTATCCGTATGGAACTGTTTTGATATCACACCCAGATAAGGGTGATTTCAAGGTTAATGGGCATCGTCTAAAACTTTATTTTTCTGGTGACAATGTTGACATGGACAATGAAAAACTTCTTTTGTCTGGACTGTAATAATTTGGATTAACTTTTGAACTATATTCTTTTAGTCGAGCTCAAACGACATTAAACAGAGGGCGCTCTTGGGAGGCAACCCAAGGTTTTTAAAATTGTTGTTTTAAATTTTTTGGCCCTGGATGGCTCTGATACTCTCAACTTCGGCGATCGCCTGTTTCAACATTGCTGGTTTCAAGAAAAATTCAAGATGATATTTCATGAAGATTCAAAGCGCCAGCAAGGGGGAGCGGCATCACACACCCGTTCAAGCCCATAAATCCAGGGAAGTGCCTGTTTCAGTTTTTCAGTTTTAATTACCCCTTCCTTCACTCTCCTTTTCCATTGAGGACAATGTCTATCGTAAGCTTGGGGGAGAATGTCTTCTTTTCTTTTAGTAGTCTAAATTAGATTTTGGTAAAATCAATAGTACCCCTTGCTTTATGTTTTGTTTTTCCCAAAATATCTTATATAGCCTTAGTTAATTTCAAAATTTCTAATCCTACTTTTAATTATGTTTCACAAGTAAATTGTTGACTCATGTAGTGTTCTAATTCTAGGTAGCATGTTAATCTGAAAAGTTTTTTTCTAAATCTTGTACTTTCCTTATCGTTTTCTCTTTTATCTTCTTTACTTTCGTAAAAATTCTTCATCCACTATTTTCTCTTCATTTGTAGATATATTTTGCAAGGTTAACTTTTGATTTGTGTAGTAAATGTGAATAATCCTAGACGCTTATTATTCTTATTTTCAGGATAAGTTCATTAGTCTTTATTTAATATCTAGGGCTTACTTTTTGAAATCCTTCAAAACTCATGCTTTATCTAAATTTAGAGAGCAATGAAAATGATTTAGGCCTTTTTTTTGTTTTAAGTTTGAGCCTTCATGCCAACCCTTAAAAAGAAACCCTTTGTTAGCATCTTTTGAGCCTTTTCCCATGTTTTATTGTCACCTCCACTTATCAAATTTTTCACCAAAGCCAAAATTTCCAAACCTATTTGAATCACACTAACACTTTGAGTTTTATTTAAATTTCTAAAAGAGTGTGATTGGTTTATTGCATGGAGAGCTTCAAAGAAAAGAATTTGCTCAAAAAGGAGATATTTTAAGCATATTTGTATTAGTTATCTTTGCCAAAATTTCAAAAAAAAAAAAGAAAGAAAAAATGGCTATGAAAGAGAAAGAAAGAAAATATGCTATATGCTTATAATGAAGGATTGCCTCTTATCATTCATATCGGAAATTTTATAAAACTCATGTTTATGGTTTAGTGTGATTATAGCAATCACTTTTATCTTCGATTCCCATTCCAATTCATATGCCTAAACCAAACATTTCGGTCCTAATAAAGTCCTCTTGATTCATGCTCCTAAATTTGCTTTAGCTAAGTAAAGAAGAAAAGTAGAATAGTTAAGTCTTGGGTATGAATTTAGATTCTTGTTCTTAGAATGATATAGTTATAATTTGTCTCTTAGGGTTTAGTAACAATTCAATGCACTATCTCACTTGTTACTTTGCTCAATTTTATTATAAAAACTTTTTAGTTAAAAATTTTGGATGATTAATTTTTGTTAGTAAAGGGTATAAAAATTAAGCTTAAATAAAGTACTTATTTTAGGTTTCCTTTTCACTATTCTCCCTACTTGGAATTTCGCAAGGTACTCGTGTTTAGCATAATTAAATCTTTTTGATTAGTCATTTTATTTTATTAGCTAAAGCATATTTCTTTGCTTGGGGACAAGCAAAGTGTAAGCTTGGGGGAATTTGATAATGCTAAATCTAGTTAGTTTAATTAGGTTATTTTTAGGATATTTACTCTTACTTTTTGCTTATTGTTGCTTACCTAAATGCAATTTTGGTTCATTTTCCTATTTTTAGTGCTAACTTAAGTTTTCTGAATTTTCAGGTCAAAAATGCAAAATTTCCTAAGTCACGCCCTCAGTCACGGGCGTGACCTAGGGCGTGTAAGTTGCTGTTTCCAGTTAAGCTGCTGCCAACATAATTCAGAAGATCTGGTCAGACACGCCCAAAGTACACGGCCGTGACACACAAGTCACGCCCGTGACACGCAAGCCACGCCCGTGACCAGCCCGTGAACAGCTCAGATTCGACCAGCTGACCACTGAATTGGTCACGCCACTATTACACGGGCGTGCTTCCAGTCACGCCCGTGACTGCCACGTCAGCCAGCCGCCAGCGCCCATGATCGCCGCCAGCGCCCATGATCGCCGCCAGCGCCCATGACCCGAGCTAACCACCGAAATGGTCACGCCCTCAGTCACGGGCGTGACCTAGGGCGTGACCCATCAAATCGCGTCAGAATCGTGCGCCGAACCTGATACAAGCCGCAGAATTGATTAAACAATGTCACGCCCTTAGTCACGGGCGTGACTGAGGGCGTGACCGAGGCAGAAAAAATTCTATAAATTGAAATGACCTCCAAGCTTTCCTCATTCAGTTTTTGGAGAGAGAACTAGTGCTACTACTCTATTTTCAGTGTTTTCCATGTCATTTTATTCTCTTTCTCTCTCTCTCTCTCTTATTTCAATGCATTTCCTTTTCTAGTTTTCATATGAATGTTGTAATGCCTTTGTAATTTCCTTTTATAGTAGCCTTTCCATGCAATTGTAATCTCAGTTGAACTTTTATTTAATAAAAATGGTATGTTTTTGTTCTCTTAAAATCTTCATCATTTCTCTCTCCTACCCCTCCACCATGAGTAACTAAATCCTCATAGTACTCGATCTTGATGATCTGAGGATGAGTTGATCAAGTTATGATCCTTTAGTCTTCTTTCACTTTCTAAAGTGTTGGGCCTTAGATTTACTCTTAATTAAAATTGAGTGGAGCTATATTATCGATATATAATCCCCACCTTTGCTTTCATTCTTGGCTAGCCGAGAGGCCGATAGTCTGAAGTGAGCACTTAAGAGTAAAGAGAGTTACACACATTTCTCGAGAGAGAATGACGTAAATCTCCTGGATTGGAGTAAAACCCAATAGCGGGGTTCACCACTTAAAGCGAGTTTTAGGTATTCGAATACGGGACGAGAGTTCGGTCGGATTTTCCTAAACTCAGTTGGGCATATCTTCGAGAGAAGCATGTTCAAACTATAGGAACCCCCACGGTCAAGCTGCCCTTACTTTATTAAGTTTTAAGTTTGCTTTTGAATTTTGATCAACTTAGGCCGAAGTAAGTCAAGATCGAGTGCTATTTCTTAATCATCGTTTAGCCGTACTTATATCCAACTTTTATTTTAACCTAGCAGACAAAACCATCCAAAAAATTATTAAGATAAAATAATAGTAATTCGTTTGAGTATAAGTAATCAACGGTTCTCGGATTTTAATACGACACTTGCGTTCCTATACTACAGTTCGATAGGTATACTTGCCTTCTCGGATTGCTAGTTCGGATTTTATTTCGTGCAAGCGGAATTTTAATCAACACCATGAAGGCTCCCCATGAGGAAATTCAAAAGGCCCAACCTGGACCTTTTGTATTTGGTACATCAGCCCCCTCATTCAAGAATCAGGTTGCAAGCTCTTCTAAATTTACTTCAGCAAAGAAAATTTCTGCTGTCAAATCTATTGACAAGCCTTGCTGCTCAGTGTCTGATGCCATCAGATCTTGTATGGCTACCAAGCTAAAGCAAGCTGATGTCATCAAAACAAAGGGCATCAAGATAACACATAGATTAACATTCAGTCAAATCATTGCTGAGAGAAATAGGAAGATTGCAGTAGACTCCCCTCCTCAACTAAGGCACAATAATGTTGTTTCCTCAGGAAATGTTCAGAAGAGGAGATACAACATTCATGAATGTTGGTGTTGTGGTAAAGTGGGACACTTTGCCATAGATTGTTGGTACAATCCCAATGTACCTAATGCAAAGAAGAGTCTTCCTGCAAAGAGTGCAGCTAGTGTGAGGTTATCTTATCAGACTAACAAGTACCTAGGACCCAAAATCACTTGGGCTCCTAAGGGTAATTAAATTCCATCATGCAGGTTAGTTCAAATACCAGCCTTAGGCAGATTTGGTATTTGGACAGTGGGTGCTCAAGACATATGACAGGCACCAAGGGTTTACTACAGGAATACAAAGCAGTGAAGAATGGACCCAAAGTCATCTTTGGGGGTTCAGAAAAGGGATTCACCAGAGGTTATGGTATGATCTCAAATGGCATAGTCTCCATCACTAAAGTGGCTTATGTTGAAGGGTTGCAACATAACCTTGTTATCATAAGACAATTGTGTGATCTTGGCTATGTCATTGAATTCCACAATGATAAGTGCCTAATCAAAAAGTCTAATGACTTGGAAACCATACTTTCAGCCACTAGGAGTGGAAATGTTTATTGTTTAGATTTTATTTGCAAATCATCTTCCTCTCCTGTTTGTCTTGTGGCAAATGAGAGTGAGTGTCTATGTGTTCAATGGCACAAGAGACTTGCCCACATCAACTACAAGGCAATGCATAGACTATTCTCTAAGAACTTGGTTAGAAATAGTCCTAATTTAAAATGTGTTAAAATGGCCCATGTAATGCTTGACAAATGGGCAAGCAAACAAGGGCCACTTTTTAAAGTATTGGCTCCAAAGACACTAAGAGATGCCTTTATTTATTGCACATGGACTTGTTTGGTCCTATGCCAATTCAGAGCTTAGGAGGGAAGCTGTATACCTTAGTGATTGTTGATGATCACTCAAGATATACATGGGTATTTTTCCTTAAAAAGAAATCAGATACTCTAAATGTCTTTATAAGCCATGTCAAGGCCATTCAGAATGATTTGCAATGTTCTGTGGTCAGAATTAGGTCTGACCATGGAACAGAGTTTCAATCTGATGCCATGACAAGGTTCTGTCAAGAACTAGGTGTCATCCAAGAGTTTTCCTCCCCAAGAACCCCACAACAAAATGGTGTGGCTGAGAGGAGGAATAGAACATTGATAGAAGCTGGGAGAACATTGCTTAGTGACTCTTCACTCCCATAATATTTCTAGGCTGAAGTAGTCAATACCATGTTATGTTCTCAATAGAGCTTCCATCAATAAAGTTCATGGAATTACCCCCTATGAGATTCTGAAAGGCAAACAACCAACAATTTCATACTTTAGGATATTTGGATCTAATTGCTACATTTTAAACAATGGAAAATCTCAATTAACCAAGTTTGTTGAAAAATGCTACTTGGGGGTTCTTGTTGGCTATAGCTCACATAGTATAACCTATAGAATATATAACAAGAAAACCCATATTGTTGAAGAGTCCATGCATGTGGTGTTTGATGAGACCAGCCTAATTTATAAGGGTTGACAGGAAGTGAAAGGGCAATAGAAGAACTATCTATACAATAACCATCCAGCAGTAGTAAAGCACATACTGATGCAGCAATTCCAGAAGAAGTAGAGGTGCAGGATGCTGAAGAAGGTGCTGACCTAGTGGAAGAATTTCAGCATGTAGAGGACAGACTACCTGCAGCTACAAGACATCTAAGGGATCATCCCTTGGAGCAGATTATTGGGAATGTTCAACAAGGTGTGACAATTAGGAGCAGGGCTCACAATGAGGTCTTGTTCCTCAGTTTCCTGTCACAGGTAGAGCCTAAGAAGTTTGAAGAGGCCAACTTGGATCCATTCTGGATTCAGGCAATGCAGGAAGAACTTTTGCAATTCAAGAGATGCAAAGTATAGAAGTTGGTGCCAAGACCACAGGGACACAACATCATTGGCACCAAATGGATCTTCAGAAATAAAATGGATGAAAATGGGAGAATCATCAAGAACAAGGCAAGGTTTGTTGCAAAGGGGTATAGGCAAGAGGAAGGAATAGACTTTGACCAAACCTTTGCCCCAGTTGCAAGGTTGGAGCCATAAGGCTATTCCTTGCATATGCATCCCATAAAGGCTTCAAAGTGTACCAGATGGATGTCAAGTCAGCATTCCTAAATGGAAATCTGAAAGAGGAAGTATATGTAGAGCAGCCATCAGGTTTTGTCCATCCTACTCTTACATCCCATGTTTATCTACTTAGGAAAGCTCTATATGGTCTTAAGCAAGCCCTCAGGGCTTGGTATGAGACATTGTCCAGCTTTCTCATCAAGAACAAGTTCTTGAGGGGAAAGATAGATAGCACATTATTTCTTAGGGAAACAAGGGGCAAGTGTCTCCTAGTCCAAATCTATGTTGATGACATAATATTTGGGTCTACTGATGACAACCTCTGCAAGAGATTTGCCAATCTAATGCAGGGGGAGTTTGAAATAAGCAGTATGCGTGAATTTAAATATTTCCTTGGGCTCCAAGTGAAATAGTCTGATGATGGAGTTTTCATTTCCCAGACTAAGTACACCAAGGAGCTCATCAAGAAATTTGGGATGGAGTCAGCCTCCACCATGAGAACACTCATGAGATCTAATGTATCACTAGACAAGGATGAAAAGGGGAAGGCCTTTGATGAATCCATGTACAGGTGTATCATTGGATCCGTCTTATACTTGACTACTAGTAGGCCAGACATTATGTATTTTACATGTGTTTGTGCTAGGTATAAGGCTTGTCCTAAGGAATCTCACTACACCTCTGTCAAGAGGATCTTGAGATACCTTAAGGGCAGCCTAAATCTTGGCCTTTGGTACCCTAGGAACAATGACTTTGAACTAATAGGCTATTCAGATGCAGATTTTGCAGGGTCCAAAGAAGACAGGAAAAGCACAAGTGGCACTTGTCAATTCCTAGGAAGGAGGTTGATCTCTTGGAGCAGCAAAAAGCAAACCAGTGTGGCCATATCCACAGCTGAGTCAGAGTACATTGCTGTAGGCAGCTGTTGTACTCAACTTCTGTGGATCCAACATCAATTGGAGGATTACAACATCCAGGTTAGTCAATCTCCCCTGCTGTGTGACTCATCCAGTGCTATTTCTATTGCCAAAAATCATGTCTCCCATAGCAGGACCAAGCACATAGAAATTAGATACCATTTTATTAGAGAGCATGTAGAGTGTGAAGATATCAAACTTGAATATGTCCCTACAGACAATCAAGTAGTTGATATCTTCACCAAGCCACTGGATGAGGACAAGTTCAATTCTTTCAAAATTGACTTAGGAATGTTGAATTTAGAATGAGTTCACTTATGAATCTATACCCACTGTTAAACTGCTTATGTTCTCATCTGTACAATTCTCATAATATGTACTGTTATGATAAATTGAAATCTAAATTGATCAACTTTACAGTAGGCATAGTCCACATGATAGGGTAGATAACCTCCCTAAAATGTTAAATACTTTGAATTCAGGGCGAGACCCATCTCAGCTGAGACAGCCAAACTGTCTCAGTGGATAAGTCTCCAAAACAAACTAAAGCAGACTAAGGCCTCAGCTGGGAAAAATATGGGTTCGACGAACTCTTTCCTGAGTTCGGCGAACTCTTTCCTGAGTTCGACAAACTCTTTCCTGAGTTCTACGAATGTCGACTTTGAGTTCGATGAACTCAGCCATATGACATAAGCTTAATTTACACTTAGAATCTTAAGATCAATACAAATGCTCCAAATGAGGGGGAGCTAGAAGATAAGCCCCAAGATAGTGTGTGAACAAGAATAGCTAATAAAGATAATAGTACTCACATTGAGGGGGAGCAAGTTCCTGCTCAGGTTGAGGGGGAGATGGCCAATGCTAAGAGAGTCAGAGAAGATGAAGGATGACCTAAAGGGGGATTTGGAAAATGATTTCTAAACCCTCTCAGGGTCTGTAGCTGCTACCTCCCAATACCTAGAGGGAAAAATAGTTGAAGAAACCAGAAAGGGGGAGATGGCCAATGTTAAGACCAACTCAGAGTTAGCTTTAAGTACAAGGATTGCCCTCTGAGTTAGTCAAAGCTTAATATAATTTGTCTTGATAGAATGCTTAAACAATCATGAGTTTTAAATAGAATGCTTAAACAATCTTATCTTCTAGAAGCAATGTTATCATGAATGCTATATAGATCATTTTCATGATAGGTTTTTGTTAGCTATGTACCTTAGCATTGGGAATGTTCTGCCTTCTTCAAATAGGGGGAGATTGTTGGGAATATTGCCCTCAATGTTCCTTTAATTTGAAGAGGCATCACTCAAAATACTAAGTACATATTGTATTTGATTCAATCTATTTTGTCTCAAGTATTGTACAGGGAGATGATATTCCAAACAATGGAATAGATTCAAAGGTGTATTATTTAATTAGCTTAGAAGGTCTCACTGTCTCAGCTGAACCGCTGAGACAAGACCAGGAGCCGCTGAGAAGGCATCTGGGCAAGCTGAGCTGCAGATAGAAGAAAATGCTGAGACTTGGCGAGTTCGTCGAATGCAGAATGCAGTTCGTCGAATGAAGAATGGAGTTCATCAAACGAATAATGAAGTTCATCGAACGCAGAGATGGGACAGAAGCAAACACTGAGACTTGGTGAGTTCGTCGAACGAAGAATGAAGTTCGTCGAATGCAGAGACGAAATAGAAGCAAACGCTGAGACTTGGCGTGTTCGTCGAACGAAGAATGAAGTCTGTCGAACGCAGAGACGGGACAGAAGCAAACGCTGAGACTTGGTGTGTTCGTCGAACGAAGAATGAAGTTCATCGAATGAGAAACGGTACAGAAGCAAGCGTTGAGACTTGACGAGTTCGTCGAATGAAGAATGAAGTTCGTCGAACGCAGAATGTAGTTCGTCGAACGTAGAAACTTCTCTGCAGATCGACTGAATCCGCTGAGAAGAGGAAGCCATCTCAGCCCAACTGTTGAGACAGATTCAAAAGTAATACGGCGGGTTTTGCCTTTGGCGCAAGCTGCAGAAAGGTATTATGGGGTCCACCAATCACTCCCATATCTGTCAGAAGGACAGCTGAGAGTCGTTGAAGATAAAATGAGTATAAAAGTAATAAGTTAGGGTTGAGGAAACAACTTCTGCTATCAATCTTTCTCTCGAGCACACAAAGAAGCGGAAGCATACTGCTCCATTGTCGACAGCAAAGAACTGAGCTAACACAAGGTTGCAAGGAGAAAAGAGATATGTCATCTTGATTCATCTCAAGATAGAGCAAGTAGATCTAGTCCTTCATCTGAAGTGCTGATCAAGTTGAATCAAGATTGGAGATGTACTACTCATCCCTGATTCAAGTCTGCAGCTGCAGCTGAAAAGAAGAAGAAGAATAGGCTTGATCTTTTCTTCTTTCATTCTGTAAACCTCATTATATCATCTATATGAGCCTTTGGGTTCTGAGTTTGTAGGGCCATTTGACCTGAGGTTGTAGGACCAGGAGGTGGTCTGAGCTGTAGGAGTTGGAGTCCTCTGAGGTAGGATCTGTGAGATCTGAGGTAAGGCTGAATAGCCTAAGTTGTAGAGCTGAGAGGTCATCTTGAGGTAGGACCTGGAGGTGGTCTGAGCTGTAGGAGGTGGTTTCCTCTGAGGTAGGACTGCTGTGCCTGAGGTAGGGTTTGGGAAAACCTGAGGAATCTGTGTTGTAAGCTCTTGGAGCTGAGTTTGGAGGAGTTGGCCCTGTCTAACACACTGTTAGAAGGGTGAAGGGGGAAAGTGGACTACCCATAGACACACTATCTTGGGGAACCACTATAAACACTTATGTGTTTTCTGGGTTTGCTTGATTACTTGCTTAGAATAATTTTAACTATCTATATCAAACAAGTAGAAATCAAAAGACCTATTCACCCCCCCCCCCCTAGGTGAATTAGATCATATACCTATAATCTTTCACATGTGGTCGGGCGTGGTCGGGATTGGTCTCCCACCGTTTCCATTTTGTTTTTGCAAAAGCTTGCAATCCAAAAATGGGAACTCCTCCTATAATCAGCAATACTTAAATCTAAGAACATAGAAGACTAGCACTAGAGGAGAGGTAGAAGAATCCATGCTTTATTGAGCTTGGGGTTGAGGGAATCCCGGGCTTGCCATGGATTTCACTTTGCGAGCATGCTCAAAACCTCAATCCTCCACCATTTGTAGTGTTCCAAGGCTCGATTTCATATGCTTTCCACCTTCTGAAGCTAATGGTATGCTCAATTTGAGCTGGAGAGGTGAGTATATGGAGTTTCCATTGGGGCAAGGTCAGCCAAGCTTTGAAAGCTTCACCAAGGCTGCCATTTGGCACCCATTATGTTGGATTTCAGCTGGGAATAACTGAGGGAGTTCAATGAGGTGTATTGGGAGAGGAATTGGGAGCCATGTGGCACACAATCCATGAATTCCTCTTTTGGTTCTATGTGCAATTGGGGAATTCTCCACTTTGCCCCCTTGCATGTCACCCTTATTCAAATTCTGGGGGCAAGGGATGTAATTAGGCTATTGGGTTGTAGGATGGGCCTTGAATCAAGGCCTTAGCCCATTGGAATAGGCTTAGGCTTTCATTTCTCCTCTTTTGGCTTAGGTTTGACCATGGTTGACTTTTGGGTTGACTTGGTCAAAGTGGTGGGTTGACTGGTCCCATATGTTGTTCTTGAGTCCCTTGACACCACAAAATGTTGATTGAGTTATGGTGATGCCCTAATTGGGTCAATTTAGCCATTATGTGTGATTTTGACCAAAATTGAGGGAAAGTTGAATTTGGTCAAATTGAACCAATTGTTGACCTCTTGATGGGGATTTGGGTCCATTTGGTCCCCTATGATGTTATAAGACTATGGGTGAAGTCAATTTCAGGCTTTGGGGGTCAATTGGACATATTGGTGAAGGATTGACCTATGTTGACCTTAAGGGTACTTTGGTTAATTTGGGCCAATTAGTGACCCCATGATGGGGCTTTTGGGTCACTTGGGTCTCTCTTAGGGTTAGGGACCTATTGATATGCTCAATTTAATTTGGTGAGTTAAATTTGAAGTAAATTGGCCAAGGTTGACCTCTGCACTTTTGGGGTGCTTATAGCAATTTTCCTAAGTCCAAGTTACATAGGTTCATTCCATGACCACTACTCACAACTTCAACCCTAACCCTAACCCAAGGGGTCTAGGAGGAATAGGGATGTTACACTCTTTTTCATATACCTTAAGTTTTTCTTTAAGAATATTGCAATAAAAACAAGGTTTTATATTTTCAATTGAAATGCAAGGTGGAGAATAATCAAACACATCAATCTTTATTTCTACATTAAATTTAGCATTTAAGTTTTGATTTTCTAAACGTAATTTTGAATTTAAATTTTTTTAATCCTTAATTTTACGCTTAGTAGTTTGTAACAATTGTAATGTAGAAATAGAATTACAAAAGATGGAATTTGATTTCCTTACAGCGCTTTCGGATGAGGCAAGATTTGAACATGGAGTTCCTTCGTCATCTTTATCTTCCTCTTCCATAGAAGTGTTGTCATCATCCCTTCTGCTTGATGTGCCTTCCATGGATCCATCATGTGAGGAGTTTTCTTGAATACTTGTGCAGACTTGCATATTCTCCGGTTCTTGTGATTGTTTCATACCTATAGAAGGAAAATCATAAGTTCTTTCAAGAAAATTCCAAATCTCATATGCGGTGGGTAAAGTATAAATAAGTTTGAAAATATTTGATCTAACGCACAAAATAGACTATTTATAGATTTTGCATTTAAAACCATTTCGTTTTTATTTAATAAGCTAGGTGGCTTTTCAATAGTAATATTCCAAACTTTTTCATCTAAAGCTTTAAGAAAAAATTTCATTGATATTTTCCACCCTTTATAATTTTTGCCCGTAAATAAAGGTGGTGCTAAAGATTTTTCATTTAATAAAAAATCATCCCCTCTAGTGGATGTGAGATCATGAAGCGCCATTATTCCTGGTTATGAAGCCGTTTTGGAATAACCTTCCTCTGATACCACTTGTTGGATCTTGAGACGCCCTTAGAGGGGGTGAATAAGGGTTTTAGAAAACTTTAGGATTTAAGAAAATCTTTTGTGATTTTCTAATAAGTAAATTGAAACAAAAGTAAAGAGCTAGAAATAAGAAATGAAATCAATTTTATTTAACATGAAAAGACATGATTATCATTTATAAAATTTGATTACAAAATCTGATTTCTATGACACTACAAATCAAGGCGAATATGAAATACTCTTTTCATTTTCTATACCGACTCTTCCACTAAGAACCGGTTGGCTTTAGCTGATCTTTCCCCAGATACGGTCTCAAGCCGCTCTAGCCTTTCTATCCCAAGAAAGGTCGTGAGCACCCCCTAGATCTACTCCCTAGACCTAGTCACCGTGTGGCGAATTCCCTCTAAGCCACACACGGTTCTATTCGCCAACAACCGCGGCGAATTCCCTAACCAATTACAAAGATAAAGGTAAATACAAAAGACAAATATAAAAACTCCCTACAAGGTAACCTGAAGGAGACGACGAAGAATCACTAAAGATCTTTGAATTTGAAGTGTGCGTTCTTCGCATTGAGTTAGCATTGATCCAAGCCTACTTTGATTCCTTTTTTTGAAATTGAATTGGAGATCCTTTGTGGTCTGGAAATACGGCCCTCATAAATAATTCAGAGTGCTGGAATAGGGCTCCTTGGAATCAATAGTTGAAGAGAATGAATGCCACCTCTTTATAGGACTGGAAACTAACGCCAGCGTTAAGGCTAACGCCAGGCGTTGACTCAGTATAGAAATAATTTGATGGCTCGAATCTTCAAAATAGGAAGGAGATTTTGCATCTTTGGAAACATTCATTTTAGGCAACCTTAACGCTGGCGTTGAGGCTAACGCCTGGCTTTAAGTCAAATCATTCCCAAAATGCTCCTGCAATCATGGCATCTTCCCTCCATGCCATTTTCATCTTGGTGGGAATGAAAGTCAATGCTGGCGTTAAGTCATAATGCCTGGCGTTATACCACATTCATCATTTCAGCTTGCGAGCAAATCCAGATCAACAATGTAGTATCCTAGTGTCAATTTTGTTCAAACCTCCATGCTAAAAACACAATGATAAACAAGATCAAATACAAGTAGGATTTGTTATTCTCAAATCAAAGGGATGCGAAAAAACGTGTTCCAACAGAGTCATCTTCTTCCATGCATATTTAGATCAAGATGTTCTTGGATTATCAAAGAAGGCACTTTGAAGAGTATGTGGATAATGCAGTGATTTGAGAAGTGACCTGTTAAGTGAGACAACAGAGCTGAGAATTGAAATGAACATTTTAAAATAAAGCACAGTAAATTTTCTTATAAGGGCAGCTCCAACAGTGGACCATACTGCTCAATAGTTGGAACTCACCCATAAGGGTCTAACTGATATTATTGAAAATCAAGGTAGAACATCTGAGAATATGTAAGATGCCTTCCAGAATACAGTAACTAAGATAGCAGAATGAATGTACTTGAAAGAATAGACTTCTGCAGTCAGACTCTGGATGGTCATCTGCTTGAGACAAAGAACCATCTCTCTGATGGGATCTTCATGTTGAAGGGTAAAATTGCTGAAATGAATAAGTCTATAAGCCAACACATATGTAAGGACGTTCTCTAAGGACAAATATCAGTGGTCAAGGCCAGTGGTGACCATGCCATATGGACCTCAAATACAGTAAGAGAGACACTAAACTTACCAATAATCAACTATGATGACCCTTTAGATGATGTACCTACAGATGTTCCTTGTGAAGCAAATTCTCCAATCTCTGTCTTTAGCCAAAGGAAAGGAAGTGTAACATCCAACAAACCACTAGACCCCTAAGTTGATTTTTTTTCATGACTATGTCATGACAAAAGGGGAGACCAGTCAAAGAGTCCTAGAAACCCAAGAGGGTAGGTGAATTGCATATTGGTGTGCATTCAGCAACTTTTAGTAACCTAGCCTAGGGTTGACCAAGAAGCTTCAGTATGTCAATATAACCTCACTTTGACCCTTATGACCTTTCAAGGAGGTCAATGGGTCAATATGGACCCTTTAGGGTCAACCAAATTGGTCAATTTGACCAAAGTCAACCCTAGCCCAAATTAGGTCAAACCTCCCTAATTGAAGTCAATTGGACTTCATATGGCCAAATTGAACCTACCACTACAAGGCAACCCCTCCAAGAGGTCTAATTGACTAAAATCCCATCATTTGGTCAACCAAATGACCCAATTTGACCAAAGTCAAACCTAGCCCAATTTTAGTCAAAATTACATCTTATGGCTCAATTAGCCCAAATGGGGACACACAATGGCCCAATACACCTCACATGATGACTATAGACCTAATACCATCAAGTGGGGTCAACCCCTCCCTTAGTTGACCAAGTCAACCAAGAAAGTCAACATAGGTCAAAATTGGCCTAAATGAGCATTTGGATCAATTAAATCAAATCCCCATGGGCTAAGGCCTCAATAGGAGGCCCACCCTACAGCCCAATGACATATGACCTTGCATTCCCTTAGATTTGAGGAGGAGTGGACATGCAAGGGGGAAATTTTGATTTTTCCCCAATTTGGAGAAGAGACAAAAGGGGGAGACATGGATTGAGTGCAAATTGGCACTCAATTCCCCTCCCAAGGCCTGGATCTGATCTCCTTCAGAGATTACAGAGCTTTTCCCAGCAGGATGTAGCCAAGGTGGCTGCAATTGAGGGAAATTGGGGTGGCCGAAAGAGTCCATTAACGGCACTCTTGGATTTATCCACCACTAGCCCCATTAACCCCCCCCCCCCCCCCCCACATCACCTTCAGAATTTCCAGAGCAAGAGAAGCCCTAGGTTGATTGAGGAATTCAAGTGTTGTGGTCGGAGATTAGCAAGGGAGTCGCTAGAAAATCAAAAATGGACCCCAAGAGGAATAACCGATCCAACACTCTCAATCAGGTTGGTTCCTTCTCCTCTCCACTTGTGCTAGCTTCTCCCTCTCTTCCTTTTCAAAATCATTTGATAATTGGTGGATCACCGCATTCTTTTATTGATTTTCCTTCCTGAAAAAATGGAAGGTCTCAGAGCCCTTCTCCGGCCACCTCAGGCCAAACGGCCACCACCAGCCGACGGCCAAATGTCGACTGAAGGTGGCGGCGGGAGGGTTTTGCCGGAAACTGCTAGGATTGGCCAGAATCGGGCTTGAGATTTGCTCAAGGATGGTGAAATTTGGATCGTCGATCCATTGGAGAAGATGAAGGAGAGCCGTCCGATCTGAGGAAAATCTGTTAGCCGCGGACCAAATGATATTAGATATGGGATTTTAATTATATGTCACACTTTTTACAGTGATTTATAACCTTATTTTGACCACTTTAGAAGTTGAACCATATAAAGTGGTCTATACCAAAAATGTAGCCCTAGGTCTTAACTACACATGGGCACTAATTTCATGTGATTTGGTGCACCACAACTCCCTGGGCACCTATTTTGGTGCAGGGTGTATTATGTGTACATGCATGTGTATTTTATGAATTTTTCTGAAAGAACTCCATGCATGTGAATAAAATTTAATCCATAGATGTATTATAACCAAATACACGTCCTGCCCAAAAATTCAAATTTTTGGAGAACATTTTTCTATAGTTTTGGAAAACATTTAAATATTCATGCATGTGTTGATTTTTGGGTTATATGAACTTAACTTCCACCAAATCTTCTCTGGAAGATTAATCAAGTCAATAAAAGTCCCTGGTCAAAATTGTAGGTCATTTGGACTCATTCATGTAAGTATTTGCATCATGCAAACATAATCTAGTTTGAGAAATATTACCTTATAATTTCAGAGAGTATTTTGTAAATATCTCTCAAACCATTGGGTGAATATAGTTGAAATTTTAACCATAGGCATATCATGCCTATTTACACCCCCTATCAAAAAATGGTGATTTTTGGAAAGCATCTCCCCATAGTTATTACAATAAATTGATAAATCATATATTGGTAGTACACATGGCTATACAACACCAAGTGACCCCAAAATTTGATAGATACTAGTGTAGGTCACTATAAGCCTCTGGTTAAAATTTGGAACCAATTGGCTTTGTGCATGTGAAGGAATTCCACATGCATGCAAAGGGGAAATTTTTTATGTACATATAGCATTATAATGTAGATCTAGATTTACGTGGTTAAATCAACTCAACATGACCAAAATCTTTGGTGGCATGATAATTAGACCATAATTATTCACTAGTTAAAATTTGAGGTCATTTGGACTCATGCATGTGAGGGAAATTCTCATGCAAAAAACCTAGGTACCATGGAAAGTTCATAAAGGTGTATACACAAAAATGTTTTGAGAATTGATGTGTATTCCCTTGATAAATTTCTATGAAATTCAAAACATGCACTTGATATTAAGAGATAATACATCTCAGAGAAAATCATGAACTTTTGGGTTGATTTCCCTAGGAAATTAAGGTTTATGTGATTTTGTCACATTGAGCTTTAATGAGTATTCTAGGGTCAAAACTTTCTGAAATGTTATAAAACTCTAGGATTCACTTAGCAAAGTGAGATTACACTCTATGATTTTTACTGGAAGTTTTAGAAATATTATAGCCCATTATCTACTAATTATTCAAATTGTCCCAATCTACTTTATCCCATCTCTGAGTAAGTTAACTTATTTAGGGTTGTATGAAATTGGGTAATTAGACTTATGAGGCCATTTTTATTCTCTGGATATTTTTATCAGATTTATTGTCGAGTATTTATGATACTTCCTTCACAAAGTGGAACTTTAATGTCACTACTAGAAAAGTGACTTTTAGCCACACTCGTATTGCCCACGGGCATTTGCCGTGGCAAACAGTCAAATTATCGTGGCTAGAAGTCTAAAATCATGGCTAAAAGTCATAGAAAATAGTATTTGCCACAGAAAGAGCATGTCAAATACTTTTTTGCCACGCTCGTATTGGCCACGCCCATTTGCCACGGTAGTTCGTGGCTAAAAGTCTTTTGCCACGATTTTGGACTTTTAGCCACGACAATTTGCCCTGGCTAAAAGTCAAATTTCTTATAGTGTGTTTTCAATGATTAATTTATAATGTTGAATTAATGAAAGTGAAAGATTATGGAATTGAGTAGTTAAGCTTGTGGGCTCATTATTGACCTCTGGAATGTTTATTAGATTTAATTACTGAGTAATTATCATACTTTCTTCACAAAGTGGATCTTTAATGTTTTCATTGATTAATTGATAATGTTGAATTAATGAAACTGGATAATTATGGAATTGAGTAGTTAAGCATGTGGGCTCATTATTGACCTCTAGAAATTTTATTAGATTAAATTACAGAGTAAGTATCATACTTCTTTCACAAAGTGAAATCATAGTGTTTGCATTATTTAATTGATAATGATGAGCTAAGGAACTAGAAAAATTACAGAACTTGGTGAGTGAGCTTATGAGATCGTGGTAATGCTCTGAGAATTTTGTTATATTTATTTTCTGCAGATTTACAGTAGTTCTTTCATATAGTGGATTTAGGTGACAATTATGGTTTATTCATTATTGTTGAATTATTTTTACTAGAAAAATGTCAAATTTTGCTGGAATCCATCTTTGGCTGATTTGAACACCTAAAAATTTTTTTATGGCATTATGATGAATTATTTTAGTAGATCCTTCACAAATTGTAATTTGCACCCTAGGACATTTAATTGATTTTCTGGAATTATATTAGGGAGAAAAATTATGAAATTCTACTGAACTTCAACTTGGACCACAACTAGCTTCTGGGAATTTTATTAGATTTATTGGCCTATGACAAATGGTGCATCATGTTCAAAACTAGCAATTCTCAGAATTTTAAGAAATTATTTAATAGGCACATATATAATTTTATTATATGGAAAATTGGAAATCTGAATTTTGACATCCCTATAACTTCTGGAACTAGATTGGGCACATATTAGTTAGAAGATCATGTAGTCACCCTTTTAAGTCATGTTATCACACTTGAGAACAATTTGGTCTGGGAATAATAAAACTGAATTATTTGATTTAGACCTCATTCTATCATCACACATAGAGTTATTAACTCCCTGATCATTGTATAGGCATAGATTGATTGAAGGCTTAACCATTAGTGGTATATACTAGAAGTAAGGGTTTGGGTGCGATTACTAAAATCATCAAAATGGGATTTTGATACCCAAATTTGGAGTACACCAGACGAGCTTATTAGTTTAGTGTATCCTGACTCCCACGTAACCCTAGTGTGTGGCCTTACTTGCCCACATTGCATTGCACATCATCCCAAATTTCCTCCATGTGCACCTTTATAATTCTCCACAAAAGTCGTAATCAAAATTATGTACTAGAAGATGCTTGAAAGTCTCTTACCGTGATGCAGGCCATCATTGTTGGAAGGTAGGGACTTGTAACTCTGCTCATCATGATCAAATTTGTTTCTCCCTCAAATATGCACGAGCAGTTGGTTGCCCCAATTATTTACCATTCATACACGCACATGCGGTTCTCACAACCAAGTCGCGCTACCAAGCACTCAAGGACTTCCCCCAAGTCCTCACTCGATTATTAATTATAAGTACATCCAGTGCTAATTAGCACCCAAGGACCTACCACTCGGGTCCTTACCATATACCCAGGATAGCATCCCATCCTTCTAATTACACTAAACCGTCATTGTTATCAATAGCGAGCTGTCACGACTCTAACGCGGTGAAATGTATAAGTCATGGAATCACTCCCTATGATCCCTTCAAACTTGTATCGCGGTGCACAATTTGATATTTAGCAATTTGACCTTTTGGAAGTTCCCTCTATTCGAGTATGTCAACTCAGGTACCCAGTTGAGGCAAATAGGGCAGTGGATCGGGTTTGTCCACTCCTAGGCCCGTATGACACCTCCCAGCCTAGACCTTACGTACGCCCCTAAGAACACACAGGGTATCCGTGTACTACTTGATACATCAATGCCTTTAAGTGAAACCCCAAGCTCTTGGCTCGGAGGACTCAACCAGTCCTTCTTGTATAACAGAGAACCTACCTTTTGCAGGACAGTCCCAGTCCTTCCAACATGATCTCGAGCCTACCGCTCGCAGGACTAACTCAGTCCTTCCTTATTTCCCGATGATATTAATCACGCGCACGTCACATGTATTCCGCACTACAAGGTGGAGATTTATATCCTCCAACAAGTTACACTGATTTGATAACTTCAACATATAAGTTTCTGATATCCGTACTTCAAGTATGTAGGGCCTCTTTACAGATCAAACACCAAAGTGAATACTATTATGAACTCCTTTTCCAACCTCCACAATGCCTTAATCGCCGACCAAGCATACTCATCATCGTTCACGTATTACTTAAACAAAACCTTTATGTCGTACGTCGGCAACACACCATTTCACAATGACATTTAGGGGAAAAACTCAAATCGGTACGTGGCTAGTCCAATAAACGAAGCGATAAGCCCCCGTACAATTAGACTAGGTTTATTCCACCACCCATATGATACATTCATCTCGTGTTTGGGTACGCTCCTTAGGGGCATATATTCCTCGACTTAGGGTTCTTACCCTATAAATCCCTGTACCGACGCACTTGTATTTTAGCCGTGATGTAGAAAATCAGTTTTTTCGGTGGCAACCACGTTGCATCTCATAGTAAAGAGAGTACGTACAAATAACATCCAATCATTGGTACCTCTTATGTATGTTTGAACTTGACATGAACCAAGGTGCAAGGTTCAAGATGATTTTCCTTCGACACGGGTTAAGCGGACACCGAAGGTAAGGCATAATTCTCACTATGATAAACCAATCCCATCAATTCTAAGCTCTCTGCCAATGACCGTTCAAGACATGTCTATTTTCAGATAAATTTAAGATGTCAAATCGCCCAACAAGTTGTATTAATCGTGTTATCTTCATCATGAACGATTATCAATTAAACTTCTAAGCTTAATGGAATCATGCTCTCCTAGTAACTCTGACAATCTGGAGCTCTTCCTAGGGCAGGTACGGTGATCTGTAACAACCCCCAAATCCTTGGGTAATTATCCAGAGAGGAAATTTAAAGCGTAAGTTCATGTTACTCGTAATTTAGGCATGCATAGTCTCTCTCTAGGTTGAACCCTCCAAAATTAATGTTGTTTTAATTTCCTAGTCTCACGCTACCACGTCTTATTACTACTTAACATTGTCATCATCACTCCAATCGTCCATAATCAGAATTTTATTATATCCTCTTGTATGTACAAAATCTCATCAAGTCCCAGGGGATCATAAAGAGACAATACTTATCCTTGGAACGTTCTATTTTCTTATTGTGATAATGAAGTTTTCTTAGATCAAAAACATGGTGCTAGCAGTTCACCCTGCCCAAAATGAACCAATCGTTCCAGGATTACCACCTTCCAGTGTTGAAGATTGTGAAGATTTGCAATTCCCTAAGCAATCTCCAGTCGGAAGGTCACTAGCCCAATAAACAAAGAGATCAGCCCCCCGGAGTTCTTGGGCTGAGTCTCTTCGACCACCAACATGGTACTTTCATCCTATATCTGCACCCATTATGAGGGCATACCATCTTCGACTTGGAGTTTTATCCTGCACTTAAACCCTCTTAGGCCCTTAGGGTTACAATGTACGACACCCTTTCCAAGGTCAACATGTGACCAAATCGGCAAATGGGCCTTTTACGGATTCATATTCTTATTCGACCTATGGTATTTGTCATGGTGATAGCCTTAATACAACAAAATGGGAAGTGTCAGGTTATTGGCAACACGGTTAGGCTTACGAGTCCCCTACCCCTCTAATAATAGTCTCTGGGCGCCAACTTTTTCCTCCAGATAACCTATTAGTCCGGGTAAGAGGCGGTGATATCTCTCAATAAGCCAAGCTGCGCATTATAGTGTAAGACTTTAAACATCAACTCTCACACTACACTCTTCCCATAATCACCATGTGTGTCCTTATGTCTCAACCAAATCCATACCTGAGGTCGACTTTTGACTAGGATACGCCACAAAACGTCTTGGTCAACTAGAATAAAGTGATTTCCTAGTTAGGTTGGCACTAGTTCTAAGGATTAGCGGACATACTTAATGTGAATCCCACATGGGCACGCCACCGCTTCCACTGCATCAGTTTGTCCTCAAACTGATCTAGCTGGCAGGGGTGGCCTAGTGGTTTGATGGACTTCTTTTATCTCAGGATCGTTGCAAGCTGATACCATTTGTAAGACCCCCCTCCCGGAACACAAGACACGACTGAGGGGAGTCCTATGCCCAGGACAGACGCCTTGCGGAAGTGCCAGCACACGAGCTAGCCCCCTCCACAAGACGCCTATCCTTCCGGCTATTTCCAATACCATCCTGCCAACCCATCAATAATAGAACAATAGAAGCCATTTATTCACATATTAGTAATAATGTCCAAACAGTACAAAAGACATGAAGCTAACAAGCTCCTGCATATCATCAGAGTATAAACTTGCCCTAAGGCTACATCATAACCACTCGCTCAAATCTTCCACTGACGGTAGCGAAGGTACCGTAATCACCAGCCCTGCAAACCTGAACTGGCTGTCCTCCTGTGTAGTATGATGCTGCTCCTAAAAGTAGTGGTGTAACAACTGTTAGTCATAAAGACTAAGTAGCTTCGCATCCTCTCCCCCGGCGACTCCAAGGCACCGGGCGAAAGGAAATGAGGAAAAGCTGTAATATAGTCAGTAATAGCAAAAATAGGTGACAAGGAAGGATGTAACTACAGCAGTGTATCAAATGTATAAAAGAACATCTAACAAGTAATAAGACAGTGACAGAGTAAAAGCAAGTATTATAACAGAACAGGGGTAAGCAGTATATAGCAGTTTCACAACCTTAACTTATATGAATGCCCATACAAACTTATAAGTTAAGGTTTCCAATCTGGAACCCATCATATAAAAGAGCCCATACTAATTTATATGATGGACCCGATGCAGTGCACTGCTATGATTATGAATGATGAATACAATGCAATGATTATGATATGATGACTCACCCATGCATATTTGTTATGTCGACATAGACCGTTAGTTCTCGCTTTTTGAGGGGTAGCTAACCGCTCAGGCATCTCCCGTCGTGGCCAGACAGAGACAGTGGAACGAGCTCCTCCACTACTAGGAGGGTATGAACACTACCAGTCCTAGGCCTCTGTACGCCTCAACGCTAAAAACACACAACGGAGACCCTGTGTACTGCTCGCAACATGCTGAGCCTTCAAGGACACAGAAGGGGACTTGGGTAGGTGAGCACCAAGAGTCCAACCCAACCGGTTTAGAGTCTAACCGCTAGCTTCTATTGGTGTCATGACTAGCAAGCCCGTAGACCCGCCACAAGCAATCCTCCAACCAGGATCATCACACCACCATGCATACACCGTGCACGCTCATGTAATACCCATGCACCACCCGTGCTATCGAGCACCTGCGCTATCTGTATGCCTCGACGCTAAGAACACATAGTGGAGACCATGCGTACTGTTCGCAACATGCTGAGCCATCAAGGACATAGAAGGGGACTTGGGTAGGTGAGCACCAAGAGTCCAACCCAACCGGTCTAGAGTCTAACCGTCATCTTCTGTCGGTGTCACGACTAGCAAGCCCGTAGACCCGCCACAAGCAATCCTCCAACCAGGATCATCACACCACCATGCATACACCATGCACACTCATGTAATTCCCATGCACCACCCGTGTTATCGAGCACCCAAGGGCTCGCGAGAGGAACCTTAATACACTTTCTACAAACAATCAAGGCCGGTGCTAATTAGCATCCGAGGACTTACCCATCGGGTCCTTCACCTCTCAGGATATAACCATACCCTATAAACCACACCAACCATCACTACTTTACCCACGGAGCTATCATAGCTCACTTGCAGTGGCATAGGTATATATAAGGGAAATACTATCTTAATCCTATAGGACTACTTGTGCGCGTAAATCTATGATTGAGTTCACTATATAAATCTGCCCATACACTTTAACCCTCACCATCCTTGAACTCGATTCACAACCTACATCGATCACGACTAACTTCATCAGCATCATTAATGCCGGAATCATTTCCCCAGATGTCGACCTCTTTGTATTATGCAACATGTAATTACTGCGCTCTACTATTATATGGTCGTTATACCCGATGCTACACATTTAGAACTCACCCAATTTCCATGCTAGTACCCTCACCATAAACTATCCCATGTCCTTTTTACGGCTCCTCCTAAACTAACAATTGACGGTTCATTTAAGGAGTTATCTCAACAGGAATGAATCTAACATCATTATCACAAGTAAATACTAGCATGTACATGATTCATACAAACCTCGGCCCAATCAGGCTTCGCATTCAGTAGGGGTGAACATATGGTTATCTCAAATCTAATCATCTGATAGATTATTAAATGATGCGAGCATTCATATAAATACCTCCTCTAATCTTCCATTCAATTGTGCATCGCGGTGTCCCATTTTAGAATCATAACATTCAACAACACCTCAACCAGTTGACATGGGAACCCAGGAACTCTTACCCCACCCATGGGGGGAGAATCGAAGGTTCTCTGGTTGTTAGCGTCGGCGGAAGCGCTACCGCCAGGCGCTAGTGTTCCTACAATAATTACATTTATCATTATTTAGCATGAAATCCTTCGAATGAGTTCAAAGAACTCTGCATTCGATGAATTGGAGGTGCGTTCGACGAACGGGAGGTGAACCGCATTCGACGAACTGGAGGTGAACTGCGTTCGACGAACTGGTGGTGAACTGCGTTCGACGAACTCATGGTGAACTACGTTCGACGAAGTCGTGGTGAACTGCGTTCGACAAACTCGTGGTGAACTGTGTTGGACGAACTCGTGGTGAACTGCGTTCGATGAATTGGAGGTGCATTCGATGAACAGGAGGTGAACCGCGTTCGACGAACTGGAGGTGAACCGCGTTCGACGAACTGGAGGTGAACTGCGTTCGACGAACTGGTGGTGAAATGCATTCGACGACGTGGTGAACTGCGTTCGACGAACTCGTGGTGAACTGCATTCGATGAACTCATGGTGAACTGCGTTCGACGAACTCGTGGTGAACTACGTTCGAAGAACTCGTGGTGAACTGAGTTTGACAAATTGGAGGTGAGCTGCGTTTGATGAAGAAACAAGTCTCGCGCTAGCGATGGTGGTAGCGTTACCGACGCCGCTAGCTAACAGGAAGCAGAACCTTGCCAATCACCCCCAACTATTCTTCCCTAGTAGCCCAGCTCCAAAACACTTACAGATTCCTCTCTTTACTAATGGTTGGAACTTCATTTCTATTCACGTGAATGTAATCAATATGATTTTTGTCAGCATTTATCCTTAAGAGCCTCTTTTAACCTAACTATTCAACATCTTCCCCAATTTATAAATTAGGGCATTACTCCTTCTCTCTTCCAATACTCCCTCATATGACCATAGATTTTCATGAAATCAAATCCTATCCCTTCCTTTTGGAGAGAAGAAATGATTGAAGGAACTTTCCCGGCAATCGGTGCCCTACGATGAAAGATCCAGTTTGGTCCTTTCCTAAGAATCTCCATTAGCTCACAAGCCAAACTCTTTTGAGCTCAACACCTCTCCTAATTTCTCTACTATCTAGCACCAAGGGAGAGGGTTCGGAAGTCACCTTATTTGTTCGTCCATGGTTGGGGATCATCTTCATGGCGGCATGGTGGTGGTCGGCCAAGCTCCAAATCCTTCTCCAAGCTTGCTCCTTCAAGAACCCAAAGCTAAAGCCTTGAGGTGTAAGGGAAAAGATGAAGAAAAAGAAGAAGGAGGAGAAGAAGAAGAAGAACGAGGAAGAAGAAGATGAATAGTCATCTCATTAATAGATTTCAGCCCACTCATGCTTAAGAGAAAAATGAAGAGAGAGAGAGGGAGAGCATTAAAGAGCCTTTAATGAAACTTCAACTTCCAAGGCTTGTGCCAGCTGTTTATTAACTTTTAATTCCTCCATTATATTTGATTTAGGTAATTAGGCCACTCACCAAGTAAAAGGTCACGGGCATTGATTTGGCCGCTACCGCCGGCGCTAGCTCTACCGCCAGGCACTAGCTCCCTGCTACCCATTTCTTGCAATTTGCTTCTTAACTTCAACAAAGGAGGAGTACACACACCCCTGGAGATCAGGGCACATCCCTGGCACTAATAGGATCTCCAGACTCCTACCTAGCCCAAGCATCTAAAAGTGACTCATGTCGTTCGAGGGGTCTAGCTCGAGTTGGGATATTACATCTTATAGGAAGGTCTAGCTTTAGGATCTTTGCCCGTAACTATCTCCTGATTGAAACCGATACTAGCTCTGAACTGTCTATAGAAGGTGTCGATGATGGTCAGGATGGTTTTGGGCATAGAGAAACTGGATGCAAGTTTCTTCTCAGCCAACAGCATTTCCTCAAGGTCCTTGATGACCTTGTTCTTCTATCCTAATTCAGCATTCTTAAGCCTTATGGCTTCCTTGAATTTGTCCACTTTTTTCCTCATAGTAGCCAGCTTCTCAGCTATCTCCTGGAGCTTAGATTGAACTGGCTTCAAGAAATCTAACTCCTTGGTCTGGACTTTGAGGAGTTTCTTACAGCTTCTGAAGGCTTTCCACAAGGCTTTATATTGCCATATCAGTTCAGATTTAACATCATATTGGGATCTTGAGGATGTGTTGTTGGCAGCAGACACACCCTCATCATCATGCAAGGAATCTACTGCTGATTCAGAATTAGAGACAGATAAAGAAGTTTTGTTAGTTACCTTCCCAGGAGAGATGTCATCCTGGTTGTCTTCACCGATGGCCATCAAGCCAATGAGTGCATCTTCCTCGGTACCAGAGGAGCTTGAGTCAGAGTCACTCATTGTTCTGACCTTCTTGGCCATGAACCCTTTTTCAGATTTCCTCTTGCTTCTTGAGCTTCTTCTTTCTTCATGGTTCCTCGACTCCTTCTTCTTAGAGGGGCAGTCAGCAGCCATGTGACCTGTCTTGCTGCAGGAATAGCAAACAGTATTATTTAAATCATATTTACCAGGGTTAGATCTGTACCTTTCCTCCTTGGGGGCTCTGGATCTGTCATGATAATCAGATCTTCTGGAGCTTGAGGAGGAGTTTTTGTGATTGTCCCTCCTCCTTCTGTGTATCAACTTCCTGAACTGTTTTGAGAGAAGGGACACCTCTCTATTAGTATCATCAAAATCTGAAGAGCTGGCTTCTAATTCTTCACTGCTCTCAGATCTGTTCTGAGTTGCAGAGGTCTTGCCCTTGGATCTTCTCGTGCTCTTAGCTTTTAGAGCCATAGATCTATCTCTTGAGCTCCCCTTTGAGCTTTCTTCTTTAGCCTTCCTAGTGTTGAGCTGAAGTTCATGAGACAGCAACTTCCCATACAGGTTCTTGGGCTCCATGATGCCCAACTGACCCATCTCTCTGATGGCACAGATCTTGATGTCCCATTCTTTTGTGAGGGATCTAAGAAACTTGTCATTAAGGTCAGAGTTGGTGAACTCTCTTTCATAATTTCTTAATCCATTCACTATCTTGAAAAATCTCTCATAACAGTTAGAGATTGTTTCATTCTTTCCTTGCTTGAAGGCCTCATACTCCTGGTTGAGAAGGGATTTTCTATCATCCCTTACCTCTTCAGTACCCTCCATGTACACGATTAGGGAGTCCCACATCTCCTTAGCTGTTTTGCAGTGAATCAGATTCTGGAGGGTAGAGTCATCTATGGCACTCACAATGACATTTTGGGCCCTCTTATCTAGGCCTACAAAGAATAGCTCGTCCTTGGTCATGTCCTCATATTTCTTTATCACCTTCCTTGTTGGATCAATGGTGGAGGGAGTTGTAGGGATAAAGGGACCTTGTTGGACGGTTAAGTAAATTCTTGGATCAGCCGCCTCCATGAAAAGCCTTACCCTTTCCTTCCAGATGGGAAAGTTCTCCTTTGTGCAGATTGGGAGTTTCATGGCTCTCATTTCCCGATTCTAATCTTCACCAGCAATGGCGAGTCATTCCACGATCTAGATCAGATGGTTAAGTCTTCTTTTGATCAACCTCGCTTTGATACCACTTATTGTTAATGGAACGTTCACCTAGAGGGGGGGTGTTAGGTGATCTCGCTTCTTTTCAAAATATTAGCGCGATTTATGACTATTCAAGCAGAGCACACAAGTATTGCACAAGAATATCATAGCAGACGACACAAGATTTATAGAGGTTCCTCAAGACCGGGTGTCTTGAGTAGTCCTCTGTCCCTCTGCGCCTACCTAGCAGGGAGCTAGGCTCGGCAAACTCTGGCAAAACTTCAGTCCCTCAAGCCTAACAACACGGACCCGCAAGTCCTATAGCTTAGGCCCGCAAGCCCCTACTGCACCCAAGCTCGCAAGCTCGACACTCAGGCCCTCAAGCCATACACAACACAGACCCGCAAGTCCTGTGCCTACAGCCTAGGCCCGCAAGCGCTTACTGCACCCAAGCCTTCAAGCTCGACAATATCGGAACCGCAAGTCCACTGCCCTGGCCCTCAAGCCTCACAGCTCTCCAACCCTCAAGCTAGACGGTGTCGGACCCGCAAGACCACTGCCCTGGCCCTCAAGCCTCACAGCTCTCCAGCCCTCAAGCTAGACGATGTCGGACATGCAAGTCCACTGCCCTGGCCCTCAAGCCTCACAGCTCTCCACCCCTCAAGCTAGACACTTAGGCCCTCAAGCCTTACAACAACAAAAGGTTTTACAGTAACGAACACTGTTTCTTCTGCCTGATGAAGATCGGCAACTTAGGGTTGAAGAAACTTTTTCTGATTCAGATCTTGAAATCATAGTTCTTCTTCAATCTCTTTTCTTAGCTTGATGAGGAACAGCTTCTTATCAGTCGATCGAATGACTGATTCTTGCGAGAACACTTTGAGAATTCTTGTTTTTCTCTTTCTTTCTTTACGCTGCTTTTACTGTTCTATTTAATGTATGCGTAAGTTCTTTCTAATAATTTCTTTAGGGCAACCTCTTATCTTTTTTATAAGACTGCGAGGCTCCCAACGGTCTTCTGAAAAAGTTCCTTAAGAGTCAGACGCCCCATTCCATAAAAGCACGTGCTGATTGGACAATCAGGCAGAGGCATTAATTGCTGACAGTGCGTCCGCAATTTTGAATTCCATCTCAACGATATTTCCAGCTTCATGCCAATACTGACAGCTTTACGACGATATGGAAAATATCTTGACGGTAGGTCTTTGTCGATGCCTTAGGCCTTGGTGGATCTTCAAGTCTTCTAGCTTCTGCCTCTGACGCTGATGTCTCGACGATACGAGATATTCTGGCGTTTCTGCATATACAGCGATATGTTATCTCTGAGTGTGTCATCGTGATCTTCTTTCTTGAAGTTTGTCATCGTAATCACTTTGTTCTTTCGACGACATGAGCGATATCATGTCGACAGACTCTTCTTTAGCAACTGCTTGCCTTTAGCTGTTCTTCTTCATCCTTCTCGACGTCATGCCTTCTTTGATGATGTCGACGATACTGCATCTTCTCGATGACATCCCTTCCTTTTGAATCTGTCTCAGCGGTTGGGCTGAGATGGCTTCCTCTTCTCAGCGGATTCATCGATCTGCAGAGAAGTTTCTGCGATCGACGAACTGCATCTTCTGCGTTCGACGATCTTCATTCTTCGTTCGACGAACAACATTCTGCGTTCGACGAACTTCAGCATTTGCTTCTGTCTCATCTCTACGTTCGACGAACTTCATTCTTTGTTCGACGAACAGCATCCTGCGTTCAACGAACAGCATTCTGCGTTCGACGAACTCCATTCTTCGTTCGACGAACTTCATTCTTTTAACTTCCTGAGATCATGAGCTAGAAAATTGATCAAATGCAAAGTGAAGTTTTCTTGACTTGGTGACTTCTTCAAATCAAGAATCATGTGGGGAAGATTCCCAACAACTCTATCTACAATAATTTGTAGTCCCTGCTCAGGTTCCACCTTAGGTTCATTCATTGCTTGTGGTTCTTAAACTTCTTCAAGTTCTATTTTGGTAATCTTTCTAAATATGAACTCCTCTAGAGAAACATCAGTCCTCGCGATAAACACTTTATCCTCGGAATGTTTATAGAAATAGTACCATTTAATTTTCTTAGGATACCCCCACAAGATAATATTTATCAAATTTGGTCTCAAGTTTGTCAGATATTCAACATTGTATGTATGCCTCACAACCCTAAATCTTTATGAAAGACATACTAGGGCACTTCCTAGTCCATATCTCATATGGTGCCTTTTGAACTATTTTAGTAGGAACACAATTTATTGTAAGAGCAACCATCTCTAGAGCGTATCCCCCAAAGTAAATAGGCATATATGCATGACTCATCATAGATTACATCATGTCCAATAAGTTACGATTTCTCCTCTTAGAAACATCATTATGTTATGGTGTTCTAGGTGGAGTGAGTTGGGATACAATACCACACTCTATAAGATAGTCTTGAAACTCATAACTCAAGTATTCACCACATCGATCAAATTAGAGTACATAAACTATTTTTCCTAGTTAGTTTTATACTTTATTTTGGAATTCCTTAAAATTTTCAAAAGATTCAGATTTGTACTTCATAAGATATGCATGTCCATTGAAATCATTATTAAATGTAATAAAGAAGTAAAACCCACCTCTAGCCATAGAGCTCATAGGTTCATATACATTACTATGTATTACACCCAAAATATTATATGCTCTCTTAATATGATCAGTGAAATGGGCTTTAGTCATTTTGTTAACAAGATTCGCATCTCCCTTATGATTCATAATCAAATGAGTCAATTAATCCATCTTTATGGAGTTTGGAAGTGAGCTTCTCATTTATATGACTCAAACGATAATGTCAGAGATATGTAGGATTATAGTGATTTGTTTTTAATCTCTTAGTATCATTACTATTATAGATGAGTTGGTTTAGGTTCGAAACATAAATATCATTAAACATTTATGACATTCCAAAATAAATATCATTCGAGTATATAGAGCAACAATTATTTCTAATAGTGAATAAAAATCCTTTCATATTCAAGCAAGAAATTAATATAATATTTCTGGTAATATTAGTTCTTTAACTCTATTACAAGCTCAATAGGCAAAGATAGATGATAAGTCCCTACAACAATGACAACAACTTTTGCTCCATTTCCAACTCATAGGTTTACCTCGCCATTGTTAGATCTTACGGCGCCCTTAGAGGGGGGTGAATAAGGGTTTTATGGAATTTTAAATCTTAATTAAATTTATCAATGTTTGTGACCAAAGTTTAGGAATATTTATAAGAAAATATATTTTGATATCTCAGAAAAGATTGTATTGAAGATTCCTTTTTAAACAAGAGAAACAAAACTTTTTGTTAACTATTGCTAACGCCTGGCGTTGAGAATTAACGCTGGGCGTTAGCTCTCCAGAAAATATTCCTTAGCACAAAAAGATTGTCACTGTGGTTTTACTTATGAAATCCTAAATGAAATACAATTCCAGAAAATCAGAGATAAGGAAAACGATTATTGTATTTCAAAGATAATTACACAAATGTTAATTTTAATACTTAATGACAATATAAATTATAATATTCTTGAAGAGGAAATAAAATCAATTGAATAGAACATTAAAAGACATGATTTTATTTCATAATAAATTGAATACACAAATGTTTGATTTCTATAACGCTAGAAATCAAGGCGAGAATATGTAAAAACACTTTTTGTTGTTTCACCGATCCTTCTCCCAAGGACCGGTTGGCTATAGTCTATCTATCCCCAGATAAGGCCTCTAGCCACGCCCTAAATCTACCCTAGACCTAGTCGCCACTCACAAGGTGGCAAATTACCCCCTAAGCCGCACAAGGACCTAGTCGCCAATAACCCCGGCAAATTTACCCACAGAATCCTTCCGAGAATCCGACGTTCTCCCCGAACAATTTCTCCACACCAATTACAAAAAGAATAAAATAAAAGATTACAAGATAAAGTAAGATAAACTCTCCAAGAAATTCTGAAGGTGAAGACGAAGGCGTTGTAGACGTTGGCGTTCTCGAAGCGTTCGTCCTTCGTATAGAATATGCGTTGTAGACATTCTCCTTCAAAATCTTCATTAGATCTTCATGTTAGCCCAAGGAAGATCTCTCAATTGTTGTACACGAGCCTCTCTCAAAAGAATCAGAATGCTGGTTTTAGAGGCGATGGAATCAACCACAAAATAATGAGAGGGGCTGCTTTTTAAATAGGCACGGGAGCTAACGCCTGGCGTTACGAGTTAACGCCAGCATTAGTGATCGTGCACTGTCGTGGCTGAAATCGCGCAACCGTCGAGAATATGGCAGAGATTGTGGACTCAACGCGGGCGTAAAGAGTCAACGCTGGCGTTGTCTCTTGGTACTCGATGATACTTCTTCTCGACGTTATTCCCTCTTCGATGACATCCCTTATCGATGAAAAAGTTAACGTGGGGCGTTAACACTAATGCGGGGTGTTAGCTCTCTTTCTAGAGAATCATCTCCAATCAGCATACTACTCATAAGGATGTGTATATATAATTCCTGTACAACCTGCACATTATAAACACACAAAATACAAGATCAAATACAACACGGTATTTGTTATTCTCAAACCAAGAGATGTGGAACATAGGCTCCAACAATCTCCCCTTTTTGATAATAACAAATACATGTATGAGAAATTAATGAGATTAAGACCATTTGTGTTTATAGATAAGTGCGGTAATAAGATATGCATGAATAACAGGTTAAAAGCATGATAGATTTGAAAGTGATAATGCATACTCTTTCTATATCATGTCCTCCCCCTACATAAGTGTTCTCTTATAATTTACTCCCCCTAAATATCTATTTGACTAGATTTCTCACTCCCCCTTTGTTATTAGCAAAAGTGGGCAGGGATGAGTGTATATCTACTAAGATTGATTAAGAACTACTTATTGAAAGATTATCATGATCGAGCATATGATAGTGTATGCACCTCCTATATGATTACTTCCCCTACATAAATATTTTCTTTGAGTTTGAAATCAGTATAATGTACTCCCCCTAAATATTAGATTTATGTAATTTATTCTCCCCTTTTGGTAGTATCAAAAGAGGGTTTAGGTGAGAGTGTGCAATAAGGAGTAATATGTTCTATGTCGAGAAGAAAAATAGGATGTAATCAAAAACTTGTTAAATACTACTTGTTGAGAAAAATATAAGCATGATGGAACATATATTAGTAAGCAACATAGCTGACATGATAAAGTAAGTATTCTATTTTAAGATACTACTTGTTGAAAAAAAATACCACGGTGTTAAAAAAATAATTGACATGAATGAGCATAAGTGGTAAACTTAGCAGAAGAATATAATAAACACTCTTAAACATAAACATCAGTTTAAAAGATAAAATCATATAAAGGATAATGAGTTTTGAATTTGAAAATTTGATGTTTGAGTTAAAGATTGAAGAGATGCTATTCCATTAAGATAAAATTGCAAGCATGATTTCATAATATCAAGAAAAGTTACAAAAACTAAAATGTAAAAAAATTTGCATTTCAAGTAAACATAAACATTGTAGCGATCATGCTTTGCTATCTAGTACATTTACTTAAGTTTGTAGAGAATTGAGTAGAAATGAGCATCAGGATCCAATTCTCATGAGTAGAAGTTTTATGAAAGATAATGATGTGTACAAAATAGTATTTTGATAAAGTATGCAAGTGAATCAATCAAAAACACATCACTTATATAATGAAATAACACAACATTAAAATACACAAATACTATTTCTTCCAAAATATTTCAATGCACATGAATAAATAGTACAACTACCAAGGTGCTCTGCACACTCAATGCTTATTAAGACTTATCAGGGTGCAAAGTAGTGCTTGGGGGATCACTTTTATACTTTTTAGCATTATTTTTTTGATCCGGTGTACTAAGAGAAGTGGTATAAAAATTGTTTGCTACAAGACACTTTACAATTCTTAAGTGGAGATTTCCTTGTCATCTATTTTTATTTAATTTTGATTTTTATGACCAAGGACTCTGAATTCACTTGTTTTGCAAACATAGCATTTGAATTTGAAACAACATTTCTTTAAAGAATAAGTGCATGAAAGACAAAGAATTGTAATAACTAATTCAATATTGTGTAGGTAATCTATTTAAGTATTTTAATTACTTATATTATTACATTATACAATCATGCAAGAATAAGATTGTAAACACATGTAAGTTATCAAAAATAAGTGAGTGAATGAATCATTATCAAACATAATACATTACTCATACTTAGATGCATGCTAAGCATTTTTACACATGTTTATCTACATTCAATTTCATTGCACATAACAAGATAATTTTCAAGGCATGACAAATACAAAACAATGTTTTTTAAGAAACTTGAAAGTTAAATTTAACATTGTATTTAATCTTTAATTGATATAATTAATCATCCTTGACAATGTCAATGAATAACAATCAGTTTTTATAAATTTTTGAATTTTTATATATGCACAAAACAATAAACACACATAAAGAAAAAAACATATTTTTGTTCTTTGAAATTGTTTTGTAATTTTGTATTTATTTTTTTGTATATATATATTCTCTGGAAAACATAGAAGTCTTTAATAGCCCTTTCAGTAAATGATATTTTATGCCAGAGAGATACACCCAAAATAATGCATAAGAAAATACATATTTTTTTTTAAAGAAATAAAATTTTGTTTTAAAGGAAATAAAAAGATAGAAAACTTTTTATAAACAGTGAAATAAAACACACACAAAACATTAAAATAATACCAGAAATTATTCAAAACAAACAAACAAAATTTTGGAGCAAAGGAGCTAACGTCAGGCGTTAGCTTCTTAATGCCAAGACAGAACTGCAAATTTTGATGTTTTGAAAAACATTTTTCACAATTCATTTGTATTATAAAGAGACCTTTGTACAACCCTCATATTTTCCAAGCCAGTGTGACCCGACGCAGAAGAGGTCGTGGTAGAGAGGGTGACCATTGTGCAGCGGACCAAACCAATGGAGGTCGTCAAGACCAAAAAGAGAAGGCCCAGGAGGGCAGATCTCCTTGGGCGAGTGAACCTTGGGTCCACTCGCCCAAGGCCCCGGGTGAGTGGACCCTTGGTCCACTCGCCCAAGGACCTGGGCGAGTGGACCCTTGGTCCACTCGCCCGAGTGGGGGGCGTGTAACACCCCAAAAATCGTAGTCCAGCGAGGTAGGCGGAGTGGTAGCGTCGCGCTCGGAATAGGCTGAAAATTCCATAGCAGATTCTTCGCGCACGCTCACTGGCCTCCTTCGCGCACGACCAGTGGTCGTGCGCCTGATCGTGCGTTAATTCACAAGGGTTGAAGGTCGGCTGGTCATGTAGTGCGCACGATCAGGGGATGTTGGCCGTGCACGATCACTGACCGTGCGCCGCTGCTCGTGCGCACTGTTTATTCTGCTCCGCGAAAAGTGACGGGGAAGATGATCCGGCCGTCCAAAAATGTTGGGATTTGATCCAACGGCTGCGATGGATGGCTGGGGGGTTTTAGGGCTTGGTAGAGGAGTTAAACCCTCATTATTTCCAAGACTTTCTCTCTCTTAGGTTGGAGAAAGGAGGAGGAGGCAAGGAGGAAGAAGAAGGGGAATCCGCCATTGCCGGAGCTTCGGAGCTCCGTTCGCCGATCCGAGACCGGCAACGCGTAGAGGGCGTCGAGGCGCTTCTTCTCCACCGTTTGTTTGCAAGCTTCTCATGGCTAGGAGGAGATCTCAAAAGGTAACGACGTTTCTCCTCCCGGTCTTTAGGATGCGTGCATGGCATCCCTTTAATTTCTGCATTTTGGCACCGGATCCGTCGAGTGAGAGGGGTCCGGGTCGCCTTGGTTCAAAAGGAACCATCGGGTTGATTGAGTCCATCCCCGACATGATTTGCACTAGAGATCCGCTCCGTTAGCGGATTAGGCATTGTGGGTGAAGCCAGATTTGTGGCCCTTGGTCCGATTCGGTGATGTTGATTGACGCGCATTCTAGGGGTTTTGTTAGAAATCCGATTACGGCGAACTCATCGTTATGATGCCCTTGTAGCTTCGTGTGGTAACGAATGTTGAGTTTTGGGTGGGGAAATAATGTGCGGATTATGGGGCTTGTGATGCCTAGGGTTGTGCGAAGGAGCGATTGGTCTTTGTGGTCGGCTGGCTATCCCGTGAAGACTGAGATTCACGTGTGGAGAGTGTCCCGGCAAGATTAGTCCCTTCGATTGTTGACTGACGAGAATGTCTGTGCTACGGATGAGTCCGTTGACGGTCGCCAGACGAGGCAATCGGTGGACGTTGTCCTGAGAGTAAGTCTAGGGCCTCGGGACGTTTTTGTTAGCCAGAATTCTTAGTATCGGTCTTGTGTGTTGTTGGCGGCCCGAGCATGTGAGCTGTTAGACAAGCCCGATGGCATGGCGAGCCAGGCGAGGTGGGTCTCAGCGAGAGCTCTTGGCCTTGGGCTACGATGCCCTTGCAGGGAAATAATGAGTACCCATGTGTTTGTGATGTGATGATTATGTATGATGATGTGATAGATTCATACGCTTTAGGTGCCTTGGGTGAAACCCGGGTTTGCATTCATTTTGCATTGGTAGGCCCCTTTTTATTACCTGCTCAACATAGAAACGTGGATGATGTTTGTGACACTCATGCCTGTATTTATGTTGCTTTTCTTTATGTACATTTGCATACGAAGTGCTGACTTGCAGGGTGAAGTAGTTCCCCGGGGTCCGCTAGGACGGCCGGGAGGAGGGATGTTGTTACACCGTTTGTGGTCAGCCATAGCTGACCCTCGTTTACCGCTTTTTGTGATTTGGTTGCAGGGCAAGAATCGCAGGCTGGACCCAGCGCGCCGGCCAAAAAGGCCTAAAGCCTCATGAAGTGCTTAGTTGTTTTTCTGCATTACTTTCTTCGTATTTTGTTATATCCGGCTTGCATGCCGAGGTAGTTTAGGAAAAACTATCTGCCCCCTTTTGTTGGGATGTCTTATTAGAATTGAATGTTTGATGATTTGGACGTTGGTTTTGTAAGGCCTTAAGGCCAGTTGGACTCCTATGTAGTGTGGACAATCTCTGTGTTTTATGTTTATTTCCGTTGTGTATTATCTGAATTTTGAGTTGGGTAGTTAATATCATATTTTAATACTAAAGCTGTGGAGGTTATATGCTGTGGGGTCCCGGCCGGACCCATATTATATGGTCATTACAGGGGAGGTGTTACAATTTGGTATCAGAGCTAGGTTTGAGTATTCTTGCGAGGTCTAGTGTATTTGGATCGCGTAAGAGATTGTCCACATAGGAGTATTGTGCGGGATCATGAGTATCCCTGCATTTGAGTCTTGCGAATAGAGCTTGATAAGTCTTCTTCCTTGCTTATGCTAGTATGTTGGCGACGATGCGGGGACGTCTAGGAGGCAAGAGGAGCCTTCGGGAAGCAGTGCGACTGCTCCGGGCCTCGTGAATGTGGGCATGTCCCCGGCTGATTTCTGTCGCATGCTAGCGGAAGCAATGGTAGCGGCCTAAGCTGGAGCGATGCCACGGGTTCCGACACCGGTGGTGCAAGTTGCGACTCCTGTTACTCTGGCGGCTACGCCGGCTACACCGGATGTCAAAGTGAGGCAAGCAGAGCCAATAGCGGAGAGAGCTATTCTGATGGGTGATCGATTCATGAAATACTTCTCGAGTTTCCACCCTTTGACATTCAAGGGAATGGGCACTCCAACGGATGCCGAGGATTGGCTTTCGAGGATCCAGGAGCTCTTGAAGGCAGTTGAGACCCCAGCTGAGAGGCAGTCTCACTTTGCGAGTTTTATGTTAGAGGGCGATGCGAAGTTGTGGTGGGTGAACCATAATAGTCGCTATTTTGTTGGGCGTGTTCCGTCCATGGAGGAGTTCGGGAACGCTTTCCTAAAGCGTTATATTCCGGCTTCGGCAAGGTTAGCACTGCAGCGGCAGTTTCTGCATTTGGTGCCGCGGGAGAAGACAGTGGATGAATATCTGCAAGAGTTCACTCGTTTGGTTCGTTATGCGGGAACGACCATGGCAGATGATGAAGAGAGGGATAATCTCTTCTATCAAGGGTTGAGAGAAAAATTTAAGGCAACCACTCATAGCCTTGAAGAATGCGAGATTCAATGAATTGGTCGAAGCCGCTCGCACACTGGAGAGCGACTTGGAGCGAACCCAACGACGAAAGGGTGTTGCGGCAAAGCAGGGAGAAGGAAAGCCTTCTCAGTCCCAATCTCAGTGGAAGTCTGAGGGAAACCGATACAAGAAGAAACCCCATCCTAATAGGACTGGGGAGAGAAGTGGCGCACCCTCGAGAGATTTTCGATTCAAAGGTCCGTTGACTTGTTACCAGTGTGGCAAGGTGGGTCACATTAGTCGGTTTTGTACCGAGGGCGGAGCTGAGCCAGAGCCGAGACAGGAACAATCGGTGTGTTCGGGTCCCGGTGTTGCTGAGAAGGGGAAAGCGGCGGAGTCGAGTGCTTCGCGGTTCCCTCCAGTGCAGCCTAGAGCCTATAATCTTGGGCAATAGGAAGCGATACGTCAACCCGACGTGGTGACAGGTACGAAAAGTTTAAGTTTTCGTTTGTTACTATAATGTAGGTTGCGGCCTTTTATGTTTATTTTTTGCACGTGGTTAGGTTTCGTGCTATTTTTGGGCTACCCCTCTCGAGTGTTGTTCGACACGGGGGTGTCACACTCTTTTCTTGCGGAAAGTTTTATCCGAAAGATTGGTGCTGAGTCCGTGGAGGCAGAAGTGGAGCTGAGTGTGCGTATGCCGAATGGGTCTTTCATGACTACCATGAGGAAGGGACGCATTGTGATGCAAATTGGCGATAGTGTTTTCGTGTTGGTAGCAGCGATTCTGCCACTAGCCGAATTCGACGTTATCTTAGGGATGGACTGGCATGCCGCGCAGCGAGCTAGTATCGATTGCCAGTTGAAGGTGGTAACCCTGAGAGGAGAAGGTAGAGCAGAGGTCAAGTTCGAAGGCCTAAGCGGAGTTGCTTGCTCCCTGATTTCCGCGGTGCAAATGAGGCGTGCGGTAAACCAAGGAGGCGAGGCGTTTTTGGCTTTGTTGGAGACTCACTCTACAAAGTTGGCCATTGGAGAAGTTCCTGTGGTGGAAGAATTTGAGGACGTATTCCCCGAGGAGCTTCCGGGAGCACCCCCTCAGCGTGAGATCGATTTTTCGATCGAGTTGGTACCGGGTGCGAGGCCGGTGTCACGTCCTCTGTTTAGGATGGCACCGAAGGAACTGGCCGAGTTAAAGGTTCAGTTGCAGGAGTTGTTAGAGCAAGGGTACATTAGGCCCAGCTCTTCGTCGTTGAGCGCGCCGGTATTGTTTGTGAAAAAGAAAGACGGAAGTATGCGGTTGTGTATCGACTACCGTGAATTGAATAAATTGACCGTTAAGAATAAATATCCGATTCCACGAATCGATGATTTATTCGACCAGTTAGTAGGGTCGGTGGTGTACTCCAAGTTAGAATTGAAGTCGGTGTACTACCAGTTGAAGATTCGAGAAGAGGAGATCGCTAAGACAGCGTTTGGGACTCGGTATGGCCATTACGAGTTTTCGGTGATGCCGTTCGGACTGACGAACGCGCCATCCGTCTTCATGGATCTGATGAACCGGGTTTTTTGACCGTTTCTAGATTCATTCGTGGTGGTGTTTATTGATGACATTTTGGTGTACTCAAAAACAGAGGCAGAGCATGAGTCTCACTTGAGGCTGGTATTGCAGACTCTAAGGGAGAATCAGCTTTATGCTAAGTTCTCAAAATGCGAGTTTTGGATCGAGAAGGTGGCTTTCTTGGGTCACGTAATTAGTGGAGATGGGGTGGCAGTAGATCCAGCGAAGATTGAAGCCATTAGGGATTGGCCTGTATTGAGAACCGTGGCGGAATTCCGGAGCTTCCTTGGACTAGCCGGTTATTACAGAAGGTTCGTGGAGAACTTTTCGTGGATGGCGTTGCCCCTCACCACTCTCACTCGCAAGGACCAAAGGTTCGTATGGACACCGGAGTGTGCCCGTGCATTTAAGAGTTTGAAGGAAAGGTTGATGTCTGCTCCAATCCTTAGTCTTCCTAGTGGGACGGAAGGATTTCAGATTTTCAGCGACGCGTCAGGTTGCGGGTTGGGTTGCGTGCTGGTGCAGCACGGCAAGGTGATAGCGTATGGGTCAAGGCAGTTAAAGACTCATGAGAGGAATTATCCCGACCATGATCTAGAGTTGGCGGCGGTAATTTTTGCGCTAAAGTTGTGGCGGCACTACGTTTATGGTGCGAAGGTGGAGATCTTCACGGATCACAAGAGCCTGAGGTATCTCTTGGACCAGAAGGATTTGAATATGCGTCAGCGTAGATGGGTCGAGTTCCTTGGGGACTACGACGTGGAGATTCAGTATACGCCGGGTAAAGCCAACGTGGTGGCGGATGCCTTGAGTAGGAAGTACTCCGGGCAAGGTAATTGGATGGCGGCGCATGATGAGCGTTTGATACGAGACCTGGAGTCCCTGGACATTTCTTGTGTGGCTAGAGGTGAGTCTAGCGTAGCTCGTTTGAACTGGATGGAAATGCAATATGACATAACGGATCGAATCCGAGAGGCGACGAGCGCAGATGAAGAGTGCCAACAGTGGGCGTTGGAGGCTCAACAAAGCGAAGGCACGGCTTTGGAGATGGTTGGTGGGATTCTGAAGAGAGACGGAAGGATCTGTATTCCGCGCTTTGGCAAGCTTCACGAGGAGTTGATGTTTGAAGCTCACTTTACGAAGTACTCCATTCATCCAAGAAGTACAAAGATGTACGCAGATATGAAGAAATCTTTTTGGTAGCCTGGGATGAAGCGGGATGTAGCCGAGTACGTGAGCCGATGTCAGACTTGTGCCTTCGTGAAGGCTGAGTGCCAAAGGCCCGGTGGGTTCTTAAAGCCTCTCCCTATTCCCGAATGGAAGTTCGATGACATCTCCATGGATTTTGTACATGGTTTGCCTCGATCGCAGCAGGGTAACGATGCGATTTGGGTGATAGTGGATTGCCTGACCAAGGTGGCTCACTTCATTCCGAATCAGAAGGGCGATAGCGTGGAGAAGCTCGTGGAGCTCTATGTTCGAAACATTGTGCGGTTGCACGGGATTCCGAAGAGCATCGTTAGTGATCGCGATGGGCGTTTCACTTCGAAGGACTGGAGGCTAGTACAGAAGAGCTTAGGCACAAAGCTCAAGTTTAGTACCGCATTCCATCCGCAGACCGATGGTCAGACAGAGCGAACGAACCGTATGATGGAGGACATGTTGAGAATGTGTGCTCTTGACTTTGGTAAAGGTTGGGAAGACCACCTCTTTATGGTGGAGTTTGCCTATAACAATAGCTTCCAGGCGAGTATCAAAATGGCGCCCTATGAAGCTTTGTATGGAAGGAAGTGTCGAACGTCGATGTCTTGGGTAGAGGTGGGAGACACTAAGCTGTTGGGAAAGCAAGTGGTGGAAGATGCTTGCGAGATTGTGCGGACGGTTCAGGAGCGCATGAAGGTTGCTCAGGATCGACAAGTGAAGTATTTCAACGCGCGCCACAGAAATGTGGAGTTTGCAGTGGGCGACATGGTTTACCTAAAGATCAAGCCGTTCAAGGGTGTTTCGCGGGTGCAGCGACTCAAGAAGTTGAGTCCGCGGTATCTGGGTCCGTTCGAGGTTACGGAACATATAGGCGAAGCAGCCTATCATTTGGCGTTATCCGCAGAGCTGAGTGGATTACATGATGTCTTCCACGTCTCTGTGTTGAGGAAAGCTCTGGTGGAGCCGAGCGTCGTAGTCGAAGCGGCGACGGTGCCGGTGATGGAGGATTTGGGGACGAGGGTTCGTCCGGTTGGCGTGGAGGATTCGGAAGTCCGACAGTTGCGCAACAAGGAAGTCAAACTTGTAAAGGTGCGATGGGACAACTGCGGGCGAGACGAATTATCCTGGGAGCGTGAGCAAGCGATGCGGGAGGATTTCCCCGAACTTTTTGCTCCAGGTATGCTTTATGAATTTCCTGTTTAAATTCTGAAATTTCGAGGACGAAATTCTTTTAAGGGGGGTGGAGTTGTAATACCCCAAAAATCGTAGTCCAGCGAGGTAGGCGGAGTGGTAGCGTCGCGCTCGGAATAGGCTGAAAATTCCATAGCAGATTCTTCGCGCATGCTCACTGGCCTCCTTCGCGCACGACCAGTGGTCGTGCGTCTGATCGTGCGTTAATTCACAAGGCTTGAAGGTCGGCTGGTCGTGTAGTGCGCACGATCAGGGGATGTTGGCCGCGCACGATCACTGACCATGCGCCGCTGCTCGTGCGCACTGTTTATTCTGCTCCGCGAAAAGTGACGGGGAAGATGATCCGGCCGTCCAAAAATGTTGGGATTTGATCCAACGGCTGCGATGGATGGCTGGGGGGTTTTAGGGCTTGGTAGAGGAGTTAAACCCTCATTATTTCCAAGACTTTCTCTCTCTTAGGTTGGAGAAAGGAGGAGGAGGCAAGGAGGAAGAAGAAGGGGAATCCGCCATTGCCGGAGCTTCGGAGCTCCGTTCGCCGATCCGAGACCGGCAACGCGTAGAGGGCGTCGAGGCGCTTCTTCTCCACCGTTTGTTTGCAAGCTTCTCATGGCTAGGAGGAGATCTCAAAAGGTAACGACATTTCTCCTCCCGGTCTTTAGGATGCGTGCATGGCATCCCTTTAATTTCTGCATTTTGGCACCGGATCCGTCGAGTGAGAGGGGTCCGGGTCGCCTTGGTTCAAAAGGAACCATCGGGTTGATTGAGTCCGTCCCCGACATGATTTGCACTAGAGATCCGCTCTGTTAGCGGATTAGGCATTGTGGGTGAAGCCGGATTTGTGGCCCTTGGTCCGATTCGGTGATGTTGATTGACGCGCATTCTAGGGGTTTTGTTAGAAATCCGATTACGGCGAACTCGTCGTTATGATGCCCTTGTAGCTTCGTGTGGTAACGAATGTTGAGTTTTGGGCGGGGAAATAATGTGTGGATTATGGGGCTTGTGATGCTTAGGGTTGTGCGAAGGCGTGATTGGTCTTTGTGGTCGGCTGGCTATCCCGTGAAGACTGAGATTCACGTGTGGAGAGTGTCCCGGTAAGATTAGTCCCTTCGATTGTTGACTGACTAGAATGTCTGTGCTACGGATGAGTCCGTTGACGGTCTCCAGGCGAGGCAATCGGTGGACGTTGTCCCGAGAGTAAGTCCAGGGCCTCAGGACGTTTTTGTTAGCCAGAATTCTTAGTATCGGTCTTGTGTGTTGTTGGCGGCCCGAACGTGTGAGCTGTTAGACAAGCCCGATGGCATGGCGAGCCAGGCGAGGTGGGTCTCAGCGAGAGCTCTTGGCCTTGGCCTACGATGCCCTTGCCGGGAAATGACGAGTACCCCTGTGTTTGTGATGTGATGATTATGTATGATGATGTGATAGATTCATACGCTTTAGGGTGCCTTGGGTGAAACCCGGGTTTGCATTCATTTTGCATTGGTAGGCCCATTTTTATTACCTGCTCAACATAGAAACGTGGATGATGTTTGTGACACTCATGCCTGTATTTATGTTGCTTTTCTTTATGTACATTTGCATACGAAGTGCTGACTTGCAGGGTGAAGTAGTTCCCCGGGGTCCGCTAGGACGGCCGGGAGGAGGGATGTTGTTACACCGTTTGTGGTCAGCCATAGCTGACCCTCGTTTACCGCTCTTTGTGATTTGGTTGCAGGGCAAGAATCGCAGGCTGGACCCAGCGCGCCGGCCAAAAAGGCCTAAAGCCTCATGAAGTGCTTAGTTGTTTTTCTGCATTACTTTCTTCGTATTTTGTTATATCTGGCTTGCATGCCGAGGTAGTTTAGGAAAAACTATCTTTCCCCTTTTATTGGGATGTCTTATTAGTATTGAATGTTTGATGATTTGGACGTTGGTTTTGTAAGGCCTTAAGGCCAGTTGGACTCCTATGTAGTGTGGACAATCTCTGTGTTTTATGTTTGTTTCCGCTGTGTATTATCTGAATTTTGAGTTGGGTAGTTAATATCATCTTTTAATACTAAAGTTGTGGAGGTTATATGATGTGGGGTCCCGGCCGGACCCATATTATATGGTCATTACAGGGGAGGTGTTACAGGGCGAGTGGACCTTGGGTCGACTCACCCAAGGTGGGGGTCCACTCGCCCCAAGCCCGTGGGCGAGTGGACCATTGGTCCACTCGCGCGGGCAGCTGGGCGAGTGGACCAAGGGTCCACTCGCCCAATCAGGGTGGTGGACCTCGGTCCACTCACTCGACCCCTGACAAGGGGGGAGTGGACGTCTTAAGCTCCACTCGACCCCCCCCCCCCTCCTGTTTTGGTCGTTCGGGTTGGTTGTTGGGCTGCGGATAGTAGATTTTTGGCTATCCGTAGCCTAATTTTTGGCACCTTGGGAAGGGATATTGGTACCCCCCCCCCCCCCCTCCCTCACGTGTGAGCAAGGTCTACCCCTCCCCTCCCCCTGTCATTGAAGGTGGACTGTGAGGTGATCCTTAGTGCCCTCCAAGGTGCCCAGGCTCAGCATTGGCTTGGGAGGGGAAGTTCCATGTGAGCTTCTGGGTATGTGGTGGGACCTCCACGCTGCAGCTTAAGGGGTCCATTTGTGGACTTAGATGCTCTTTAAGGGTCAGGTTCTTCAGTTCTTGGTGACTGGTCAAGGGTCTAGCTCGGGTCAAGTAATGGTTAGCTGCATCCCCCTTGCGAACGTCGAGACCAGTTCTCTGGTTTCAACATTATGGTGCGGTGAGTGTGGAAGCAGCTAGTTCGGAAAGTTCTGGGCAAGTCTCATGGCTGGAAGCGATGAGCTGGGGGATTCACCCCTGCCGGCAAGTGCATGAAGGAAGGTGACTTTGAGGAGTTTAGGAAGTCAATCCAGGAAGTCTTGCGGTTTGCACTCCCCCCTCAGGGTGAGTGCTCGGCATCGCCAACACCTGTGCTCACCTCGCCATCTTTGATGGAGATAGAGCAAGCATGTCAGCAAGGGAAGGGGCCAGCCTCGGAGGAAGGCCTGAACCTCCAGTTCAAGCGCTCTTCAACAGCTCCCGTGGGGCCAGCTGCCCTGAGTGAGGGGGTAGGGAGGATGCCTCCATCTCACCAGGAAGGAGGCGGAGTCCCTGTGCCTGATTAAACAAAAGCATGGGGAGACGCAAGGAAGCTACGCAGATCGGATCCAGAGGCAAGTCTCCCACCTCCAGGTTGACCAGGGAAGCAGGAAGGACCAGGAGAAAGAAAAGGAATGAGAAGGCAGAGAAAGTGGAGGAGGTGATAAAAGAGGTGGCCGAGATGCATGTGGCCGAGTAGGCATAAGGACGCGCGTAGTAATAGATATGTAACCTCCCCATGTTGAATAAAAAGTAGGTAGAGATAGAACCTTAGGTAAAGCCTCTGGGAAGGTGTTGAATTCCTCTGCCTCCAGGTGAAGGTAAGCACCTAGGATGTGGATGGGTATTCCTCCCCCCAGTTGGTAATATCCCGGACTAGAGACCATTCTCCGGGCTCAATCATGTCAGTAGATGGGAGACTCATCGGGTCGACTGATTGGTAATATCCCCGACTAGAGACCATTCTCCGGGCTCTGTCATGCCGGTAGATGGGAGACTCATCAGGTCGACTGATTGGTAATATCCCCGACTAGAGACCATTCTCCGGGCTCAGTCATACCGGCAGTTGGGAGACTCATCGGGTCGACTGATTGGTAATATCCCCGACTAGATACCATTCTCCGGGCTCAGTCATGCCGGCAGATGGGAGACTTATTGGGTCGACTGATTGGTAATATCCCCGACTAGAGACCATTCTTCGGGATCAGTCATGCCGGCAGATGGGAGACTCATCGGGTTGACTGATTGGTAATATCCCCGACTAGAGACCATTCTCTGGGCTCAGTCATGCCGGCAGATGGGAGACTCATCGGGTCGACTGATTGGTAATACCCCCGACTAGAGACCATTCTCTAGGCTCAGTCATACCGGCAGATGGGAGACTCATCGGGTCGACTCGCCACATGCGGAGTGGCTTGGGAAGGTGTTGGGTTCCTCTGCCTCTAGGTGAAGGTAAGCACCTAGGACGTGGATGGGTACTCCGCCCCCATTTGGTAAGATCCCCGACTAGAGACCATTCTCCGGGCTCAATCATGCCGGCAGATGGGAGACTCATCGTGTCGACTCGCTGCTTGAGTAAGTGACTTGGAGAGATGATGAGCTCCTCTACCTCCAGGTAAGCTAGTCCTCTAGGACGTGGATGGGTATTCCACCTCCAGTTGGTTTGAAAAGTGTTGAGTTCCTCTGCCTCTAGGTAAGCTAGGCCCCTAGGACGTAGACGGGTACTCCGCCCCCAACTGGTTTGGGAAGGTGTTGGGTTCCTCTGCCTACAGGCAAGCTAAGCCCCTAGGACGTGGACGGGTACTCCGCCCCCAATTGGTTTGGAAAGGTGTTGAACTCCTCTACCTCCAGGTAAGCTAAGCACCTAGGACGTGGATTGGATCTCTGCCTCAGTTGCTTTGATAAGATGGTGGAGTTCCTCTACCTCTAGGTGAAGGTAAGCACCTAAGACCCTAAGACGTGGATTGGATCTCTGCCTCAGTTGCTTTGATAAGGTGGTTGAGTTCCTCTGTCTCCAGGTGAAGGTAAGCACCTAGGACGCGGACTGGTTCACTACCCCCAGTTGCTTTGGAAAGATGGCTGAATCCCTCCGTCCCTCGGTGAGGGTAAGCACCTGGGACGTGGACTGGTTCTCCGCCCCCGGATAGTTCGGGAAACTGTTAGTTCCCTCCCCCTCCAGGTGGGCTCGACTCCATGGTAGGTGTGGAGTTCCCTCCACCTCCAAGTGAGCTCGGCTCCCTGGTAGGTGTGGAGTGCCCTCCCCCTCTAGGTGAGCACGGCTCCCTGGTAGGTGTGGAGTTCCCTCCCCCTCCAGGTGAGCTCAGCTCCCTGGTAGGTGTGGAGTTCCCTCCCCCTCCAGGTGAGCTCAGCTCCCTGGTAGGTGTGGAGTTCCCTCCCCCTCCAGGTGAGCTCGGGTCCCTGGTAGGTGTGGAGTTCCCTCCACCTCCAGGTGAGCTCGGCTCCCTGGTAGGTGTGGAGTTCCCTCCCCCTCCAGGTGAGCTCGGCTCCCTGGTAGGTGTGGAGTTCCCTCCCCCTCCAGGTGAGCTCGGCTCCCTGGTATGTATGGAGTTCCCTCCCCCTCCAGGTGAGCTCGGCTCCCTGGTAGGTGTGGAGTTCCCTCCCCCTCCATGTGAGCTCGGCTCCCTGGTAGGTGTTGAGTTTTCTTCACCTCCAGTTTAGCTCGGCTCATAGGAGGGTTGTTAAGTGGAGAAAGGTTTGCCTTCCACCTCAGGTCGAGCTCGGCTCGACTAGGGGTGTTGAGTTTTTCTTCCACCTCAGGTCAAGTTCAATTCGACCTAAGGTGTTGAGCTTTCTCCACCTCCAATTGAGCTTGGCTCACAGGAGGGTTGTTAAGTGGAGAAAGGTTTGTCTTCCACCTCAGGTCGAGCTCGGCTCGACTATGGGTGTTGAGTTTTTCTTCCACCTCAGGTCAAGTTCCATTCGACCTAAGGTGTTGAGCTTTCTCCACCTCCAGTTGAGCTCGGCTCACAGGAGGGTTGTTAAGTGGAGAAAGGTTCGCCTTCCGCCTCAATTCATGTTCAACTGAAAAACTCGGCAGGAGTATCCCGTTGGCAGGGCCCTTCGTGGATTCCCCTAAGCTCCCACCTCCTCGTCAAATAGGTTGGTTGGACTTTCTTTCGGAGCTTAAGGCAAGCTCGAAAAGAGCGGGGATTCTGTACAACCCTCATATTTTCTGAGTCAGTGTGACCTGACGCAGAAGAGGTCGTGGTAGAGAGGGTGACCGTTGCGTAGTGGACCGAACCAACGGAGGTCGTCAAGACCAAAAAGAGAAGGCTCGGGGGGGGGGGGCAGATCTCCTTGGGCGAGTGAACCTTGGGTCCACTCTCCCAAGGCCCCGAGCGAGTGGACCCTTGGTCCACTCGCCCAAGGACCCGAGCGAGTGGACCTTGGGTCCACTCGCCCAAGGTGGGGGGCGAGTGGACCTAGGGTCCACTAGCCCAAGGTGGGGGGCGAGTGGACCTAGGGTCCACTAGCCCCAAGCCCGTGGGCGAGTGGACTGATGGCGCAAATCTCACACACCGCTATAGGCGGTAGCTCGACTACGACACGAAACGGCAGTGTACCGATCGTTCAAGTAATATAAAACGAGGAGTAATCCCCGAGTATCGAATCTCAAAGGAACACAGTAAGGTGGAGTTTATTATCGAGGAAGGACTTGAGATCGAAGTCCTTTGGGTCGGATGGATGCGGAAACGGGGATTTTGGATTGTGGAAAATAAAGAGAAAATGCTATGACTACTCCTATGCAATGCCGCTATGCAATGCTTCGCTTGGCGGAATGGAGACTAGGCAGGCCTTGAGCGCGCTGCGTCGCAAGGGCGAATGAACGAGTAGGCTAACGGAATTGAACTATGCAGGCCTTGAGCGCGCTGCTTCGTAGGGCGAGTGGATTACACGGGCCGCGATGCCACGCTTCGGTAGGCAGATGGATGAGTAGGCTAACGGAATGAGGGTCGCCGACACCTCTTCGACAAACACGCCACTAGCAATTGCTAGTGCGGCACACGAACGTGACGGCGGGATGGAGGATGGAATGGGGCGCACCTCAAGCAACTCAAACAACAAACATTTCACATAGACATGAAATATATAGAAATACAAACTAGTTTTAAGTGCAACTTCATCTTAATACATAGATCTAACTACATACACATCAATAAGAGAAGAATAAGGCAAGAAATCGACCGAATTCGAAGTCTCGTTGTAGATTCACGGTTGGAATCGCCGGGTTGTCAATCCGCGTCCAAGCTCGGTCCGCAACTACGTCCGGGGTAGAGAGAGTTGTCACTACTCTCCAATGAGCCCGTCTTCTTCGTGTCACGATCCGGTAGAGGTTGCAAACTTCCTCTTGCTTGATGGTGATGGCGGCTAGGTCTTCCCTTGGAGCGCTAGGATGAAGGAGGAGGCCGAGAGGAAGCTCCGGCTCAAGATTGGCATGAAGAACAAGCCCGGAGCACCTCCATATGGTGGGCGGCGATGGAGGGGCGAAGTCGGAGCTCTGGAGCAGGAAACGGCGGACTCGGGCGGAAGAAAATCGGAGATTCCGACCTAAATCACGAGCAGGACAATTTATAGGCGCTGGAATAAACAGTGCGCACAATCATTGGCGCACGACCAGTGGTCGTGCGCACTAGCATCCTGCGATCATGCGCCTGCCTGGACGGAGCCTGCAAGGAAAGAAAATTATAAAATACAATGTTCGCACGACCAATGGCGCACGACCAGTGGTCGTGCGCGCTATCGTAAGTGGTCGTGCGATAAGCAAGACAGAACTCATAAAATGGGCGTTAAGTGCGCACGATCAGTGGCGCACGACCAGTGGTCGTGCGCGATAGAGCCAGTGATCGTGCGCAGTGTTCCTGTATAGAATTGTACCGGGAACACCTGCACGACTCCTGTTCCAGCATACAACACCAGTCTAGCCACTGAAGGTGGCACTTAACACTGCATGAAAACTAGTAACGAAAATGAACGAGAAATAACACCAAAACGGGCCTAAAAGTGCACTTAGCATGGAGTATTAAATAGGAATGAAAACATGTCTAAAGTGAAGTGCAAAGACTAGAAAATCGGCCCAGATGAGTCCATAAATGTGTATATAATTGGGACTCATCATGGACCTTTGGTCCATTCGCCCGGGCAGCTGGGTGAGTGGACCAAGGGTCCACTCGCCCGGTGGGTTGAGTGGACCGCAAGGTCCACTCGCCCAGTCAGGGTGGTGGACCTCGGTCCACTCATTCGACCCCCGACAAGGGGGGGAGTGGACGTCTCAAGCTCCACTCGCCCCCCCCCCCCCCCCCCCCCCTCCCCTCCTGTTTCAGTCGTTCGGGTTGGTTGTTGGGCTGCAGATAGTAGATTTTTGGCTATCCGCAGCCCAATTTTTGGGAAGTCTATAAATAGACCCCCATGGGCACCTTGGGAAGGGATGTTGGTACCCCCCCCCCCTCCCTCGCGTGTGAGCAAGCACTACACCTCCCCTCCCCCCGTTATTGAAGGTGGACGGTGAGGTGATCCTTAGTGCCCTCCAAGGTGCCCAGGATCAGCATTGGCTTGGGAGGGGAAGTTCCATGTGAGCTTCCGGGCATGTGGTGGGACCTCCACGTTGCATCTTAAGGGGTCCGTTTGTGGACTTAGATGCTCTTTAACGGTCAGGTTCTTCAGTTCTTGGTGACTGGTCAAGGGTCTAGCTCGGGTCAAGTAAGGGTTAGCTGCATCCCCCTTGTGAACGTCGAGACCAGTTCTCTGGTTTCAACAACCTTCCTTTAGTTGAAATTTCAGAGTATGTTGATTAGATTTGAAGGCTCTTTTAGCATGTTTTTGGTGATTTTTCAAATACTTATGTTTTGTAAAATCATTAAAGCTCAAAATAATAAAATATGTAAACACAAGATGCAAAGATGGAACAAAAATAATATGCATGATTTAAATATAAAGAGTGAGATGATGTTCATGCAATGAATATTAAAAGAAGAGTTTTAGTTCTCATTCTTATTATTAAAAGTCTTATTTAACTTTGTTTCAAATTAAGTGATATATATAAATATATATGAGTGCTGATTGAGAAAGTAAAGCATAAATAAACAAGCACATAACCAGATGACACAAGATATATAGTAGTTCCCCAAAACCTGGGTACATCTACTCTTCTACTCACTGGTAGGAATCCACTAGGAGGTTGTTGATAAGGTGCCCTCTCACCAAGGTGATTTTGATAAGGTGTCCACACACCAAGGTGATTTTGATAAGGTGTCCACACACCAATGGGAGTTTTGATCAGGTGCCCAATTCACCTATAAGCTTTTGATAAGGTGCTTATAAACCAAGCTGCAGGTTTTTGCTAAGGTGCCCTGTCACCGGGAGTAAACTTTTGAAGGGAGTTTTAACCCTTTACAAGATGGGAAGGAGAAAGGGAAAAGATATATTGTTCTTCTCTTTTAGCTGAGAAGACACTTGAAAATCCTGATTGGATGTTGAGTTGGATCTTGATGAAGATGGTGAAGAGAGCTCCCCCTGTCTGATTTAGGTGTGGATGCTCCTTGGTTCCGAATCCTCTATTTCAAATGTATGGAGTGGATCACCTCTCATTTTTCTCTGTCGACCTTCTCCTTATTTATAGCTCTGTGTATTAAGATAACACTATATGAGAGAAATAAATTAGTAGTCAGAGTATTAGAAAGAGAGAAATATTTCCATAACTATTATATCTATAGAAGGAAAGAATTCATTTTGATTTCAAATAATATCCATAATCAACTTAATCAATTTAGCCAAGAATCAATTAGAGGGAAAGAATGATTCATAACGGCTATAAAAGAATAATATTATTCCATATAAATCAGATCTATAGAAAGAAGGAAAGAGATCTGGTGTTATTTGAATTTAACATAGTAATCGACGTACGTCGATTACAATTCGACGTAAGCGTCGAATTCATCCTGGCTGGACGTCGAGAGGAGAATAAGGAAGGTGCGTCGACTAAGGTGCGTCGACTAGAAGTCAGAGTTACGTCGACATAGGATACGTCGAATTCTTATTAAAGTTACTTCGACTCATTCTGAAAGAAACGTCGACAACACTTCGACGTTGCGTCGAATGCTATTCGACGCATATTTACTTAACCTTGATTTTTCTTTCTTAGAATTCATATTCAACTCATTTTGGGGGTTAAGACAAATCATTTTCCCAACAATCTCCCCCTATTTGTCTTAACCCAATTCAGAGAAAAATTGAATCAACACATCAAAGCATATTTTATCGATAGAGATATATTAGGAAATCAGAAAAATCATTTTCAGAGAATAAGGGGAGAATAGAGAACTATGTGATCTTTGTGATTTCAGGTGTTAGCCTGTGTGAAAAATCAACCTCCCTCTAATACCAATTAAAAGAGGAGTTTTAGTTCTTATTCTTATTATTAAAAGTCTTATTTAACTTTGTTTCAAATTAAGTGATATATATAAATATATATGAGTGCTGATTGAGAAAGTAAAGCATAAATAAACAAGCACATAACCAAATGACACAAGATATATAGTAGTTCCCCAAAACCTAGGTACATCTACTCTTCTACCCACTGGTAGGAATCCACTAGGAGGTTGTTGATAAGGTGCCCTCTCACCAAGGTGATTTTGATAAGGTGTCCACACACCAAGGTGATTTTGATAAGGTGTCCACACACCAAGGTGATTTTGATAAGGTGTCCACACACCAATGCGAGTTTTGATAAGGTGTCCACACACCAAGGTGATTTTGATAAGGTGTCCACACACCAAATCATTTTCCCAACAAATATAATATAAGTATATATAAGATCAAGATACCTTAACTACATGACTACACTCTAGCCCCGTACTAAGTGACAGATGGGCATGAGGAGTTGCACGCATGCCGTAGGTTGGGGTGTTAATCCTATATGCATACAAAAGACGACACTCAACCTAACACTCTTTCCCCACAGTGCCTCACAAGGCCCTACTGGAACCCTCCCTGATTAAGGACAAGACATGACTTAGAGGTTAGATCTCTAATGCACACAATCCTACGCCCTCGCTATTGTGAGACACATGTCATAGGTTTAATGATTATGGACATACTAAGCGTGTAAGCTTTAAATATATGAACTATGGTATAATTGCATGATTTGTTTTTGATTTACAATTATATCGAAGATTGTTAATTTTAAATCCATTTAGAAAATTTTTATTCATGCAAAATCACTAAAAAGGAAATTATGATTTTCATATTTTAGTAATATAATTTACTTTAGCATTGCAACATATAACTAGCATGGACATAGATTTCTACCTATGGTAAGTGATGATGCTAGTATGATAAGTTAAGACAACATGGTGCAAAGCTAAGTAAAGATGGACAAATATATAATTGAGTCGCATGTATTCAAACATAGAGTTTTGAATTTTCATAGACCTAGAATGAAGAGACAATTCTATTTGATTTCATCTTAGGTCTAAATATAATGAGATACATGCAAACAATAAAGATGCATATCACACACACTAAACAAGATATGAAACTATAATACCAATCACAATCATATATTTCATAATTCCTAAGGTTGATAGAATTAGTTGATTTAAGATAGGTCTTGATAAATCATGAATTATGATATATGAATATAGTGAATTTTAGCATAGGATATCAATAGATCATGGTGGTGATTGTATGGTTCATATTCATCCTTTTAATATGTAGTGACTGCTTGTAAAGTGAATATTATACTACATATATATAAAGGGACAAAAAATTGTTTTGGTTATTTTGAAATGTTTTGTAAATTTTCTTTTTGATTTTAATTTGTAGAAATTAGACAAAACAAATACAAGGTATCTGAAAGTAGAAGATAATGATACTTAACATAGTAAAATAATTTTTCAGAAAATAATAATTAGAGAAATCAGAATTTTAAAGAAAATATGTTGCCGCCAGCGTTAGTGATAACGCCTGGCGTTAGCAACACATGGTTTTTTATTTACAATTTTGAGTTACAATTTTTGATTTAAAAAACATGGTTTTTTTATATTATTTGATTCTGATTTATCTTGATTATGATTTTCAATATAGGGGTTATTATATGCAGCAACGAAAAATAGACAAATATGCAATAAGTTGTGCATTTAATATTTTAGCCTAAGACCCCTAAAAGTCCATTTAAATCCAATTTTGAAAGTAATTTAATTAGTCTTTATAATATCATTTAACAAATTTAGCATTCAATTTATAATGATAATATAAGACATTTATATGTAATGGATTTAACAAGGATAAAACATAGAAAAAGGAAAGATAGAAACTTAAAAAAAAATTATAACTTTATGTTCAATTTAATTTAATTTGATTTGTTAAACATTAGGCTTAAAATGAAAGTCATGTCTCATGATATATAAAGTGATCATAGTGTGTTGGCTCAAAAATAAAAAAAAATAAAAAAAAGAAAAAGCAATTAAGCATATCATGAAGTAGAGTAATGATATTTCATTTTTAATTTATTTCTACTTCATGCAATACAATGATTCCTAGTGAATGAGAGATTTAGGTATCCAAAGGGGACCAAGTGTGATGGTTCTTTTAGGTACCCAAATACATCGTGTTGGCTTTTGGGGAGATGTGATGAATGGGCCTTTACAAGTGGAGTTAGTATTTCATTTTTAATTTTGGGTCTCCATTCATACTTTGGTTGTTTATCTTTTAAATTCATATTATGATTATTTGACATATTTTTGTGATGATAGTTGTTTGAAAAATAATTCATTTGGGATTTATGTTTATTCAAATTATTTTTCAAAATACATTGATGTTGATAATCATAATGAATTTTATTATATGGATTCTTTGAGAGTTTATAAGAGTGGTGGTCTTTCTTAGGAATTGAATGTTGAAAGAGTGGGTTACAATATGTTTTAGATGATTGGTTCTTATTTTGATGATTTTCATTTCCACTCTTTCTTATAGACATACTCTTATAATATGAAGTTAAGCTTTTAGACTTTTAATAATTTGATAAACTAGAAATAAAAGATTTTTTATTATATGAAAAAAATTGATTTTTAATGATTCTAGTTTATCCTTTAAATTATCATTTTCTTTTATCAATTTTTCATTATGCTCTTTTGAAGTTAAAAGACTTTTTTCCAAAACCTTGAGTTCTTCTTTAAAAGTATTATAATCAAAACAAGGCTTAGCATGTTTAATTAAAGAGCATGCAAGAGAATTTGAAACATCAATATAAGATTCTACTTTAGCGTTTGCTTTTAAAGTTTTATTTTCTAAACGTAATTTGGAATTAGCATGTTTCAACTTTAAAATTTTACGTTTAGCAAATTTAAGCATACGAAATGTAGAAATAGAATTTATTATAAAAAGAGAAGATTTAGATTTTCTTACCTTGCTATAGTTTCCGTCTTCTCTTTCGCTTGATGTTTTGCCATCAATTGAGTTCAATATTGTTTCTCTCTTAGATAGATCTTCCTCCAAGAATGAGTCCTCGTCGATTTCTTCTCTTGGATCCATAAGGAATTCCTCATGTTCATCATCTGTGGAAGAATGACTATAAGTATTCTTAAGAAATTTCCAAACTTCAAAAGCAGTAGGAAGCGTATAAATAAGTATGAAAAATATTTTGATCTAGAGCACAATATAGACTATTCATAGATTTGGCATTTAAAAACATTTCATTTTTATTTAGAATAATTGAGGGCATTTTAATTGTAATATTCCAAACTTCAATAACCAAAGATTTAAGAAATTTTTCCATAAGATTTTTCCACTCATTATAATTTTCACCCATAAATAAATATGGTGATAATGATTTTTCATTTTCATAAAACTTATCCCTCTAGAAGATGCGAGATCATGAAGCACCATTATTCCCGATTGTGAAGCCGTATTGGAATAACCTACGCTCTGATACTACGTGGTGGATCTTACGACGCCCTTAGTGGGGGGGGGTGAATAAGGGTTTTATGGAATTTTAAATCTTAATTAAATTTATCAAAGTTTGTGACCAATGTTTAGGAATAATTTATAAGAAAATATATTTTGATATCTCAGAAAAGATTGTATTGAAGATTCCTTTTTAAACAAGAGAAACAAAACTTTTTGTTAACTGTTGCTAACGCCTAGCGTTAAGTGTTAACGTTGGGTGTTAGCTCTCTAAAAAATATTCCTTAGCACAAAAAGATTGCCATAATGATTTTACTTATGAAATCCTAAATGAAATACAATTCCAAAAAATCAGAGATAATGAAAATGATTATTGTATTTCAAAGATAATTACACAAATGTTAATTTTAATACTTTAATGAAAATATAAATTAAAATATTCTTGAAGAGGAAATAAAATCAATTGACTAGAACATTAAAAGACATGATTTTATTTCATAATAAATTGAATACACAAATGTTTGATTTCTATAACGCTAGAAATCAAGGCGAGAATATGTAAAACACTTTTTGTTGTTTCACCGGTCCTTCTCCCAATGACCGGTTGGCTATAGCCTATCTATCCCCAGATAAGGCCTCTAGCCACCCCCTAGATCTACCCTCGACCTAGTCGCCACGCACAAGGCGGAGAATTACCCCCTAAGCCGCACAAGGACCTAGTAGCCAACAACCGCGGCGAATTTACCAACGGAATCCTTCCCGGAATCCGACGTTCTCCCCGAACAATTTCTCCACACCAATTACAAAAAGAATAAAATAAAAAATTACAAGATTAAGTAAGATAAACTCCCCAAGAAATTTTGAAGGTGAAGACGAAGGCGATGTAAACGTTGGCGTTCTGGAAGCGTTCGTCCTTCGTATAGAATATGCGTTGTAGACCTTCTCCTTCAAAATCTTCTTTAGATCTTCATGTTAGCCCAAGGGAGATCTCTCAATTGCTGTACACGATCCTCTCTCAAAAGAATCAGAATGTTGGATTTAGAGGCAATGGAATCAACCACAAAATAATGAGAGGGGCTGCTTTTTAAATAGGCACGGGAGCTAAAGCATGGCGTTACGAGTTAACGCCATCGTTAGTGATCGTGCACTGTCGTGGCTGAAATCGCGCAACCGTCGAGAATGTGGCAGAGATTGTGGACTCAACGCGGGCGTTAAGAGTCAACGCTGGCGTTGTCTCTTGGTACTCGACGATACTTCTTCTCGACGTCATTCCCTCTTCGACGACATCCCTTATTGACGAAAAAGTTAACGCGGCGCGTTAACGCTAACGCGGGCGTTAGCTCTCTTTCCAGAGAATCATCTCCAATCAGCATACTACTCATATGGATGTGTATCTATAATTCATGTACAACCTGCACATTATAAAAACATAAAATACAAGATCAAATACAATACGGTATTTATTATTCTCAAACCAAGAGATGCGGAACATAGGCTCCAATAGCCATTAGCCAACATTCTTCTCCTTATCAGTTCATACACATTTACACAGAGTTGAGAACCACATATGATATCCAATACCTAAAAAGAAAAAGTATAATAATTAACTTTTATAACAAATCTACATGAAGTGGAAGTCTCATTTCCTTTCTTCTTTTTAGATTTTCACTGTAAAGAAGACAATTCCTCCTTCAGTGCCCTGCCTTTCCATAATGGTGGCAATTTCTTTCCTTAGCTAGTCATTTATTTTGCAGTGTAAAGACATAAGATTAAAGTTAGACGTATATCCAATCTTAATCTTCTTAAATTTCTTAGCATTGTTCTTACCTTTATGCACCATAAATATGTGGCTAGTAGACTTGACCTTATTCATTTTGATTTTGGCAGTTCTCAACATGCATAGGAGCTCGGGTAGCGATTTGTTAATTTCATTCATATTATTATTCAAGACAAATTGCTCATAGATGTCCGACAATGATTGTAGGATCAAGTCAGTGGTCAACTCTTGGCCCAAAGGAAAACTCAGTCTTTGTAGGTTCTCTATGTACTTAATAATTTTGAGTATGTGAGTTCCCACCGGGTCACGAGCTCCCATCATTCACTGAAACAACACCCTCGACATGTCGTACCTCTCTTATTGAGCTTGCCCTTGAAATATTTTTTTGAGGTGCTTCATTATCTTATAACTACACATATTCTCATGTTGCTTCTGAAGCTCAGAGTCCATGGTTGTGAGCATGAACATTCAACATCCAACGTGTCATCTTAATACTCCATGTAAGCATCTATATATGCACACGAGGCATATTCGAGTGGCTCTTCATGATGATCTTCCTCTATGACATAGAACTTACACTCATATTTGAGGATAATCCTCAAATTCTTATACCAGTCCAGGAAGTTTGTCATATAAAGTTTTTCATTCTCAAGGACCGATCACAGGGACATGGTGTGATGCGTATTATTTGTCGTAGATATTCTACACAAGTATGCAAATTTATATCAGTATTATATTAAAAAAATATTTTATTTTAATAAGAACTTTTATTAAAATACTCTCACTATTTTCTTCAAATTAATAACCGTCAATATTAACTCGGAGAGTTTAAGTGATCGACTCTCTAGTGGGACAAGATCCACATTTCACCCCAATAATGAGTCAACTTTAGCTGATCACCCACAATTGTGGCTATTTAGGTAAACAATTTTTGTCAATTGCATTATCATGCAACTCTTGTATAGTTGGTGAATAATTATATTTGCATCCATCTTATGGTGCACGCCAACACTATGCTTTCAGACACTCAATAATTGAGATTACGTAGTTAAGTTAAACCTGATGTTGACAGCTGTATATCAAAATTATCTGAGCGCATCCCGCCATGATAGATTGACGCACCTTGCATTGGCAAACCCACACTTCATCGAACAAGGAGGGAAGAATGTCATTCATCAGAAGGCATCCGAACACTTAATATTCTTTTAAGGGATTTTTATGAAAATATGATTAATTTTTAACTGTGCTTGTGTTTAAACCTTTTTAAACAAAATAAATGATTAACATTTAGATATACTTTTATTTAAACTATTTAAATAAAGTGTATGGGATTAACGCTTAATCAAATGCTCATTTAAACCATTTAAATAAGATAATAAAAATTACAACATTCACATTGCAGATACATCACATATATACATACAATTTACATCGAAATATAAGGCGCTCTTGGTGGGGTTCCAAGGGGCTGCACTATGAACAACTTTTGAAAAATCATCATTATTTTTTCATACAAAAATCATCAACATTTGATGTTCCAAGACTAAATTTGATGTTTCCGAACTATTCTAAACATCAGATTTACATGCACAAATATTTCTAATCCATCTTCACTTAGGCAGTAGATAGGGTCGCCTATCTGTGCAACAGTGAACAGATCTGTACAAAGATAAACGTTAACTGCAAAAAAAGGGAAATGATTTCTGAAAGAGAGGTTTCGCAGCCTGCTTTGATACCACTGTTGAGTTTCAAGGGCATCAAATGCGCAACAGAAATACCGGAAACCCTCGACAAGATCTATGCAATGCTTCCACCTATGCTAGCATACTCACGGGCACACGCGGGAGTGCCATCCTGTGTAGGGGTGGATCTAGGAATTTTAACACAGGGGTGGGAGGTGGGGGTGGGGAGGGGGAGACATCATCTTCCTCCCCCCCACCCCCCTCCCCCTAAAAAAAAATTGAACACCTCCATCTTATCGGAGTCGTATCTCTCTCGTCCGTATTTTTAAAGTATAAGTAGACAAAATTCATTGCCTCGACGAGAGTAATCCAACACCACTAATCATTTTGCAATATTCTTGAGAGGGGAGGGGGGCAACATACCCCCTAGATCTACCTCTAGTCATGTGCAACCTGTGCGCCCGTGAGCATGCGAGCGTGAGCGGAAGTATTGCTTCGGTCGGGGAACTATCGCGGCCGCACGAAGTCCCCCTTGCACAACTACATTGGTTTGTTTTTATTCAGGTTCCTTTTATGCTGCAATTTAATATCTTATCGAACTAATTTACACAGAAGATAAGTATTTCAGTAAAAAAAAAACCCATAAAACGCTCTGCAAAAGAGGAGATATTATTAGCACCAGGCTCCGTTCTGAAATCTAGAACCGCGTGTAACGACGCTTTGCTGCATGGATGAATCAACATGGACAATCAAAGTGAAGGAAAAACTATAAACCTATAGGATGCGGGAAACCCATTTGGTGACCGCGCACAATCATTTTCCGTGATCATTTCCTAATAACTTCGCTCCAAAGAGAGCTTTTGACTTCGATCGCGAATGATAATTTAGTAGAAAATTAGTGGGATATGCAAATATTTTTCTTTGTGTGGGCAGTGTACAAAAAAAGAAATAAAAATATTACTAATTTGAATTACATCTAAAAAAATGGTAAATAAATATATAAATAAATATGTCATATATATAAAATAAAATTATAAATAAATGTACTAGGAAATAAAATGATAAATAAGGTAATATGCATAGAACTTGAACTCGTGGTCACATAATTAGATACCAAATACTCTACAAACTTAGCAAAGAGACTTGCTTTATTTTATTCATGAATATATATTTAATTTCTAACAAATAAATAATGGCGAGGTGATTATTATCCGCACTACAGTTTTGGCTATCCGCACTTTTTTGCATTAGTAATTATGCGCTTTTTGAAAATACGTTTTGTGCGTGCATTTTTAGGAAAATTGATCAACACAAAAATTGTAGATCTCATTTAGATCTACAACTTTCGTGTTGAACAATTTTCCTAAAAATGCACGTACAAAACGTATTGCCGCCTTGATTGAAACATATGCGTAACTATAATGAATTTTTGGAAATACGTAGATGCATTTTTAGGAAAAGTGTTCAACACAAAAATTGTAGATCTGGACGAGATCTATAACTTTCGTGTTGAACACTTTTCTTAAAAATGTATGTACATGACATATTTCCAAAAGACAATAAAAAAGAATACGGATAGCAAAAACTGTAACGCGGATAACAATCGCTTAAATAAAATATGCTTTATACTACTGAAAAATAGTGTTTAATGGGCCTGTGTCCGCACCTGTAGAAAATCATTAGTGAAATAAGTAATGTTTTAATTACCTCAAATAATTATTTGATGAAACGATTTTGTGAAAAGATATAACATCACTGAGGAGAAAAGATATAACAGCACTGAGGAGAAAAGATTATCGGCAAACTCGGGGCGAGCCGATCGATTAGGATTTGAAGAAGTGGTAAAAGTCAAATGGAGATCAGAGACGAGGAAAACCCCCCCACTACTCCGGTCTCCACAAAGACGACGAGGTCCACGCCGGCCTCCGTCGACTCCGCTGTAGTCTCGCAAAGGTTAGTTGCCCTACCCGTCCCTTGCCCTACGTCATTTTCCATTTCTACCTCACTGGCTTGCAAAAGGAGTCTGCCTTCCTACTTCTTCTACTGCCCATTCTCTGCGCTGTCTAGATTGATTGATGGTTGTCTTGCAGGCTTCAGAAGGAACTGATGTCGCTCATGGTATTTGCGCTTCCTTCCCGAAATTTTAATTCAGTTTTTGCGATTTCTTTTATTGGAGTTATTGGGGCTTTGATTGCACTTTCGTATCCGTGGTAGATATTGCCAGTTACGTGCTATGATGGTACGATTAGATCACTGTGTTAATTTTATAGATTATGTTGGTTTCCTTTCGTCGCAGGATTTTTTTTATACAGTTTGTCTATTTGCGCTTTAATATATTCTCACGGACAAATGATAAGTCCCTGTTTACTTATGTTAATAAGGATACGTTTTCTTAACAAGAAGTTTGTCTTAAGTTCCTTGTAAATGAAATGTCCATCTTTTACTGGTTAATTTGAGTACTGTGTAAGTTTGTACAGCAAAACATAATGCTAGAGATTGCTAATAAGTCAGAAAATGAGCATCATTTCTACCTCACTAGCATGCAATTGTATTGAAAGCAGAAGCATCATTCTTTTTGTTTCATTTCTAAAAATTCATGTCATTAGCATCTTTAATGTTTTAAGCTTTCACATATTTGAATCTTCTCATAAAAGGATTCTCTTATCTTCCATCTAGGCCTGTAACGGTTTGGTTTGGTTCGGTTTTTGATCAAAACCGCTAACCGAACCACCCGCATGTGGTTCCAAAATTTTGGAACCGAGCCGAACCACTTACACCACTGGAACCGAACCGAACCAAACCATGTGGTTCGGTTTGGTTCGGTTCGAGTGATTTAAAAATATAAAATTAGAAATTTGGGATAAGAAAGAAAACAAAGTACCATTGTATATTTGTTGTATGTAACTAGTATTAGCACAACCACAACATGCAACATTTAATATTGGAAAGAGGCAGGAAGTATTAACAAAATATGCAACATGCCTTTAATTAATATAAAAAAGATTTATGAGGCAAACCCCAAACAATATACTTGCTGTTTTTTAAGGAATAAGAATTAAGAAGTGCATTTTATCAAAAATTCAAAATGGTCTTTTATGCCCATGGAACATGTGCTTGCTTAGCTTCTAGTTTGAAGGCTAGGTTGGTGATAAAGATCTATAGTTTAACTGTTAATGATTGTCAATATATGTATTATGTGGTTGAAAAATGACATTAAAAATTCATGTCATTGAATTTTCTGCCGCTTCTCCTCGAGAACTATTCAATTGCTATCTCAAAACTTGCAATTTTTTATAGGTAGCCCATTTGTAAGAAACTAAAGCTATCTATAAGAAAATATAATTATTTTGAACAATTTCCTCCATAGATTTGCTTATGCATACTTGCTTTTACAATCCGAGCTTTGCCAAGTTAAATTTTTTTTGCATCGTAGAAGCTAAATGTTGCGTTACAAAATCTTCCCAAATAAGGTTTACTAAAAATTAATTTATTTTTAAAGCATCGTCTCTAATGAATAGTTGTGGTGTCATTCTTTGATTATAGTCTGGAAAATGAGCTTTTATTGATTGATATCATAGTGAAATTAACACAAAACTGATGTAGTGAATGTGTAATTGTGCCCTAATAGAACTCTAATCAGTGTATGTTAATGTTGTGTTGTATGGAATTCTAAAATAATGCGATACACATGCGACTACCCAACATTTAGTTATAATAAAATTTGAAATTGATAGTAGAATTCACAAACATTAACAATAGAGATTATGCAGCAGAAATACATCTTGCAAGTAGCTTTATTGATGGGTAAATTAGTACAAATTAATGTCCTAAGTAATATGATTATCCATCAAACATTCAATAATATGTGGTAAATACTTCACATAAGAACTTACACAAGTAATAGAAGTCTGTAAGGTGTTATGTTACTGATTTCAGAGACTGGACAATAGGTTCATCCAAATTCTGCATTGATTACATGTGTCCGATAGGAATTCTGTAGCAATGGAGGGTCTCAGGTGTGATGGTAGGTAGTTGGAGAGGTAGAGGGGGCTGTTTAGGTTGCTGGAGTGGATTTGGAACATGTTTTGGAGGGATTGACAGGAAATTTAAGAGGGAGGGCTTAATGGGCTGAAAGTTTGTTAACTGTAATAGAGGCTTTGTGTATGAGTAGTTCGTTGGAGGGTTTTTTGAGAATGAAATTTATGGGCGATGATCTGGATAGGGGTTGGGGGTGCTCGTTTGGCTGATTTGGGCAGGTAGGTTTCAATGTAAGTGGGCGATTATGACTTTTTGTTGGCATTTTTGGCTTGAATCTGGGAAGTTATAGGAATTACTAGCAGTCGTGCACCGGGCTTCACCCGTACTGGCCTTGTGTTAATGAGCTCCGCCCGTGTTTTTTTGAATCTTGCAAATACTTGGATTAAAAAAGAAGGGTAAAATTAGAATAATGGTTGTTACACCAAAAGATTCTCTTCTATTATAGATAGTATAGATATGCAAGTAAATGGAGATAGTAGGAAGTTGTAGGAGTGGGGGATGGGGGCTGCCGGTGGTAAGATCAGTGGTGGCCGGTGGTTGAAGGTGGAGGTGGGGGTGTCCGGTCAAGTGGAGGGGAAGGGATAATCTAGGCTTCGACACCTAGAGTTCCACAAAATTGGCATCTTAGAACCCACTTCGGATGACCAAGATCGTACGGAGCTTAAACCCACTAATTTCACACGAAATAAAAACGTAATAAATACATAAAATATGTCTTCACGCTCTGAACACAACTATCGACTTGGATCATCTATACGACAATCCTATCCTTGCCTCCTACATATGTATATTCGTGCAGACTCCGATAAGTGTTGGCCCGCCCTTGATTCATGATCCCCATCAATCCTCCCTCCCGACTTAAGAGCATCTATCTCCGATGAATGAAGATGATCATACTCTCTATGAAGCCCCGAGGTAAGTAAATCGAGCTCCTCTAGCGCCATCTAAGTATCATCAATAACAGACTGCCTTCTCTAGTGAACCAAATATCCCAATATAAGTCTGCATGGTGTCACTGAAATCTCATGGCTCATAATATCTGTTATTCTCATGGTGGAGGGTGTAAGCTCTTAGATACCGAAATAGGAATGGGTGCCGAAGTAAGAATTAAGGAATACACTGGTGACTGGACAATAGGCCGAGGGTGAAACTGGGGAATGTCTAATAAATGTGGTGGCTGAGGCTCAGGGGTGGTGCTAAGGAATGGTCTCGTATTCTCATAAGGATCATGATATGAAGTCAAATCCTCAATATTGAATAAATGAGAGTTCTCTGTTATGACCCCGCATAACAACCGGTTTACGGGCCAACAATACGCGCGTCGGCGGAAGGAGGCAGCACAAAACAGGGTTGAATCTACCGGTTCAGCCCTCCCCAATTAAACCGCGACGGCTTGGGGCTGAACCTGCGGGTTCAGCCCAGGGGGGGGGGGGGGGGGGGGGGGGGGGGGGGCGGCCGGCCCCTTCTTGGCCCAGAGGTATAAATACCTCTAGGGCTTGATCGGTTAGGGCATGCAAGAACTCTTCAGGTATATTCCCTCTCTTCCTCTCAAACCCTAATCCCAAATTCTCTCTTCCCCCTCTAATCTTTACTATTCTCCATTACGTTCCTAACACTTGGTATCAGAGGACTTTCCCCCGCCCCGCCGCTACGTTCCAGCATCATTCCCATCGTCAGCCGCGACACATCCTTCGATCAACTGCTTTGATCGTCGGCTTCGAACGACTGTTACGACCTCATCGTCGGCTTCAAACGTGTTGAAACCAAGACTTGGTCTCTGTGGAGTTCGGGGTCCCCAAAAGAGGGGGTGACCTCACACTTACTTCTCTCAAGGGAGAGCGCTAGACCGAAGACGTAGGAAACTAGGAACAAGACCAAGGGCTCAGCGAGGAGGTCCCACCACACACCCAGAAGATCTTAGAGCGCTTCCCCTCCCAAGCCAATGCTGAGCTTGGGGCACCTTTGGAGGCACTCCTCCCCCACGAAAGAAACCTAGGGGGGAGAGTGGCCTAAAGAGAGAGATCTGCCTTCAAAGGTGCCCCCTTGGTCCTATTTATAGATTTATGAACTTGGTCTGTCAATAGCCAGATTCTGGCCCACGAGATTACGAAAATACCCCCCAGTTTGGTCTGCCAACAACAAAATCCCGCCATTCCGAGGCGCTAAACGCAGGCCGCCCCCTCTTCTTGGGGCCGGGCGAGACGGGGGGCAGGCCGCCCTCCCGGCTCGCCCCCCTAAGAGGGCTGGGCGAGACAGGGGGCTGGCCGCCCTCCCTGCTCACCCCCCTAAGAGGGCTGGGCGAGACAGGGGGCTGACCGCCCTCCCTGCTCGCACCCTAAGAGGGCTGAGCGAGACAGGGGGCTGGCCGCCCTCCCTGCTCGCCCCCCTAAGAGGGTTGGGCGAGACAGGGGGCTGGCCGCCCTCCCTGCTCGCCCCCTGAAGAGGGCTGGGCGAGACAGGGGGCTGGCCGCCCTCCCTGCTCGCCCCCCTTAGAGGGCTGGGCGAGACAGGGGGCTGGCCGCCCTCCCTGCTCGCCCCCCTAAGAGGGCTGAGCGAGACAGGGGGCTGGCCGCCCTCCCTGCTCGCCCCCCTTAGAGGGTTGGGCGAGACAGGGGGCTGGCCGCCCGCCCTGCTCGCCCCCCTAAGAGGGTTGGGCGAGACAGTGGGCTGGCCGCCCTCACTGCTCGCCCCCCTTAGAGGGCTGGGCGAGACAGGGGGATGGCCGCCCTCCCTGCTCGCCCCCTAAGAGGGCTGGGCGAGACAGGGGGCTGGCCGCCTTCCCTGCTCGCCCCCCTAAGAGGGCTGGGCGAGACAGGGGGCTGGCCTCCCTCCCTGCTCGCCCCCCTTAGAGGGCTGGGCGAGACAGGGGGCTGGCCGCCCTCCCTGCTCGCCCCTTTAAGAGGGCTGGGTGAGACAGGGGGCTGGCCGCCCTCCCTGCTCGCCCCCCTTAGAGGGCTGGGCGAGACAGGGGCTGGCCGCCCTCCCTGCTCTCCGCCCTAAGAGGGCTGGGCAAGACAGGGGGCTGGCCGCCCTCCCGTCTCGCCCCCCTTAGAGGGCTGAGCGAGATAGGGGGCTGGCCGCCCTCCCTGCCCGCCCCCCTAAAAGGGCTGGGCAAGACAGGGGGCTGGCCGCCCTCCCTGCTCGCCCCCCTAAGAGGGCTGCGCGAGACAGGGGGCTGACCGCCCTCCCTGCTCGCCCCCCCTAAGAGGGCTGGGCGAGACAGGGGGCTGGCCGCCTTCCCTGCTCGCCCCCTCTTCGGAATAATCTAGGGCGCCGCCCCCGGACTTGAGCCTGGCCGAAGGCTCACCCGCCCCTCTTACCTGGGGCAGTGCCTCTTAAAAGATATTGGGCCTAATGACATCTTGGGCCCCGGGGATCCACTCGGCGAATACAGGGTTGTACACAATCCCCGCTCTTTTCGAGCAGGACTCACGCTCGGAAAGAAAAGTCCAACCCTACCTATTCGGCGAGTGCCTTCCTGAGATCCCGGCTAGCGGAGCCACCTCGGGGGAAAAACTACTTAGCCTCCCCGAGAGGCCATCCTACCCTGCCGGCTAGTGAGAGCCCGGCTAGCGGAGCCATCTCGGGGGAAAAACTACTTAGCCTCCCCGAGAGGCCATCCTACCCTGCCGGCTAGTGAGAGCCCGGCTAGCGGAGCCACCTCGGGGGAAAAACTACTTAGCCTCCCCGATAGGTCATCCTACCCTGCCGGTTAGTGAGAGCCCGACTAGCGGAGCCATCTCGGGGGAAAAATTACTTAGCCTCCCCGAGAGGCCATCCTACCCTGCCGGCTAGTGAGAGCCCGGCTAGCGGAGCCATCTCGGGGGAGAAACTACTTAGCCTCCCCGAGAGGTCATCCTATCCTGCCGGCTAGTGAGAGCCCGACTAGCGGAGCCATCTCGGGGGAAAAACTACTTAGCCTCCCCGAGAGGCCATCCTACCCTGCCGGCTAGTGAGAGCCCGGCTAGCGGAGCCATCTCGGGGGAAAAACTACTTAGCCTCCCCTGCCGGCTAGTGAGAGCCCGGCTTGCGAAGTCATCTCGGGGGAAAAATCACTTAGCCTCCCCGAGAGGCCATCCTACCCTGCCGGCTAGTGAGAGCCCGGCTAGCGGAGCCACCTCGGGGGAAAAACTACTTAGCCTTCCCGAGATGCCATCCTACCCTGCCAGCTAGCGGAATCATCCCGAGGCTAAGTACTTTGACAACCTCCGGCCACCGAGCGGTTCCCGGCCCTGCCAACTTGGTGGGAGCTTGGTCAGCGGTCTCGCATCGGGGCTAAGTACTTTGACAACCTCCGGCCATCGAGTGGTTCCCGGCCCTGCCAGCTTGATGGGAGCCTGGTCAGCGGGCCAGCATTGGGGCTAAGTACTTTGAAAACCTCCGGCCACCGAGCGGTTCCCGAGCCTGCCAGCTTGGTGGGAGCCTGGTCAGCGGGCCAGCATCGGGGCTAAGTACTTTGACAACCTCTGGCCACCGAGCAGTTCCCGGCCTTGCCAACTTGATGGGAGCCTGGTCAGCGGGCCAGCATCGGGGCTAAGTACTTTGAAAACCTCCGGTCACCGAGCGGTTCCCGGCCCTGCCAGCTTGATGGGAGCCTGGTCAGCGGGCCAGCATCGGGGCTAAGTACTGTGAAAACCTCCGGCCTCCGAGCGGTTCCCGGCCGTGCCAGCTTGATGGGAGCCTGGTCAGCGGGCCAGCATCAGGGCTAAGTACTTTGACAACCTCCGGCCTCCGAGCGGTTCCCGGCCCTGCCAGCTTGATGGGAGCCTGGTCAGCGGGCCAGCATCGGGACTAAGTACTTTGAAAACCTCCTGCCACCGAGCGGTTCCCGGCCCTGCCAGCTTGGTGGGCGCCTGGTCAGCGGGCCAGCATCGGGGCTAAGTACTTTGAAAATCACTGGCCACCGAGCGGTTCCCGGCCCTGCCAGCTTGATGGGAGCCTGGTCAGCGTGCCAGGATCGGGGCTAAGTACTTTGAAAACCTCCGGCCTCCGAGCGGTTCTCGGCCCTGCCAGCTTGATGGGTGCCTGGTCAGCGGGCCAGCATCGGGGCTAAGTACTTTAAAAACCTCCGGCCACCGAGCGGTTCCCGGCCCTGCCAGCTTGATGGGAGTCTGGTCAGCGAGCCAGCATCGGAGCTAAGTACTTTGAAAACCTCCGGCCACCGAGCGGTTCCCGGCCCTGCCAGCTTGATGGGAGCCGGGTCAGCGGGCTAGCATCGGGGCTGAGTACTTTGAAAACCTCCGGCCATCGAGCGGTTCCCGGCCCTGCCAGCTTGATGGGAGCCTGGTCAGCGGGCCAGCATCGGGGCTAAGTACTTTGAAAACCTCTGGCCTCCGAGCGGTTCCCGGCCCTGCCAGCTTGATGGGAGTTTGGTCAGCGGGCCAGCATCTGGGCTAAGTACCTTGGAAACTATTCATCACATTAGTTATCACATTACATGCAAGAAAAAACAATGTATGGAAGTAAACCATCGTACTACATGGACTTAAAGAAAAAACTAAGTATGGAAACCAAAACTAGGTCTCCTACTCGCAGGCCTGGTCTTCTTCGACCCCCTCCGGTTGCTGCTGTTGCTGCCTCAGACCCCTTGCCTCCCTCATTTCCAAAAACTCAGGGCAGGCGGACGTCGCGTGACCTTCCTCCTCGTGGAAGTCACAGTAGGGTAACGCAACCCTATCCTCTCCTCTTCCTCTCCTTTCTGCTTTCCTGGCTCTCCTCCTTCTTCCCCCACCAATCGCCATGGTTTGTGTAGGTGGTGGGAGGGGTGCCTTCGGTCCCTGCCTCCACCTTGGGGGGTCGGGTCTCTCCCCCTGGAAGCTGCCCTCTCCTCGGTCAAACTTTCTTTCGGGATCCTCCATCTCCCCTTTCTGCTGCCTTGCCTCCGGCTCACTCAGCTTGGCCAACCTTTTTGCGAACTCCGGGTTGGCTTCCTCTCCCTCAATTTCTTCCGCCGCCCTTTCTATTAATTCTTCGAAGGATAGAGGGGTCTTCCGCTTCAAGCTCATCTTGAAGAACCCCTCCCGCAATCTCACTATGAAGGCGAGCTGGAGGGTGAACCCTGGCACCTCCTGGACTTGCAGGACCTCTTCCTGGAACATGTCCACGTAACGAGCCAGCGACTCCCTTGGCTCTTGCCTAATCTTGAAAAGTGCCTCGGCATCCTTCTTCCTCTCCTTCGACGTCGAGAAGCGCAATAGGAAACCTCGGCGCAGATCCTCGAAGGCATAGATAGACCCCACGGGGAGCTGGTGGAACCAATCCCTTGCCTTCTCCTTCAGAGTGGTGACAAAGAGCCGACACTGAAAGGCATCTGACATAGGCCTGACTGAGACCATGTCCTCGAACCACTGCAAGTGCAGGACTGGGTCATCCTTGCCGGAGTAGTAAGACATCTCCGCCCCCCTGAACCTCTCTGGAACCGGGGCCGAGAGGATCAACTCACAGAAGGGACTTCCCTCCCTGCTTCCGGCTCGGCGAGTTGTTTGCTCTCGCCGAGTTAGCTCACAGACCTCTGCACTCGCCGGGCCATTGAACAGCTGCCATCCGGGGAGGTCTTGTCCGCTCACCTCCGCTGGCCCCCCCTTGGGGTGGGGCGAGTGGGGTCCGGATGCCTCCCCGCTCGCCCCCTATGGGGCTGGGCGAGTGGGGGAATGCTGCCTCCCCACTCGCCCCCTTGGGGCTGGGCGAGTGGGGTCAGGCCGCCTCCCCACTCGCCCCCTCTTTGGAGGTCGGGCGAGTGGGGGCCGGATGCCTCCCCACTTGCCCCCGCCGGCACCTCCTTCCTGGATTGCTGGCCGGGAGTACTCTCGCCCATCTGCTGGGGCGGGACCTCCGGACCGCCTCCTTCCTCGCATCTGCCTCTTGTGGCGAAAGCTAGCTGCAAGGTCAGCAGTACCTCCCGCTTGAAGTCTTCAAACATTTCCATTGTCACCACAACCACCGACGACTCCGAGTGGCCCGGGTCGGATCCATCTCCTCCACCTCCAGCCATAGAGCTCAGCTTGAGATTTTCCGTGCTGGTCACTCTCCACGCTCACCGCACCATAAATGTTGAAACCAAGACTTGGTCTCTGTGGAGTTCGGGGTGCCCAAAAGAGGGGTTGACCTCACACTTACTTCTCTCAAGGGTGAGCGCTAGGCCGAAGACTTAGGAAACTTGGAACAAGACCAAGGGCTCAGCGAGGAGGTCCCACCACACACCCGGAAGATCTTAGAGCGCTTCCCCTCCCAAGCCAATGCTGAGCTTGGGGCACCTTTGGAGGCACTCTTCCCCCACCAAAGAAGCCTAGGGGGGAGAGTGGCCTAAAGATTTTTGAACTTGATCTGCTTTCAAAGGTGCCCCCTTGGTCCTATTTATAGATTTCTGAACTTGGTCTGTAAATAGCCAGATTCTGGCCCACGAGATTACGAAAATACCCCCCAATTTGGCCTGCCAACAGCCAAATCCCGCCATTCCGAGGCGCTAAACGTAGGCCGCCCCCTCTTCTTGGGGCCAGGCAGGACGGGGGGCATGCCGCCCTCCCGGCTCGCCCCCCTAAGAGGGCTGGGCGAGACAGGGGGCTCGCCGCCCTCCCTGCTCACCCCCCTAAGAGGGCTGGGCGAGACAGGGGGCTGGCCGCCCTCCCTGCTCGCCCCCCTAAGAGGGCTGGGCGAGACAGGGAGCTGGCCGCCCTCCCTGCTCACCCCCCTAAGAGGGATGGGCGAGACAGGGGGCTGGCCGCCCTCCCTGCTCGCCCCCTAAGAGGGCAGGGCGAGACAGGGGGCTGACCGCCCTCCCTGCTCGCTGCCCTAAGAGGGCTGGGCGAGACAGGGGGCTGGCCGCCCTCCCTGCTCGCCCCCCTTAGAGGGCTGGGCGAGACAGGGGGCTGGCCGCCCTCCCTGCTCGCCCCCCTAAGAGGGCTGGGCGAGACAGGGGGCTGACCGCCCTCCCTGCTCGCCCCCCTTAGAGGGCTGGGCGAGACAGGGGGTGGCTGCCCTCCCTGCTCGCCCCCCTAAGAGGGCTGGGCGAGACAGGGGGCTGGCCGCCCTCCCTGCTCGCCCCCTTAAGAGGGCTGGGCGAGACAGGGGGCTGGCCGCCCTCCCTGCTCGCCCCCCTTAGAGGGCTCGGTGAGACAGGGGGCTGGCCGCCCTCCCTGCTCGCCCCCCTAAGAGGGCTGGGCGAGACAGGGGGCTGACCGACCTCCCTGCTCTCCCCCCTTAGAGGGCTGAGCGAGACAGGGGGTTGGCCGCCCTCCCTGCTCGCCCCCCTTAGAGGGCTGGTCGAGACAGGGGGCTGGCCGCCCTCCCTCTTCGCCCCCTCAGAGGGCTGGGCGAGACAGGGGGCTGGCCGCCCTCCATGCTCGCCCCCCTAAGAGGGCTGGGCGAGACAGGGGGCTGGCCGCCCTCCCTGCTCGCCCCCCTAAGAGGGCTGGGCGAGACAGGGGGCTGGCCGCCCTCCCTACATGGTTGTACAGAACGACTTCGTCGACCTCATCTCCATCGATTTCGAGCGACTACTTCAACGACATCTCCGCATCCTTCGATCAACAACTTCGGTAAATTAATACAGCTACCACATAGAACAACACCATGTGGCCTGTATGTATTCAAATATATTACGCTATTCATGCGATTCGTAAATTAATGGATTCATGATCCGATATCATTGATTACACACGAAACCAGTGCAATGATCAAATAAACTAAATTACATAATAGACACATGAATAAAACTTTAATCATTCAAAATATAATTGAAATTTAACTCATTCACTCATAAAAATCCCAATATCAATTTATGTTACTACACAATCACCCTAACCAGAGAGTTAGCCTCACAGTGTTGGGCACACCATAAATGGATTGAAGATAAAGAAATAGAATTGCTTGATTTTAGACAAATTTCACAATAGAGAATGGAAATGCAAACACTACTAGGTCGTCAATCCTGTAGAACATTCACAATGCAGACTCCAGTTCAGACTTCTAAATATTGTTCCTTCGATTCTTCTATGGTTTTCCTATCTAAAATCTCTCTATAACAAGCCTAAGAAGCTATGATGTGTGGGGGAGGACTGAAGAAATTCGGCCAAAGGCTTGAAGAACTTAGAAGGGTTCTCTTAGAATTAAAAATTCATGCTTTTCTAAAAAATGACAAAATGCACGGGTGTGCGTGTAAATGCATAGGCGTGCATTCGTTGTAACGACATCAAACTACCCACTGAGGAAACTGCCTGAAACTGCCAAGGAGGTGGAGATAACTGCTTGGGACATATGGCCGTGTGTATAAACACACATGCGTATACTTTCTTGTAACTGCTGAGGAGCTGGAAAAGATGGGAAGAACACACATGCATACTTGAGGACGCACGAGTGTGCCTTTGGGAAAGCGCACAAGCTCGCGCTTGATTTTGAATTGGGGGTACACGAACGTGCATTGGATGCACGTTTGTGCTGAAGCCTGGGCACATTCGTGCTTATGCACATGCGTATGGACGCACGGTCGTGCGGCCGAACGTACTTTTTCAGATAATGCTCGTATGCCTTTGTCTACGTCTTCTTCTCGTCCCAAGTCCTTTCAATGGCTCCATTTAGGCCTATTATGCTCTAATATACTCCTTTCTTAGTCCCTTACAAAGAACTACAAAATAATTTTTAAATCCATCTCTATAACATTAAAACATATAGAAATTCAATGCAACCTAGGGTTAAAATGATATGAATAAAATGCCACCTATTTAATGTTATCAGTCAGGTGGTTAGGTGTGGAGAAATTCATCGCAAGTGCGATGATCACTCAAATAATCACCCGTGACATCGACAATTAGATATGACGGTAGAGTGTCAAATATCATCTAGAGTGTTGGTAATGTGTTACGGGCTTCTCCCATAATTTAGGTAGCGTCGTCGGAGGAGTGGATAAAGGCAGGGATGATGGTGGAGGATTTGTGGAGTCGAGACTGCGACTGCCTAGACGGGGTGTGCTCGAGAGGAGAGCTATCACAATCTTATCAAAGGGCTAAAGAATGAGAATTTTTCTTGCTGGTCATTACAAGACCCAATGGGTCCTTTAAATATGAGATACAAGGGACATAAACGTAACTAAGCCCCAACACTTGGACAGAAGAAACAGAGACAGTTTAAATTAAAGATGACAGTTTACCCTCTCGAGGAGAAAAGTTAATAAAGAGAGAGACTTTATCTCTTCCCCTTCTCGACAGAAGAAACAGAGACAGAAAGAGAGAAGGAATAAAGTGAAGAACTCAACATAAGAGAAAAGGCTCTCCAGATTACACTTAGACAGAAAAGGCAAAAAGAAGGAGCACATATACAGAGTTCTTGATAAGAACAACATATTTTATTTATCTTCTTTTTGCTAACTCTTCTCTGCGGATCATCTTTACCCTGAGACATCTATCTAGATCATTTGCTCAGGGATCTTAACTGCAGAAGAAGAAAAGAGTTACAACATCCAAAAGAAGAAGCTTCCTCACCTGAACATCAACACTAATCAAATCAGGGGGAGCTCTTCAACATCATCAAGATCCACTCTTAACAACACCATCTGGATCTCTAGAGTCTTCTCAAGCAAAGAGAAGAACAATATATTTTCTGTTTTTTTTTTACCTGTATAAAGGGTTATAACTCCCTTCAAAAGTTACAGCCATTGGTGGCAGGACACCTGAACGAAAACCTGTAGTTGGGTTAGAGCACCTGAGCAAAAGCTCACTTGGTGTGTGGACACCTGATCAAAACTCCCTTGGTGGCAGGGCACCTGATCAAAAACCTAGTGGAATCCTAGCAAGTGTGGTAGAAGAGTAGATGTACCCAGGTTTAGTGGGGAACTACTATAAAATTCTTGTGTCGTCTGCGATGTGATTATTTTGCTGTGCTGTGTTGCTGTGCTTTCTTATTTTAGTTTTATAACTCACTCAGCATTATACATATTTATATATTACTATTTTAAATTAAGTGCAAAACCTTTTAACTCTCTATTTCCCCCTCTTCTAGAGTTAATTTAAGAACTAACCTCTCCTTCATAATGTATTACAAAATATACGTGAAATTGTATTATCAGTAGCATATGAATTCATACTAAATGTCAATTAAGTTATTATATCTCGACATACAGATGAGCGCAAGAATAACATCTTAACGTGCGAACAAACCAGCTGAAGATGTTATGTGCAATTAGACTAAAACAAAAGGTTAAGGTTATGTAATAAGCCTCAGACTAGTGGCCTTAATTGAACGACATAATGTATTGATCGTACCAACCACTAGATGATCAACTCAGAAAGGGGGCATGAGAGGTATTTTTCCTTATGATTGATAGAGGTACACCGTCATACTCATAGGGCGTAGCGGATCTTATGACCCTCATGTTTGGGAGTTGACACCCCATACAAGATCAGTAGATTCGAGTCCGTGTCTGTGACAAAGAGACACTATAACACATATGAACGTTAGTAGAGACTCGAATCATTAGAATGTGCATTCAAATCTACTTAACTAAGAATGAGAAGAGCAGAAAATATGAGACATCTCACTTTCAAAAGCTAGTTGAAATCTCTATAGGATAATGATTTTGAAATTTAAAAGAAAGTTCAGTTTAAGTTCACGTGATAGATCAGACATTTATTGATTCAAATACTTTATTGATTCCATGCATTTGGTTAGTAGATCAATTCCACGGTGACAACGCCCAATTGTAGAACTTACCACAAATTTATCACCTCAATCGAGAAGATTGAAGACTTCACACTTAGGCGTGGGAAGAAGAGTTCTATCAAACTTAACGGATTACAAATTTGAAGTGAATTGGTCATAAAAGCATGCATATTAAAATTAAGGCTCCGTTCGTTTGGAAGAAATTTAGTGATTGGAATTGGAATTAAGGCTTATTCAACTCTGTTCTGACGAAGACATGAATTCAGACATATGAGTTAGAATTAGCCATTCTACTGTTCAAATGCAAGTAGTAATTCATTGATAGGAATTGAAATTTAAATTTTAAATCCGTGACAGATGATAAATGTAGTTTCAGTGAGATACATAATCATCAAAATGTGATTAAAACATACAGGAACAAAAACACAAAATGAAGTTCACAAATATAAAACAAATTCTTCTACAAAATGAAAACACAAATTAATGTTGTATCACGCATAAAAAAACTTAGTAAATAAATTATTTATTCTTGGAGATGCAACAGAACCTAGCTCTTCTTGGTATACTTCGGCAAAGCCATAAATACGTCACACTTCCTTTCGTCAGTGCTTAACATATAAATTACCCTGTTGATCTAGTATTAAAACAGTTCTGGCACTGCAAGGGCTGCATATATTCTATCAACTCTCATCAGCTGTAGTTGAGGCTGAACATGCGTGTTGATCTCTTGTTCAATGTTCCTTGTAATCATGAAACAACCTCTGCAATAACATCAACCGCAGTAGATCTCTTTTTCTTGGGTCGTTGCTCGGTCTCCTCAACATTGTTTTCTCCTGCCGAGTCTTCTATGTGAACCTCATTCATGGTCTCACAACCAGTTACAACATTAGCCTCAATAGTTTTATTAACTCCACATTACATCGTAAGTCGGCTCAATTCACAATCACTTTACTACTATAATGCTTAACCGTTGGATATGCCTGCAAGTTAAGTTGATAATAAAATTAGACACAATAATTATAAATAATAATAAAAAAGGGCAGCCCGATTCACAAAAGCATCCTCACGTAGCGAGGGTCCGGGGAAGGGTCCCACCGGCCACCACAAGGGTGAAATGTAGGCAAACCTTACTATGCATTTTTGCAAGAGACTGCTTCCAGGACTGGACATAGTTTGTTCATACTTCTTCACTATCCACTCTCATGGAATTTCGCTCCTAATCCCAACCTGAACCACTAGAATCTAAAAATCGCTGATGATTCTAGGTGGTATTTATTCCAAGTTATTCAACATACCATAATCTTCTCCTTGTTTATAACGACACTAAATTCATCTTCTAAAGCTTGAACGACAACCGTGAATGCCACTTCTTTGCAACCGTTCATAGCTTTATTTCTCGTACCTCGCTGGTCGAGGTGAGCAGTGGACAAAGCACGATCCATCATTGTTGGCCGGTAAACATATGATCCCCTTACTTTCTTTGGCTAGTTTAATTTTATTCTTATTCATTTATGTTTGCATTATATTCAAAGACTGTGTAGTACAAAGAGCTATAAGTAGTACTAGTCGAAAAGTATTAGTCAAAAAATGCATAAACTACATATGCGTATTAATAGCTATTACTATCTATTTCTTTCACTAATATCTCTGTGTTTACCTCAACAAGTAATCTACCATCATTCTCCAATCACTTCTCTATACAAAAATAATGCAGGATGCATCATACATTTATAATTTGAACTTTTTTAAATTTAAACATTGTAAATTTTACAATTCCGCTAACAAATGACGATAGTTACTCCTAAAGATTTAATAATTCCATGCACTTTGATATCAAAAAATGATGGTGATGTAGGACGGTAAAGCGCGCTCGGGTTAGGGCGCTCTAAGCCCCACCAAAGGAATGACAAAAATAGCCCCAAAATAAAATGACAATAGGAAATATTCAAATTGAGAGAAAATACAAAATGCATGAGTGTTGTTTCCTTTGAGGCATTTCATCAAACAACTAAGATGCAGATTTTGAAACTAAATCCACACAACAAGCACAATAAAATCTGGAATAAAATTAGGGATGCAATAAACCAAGCAAAAACTGAAAGTATGGAGATAATATGGGGTGTTCCGGGTGGTGTAAGACTAGATCGGGTAAGGGGGAAGGTGGATCCACGGAAGAGGAGTGATTGGCTGCGGATTTGAGGCGCTTTAGGGCTGGTTCGAGGTCCGGGACTGGACCAGGACAGATCTGTCCAGATCTGGACAGATCTGGCCGGTTTTGGAGAGGGGCGGCAAGAGGGCTATGGGAGGGGCGGCTGGTGATGTTGAAGGGCTGGCGGCGTGGGGATTCAGGCAGGGGAAGGTGGCGGTGCAGGATCTGTAGAGGGGCAGCGGCAGGTGCTTTGTAGGGGGCGGTGGTTGGGGTTTCCTGTAGGGGCGGCGGCTGGGTTCAGCAAAGCTGGCGGCAAGATTGTAACAGGGGGCTGGCGGCAGAGGCTGTGGAGGGCTGTGGATGAGGGGAGGAGGGAGGATAACAGGGGGAGAACACTTACCCAAGGAGTCGTCACCAAGGGGCTCCACGGCGTCGGCACCGCGGAATGATCACCGGAAATGAGGAAGAGAAGATCTCCAAATTCCAGCAATAGTTTCCTGCAGCCCTAACACCTCTATTTATAATAAAATAACATTAGGGCAACCAAGATGGACGACTATGATTGATCGTCGATCTCGGCGCCCAAAACAATACTAAATGATGTTCGAAATACAACATGCTATATATGAAAATTCATCAGAACGACGAGCCGGACGCAACCGCGGTGGCGGATCGGCGATCCGGTCAACGGGCGGGGCCCGCTCCCCATCATTCTCCCCTTGTTGGAGAAGATTTGCCCTCAAATCTTTAGGGCTTCCAAGGAGGCTTCGCGGGTGGTCTGCACTGCGCTCCACTGTCATAGATCATCTGTCTAGCTGTACCGGACTCAGACGCCGGTCTCACTGAACTGCAACAAGTACCTCTGACCTTGGGAGGCTTGGGCGGCGGCCTCAAACCCAAAAGCTGATAGAAAACTGTAGCAACTGGTAAGGGGGCCGCGCCCTCTAATCCTGCACTGCAAATGATCATATCGATCGGCGGTGTGAAAAAGGATGTATCGATCTGTGGCTCAGTATCACCCGGGTCCCAATCAATCTGATCAAACTGCCACAAGTCATCACCATGCCCTACCCAGCCTGGGCTCATATCCAAAACAACGGATTTGTCCTCAGAGGCATTATCAAACATCAGAAAAGGGTCTTTAGCCGAGCTGAGAGGTGACTGATCAAACCTCTGTAGCAAATCCATAAAAGTGAGCGGACGCCGCGAAGGCTCATAGGGTGGTACTACCACCATCAGACTGGATGTCCTTCTGTGCTCAATCCACTGGCGGGTAAATCTCTGAGCGATAAGAGTAGCTCTCTGCACCCTCTGATACCACTGTCTCTGTAGTAATCCTCTCACGCGTGACTGAATCACGAGGACTGCCCTGGTCATCCTCTTGAAGGATCTGCGCTGCACAAACCCTCGGATGTGAGACTGTATCAAGACTGCTGCTCTTCTCCTTCGTTGTGCTAATATCGCATTAGCATCATTCTCACGCCAAGTCCTCACATAATCTGCCCAGATGACATCTTCTTTTTCCTCCCTTTTCCTCCTCTGCTTACTCTCTTCCTCTATAGCCTGCTTCTTTCTTTCAAGCCCAACCAAATGTCTCTCCCTTGGGGAAGGTGACGGAAGATCATACGAATGGGAGGAATGGGGAACTGAAGGATATGTAGTAGATGATGGAGAATATGACTCGTAGGCTTGAGGAGAGACTCGCCTCGATCCATAGGAGGAATAGGTGGCGAAAGAAGGGGAATATGAATCGTAGGCTTGACGAAAGACTCGCCTCGATTCATAGGAGGGATATGCAATGGAGGAGACGCATGAAGATCTATGTGAATGATATGTCCCACGAGAAGAATGAATATTTGAGTAGCGAGGAGGTGGAGAAACATAGGATTCATAATCTTCTGAATCGTCGGAATCGTAATAACAGGAAAGCAGCATGGGCGTAATCAAATGATTTCAAGAAAAGGAAGGATAGCCAAAGATTGAAGAGCTTTGATACCAATTGATGTAGGACGGTAAAGCGTGCTCGGGTTAGGGCGCTCTAAGCCCCACCAAAGGAATGACAAAAATAGCCCCAAAATAAAATGACAATAGGAAATATTCAAATTGAGAGAAAATACAAAATGCATGAGTGTTGTTTCCTTTGAGGCATTTCATCAAACAACTAAGATGCAGATTTTGAAACTAAATCCACACACAACAAGCACAATAAAATTTGGAATAAAATTAGGGCTGCAATAAACCAAGCAAAAACTGAAAGTATGGAGATAATATGGGGTGTTCCGGGTGGTGTAAGACTAGATCGGGTAAGGGGGAAGGTGGATCCACGGAAGAGGAGTGATTGGCTGCGGATTTGAGGCGCTTTAGGGCTGGTTCGAGGTCCGGGACTGGACCAGGACAGATCTCTCCAGATGACAGATCTGGCCAGTTTTGGAGAGGGGCGGCAAGAGGGCTATGGGAGGGGCGGCTGGTGATGTTGAAGGGCTGGCGGCGTGGGGATTCAGGCAGGGGAAGGTGGCGGTGCAGGATCTGTAGAGGTGCAGCGGCAGGTGCTTTGTAGGGGGCGGTGGTTGGGGTTTCCTGTAGGGGCGGCGGCTGGGTTCAGCAAAGCTGGCGGCAAGATTGTAACAGGGGGCTGGCGGCAGAGGCTGTGGAGGGCTGTGGATGAGGGGAGGAGGGAGGATAACAGGGGGAGAACACTTACCCAAGAAGTCGTCACCAAGGGGCTCCACGGCGTCGACACCGCGGAATGATCACCGGAAATAAGGAAGAGAAGATCTCCAAATTTCAGCAATAGTTTCCTGCAGCCCTAACACCTCTATTTATAATAAAATAACATTAGGGCAACCAAGATGGACGGCTATGATTGGCCGTCGATCTCGGCGCCCAAAACAATACTAAATGATGTTCGAAATACAACATGCTATATATGAAAATTCATCAGAACGACGAGCCGGACGCAACCGCGGTGGCGGATCGGCGATCCGGTCAACGGGCGGGGCCCGCTCCCCATCAGATGGTCCTCGCAAAATTGCTTATAACTTCTTATGAAGTCCAAAATTCCACTCAATAACGTTTCTTCCTTTGAGTATTGTAGATTAAATAACTCTTTGTAGTTGGTTGGATTATTTTCTTGTGTGGACCACTCTTTGAGGTGATATATAAGGTTGACCGGTATGGAGCAAGATAGCCTGAACTATTAGGCACCTGTATGAGTATGTGTACCGGGTACGATACCTACCCGGTGCCATGGTACGCTAAAATCTCCAAAACAAGGATACGGGTATGTTTAAGCTACAACGTAATTATAATTGATATATATATATATATATAAAGAGAGTGAGAGAGATTTGCATGTATATATATGTATATGCATGTATATATGTGCGTACATGTATATATATGCCAATTAAAAAATATAGAAAATGTAGAAAAATTCATATTGAACAAGAAACACTCAATTTAAAACATATAATCCTCAAATTCATAATAAAAAAATAAAAAAAATCTAATTTAAATCAGATTCTTCGTTGCTCTAATGATAAAATGAACTTAAATTTGGAGCAAATTTTGTTATTATAATAAACAAATATTTCTAGTTGCATTTATTTTGCATGATTTTTATTTTCTTAAAGACATGGAAAAGCCTTTTGTTTACGTTGGAAAAACGGACTCTTATCATAATATGCAAAACGATTTTCCAAGTTTAAGCATATCCACGAAGTATAGTAGCAGGTTGTTGAGAAGCATTCGGAATGGAGCCCCCAATGGGATTGCTGAATGATTTGGAGAGCTTCTTCCTTCATTCCGGTGATCCCCTCCGCGGTGCCGACTCCGTGGAACCCCTTGGTGACGACTCCTTGGGTAAGTGTTCTTTGTATCCTTGTATTTTCCTTGCTCCCCTAACCCTAGACCTCATTCTCCCCTCCAAAACCCCTTGCCGCAGCCTCTACAGCCTCCCAAAAGTCCACCATGTGCTGTCCAGGTTTTCAACTCCTGTTCAACTTTTGTTCACTGTTCATTTATGAAATTCACTATTCATTAGTATAGTTTCCTCAGCCCCTTCTCCGCCTCCCAGCCACTGCCGCCAGCCTTCTGCAGGAACTCAGCCGCCAGCCCCTGCACAAGCTGCTTCCGCCAGCCCCTCTCCAAAGCTCCAGCCGCCACCCCTCTGGCCACTTCCGCCAACCACCCTCCTCCCTGTAGCCCCACGTCGCCAGCCCTCCTACACGCCGCCAGCAGCCCCCCAACAACCGCCCTCAGCCGCCCCTGTCCAGCCCCCCTACTCCCTGTTCCGCCGGCCCAGAATCTGTCCAGATCTGGACAGATTTGTCCAGATCCAGTCCCGGACCCAGATCAGCCCCTCACCCCCATATCCGCAGCCAACAACCCCTCCATTCCGTGGAACCACTTCCCCCTTGCCCGATCTAGTCTCTCACCATCCGGAAAACCCTACCGCGCCTCCGAAATTTCAGATCTACTTAAAATTGCTGAAGCCTTAGTTTATTTCAGATTTCGTGTTGTGTTTTGTATTGGATTTTGGTTGTAAAACATTGTTAACGTTTGGAATATTATATGCTGGCTTGGATGTTCATGTTATTATAATTATTTGTGCCTAGATTAATCTCTAACTGCAGGATTGGACTTATTCGCCGCGCGCTCTATCTTTGGCCCTCCACGTGGAGGGAAACCAAAGCTTGTCGCTTAATAAATTATCTTGCCTTGCTTAGAATTATTTGCGTGGGATGTTTAAAGTTTATTATCTAACTGTGGCTAACCCGTCGGACTTTGCATAACATGTAGGGTTAGGTCACAGTTAATCCGCCACCTATAGATTCGTCCTGCGTCACCAGGTTTTCCAACCTAGAGCCAAGAAAAAAGGAGCGGAAATGTTACAAAAGGAAGAAGCAACCGAAAGTAAAAGTGGCTTTGCATTTAAGTCAATTATCTTTTTATGCTTTTAAAATTGTGTATCCCTATGTAAACGGGTGAATAGTGTAATTTTTGTCAAGTGAAATGAATGAAGAGCACTCATCTTTGATATCCACCTCTTATGTCCACTTTATCTTCAAGTACAACGTCTTCATAATATTGAGTAAAATATACCTATAGTGGTATCAGAGCTAACTGTTAAGTTCTTGAAGGGATAATTAATCTTGATTGCCATAGTTGGGCGCTCTCTCGTTCAAAGTTTTTTTCATTTTTTACATCCCTTCATCATAGGGCTACATCAAGTGGCTCACTATGAACAACCTTCTCTCCAAATGGTCTTCCTATATTCTCCGGTGAGACATTTGAATTTTGCAGTATTCAAATGAAAACCCTATTCATGTCTCAAGGCATATGGAACATTTCCCAAACCGTCTAAAAGCAACCAACCGACGTTTTCCCTATAGAATCATGGTATAGAAGTTGTAAGACAACTTGGAGAGAATCAAAAGAAAGATGCAAAAGCACTTTTGTTCATCCAATAAGCTATTGAAAAATCTATATTCCCAAGGATCATGGGGGATGCTAGTTCAAAAGAAGCATGGGAAGTACTTAACACTCAATATGTTGGCACCTCCAGGGTAATATCCATAAGGCTTCAATCTTTATGGAAAGAATATGAAACCATTCAAATGAAAAGAGAATCAGTCCAAGTTTTTTTCACAAAAATCACAAATTTGGTAAAACAAATTAGAACTCTAGGGGATGAAGTAAAAGAAAGCAAAATCGTCACCAAGATTCTAAGGAGCTTATCTCCAAAATTTGATTATTCGGAAGAATTTGTGCCAATTACGAGAATATGCCACTTTTCTTGAAAAATTCAGGATGACATCCTGCAATCTGTGCACAACTCCAATGAGTACATCAAAGAAGCTGGAGAAAACTGATGGGGAAGAGAAAGCCGATCCAGATGTTTACAAAAGTATTATCGGGTCCTTAATCTATTTGACTCGCACAAGACCAGAATTGGAGAACTCGGTCAGCGTAGTTTCCAATATCAAACTCACTGAAAATCATGAATTCATGATATTATGTATCATGTAGATGATATCATTTATACAGGAAATGAAGAAAGAAGATTAGAAGAATTCGGAGCAAAGATGAGAGAAGAGTTTGACATTAGTCATGACCAACTTAGGCCCCATGAGGTATTTCCTGGGAATTCATGTCCCATAGAAACCTGGCCATATTTTCACATCGCAAGAGAAATATGCCACTTTTCTTGAAAAATTAATGATGACATCTTGCAACCCTTTCACAACTCCAATGAGTACATCAGAGAAGCTGAAGAAAAGTGATGGGAAAGAGAAAGCCAATCCAGATGATTACAAAAGTATTATCGGGTCCTTAGGGTGCGTTTGGTTGAGCTGTTGCTGATGAAAAGCTGCTGATCAGAAATGGAGTTTTGAAAAAGAGCTGTTTCTGAGAAATGGAGTTTTGTTAGAAAACTGTTTGGGTCAAATGGAGTTTTTGAAAAAAAAAAATTTGATACACATCAAATACACAATATTGATAATAGTTACTTTAATAGATAAAAATACCAACAATTCTTCTCACCATCTAAGATCTAGAAGTGTACAACTGTTGCGCTATATTTTCACGCAACGTGATCATCTTATCTACCCCGCCTGCTGTATCAGGACAACCTACGTGATGCCCTTGTATGCTCACCCCCTCATCACCACCTCCCTGCTCGAAGTCATTGAAATCAATATCCCTCCGCGACGGGTGCCGCCGAATAAAATTATGCAGTGTCATAGTCGCCATCACAATATCTCTTTGTTTGGCGAAGCTGTAGCTTGGCATATCCCGCAATATGACCCACTTTTTCTTCCAAATGTCGAACGATCTTTCAATGACACTTCTAAGGGATGAGTGCGCGTGATTGAATATCTCTCGGCACACACATATAAACACACACACACACACATATATATAAACACACACACACACATACATAAACATATATAAACATACATATACACACACATATACACACACATATACATATACACACATACATATAAACACACACACACACACATACATATAAACACACACATATATATATATATATATAAACATAAATATACACACACATACATATAAAAACATAAACACACACACACACATACATAAACACACACACACACACACATAAACACACACATAAACATAAACACACACATAAACACACACACACACACATAAACACACACACACACATAAACACACACAGACACACACATATATATATATACAAACATAAACACACACATACATATATAAACATACATATACACACACACATATATATAAACATAAATATACACACATAAATACACACATATACACACACATATATATATACATAAACACACACACATATATACACATAAACACACACATATATACACATAAACACACACATATATAAACATAAACACACACATATAACCACACAACACACACACAAACATATACCACACACACACACACACACACACATAAACATAAACATAAACACACATAAACACACACACACATAAACACACACACACACACATAAACACACACACACACACACGCACACACATAAATACACACATATACACACACACACATATATATATATACAAACATAAACATAAACACACACATACATATATAAACATACATGTACACACATATATATATAAACATAAATACACACACATAAATACACACATATACACACACATATATATATATACATAAACACACACATACATATGTAAACATACATGTACACACACATATACATATAAACACACACACACACACATATATACATACACACACACATACATATAAAAACACACACACACATACATATATAAACATAAACACACACACACATATATACACAAACACACACACATATATGAACATAAACACACATATAACCACACAATACACACACAAACATATACCACACACACACATATACATACAAACACACACAAACATAAATAAACATAAACACACACACATATAACCACACTAAACACACACACAAACACATATATAAACACACACACACACACACACATATACAAAAACACACCTTATAGCAAAAAAAAATTCTATAAATCAAATATTAACAAAATGAGAAATACAAATAACTGATTTTGGACTGGAGGATGGAGGGATCCCTGTCGTGGAGGAGATATCTGTTCTGAAAACGTGCAGGTGGCCAGTGGCGTGAAAAGCTAAGGTCACAAACAACCGGCGGCTACAAAACCCTGCAAAAATGGGGCAAAACGTTGAGGAGAGGAAAGAAATCCAGAGCAAATAGGGATGCAGCCGGGAACGACGAGGATATGAACGAGCCTTACCTTCACCGGCGGCTAGATCGGGGCGAGAAGGGGGGGGGGGGGGGGGGGGGGGGGGGGGAATCCCGCTAGGTTATCGGGGGAGAACGACGCGCGGAGAGCTCTGGCCTGTGCGTCTGGATTGGAGGATCGAGCCGCGTCTGCGCGAATAAAAGAACCGGCGTTTACTTAAAAACGGAGGTTGTCGGATCAGCTCACCCAAACGCTGCTTATCCAGCAACCTCCATTTTTATCCTGCCGCACCGGAGCCCAAACGCCCAACCAAACACACCCTATTAATCTATTTGTTTCACACAAGACCAGACTTGGAGAATGCGGTCAGCATAGTTTCCAGATCCATGAATGAACCAAGTAAGTCTCACATGCTAGCAGCTAAAAGAATTTTACAATATGTAAAAGGCAGCGTAAAATTTATAGTGAGCCTATTCCGTTCTCAAGCCCGGATGAAAAAATGGTGAGGGTTGTGTTAGGTAGACGGCCAGCGTAAAATTTAGTCACCCTTATGAATATGGAATTGGATGTAGTGTTAAATATGCAAGAGTCTTCGTCGTATGGTCCGAATGTGGCGTCTTGGCAAGGACCACTACACCTCCAAGGATTTGGGTGTAGTGTTAAATAGACAAAAGTCCTCCCATATTAGACATCCTAGGAAATTATATTGTATGTTAACCGAAAAATCGATGGAAGTAGTGGATACGATGATTACGAGAAGGATAAATATCTTATGCATGTAAGAGACTAGATGCGTGAGTGAGAAAGCTAAATTTTTAGACAATTCATATTTTAGATTATGGTACATAGGAAAAAAAATAAAACAAACAATGAAGTAGATATTATTGTGGATACTACTTGGAGGGATGAAGTTGTTGGGGTAAGTAGAAAAGATGATAGAACCTTCGCTCTTAAATTGGTCATAGAAAAGAAACCAATTAATGTGATCAGTGCTTACGCGCCACAAGTAGGATTAAGTGAAGCTATTAAAGTGTAATTTTGGGAAGACTTAGATGATTTAGTAAAGAAAATCACAAAAAGAGAGAATATTTTCATAGGAGACTTAAATGGACATATACAGAAGGAAAATATAGATTATACATCCGTTTATGAAGGATTTGAGTACAGAGAAAGAAATGAAGAATGACGAACCATTTTAGACTTTGTCATAACACATGAGCTAATTGTGATAAATATGCTTTTCATAAATAGGGAAGACCATTTAATTACGTATAAAAGCGGACCAAATAAGTCACAACTTGATTAATTTATGACTTACAAAATGGATAAAATGATTTGAAAGGATTGCAAAGTTATATCAGGAGAAAGTTTGACAACACAACATATGTTAATGGTGTTGGACGTGCAAATTAAATATAATAAATATAAGACATACAAAAGTGCTGCCAAAAACTCAGTGGTGGAACTTGAAAATGGAAAAACAGGTTGCTTTCAAGACAACAGTTATGGAACAACTAGTTGATGACTCTTATGTTGATCCTAGTGTCTTATGGGAAGTTATGTCTTCAAATTTAAGGATAAGTGGAAAGAACGTACTTGAAGAATCAAAATGTCATGCGCCCCCAAATAAAGAATCTTGGCGGTGGAAAGAGGAAGTGCAAGACAAAGTGAGAGCAAAGAGGGTCAACTATAAAACACTCTACGCTTCTAGGAATGATGAAAACTTGGCAAGTTATAAAGTCGTCAAGAAAGAAGCTAAACATACAGTAAGTAAAACAGTAAGTAAAGCAAAAAGTCAAGCTTATGAAGAATTTTATAAGTGACTAGATACCAAAGATGGAGAGCGTGACATATATAAAATTGCTCGAACTAGAGAGAGGAAGACAAGAGATTTAAACCAAGTTAAATGCATAGATGAGACAGATACAACTTTGTTGGTTGATATGGCTATTAAAAGCGATGTAAAAGATACTTTTATTAAGTGTATAATGAAACAAAATATAGTGAATTGAACTTGGAAGAGTTAAGTAAATCAGAGGAGTATATGAACATAAAGTTTATCGTAAAATTCAAGTATCGGAGGTAAATGATGCTCTAAAAAGATGAAAAATGGAAAGACGGTTGAGCCAGTAATATACCCATCGATGTATGGAAATGTCTAGGAAAAGACGGAATTTCGTGGCTTACATGTTTCTTCAATAAGATATTGAAGTCAAAGAGGATGCCAGACTAATGAAGAGAAAGTATCTTGGTACCTTTGTATAAAAACAAATGAGATACAAAAAATTATTTTAATTACAGAGGAATCAAATTAATAAGTCATATCATGAAACTATGAGAACGAGTAATAGAAAGAAGAGTAAGAGGAGAGACTAGCATCTTGGAGAATTAATTTGGCTTCATGCCTGGGCGGTCGACTATTGAAGCTATACATCTCTTGAGTACACTCATTGACAATTATCGAGAAGAAAACAAGATTAACATAGGAATTCCCTATCATTGTTGGCTTACATCAAGGTTCAGCTTTAAGCCCTTATCTTTTTACCCTTATCTTAAATGAGCTCACCAGACATCCAATAGGCAATACCTTGGTGTTTATTGTTTGCGGATGTATCATTTTGGTCGATGAGAAGTGCGAGGGTGTAAACACAAAACTTGAATCTGGCGAGACACTTTAGAAAAGAAGGGTTTTAGGTTGAGCAGTGCAAAGAAGGAGTATATGTAATGTAGCTTAAATTTAGCAGTGCATGAAGGACGAATGACTTCCTCATTAAGTTGAGTGATCAAGATATTTCCCGCAGCGGGCGCTTTAAATATCTTGGATGGATCGATAGTTCTTCTTCTTGCGCGAGGGTGCAAACGCGAAACTTGAATCTCGGCTAGACAATTTAGAAATTAAGGGTTTTAGGTTGAGCAGGACAAAGACGGAGTATATGTAGCTTAAATTTTGCAGTGCATGAAGGACGGATGACTTCGTTATTAAGTTGAGTGATCAAGATATTTCCCGCAGTGAGTGCTTTAAATATCTTGGATGGATCGATAAGTCTTCTTCTTCTTGGACAGATTTCTTTTGGTATTTTATTTCAAATGCAGCTCCTAATATTTTGTAGCATCTGTTTACTCTATGTTTCCTACCGTAACCATCATATAATTACCTTCCCCAGACACTAAATTAGCGATGAATGTTTATTATATTTTCTTATATATTGGTCGGAACAATTTTTGAACATATGGTCTTATTGTTTATTTTATATTATGTGTGCGATATAAGTTTCATTTATATATTTTATATTATGTATGCTTAAATCGATATGACTTATTATTTTGTTCTCTTTAATGTGTTTTTCTTATAATCAATTTTTCAATTGTCTCTCAGTGTATCTTTCTTATTTTGCATTACAAAAAAATATTACAATGCACATTTATTAGTTAATATTTTTTAATATTTGTAACATTAATTTGTTAAGCATGAAAATACCTAGAATAAGTCAGTAATATTTAGTTTTTAAATTTTTTTAATTTGCTATCAAATTTAGTTTTATCTAAATTAAATTAAATTATTATATAATACTAAATATATTTTATAGTGTATCTATTTGTATTTGTTAATAATGGGTGTAGTGTATTACTACTATTTTATTTTAGATACATTCTTTGAATATATTTTGGGATATACATGACGCGAGTTTATATATTTGCTATTCTAGTTTTTAATTTTAGAATATATAATTATATTTTGTATACATAAAAATATTTTTTACTTCTGAGATGAAAATCCGACATTTTAAAATAACCCGGAAATGCCTCTGACTTTCGATATCCCATATTTAGAAACTCAATCCGATGCGTCGCCGACATCCGATATTTACAACCTTGCACATACACACCTAACTACATAACCACAAATAAACACATACACACGCAAACCAACACATATACACATCTGTGGAAAGTAAAAAAAACACCAACACAAACATACTCAAACACAAAAGTACATAAACACCTAGGAACCACCAGTACGGGTACGGGTACCGGGTACGATACGTATCCGGTACGACGGTACGCCAAAGTTTAAAAAACAAGGATAAGGGTACGGTGGGATACGTTGTATGAAATATAATAAATATATATGTATATATCACAAATGCAATTATAAATTCCCAAAACAATAAAATATTAAGCATAAATAATTAATTAAAGTACAAGTTCATAACTAATGCAAATATGCAATATAACATGATGTTCTTAGACATAAAATATTCATAATCATTTCAAATTTAATGATGTTCATCACTCATTTTCTTCATCTTCCTCCGTATTGTTGGAGATCAAGGCATCTTCAATTTTTTGCTCATCTAAAGACAAGTTGGCAATCGTAAGCATGTCAACTCCATCAAAACGATTTGCCCATGCATCTCCTCCTATATCCCACATTCTGCTCCTTCCTTGATTGTTGATTTCATTTCTCCTCGATAATAGGCGTAGATTACTATGCGCATACACCAAATCATCAGCTCATTGTGGTAGAATTTTGTTTCTTCTCAATGAGTGAATGAATGAGTATGTGCTCCAATTTCTCTCACAGCAGGACGATGAAGAAGGTTGACCTAAAAGCTTCAAAGCAATTTTTTGCAATTTAGGTGTTTAAGTTCCATAGTAACTCTACCAATCTTTGGGCAATAATAAAGCTCTACTCTCCAAACTATCTGGCTCACTAATGTATTGGCGCGTATGGTACGCGTGCCCGTACCGGAAACGTACCCAGTACAGGTACATGCCTAATTTAAGCGTATCAGTGCTTTGTAGATAAGCACAAGTTTGCACACAACCACATCCACACACGCACAACCCCACACACACAACCACATACACACTAACTACAAACACATACACACGTAACCACAAATAAACACACAAAAAAGCACATACACACAACCCAAACAAAAAGAGATGCACACACCACATACCTACAAAAACACATACACAACCAAAACTAAACGCACATATACCCAACACAAACCCAAAAGCACACACGTACACTAAAAAAACACAAACAAAGGGCGTACTCTTGACTTAAAAAATTGTTATTATGAACACAGATACATAACAAAATATAAAAAAAACACCTAAATCAATATCCTAAAATAACACATACATTAAGCTTATCATAAACTTAGAATTTCAAAGGCACACAAATTGGTTACACTCATCTGCCCCCCCCCCCCCCCCCCCCCCCAAACCCACCTCCTCATTACACTAAGATGACCTAAAAAAATCCATCTCAAATCTTCATAAAGCATAGATTTCTTGCAGGGCATCACGAATGCTATCATCAGTCTCTCTAAAAAAAATCCCTAATAACACCAAAAACCACAATGAAACAAAATAAAAAAATATTTATAATGGGGTGCCACCGGAGAGGAAAGAGTTGTCGTCGCTGGAGAGGAAGTTCCTGTGATCGTAGGAGGAGAACCACCGGCAAAATGGAGGAAGAATCTTCGTGGCTTGCTTTGGTGAAGAGGCAGCCGTGTGGGGGGTGGGAGGAGCGGAAATGAAGAGTCCGGAACTATTTAGGCTGGAGGGGGGATTTTAGCCTGTTAAGAATTACGACAGAATTGGAATGAATTCCAATTCCTTTTAATAAGCATGCCAAATAGATGAATTGGAATTGAAGGGGACAATTTCAATTCCTATTGCCCAATTCCGCGCAAATGAATGGGGCCTATGTGTTCTTGGATATCAAGGATGGACTAGTCATAGTCGACTAACTACAGTAAGTCAGCAATAAAGGAACAAGTCTGGTTGAGGTGATGCTGGATCATAAATAAATTAGTCATGGGTGAAGTCAATAGAAACAACAACAGAGGTTCTACTAAATGATAACTAGGACGGATAGACGGTGAGTTAGAGAGGACAAGATCAACTAACGTATGGATAACGAGTTTCTCAATCGATCCTTTCCCCGACTAAATCAAAGGGAGAGCGTTTTATAACTGTCGAGAATGTACAATATGCTAACCTCGAATCATCTTCATCTGCCATGCCATGAGTAATGTGCTGCATTACAAACATGCTCTATCCGTTGTTTGTGAGTTCTGCATGGTGGTGTTGAGTAGGGGTGATTTGAGTTAGCCTTCTTCTACTCAAGATCAGGTATTTTGACTTTGGCTCAAACTAAGTCAGATCTTGTTCATTAATCGCTACATTTCAAATTTCAAAAAAAAAAATTATGTTGCAAAATTGTGGTCAACAATTCTGTGGCAGAATGATATCTACCACTTCTCTTTACATTATAACCCATTTCTTAGCTTCAGTTATCTGTTGATAATAGATCTTGTTACTTAAAAAATATCTGTCACGCTTAATTTTTTAGCCTTATGGGCTGCAGAGTACAGGAGAATGGTTCAGAAGCAGTACATGGAATGTGTAGAACCATTAGAAAAATGAAGACCTCTCTTCCATAAAGCTTCTTCTTTCTGTCAAATTGACCTCATGGGAATGTATGAAGCAGCAACTCTCAGAGTTTTATTGTCGGGGAATTTGTAGCCCGGGCTTGATGCAAAGTATGGCTTTGGGATTTTATTCATTACTAAGCTTGTACTGAACTACTCAGCTCTCTCTACCCTGTGTCTGCTACATAGTCTGTTTTGTTCATATCTTTTAGCTGTAACTGATGAAGAAACATTTGAATGTCTCATTGCTAATGAAATTGAAGTAATGTTAAGCAATAACATGGAGCTTTTGATCTGTTATATGATGTGATTCTCTATTTCTGATGTAATTACAGAGCTTGCTCCTAAGTTCTCAATGCTTTTACAGGATATTATTACATCTTTAGTTCAGATTTTTAGCGTTCGAACCAGCCTTTTAAAGATAGACTGGCTTCGTTTGGCGCGGTGGTCGCGGTCGTGAACACGGTGGTCATGAATCGTCGTTCGTGAATTCCCGACCTCGCCTAAAAAAATTCGTACATTTTATGCTCAAAACTAGTTTATTTTCTTGGTAGCGGTCATAACCTTTGTCTTGCCAAACATACAATCTATGATAATGGTGTTTTTGACCCAACTCACTGAGGCAAATAAGCCGCGCCAAACTAAGCCTGAATCATGTTGTTGAGGTCATTAAGGCTAAGAAAGAATAGGATGTAGATCATATGCTCCACGCACCTTTGTAAGTTGAATGTAAATGAGTAAATGAATTTAATTGTATTATTTTTTAACCTAAATTATTCCAATAATATTTTACATTATTCTATGTTAAAAAGTAATACGCCAATCATGGATGTCGTAATAATTTCGTCTTTTGGACCAGGAAAGTTATCCCGCGTTATCATGGAGAGTGGAGAGTATGAATGTTTCGCTTCTATGCTATTTTATACTACTGCATGTTATTGTGAATAAGATATTTAATGTAAATATCTTACAATAAGTAATAAATAAGTAAAAACAAATTTTATTCAAGTTGGTTTGAATCGAGATAACGTGATAAGTCTTTAATAGTTTAATAAGTATTGAAGATAAAGTTAAAAGAACTTAAATAAAAATATAAATAAGCGAAATGAAATATTGCTATCCTTCATGATTCTATTGATGAACTGAAGTCAGCCAATTTGGTTATTAAAAAACCATGTTTATAAGAAAGTTGGCACGTCTCGACCCCGTCCAAGTATAGAGCATTGTGAAGAATTGGAGATTTTGCATGTTACATGTAAGGCTATCTGATGTAGGGTAGGCTACTTGGTGCACAAAAAGAAGACTTCTAGGGATGAAAGTAGACTTGACACACAAACCAAATTTAAGGGTGCGTTTGGCGCGGCTTATTTCCTCCGGTGCGGCAGAAACGCATTGGAGAAATAGGCAAAAGCATTGTTTGGCGCGGCTTACGGACCGAAACGGAGGTTATTAATAACCTCCGTTTCTTTGTTAACCTGAGCCGAGGTTTTTATCCCCAGTCCAGCCGCGCCCGAGACGCAGTTCTAGGGTTTCTCTCCCCCGATCTCCTTCGCCCGCTCCAGTCGACGACACCATCGCCGGTCTTTGTCGCCGCCGCCGTTCGTCGTCACTTGGAGCTACTCCTCACGCCGCTGCTCACGCCACCGCTCCTCACGTCGCCGCTCCTCACGCCGCCGCTCCTCGTCGGTATCTCTCGACGACGCCGGAATAGACATTCCAGTTTCCTCCTCCGGAATCAACCTATCCAGCTTCTTCCACCTCCTCAGCCTTTCCAGTGCTCGCCCGCTCCAGCTTCCTCCGCCGGATTTTAGGTAGAAATCAATTTTTTTTGTTAATTTTTCTTTAGATGAATGTGTTTGTGTGTGTGGTGTGATGATGGTGGTGAATGTGTGTTTGTTTGTGTGTGTGATTAATTTTTGTGTTTGTGTTATATATGTGTGTGTTATAAGTGTGTGTATTATATGTGTTTGTGTGTGTGTGGATTTTATGTGTGTGTTATATATATGTATATGTGTGTGTGTTGTGTGTGTGTGTGTTGTATGTTATATGTGTGTGTGAGTGTGTGTGTGTGTGTGTTTATGTTTATGTGTGTATGAGTGTGTGTGTGTGTGTGTTTATATGTTTATGTTTATATATATATATATATGTATGAGTGTGTGTTTATGTGTGTGTATGTTTATATGTATGTGTGTGTGTGTGTTGTATGTGTGTTTGTTGTATGTGTGTGTATGTGTTTGTGTTTGTTGTATGTGTGTGTTGTTTTTGTGTGTGTTGTATGAGTGTGTGTGTGTGTATGTGTGTGTGTGTGTGTGTGTTTGTATGTGTTAGTATGTGTATATGTGTGTGTGTATATGTGTGTGTGTTGTATGTTATATGTGTGTGTATGTGTGTGTGTATATGTGTGTGTGTGTTGTATGTGTGTGTGTATATGTGAGTGTGTGTTTATATATATATGTATGAGTGTGTGTTTTTGTGTGTGTTGTATGAGTGTGTGTGTGTGCATGTGTGTGTTTGTATGTGTATGTGTGTGTATTTTATATGTGTGTTGTATGTTATATGTGTGTGTGTATGTGTGTGTGTGTGTGTTGTATGTGCGAGTGTGTTTATATATATATGTATGAGTGTGTGTTTTTGTGTGTGTTGTATGAGTGTGTGTGTGTGTGTATGTGTGTGTGTGTTTGTATGTGTATGTGTGTGTGTATTTTATATGTGTGTGTCTTGTATGTTATATGTGTGTGTGTATGTGTGTGTTGTATGTGTGTGTGTGTCTGTTGTATGTGTGTGTGTATATGTGAGTGTGTTTATATATATATATATATATATATATATATATGTATGAGTGTGTGTTTATATGTATGAGTGTGTGTGTGTGTGTGTGTGTGTGTGTGTGTGTGTGTGTGTGTGTGTGTGTGTGTGTGTGTGTGTGTGTGTGTGTGTGTGTCTGTTTATGTGTGTATGAGTGTGTGTTTATATGTGTATGTGTGTGTGTGTTGTATGTTTATGTGTGTGTTTATGTTTATGTTTATGTGTGTGTGTTTATGTATATGTGTGTGTGTGTTATATGTGTGTGTATTATATGTGTTTGTGTGTGTGTATTTTATATGTGTGTGTTGTATGTTAAATGTGTGTGTTATATATTTGTATATGTGTGTGGTATGTGTGTGTGTGTTATATGTTTGTATATGTGTGTGTGTTATATGTGGTGAGAAGAATTGTTGATATTTTTATCTATTATAGTAACTATTATCAAGATTGTGTATTTGATGTGCATCGATTTTTTTTTCAAAAACTCCGTTTGACCCAAACAAAATTTATAAAACTCCATTTCAATAAGCACTGAAAACTCCATTTCACGCAAACAGTTTTCTAACAAAACTCCATTTCTCAGAAACAGCTCTTTTTCAAAACTCCATTTCTGATCAGCAGCTTTTCATCAGCAACAGCCCAACCAAACGCACCCTAAATGCAATGATTCCGTCGGTGACGGCGACAGATTTATTGCATTCAGTAATCAAACGGTTTACGGCTTTCCTCCGCTCGAAGGGCCAAGGCAAAGCGCGCAACAATGAATCCCACATGTAAGTAGTAAGCGTATTACATCAAACTTCCACAAACAAGATTCCCAAGCAAAATAAATTGTCCAATCCAATACAAAATGCTGAATAAAATATTTCAATACAACAAAGACTCACCAAGTTGTGGGTTAGCTTAGCAGTTTTTTTTGGTTTCACTCGTAGTTCAGTAAATTCGTCAAGTGATTGCGTGAGGTTAAGTCGAATTCGTCGAGTGATTGCGTGAGGTAGATTCAAATTCGTCGAGTGAGTAAGATATTCATCGAGTGATTGTAGGAGGTTAAGTCGAAATCGTCGAGTAGATGAGTTGAATTTGTCTAGTGAGTAAGATATTCGCCGAGTGATCTCGGTAAGTGCATCGAGTAGGTTTCGTCGAATAGTTAGGTTGATCAAGTCAAATTCGTCCAGTGGTCTAGTCAAATTAGTCGAGTAAATGTAGTTGAGTCCGTCGAATATCTTAGTCGATTTCGTCGGGTAGTTTAGACGATTCGTCGAGTGATCACGCCGAATTCGACGTGTGGTCTCGACGAATTTGTCGTGTAAGGTTGTTGAGACTTGAAATTCTTTGATTTTGTCCTTTTTGTTGCGATAAGTTGTTGTTTTTGGACTGTTGGCTGGGTTGGAGTGAATGACCACCACCACAGTGCCAGCTGGTGAATCATTGCATCTGGTGGATTTATGGCGGACGATAGGTTGGGTTGCAATGACTGAGTCCCTCCTCTGAACTGTTTTATGTTTGGTATTAATGATTCTGCTGGAAAAAACCCTTGTAATTTACCTAACAAATTATTTTAAAGTGATCTCATCATCTAGGATGTATTACCCATATTGTATAGAGAGGTAATTTGGTCATTAGATGTCCTAGGATATCATACTCACTTAGAGTGTCAAGACCAGGTCTAAGATAGCACAAATTCCTATGAGTTAAAATTTGCGTCGAATAGAAGTCGATGGAACTTCGCATAGAAGTCGGCGCAACTTTGACTAGAAGTCGACGCAACTCTGACTAAAATTCGAAGTAACACAGAGTGCTTGTCGAAGTATCAAGTGAAGTCGACACAACGTCGAAATGAACTCGACGCAGAAGGAAGAGCCTGTCGAAGCCATCTTAGAAGTCGACGTAACTTCGACTTCAATTTGACGCAGAAGATGAAGTTCAAGTCCAAGTCTTCAACTTGACGGATACGTCAATAAGTAATCGACGCAACAGCGACATCTGAGTTCAACCAGAGCTAAGAAGGAATTCAAATCTGCTTCTATAAGAACTCAGAGGTGCGTTGATATGAAAAATAATGAAGTCGACACAGCGTCGAATACAGAAAGAAATAGTATGTTTTCTGCTGTCCTTTCTGATCCTTCTCTAAAGTCTCTCAAAGATGAAATTTGAATTACAACGGCTCGTTTATTGCCAAGAATGGAATGGAGTATTTCGGAGGAACAACAAAGACATTCTTGGAAGTTATTCAAATCAGATGGATGGGTCGGGAAACATAAATAAAAGGAAATACACAATGTCCAATGCATATTCCTTCTAAAGATAGAACATAAAAGGAAAGAAATTGAAACACTATTCGACAAAGAATAAGTATTCAAAAGTAGGAAGCAAAAATACAACTAACTGAGTATTCTGTCTTCCTCCTCCTCCTCAAGTTCTCTAAGACAGAAAGTCAAGAAGCCCCCTGTACAGGAAATACAAGGATGCTTCTTCTTCTTCAAATTATACAACAACAAGCAAACAAGAGTACAGAGATCACAAGGATCAAAAGCTCATAACCCTTGCATTCATCACTATCATAAGCAAGGGTTCATCTTATACAGATCCTGAAGAATTTTAAAAGCTCACAATTGCTGAAGGATTCATACAGTAGAATCATATTCTTCTTCTTCTTATTCTTCTTCTTTCCTCTGTTCTTATCTTGTAACTGAGAAAGAGTCCTAAGAATATCTCTCCAAAGGATTCAGTTGGTTCTAAGAGTCTCCTTATCAAAAGACTCATTGGTTCTAAGAGTCTTCTTATCAGAAGACTCATTGGTTCTAAGAGTCTTCTTTGTTGGAGCCTATGTTCCGCATCTCTTGGTTTAAGAATAACAAATACTGTGTTGTATTTGATCTTGTATTTTGTGTGTTTATAGTATGCAGGTTGTACAGGAACTATAGCTACACATCCCTATGAATAGTTTGCTGATTGGAAAGGATTCTCTGGAAAGAGAGCTAACGCTCGCGATAATTGTTAACGCCCCGCGTTAGTAGTTAACGCCCAGCGTTATCAACCGCTAAGAAGAAAACCGCTGAGAAGGAAACTGCGTTCGACGAATGAAACCTACGTTCGATGAACTCTGAAGGCGCTCGACGAAATCTGAAGGAAGCTGCATTCGACGAACGAGGAGTTCTGTTCGACGAAATTTCCTACGCTCGACGAACTTGCGCTCGACAAGCTGCGTTCGACGAACGAGGAGTTCTGTTCGACGAAATTTCCTGCGCTCGACGAACTTGTGCTTGACAAGCTGCGTTCGACGAACGAGGAGTTCCGTTCGACGAACTGAGCCTGCGCTCAACGACATTGCGCCCGACAACTGCGTTCGACGAACTTGAAGTTCCGTTCGATGAAATTGATTCTGTTCGACAAAAGTTTGTTCTGTCACGATCCCGGTGGTTTGCACGATCCCGACGGTTGCATTTTTTTCGTTCGACGAAGGGTGCGTTTGATGAGTCCGATTTATATACACATTTATGGACTCATCTGGGTCGTATTTCTAGTCGATGCACCACACTTTAGGCATGTTTACGATCATATTTGTTATTCCCTGCTAGGTGCACTCTTAGGCCCGTTTCGGTGTGCATTTGCGCTCCTTGTTATTGGGGGTAAGCACATGGTGCTCCCCAATCCTTTTTCTGTGTTTATTTGGTGCTGGAGGTGTATTTCCAGCTGGTATGTCTTATGTGCAGGTGGCCGGATCATCCCGTTTTCCCCCAAAAATCTAGTCTGTGCATATCGCACGGTCGTGCGTTTCCTTGACGCACGAACGATAGCGATCGTGCGTCTTAATCTGGGCAGAAAACGGACAATCTGAGTTTAGTCGTGCATTTTACGCACGTGCGGATTTGCCCGTGCGTGAGTAAAACGCACGATCGACCTGTTTCCTCTTGTTTTGGTCATTCTGAATTTACCCGTGCATTTGTACGCATGGGCGGATTTGCCCGTGCGTGAGTAAAATGCACGGGCGGCGTAGCGTCTCCCTCAAGTCAGATGTTATCATTTAATAACGCACGGTTCATGTAACGCCCCGGAATTTTCAGGAATTATTTTATTCCTTCGTTGACGTCACCTTTGACGTCTGGGCGTTACTTTTAACGTCGAGTTAGCGCCGCCGTTCACCTTAGGCGAAATTTTCGTTGGGTTCGCCGTTCGTTTAGTTTTTAGCAGTAATATAATAATAATAATATCATTATTATTATAATAAAATCATATACATATATATATGGTTCGTTCGACGAAAATCCTTCTTTCCCCTATGATGATAACTTAAAAACAGTGTCTATATTTTCTTTTGCAATAATATATATGTTGTGATGAAGTGCGACTTCATAATTAATTGTTCGCCGGCGGCAGCATACATAGTACCAAGGCCATGTTCACTAATTTATGTAGTTTATATGGGAGCTGCGAATAAGGAAAGAAATGATGTGCGGATAGCAGTTGCATGGTTTATCAATATGAGCTGCTAATGCAATGGATATGCTAATAGCCTTGCTAATACATGGTGTGCTGATAGCAAATGTTGGGTTTAATTATAAATGGGATTCAATTAAGGCGGATTCTTTTTGTTATGCTATTACTGGCTCCCTCTTTCTCATTATCTCCCGATCTTTTTTTTTCTTCTCTCGATGGTATCGCAGTTAGGGCTCGACGCCGATCGTCTTCTCCAAGCTTCTCCTCTTCCTCTCTTAATCTCACAAAAATTTTGCTGGAATCAGTGGGTATTGCTGGAATCGGGGGTCTCTTGGCTTCGTTTGAGCTGGAGCTTGTCCTCATCACCGGAGCTAGGGTTTCTCCGAGCTTGGCGCGATCCGGGGGTTCTCCGGTTCTTTTAGAGGCAAGAAAACCCTTCCTCCTCCTTCCCCTCCATTTTCTTTTTCTGGATTTTATTGGTGGTTGATTCCTCTAATTTGTTAGCAAGATTCCTGGACCATTAAGTCACAGATTTCCTATCTAGTTGGCAGAATTTGTTTGGAATTTCATGTGGGCTGATCCCTTAGTGTTTAGCCAAATTCCCGCCTTTTGCTTAGTAATTTGCTCATCCCCAGCTGTAACAGCAATTAATCTTCCTTGGCTGATGGTATTATTCATCATCCGATCATCTAAAATTATTTGGGTATTACTAATACCGCTTTGCATAATTTCTTGCATTATAGGAGGTTCCCTTTCAGTAAGGCGATCACTTGTTTCTTTGATTTGGTTTGAGATCATCTTTCCCATTTTATCTTTTAGATGTCCAGCATCAGTATCCTCTGTATAATCAGTAACACACAGCTGAGCATGTAATGTTTTAATTGGAGGTGAACCTGGTTTTGGCAAGTCTATTTTATTACTGCAGTTAGCTGCTTGCTCATTTCCTGTAAGAATGAATTGTTTATATTGTAGACTGTCTGATGTCTCAGAAGAATAGGGCTCATTGGTCCTCTCCTCTTTCTCATTCTTCCAACTTGCCTTCGGGAAGAATCAGCTCACTTCGACTTCTCAGACCCGTGAGAGGATTTCTGCACGGCAGTTTTTGGGGCTTATGCTGGCAATTTTCTTTCTAGTCCTGTTAGCAAATATTTTGGAGAGTTATGCTAGTAAATTTCCTAACTTGCTATCAAGGTTTCATTTGATTTATGCTAATCAATCTCTGGCTGGTATTATCTAATTTTTGGGTATTTGTATCAATGCCAGCAGACATCGGGATTTACGCAAATAAATTCTGGATTCCTGTTTAGGTGGGGTTGCTTGCTGGGTTCAGTTTGGGACCCTCTGATTTTGTCTCGGCTAAATCCTGCACTTGTCATACTCTGCTCTGGTCATTTTCTACACTTGTTATTCTCTGCGCTCGTCGTTTGTTGGGAATTTGAGATGGTTAGCTGCTGTCTCTTTGTGATGTTTTATGGTTTGGGGAGGGGATTTCTTGTTGGTAGCACTTTGTGCTGTTTCTATTTTGATTCCTCTTTCCGGTTGAAAATTGTTGTTGAGATCTGGGCCAAGCTTTAAGGTCATCTATGAGGCTTTGGTTTGGCCGACCGGCTGTTATTTCCTTCTATTTTGGGTATTGTTGCATGAAATTGAGTGTGATGGTTGGCTGGTAGATCTGATTTTCATTTGTATCTCTAAGAATGATATCCTACATTAAAGTGGCTTTTATATTCATGATGTTTAGGGAAGTATTGTTGAGAAATTGTTGAGCCGGTTGCTTTGTATTGTCCTTACCCCTTACCACTTCAGTGTTGCTGCTGTGTTGCCTCGAAGCCGACCAACCAGATTTACTCCTACATTTTATTTCCTTGCTGTGTTGATGATTACCTTATGCCACTTGGGTTCACTTGTAGTCTCATAATTCATATTTTCTTCTCCTTAGACAACCCTTAATAAAGAGTCTTAAGTCACCCCCATAGATCAACGTCAACACTCTAACTGTGATGCAACCCCGTTAAGATATATTCATTAATAATATGAACATATTTCCGACTGGTTAGCGGCAGTTGTGTTTCACATTTTTGGGTCTTGTTTGGTGTTCTAGGTTCTTGATCCCTGCTGTCATCCCCCTTGGAACCTGGGTAGCTTCTATACCTATTTAGTTATGCTACCATATAGTCTGATAAGACTTCCCTAGGTTTAGAAAAGTTTGCTCGCCCTAAGATCGTCCAATTACTTCTTCTTCTTCTTCTTCTTTTATACAGTTTCTCGTCGACTTTGATATGAGTCTTTCTCGTCGACTTTGATATAAGTCTTTCTCGTCGACTTTGATATAGGTCCTTCTTGTCGATTTCATTGCTTATTCTGAATTGTTTCCTCCTATATTTATATGTTCTTTCGCCGGGTGCTCCCGGGTATCTTAAGCGATGTTATCAAGCATTTTAGTCTTTTGTTGAGACTTTTTAGACGAAGCTATGCTTTATTTCCTGAGTTGTCCTGTATTTGATTGGTGACCGGTTATGGTATTGTTTCGTGCCTTATTCGTCGTACTGTTTTGAGAAGTTCGTTGGGAGTCAAGTTTGGACTCACCAAGTGTTTTCAAATGAATCATTGAGTAGTGTTTATTTCTTTGTGACCCTATCCTTAGGGTGTTATGGTGCTGATATCTCGGGTTACGTCCCGTGTCTTAATTGAAACTTAATTTGATTATTTAGAACCTTTGTCTTAAGCCTTGCACGGTGGGTAGTTTTGGGTGGCAGTGGATAGAGTACCACCACCCGGATTTGGTTTTTGGGTGGCAGTGGATAGAGGACCACGACCCGGGTTTTGGGCTGCGGGCGTTGGTGGAAGATACCACCGTCGCAGTACCTTCTTTTGGGGGACGCTTTTCCCTCGAGCTGATCAGTCTCAAGTTCTTAAGCACATGCTTATATATGTGTATTATGATAGTATATGTATGACTATCTCATCTGAGCCGCAATGGTGGACACGTGGTGGGCTTTGATTGTGTTGACTATTACTTTCTGGTGCAGGCTTTTCTTCTTACCGAGTTCACTCGTTTGAGCTGGCTCGGGTTGTTGTAAGATTATAGATGTTTACCTGCTTAGTTTTCCTTTCTGCACTCTCTTATTTCTCTTACTGCTAATCCTGGTTTTCTTGCACCCTTTTTGGGCTGAGGCATTCTTTTCTTATGAATGTCTCAGGTTCAGGTTTTTTGCTGCCGCAGGAGTTAGAGCGGCGTCGTTTAGCTGTCCTGTAGAGGCCCTTCCTCTCTAGTAGGTAAGGGGCAGTTCTTTTGGTTGTTTTTCCTTCTTTCCTGCGGGTTCGTGTCAGTTGTTGACGCCCGTATGAATCTCTTCTTGTGCTAGTTTACTTGCTAGTTATTTTGCTGTTACTTTTAAATTGTTTACCTACTTGCTCTCTGGGAAGCTTTATGCTAGAATGCATTAGTTACTTTTGGGTATAAAAATGTCATTCTTGCATATCATGGTTTTAAATAAATGTCACGTACTTTGAAGATCGTAGAAAATCTTTTCTTACTATATTAAACATAGATATATGCATATTATTTCTGGGATGTTCATCTTCATGCTCATGTAGGCTAAAAACAAACCTATTTTTCCGCTGCGTATATATAGTTTTCTACTTGTGGACTAGATGATCCACCGGACCGAGGGACGCGGTCTTAAGTTAATAATGAAAATTTCTCTTTTTAATATAAACACATATATGTCTTTTATAAATTTATCGTAAGGAGTGTTTGCCTGAGCGTCTGTAGTCGTCTCCTGCAGGCGTGACATCACGACGCGTATTTTCCCCTTGCTCTAATAATATGTATTATATTCTTGGGAAAATGCGGGTTGTGACAGTTCACGCACGGTCGTGCGTTCGACCGTGCATGACCATTTTTCTGCCTGTTTAGTATAAAATGCAGGATACACCGCAGTCAACGGAGAGCTCGTAAGGGGAGCGGGAATCAGGTCCTCCCTGTCACAACCCGCATTTTCTCAATATTTAAAATATATCAGAGTGAGAGAAAATACGCGCCGTGATGCAACGCCGTGCAGGGAACAACTGCAGACGCTCAGGCAAACTCCTAAATCTAATGCTCTTTTATGAAAAGACATGTTACTATGATAAAACAATATTTAATTTAAGTTGAGAACCGTGTCCCTTGGTTCAGTGGATCAACTAGTCCACGAGTAAAGTATATGTGGTCGCAGCGGAGAAATACTTGATTCAATTCTTTTATGGTCCTATATGAGCCCGAAGACCTAACATACAACTAATGTTATGCATGACTCTAGATTTATTATAAGAAATAAAAAGGTTTTATAACGTTCAAAATATGGTGGCTTTCAGTTAAAGATATGCGATGAATCTAAGTTAAATACAACTTTTTATATTTAAAGTAACTAACATGCATCCTAACATAAATCCTTCCCAGAGAGCAAGAGTAAGAGCTAACAGTAGGTAACAACAGTGAGCACTAGCAAGTAGTCTAACATCCAAGACAAAACACTATGGGCGTCAACAAACAGACACAAACCCATAAGAGCAAATCTAGTCAGAAAAGACAAAACTACCTCACAGAAGGAGGTGAAACAAACGCTACCACTACCTGCAGCACAGAAACCTCGAGCTCTACCAGACGAACCTGCTACTGCTCTGAACCTGAGGCATTCAAAAGAAGAACACCTCAGAAACAAGTTGCAAGTGGTGCAAGAGAGCAAAAAGAGCTAAACAAACCTCCAAGTAAACGGGAGGTATACCAACAACCTGCAACAGATGTCAGTACTAGAGTGCAGAAACAGAGAGAGAAACCAGCTAAATGGCTGAAAATCAAGAGAGCTTACTAACAGAAGCAAAAGAAATGCATAGTTATATATATATATATATTTTACCAGATTTCATAATCATATTCGGATTCATATTCATAAGAAACTGATCAGCTCATCCAAAAGAAGAGCACCACACCGAGGGCAAAAATCACACCGCGTACGGCCTCCCAATCAAAAGCTTAAAAGAACACAGCACCGGGGGCAAAAACCACACCGCGTACGACCTCCTAATCAAAAGCTTAAAAGAACACCGCATCGGGGGCAAAAACCACACCGCGTACGACCTCCTAATCAAAAGCTTAAAAGAACACCGCACCGGGGGCAAAAACCACACCGCGTACGGCCTCCAACACATTTAGGTTACGGTTAGGAAGCATCATGCCGGGGGTAAAAACCACACCGCGCACAACCCTCAATATAGCATTTTATTATGACGGTTCTGAACTACGAAGTCGACGAAGAACTTAGGCCAAACTGAATATACGGTCGACGTAACTACACAGACCATCCATGTACAAGTCCAAGGCCCTAACAACACATATCTCCAAAATAAACGGGGAAAAAGTAGCCATCTGATGGTATTCCGATACCGAGACAATTCAGTTAAATCATTCCGCCTAACGAGGCGACGATCCAAATGACGTGACGACCATGTTGGCACGACAACTAGAAGCACACTGTTCAAAGCTCAACTCCTAGGCTAACATTCTACTTAAGCGAGTTGAAGATTTCAGCAAGACGACGCCATACAAGACTTGACGTCGGAACACTATGAAGAGAAAGACACAAGAAGGCAAAAGCCAAAAATACTCAAACGTTGAATATTCCTAAAAGGACATGGCCAATGCAAACACTACCGAAATATAAGCAAACGATCGATAACCGGTTCTGTCCTGACTGATAAGCATCCGACAAAGGCTTTAGATTATACAAAAGGCAAGGATCATGACCAAACAGTCGATGAAAGAAGTACAAATGGAGCTTTGCAATCAGAAATCTTACGCATGCAATTACCAGAGCACTAGCTGTGCAGGACCCTCATGCAGTCATCACGGAACAAAACATCTTCATGCAGGCAGTCGATCCCAAAGAAACTTACTTTGCACATACAGTCGACACGACATTTGCCAATCAAACCATACAGTCAAATTTTAGGAATAGGTCATTCGGACGACATGAAGCGTCAAATTATGCAGTTCATATGTAGAATGCAAGTAACAAACATTTAAATCATACAAAGGTGATCAAGCGACTTGATAAAGGGACTCAGGCGAGTTTATGAAGCACATATCCATACGGTCGATGAAGGAGAATACAGTCGGCAAGGGACTATGCAGAGTAGATGCAGTCAACATGAACTTCAAAATCACCAGGTGCAATGATCGACAAAAACAGGCATTGAGACGGCGGTATGATCCGCTAACACTCGCAGTCCAAAATTTATCTTTCATAATTTATTATAAAGACTTCCAAAATTATTCAAAAACCAACCAGATAGGATTCACCAAAACCATACCAAGGGAACTCCTAAGTCCACCAGAACTAGACTCTAGGCAAACCAGCCCAACACAGGAAACGAGAGCTACCGCCGGCGGTAGCTAGTTACCGCCGGGCGGTAGCGTCTGGATGCTTTCTTCCACTATTCGACGCACCTAACCCTATCGACGCAACCCTTGTCGACGCAACTTCTCTTACTCGACGCAACTCAGGGTTCTCGACGCAACGGCTACCGTCGGCGGTAGCTAGCTACCGCCGGGCGGTAGCAACTCGACGCGACTACCTCCTTTCTCGACGCATTTCCCAACCCACAGCAGAATCAAGTATTTCCAGGAAGGTTAAAATGCAGAAATACTCATATAGTTAGGGGTAACCATTTATTTGAAAAAAAACATGGATTATCAACTCACAAACTAGGGAAAACCAAGATCGTAATGGAGATTCTAAGAGATTAACAAGGCAATAGGCAATCTATATCAGAAGTATAAGGGGATCAAACAAGGGAATCAAGAAAACACCAATTGCCTCTAATCCTCGAAAAAAAAACGCCCCCTTCGCTCTAATCTTCAAGGAACGGCCACAAGAACACCTAGGGAGTATTTCCTGAAACTTTTCAAGTGGAAACGGGGGATTAGGGCACAACCTAAACCTCCAAAAATCCACGAAATTTGACATACTTACCACGAGTGCAAAGCTCTTGGCGAGAGCTTTCTGAATCTACCATCCGTTAGCGATTTCGACCACTGTAGCTCTCAGATTGATGGTCGGAAGGTTCACGATAAGGATTTCGCCGTCACCCACATCTCTCGGTCAAAAACAGCGGAGGAAGAAGATGAATAGGGGCTTATGGTTTTAAGAGGGTATTTATATTATTTTATATCTATTATTATATTTCTATTTAGTAATGGATCTTATTAAAGAGACGAGCGTGGTCATACCACCTCGGAGTTCAACAAAATTCGCACCGAAACTAAATGTCGGCGCTCCGAATCCAACGGCGAAGTCGGAATTCCGATCCGAAGAACCAAACTCGGGGTATCAATTTCTGAAGTTTGCGGCGATGGATAAATATGCAAATCTTTGAAAATTCACCGAGGCTCTAATATTGCTCGGATCGCGACGACACTTAACAGAGATTTCTAAAATTAAACAACTTAATTTCCTATCGTAAAATTTTTCCAATTTCGGTAACTTTCAAAATTTTGTCGGCTTGACCAAACAGACACGAGAACGCACTAACAGCGATGCGTCGTTAACTCTGCACTAGCGTAACGCCCTTACGTCATTATTACGACAATTAAAACAATTAAAATAATAGCCGAAAATTAGGGGCGTTACACTCCCCGCCGTTTCTGAGGTCTGAAGGCTTCTCCTTCACCTCCACCACCAAGGAGACCATATTCCGGCGATTTCCACCACTATTCTTCCATTCGGGAGCGTTAGCAAGCATTCTCCATCAAGTGTTCAAGCATTCCTCGTCGTGGGAAGCCATAGAAGTGCTGTAGGTCGTTGGAGCGGTGTCAGCCTCCATCGAGTCCGCACACCATCTGAGGGCCGAGCCTGGAGAGAGCCCGACAACCTCTCATTCCGGCCGAGAACCAAAGATGCGGTGACATCTTCCTATTGGTCCTCTCTAAACTTGATGCTTGTACTTTCTTTGTGTTGTTGTAATGAACTATTGCTTAGCTTAATGTCATAGATCTTTTATGATGTTCATGTGCAATGATGCAGTGGTGTGAGAGTAGCATTTTCCTTGTTGTGATTTTCTGAGTTCGTTGTGTGTGATGCCTTGGCAATTGCTAGTGGTGATGCTTGGAGAAGAGGTGTGTACGACCCTCACCCGTCACAGTTACTTTCCGTCCACGCGCCTCCCGAAGCACGGCATCGCGGCCGTTGCATCCATCCCGCCTTGCGAAGCGGAGTTTTGACCCGCATCTCTCTTTTCTGCATTAGCTTAGGAACCAAATCACAAAGCCCTTGTTTTTTACTTTATTTGCTCGTGTAACGATCGATTCACCACGCGTTTCGTTCACCAGAACCTGCATTCCTTGAGAGACGATATTCGGGGAAGCTATTCCCAATTTTATTACTTGACAATGACTGGTGCACTTGCCGAATACGCACCAAGTTTTTGGCGCCGTTGCCGGGGAATGCAGGCGTGATCATTTCGTGTTTGTGAATCGATTGTTTTCGATTGGGTCTTTTTATTCTTCTTAATTTCCTCCTTTTCATGCTATTTTCTTCTTCTATATTATATGGGCACATCTGAATATCCGATGTCGTTGGTGTGGGGACACATCCCACGCTAGTGATAGGTGTCCCAAAGAGTATGGTGTTGTTCAGAAACTGTACGGGTCCCATAAATCTTTTGTCTCCTCTACTGCGCCTCCGATGTCGCACTATTACGCGGCCACCGCACCTTGGGTGCCGGCGAAGCCGGTGAAGCAGTGTTTATTTTGCAAAAGTAGAGAGCATGCCTTGAAAGACTGTGCTGATAACCTTCGCCAACTGGAGGATGACGATGAGCCAGATATCCGGATCGTCCCATCTTCGAATTCTGCAAGCACAGCCCCTTCCTCTGGTTACGTGTCACTTCCACCTTCACTTCTTGAAGTCGCTGGAATCGACACGTGCATCAGTGTCCTTCATGACTCCGTTTCTGATGCGACCCCCCATACCTCTTCAGTTCACGTACCACTTTGCGTGGATTTGTGCCCTTGTGTGGAGAGTGAGCCCAAACTCTTAAGAAGCACGTCTTCTCCCACTACACACGAATCTACATTTATTTCTGATATTGTCATTGAGGTCAATTTACAGGATGTTGCAGACCTGCGCAGTGTCGTGCCCACTCTCATGGAGGCGAACAATCTCGATTGTGCTGAAGCAACCATTTCGGTTTAGTGCGAGAAAGTCCAAGTTATAGAGGAGGCCATTGCGCGCGCTGCTGAGTTTAGTGAAATCGTCGATGATATCATCAGTTTGTCATTACCGCGCCCTATGGGGGATGAAGCCGGGATTATTCCCTCAGATGATATGTCTTTTAGCATTTCTTCTGTCTCATCTCTTGACCCTGCTCTCGTATTTTCTCCTCTGCAGGACCATATTGTGGAGCCAGTTCCGTTGGTGTATGAGCCTGTAACAAGGCCTAGCATTGAGAGGAATCAGGTGCAGGTGGAGCCAGATACGGTGAGCTTCACAACGCATATTATGCCCTTGCCTAATATTCATATCAGGCATTATTTTCTCACCGATGTTTGGGAAACTGTTCTATCTTCGTTTCTGTACCTTTTGCCGAAACGTGAGCGCGAACAATTACATGACCATTTTCGCTTTCACCCACCTATTAGTTAATCTGCATTTCAAGTGCTTGTATAAGTCCCGTTGGGGGGACATGTAGCCCAACAGTTATATAGGTTTAGGAGTAGCTAATTTTAGATTTTATTAGCTTTAGTTTTAACTTCTTTTTGCTTTCTGCTATTGGTATCTCTTGTTTTTGGAGAGTTTTTCATGAACCGCGCGCCCTGTGGAGTTTGTTGTTATGCAATTGCTGTTGTCGTGTTCTTCCCTGTTCCCTCCGTTCTCGCTATAGCGTGCAAATTTTTCTGATTCTGTCGGCTCGAAAAATTTGAAGAAATCTTGGAGAAATTTGCAAACGCACGACCAGATTGTCCGTGCGCGTTGGGATCGCACGACCGTGCGATTTTCATTTTTTATAAACCGGCCCCTGCCCTGTCGAAAATCGCACGCTGGCCCTAATTCCCGTGTTCTCTCCTCCCGTACATTTCGCGAAACCCTTCTCTCCCGTATGCGATTCCCCTCCTTCCCGTCCATCGCCTCTTCATTCTCTCTTCCTCTCCTCATCTCTCTCACTTCCAGGCTGTTCGGGTGCTTCCATGGGTGTCAAGAAGGTCGTGAGCCTATTTCGCCGCAGAGGCTTGGTTTGGATTGCGGAAAACAAAATAAAAATAGCTACGACTACTCCTATGCAGGCCTTGAGCGCACTGCTTCGCCAGGCGGGATGGAAGACTACACGGGCCGCAATGCACCAAATCGCTAGGCGGATGGACGAGCAGGCTAGCGGATGGAGTGGAGAGAGCGGCGGAATGAGGGTCGCAAGCACCTCTTCGCAAAGCACACCACTAACAATTGTTAAGGCGGCACAACACAACAAACAATCCACACCACAAGGCACACCTCAAATGAAAATATAACAAGATTACTCAATCACATAGACATGATTTCATACTAATATTAACAAATAAAAGTATACTTCATCAAACATATAAGAAATCCAACTAAACTATCAACTACAAGAGGAGATGAGTGTGCGAAATCGACCGACTCCGAAGTCTTGTTGAGGATTCACGGAAGGAATCGTCGGGTTGTCAATCCGCGTCCAAGCTCGGTCCTCAACTGCGTCCGGGGTAGAGAAGGTTGTCACTACCTTCCAATGGACCCGTCTTCTTCGTGTCACGAACCGGAGGAATGATCACAAGCTGCTCCAATCTTGAAGAAGAAGGCTAGGTTGACTCCCTTCTTGATGCCCAAGGATGAAAGAGGAGGCCAAGAGGAAGCTCCGACGACGATTTGGCGTTGAAAGCTTGCCCGGAGATCCTCCCTAAGGTGGGCGGCGCTGGAGGAGTCGGAACCCCCCAAAATAGGCGGAAAACGGCGGACTGGAAGTGATCCCGACCTAAAATCGCGCTTGCCTATTTATAGGCGGAGCAGGAAATAAACACCGCGCGAAGAACCTGTAGCATAGGCTTGAACTACAAAATAGCGCACGGTCAGTGGCGCACAACCAGTGGTCGTGCGCGAAAAAGGCCAATGATCGTGTGCCGTCGCTCGATCTGGGGAGGGAATTAACTCACGACCAGTGGTCGTGCGCCTGGTCGTGCGTGAAGGAAAACGCACGACCAGTGGCTTTTTCGACCGAAAATCCTCCAGAACCCATCCCGAGTGACGCACAACCCTTGGACCTGCATGAAAATATACTAGACCACAGGAATACATGAAATCACACCACAATGGGCATAAATGTGCACTAAGCAATGAAATGGGCAACGTGATCAAATAGAATTGAATATAGGCCTAAAGTGAAGTGCAAGTGCATGAAAACTAGCCCAGATGAGTCCAGAAATCACTATATAAACTGGACTCATCAACCACATTGTGGAGCCAGTTCCGTTGGTGTATGAGTCTGTAACAAGGCCTAGCATTGAGAGGAATCAGGTGCAGGTGGAGCCAGATACGGTGAGCTTCACAACGCATATTATGCCCTTGCCTAATATTCATATCAGGCATTATTTTCTCACCAATGTTTGGGCAACTGTTCTATCTTCATTTCTGTACCTTTTGCCGAAACGTGAGCGCGAACAGTTACCTGACCATTTTCGCTTTCACCCACCTATTAGTTAATCTGCATTTCAAGTGCTTGTATAAGTCCCGTTGGGGGGACATGTAGCCCAATAGTTATATAGGTTTAGGAGTAGCTAATTTTAGATTTTATTAGCTTTAGTTTTAACTTCTTTTTGCTTTCTGCTATTGGTATCTCTTGTTTTTGGAGAGTTTTTCGTGAACCGCGCGCCCTGTGGAGTTTGTTGTTATGCAATTGCTGTTGTCGTGTTCTTCCCTGTTCCCTCCGTTCTCGCTATAGCGTGCAAATTTTTCTGATTCTGTCGGCTCGAAAAATTTGAAGAAATCTTGGAGAAATTTGCAAACGCACGACCAGATTGTCCGTGCGCGTTGGGATCGCACGACCGTGCGATTTTCATTTTTTATAAACCGGCCCCTGCCCTGTCGAAAATCGCACGCTGGCCCTAATTCCCGTGTTCTCTCCTCCCGTGCATTTCGCGAAACCCTTCTCTCCCGTATGCGATTCCCCTCCTTCCCGTCCATCGCCTCTTCATTCTCTCTTCCTCTCCTCATCTCTCTCACTTCCAGGCTGTTCGGGTGCTTCCATGGGTGTCAAGAAGGTCGTGAGCCTATTTCGCCGCAGAGGTGGAGCTTCCTCCTCAAGATCTGAGGATACTAGTGCTGAAGCAATGCTGCAGTTTGGGAGGCCAGAACTCCTGGAAAGGTACAATTTGTTGAGCCACAAAACATTCCTCGATCATCGCTTTGTTTCGGTTGCGGACCTTCGAGTTGTCAATTTGGATGTGGAGGTAGGAAGGTTACTCAATGTGGGATCATGGGGAAACCTCTTCTCCATCACGGAAGTAGGCTACCGTGAACTCACGCTTGAGTTCCTTTCCACCTTCCGCATCATTGACCAAGTCGATGAAGTAACTGGAGAGCCCACGACGGTCTCATTCCGTATGAAGGGCCGCAACCATACCATGAGCGTTGGCCAACTGGCGGTTTGCGCAGGGATTTACACCCACGACGAACTCTTACAGACGGACATTATCCACCGTCCGGATGAGTTCCCGGAGGGAGTATCTCCCAGCAATTTCTGGCAGTCCATCACAGGACGGGATCAGCAGTATGAGGCTCGCGCATCGAAGTCTACCCACATCATCTCCCCCGCACTCCGTTATGTCCAGCACCTGATTGGGCACAACATCAATGCCCGCACTATGAGCCAGAATGTTGCGGGGTGGCAGGGTCTCCTTTATCTATACAACATGCAACATGGTGTGCCTCTCCATCTCGGATGAGTGCTTGCCCAGTATCTTCTTCGCCAGGCCACTTATCTCCCCCTGAAGTCTATTGGAGGCTCGCATTACATCACGAGGATCACCAAAGGGCTTGGAATTTGGGATTCACTTCCGCCCATGACTAATGTCTCCCTGGGTTTTCATATCTCTTTGACCATGATGGTAGCGTTTAAGCTCATCAAGAAGGTACAGATCGGTGACAACTGGGGCTACCAAGTCCGTGAGGTCGGGTCAGGATGTGTGGAGCATACTGCTCATGCCGATGCTGCTGAGCCTAGCACCTCGGCTAGGGCGGGTAGGCAGCCCTCTGATGCCCCCCATTCTGCATCCCCTGCTGCTCAATGGAACGCCCCGCGACAAAGCATCGAGCAGCAGTATCCAGATTTTTATGACAGATTCGTGCGCATGGAGGATGCTATGGCCATGCAGTATGAGCTTTCTTCGCGGATTGGCGCCCATTTGGGAGTCGAGCCTCCTGTTGACCCTGCCAGAGCTTCTACATCGCGATCTAGGCGGATGCGCACTCCTCCTCCTCCTTCGCAGTCTCCTCTGCCATCTTCCTCGTGATTGTCCTGATGCCTCTTCCTGGGCGTTTAGTTATTTTGCATTTTTATTACTTTTAATCTATCTTAGATATACTCTTGGAGGATCCTGTTTCGGATATTATTCTGCTAGGGCATCGTCCCTAGGGTGTGGTTTTGGATAGCTTCAATTCTGTGATTTAGTTGTTTATCATTATTGTATTGATTGTCTCTGCCGCATATTCCCTTTTTATGATGAATGTCCGTGCAGGCTGTATTATCTTTGTTTTTGCGGGTTTGGAGATGTCAGTTTGCATGTATGACGACATTTTTTTGGGCGGACCCATTTATGTTAGCTCTCGCGTGGTGGATGCGGAAGGAGAAAAACTTAAAGAATGAATTACCGCACTTTTGGCATGCTCATTTATGAGCATAGGTCCACTCTACCCCTATTCTCCTTATTCCAGAATTCCCTAATTTATTTAGTTTTGATCAAGTCTGGGGGAGGGATCGAGCTATGCACGTGCACACACTTTGCATAGCATGTTAGAATATGCTGACTTAGGAATTTTCAATTGTATTGTGCACACTGCGTACACTTGCACCTAGTACACGTGCACTTGATCACGCGTGCTTATTGGGTATTTCTGCGAGGTTCCCCGCTCGTAAGAATTGGATTGTTAGTGTAGGAGTGAGGAGTAGAGAAAAATGTCGACTCGAGTAGTGCTCTAGTCGAGTGCTCCCGTCACGCCTAGAAATTCAATTAGAGTAGAATAAAATTCAATGTTGTAATTTAAGTATTTCTATTATAGTAGTTGCAATTTATTTTACTTTAATGGTGAATCCGGTGAATCCAACGGTAGCATAGGGTCGAGTGTAGATGTACTAGTAGTAGTTTATTACTAGGGTCGGAAGGAAGGACAACCTTTCTCGGTGGCTATAACTTGCACTAGGCGACTCTTGAAACGATTGCGTTGAAGTACTCGTTATAAAGTGTGATATAGGCCATTTCATGATCCGTTTGTGCTTTTGAAATCCTTACCAATGTAATCACCTTTGCAAGCCCACTTGATCCTACCTTTCCTCCTTTAGCTCCACCAAAATGTCACCAAAGCCATACAGCCTAACCCATTTCCGCACCAACAAATGAGCTGAAAGAAATTTATATATTTATCATGTTTGGTGTAATCTCCGTGTTGTATGATAATTTTGAAAAAAGCAGAAGGAGAAGTTTTTAGTGTGCCTACAAAAGAAATTCTGTCGATAAAATAAAAAAAGAGAAAAAGAAGAAAAAGTTGTTCAAAACGAACTTTCAATTTCGTTTTCTCGACAGAGACAAAGTATGATTGGCTTAGCACACACCTAGTGTTCAGTTGAAGTCTGGGGGTGTTGTATACTTCTTAAAATGGTTGTTTGGAGATCGTCCCGTTTCCCCCAAAAATCTAGTCTGTGCATATCGCACGGTCGCGCATTTCCTTGACGCACGGACGGTAGCGATCGTGCGTCTGTATCTGTGCAGAAAACGGACAATCTGAGTTTAGTCGTGCATTTTACGCACGGGCGGATTTGCCCGTGCGTGTGTAAAACGCACGATCGACCTGTTTCCTCTTGTTTTTGGTCATTCTGAATTTACCCGTGCGTTTGTACGCACGGGCGGATTTGTCCGTGCGTGAGTAAAACGCACGGGCGGCGCAGCGTCTCCCCCAAGTCAGATTTTATCATTTAATAATGCACAGTTCATGCACGGTCGTGCGATCGACCGTGCGTGACCATTTTTCTGCCTGTTTAGTATAAAATGCAGGATACGCCGCAGTCAACGGAGAGCTCATAAGGGGAGCGGGAAATTAGGTCCTCCCCGCCGTTTTTGAGGTCTGAAGGCTTCTCCTTCACCTCCACCACCAAGGAGACCATATTCCGGCGATTTCCACCACTATTCTTCCATTCGGGAGCGTTAGAAAGCATTCTCCATCAAGTGTTCAAGCATTCCTCGTCGTGGGAAGCCATAGATGTGCTGTAGGTCGTTGGAGCGGTGACAGCCTCCATCGAGTCCGCACACCATCTGAGGGCCGAGCCTGGAGAGAGCCCGAAAACCTCTCATTCCGGTCGAGAACCCAAGATTCCGTGACATCTTCCTATTGGTCCTCTCTAAACTTGATGCTTGTAATTTCTTTGTGTTGTTGTAATGAACTATTGCTTAGCTTAATGTCATAGATCTTTTATGATGTTCATGTGCAATGATGCGGTGGTGTGAGAGTAGCATTTTCCTTGTTGTGATTTTCTGAGTTCGTTGTGTGTGAAGCCCTAGCAATTGTTAGTGGTGATACTTGGAGAAGAGGTGTGTACGACCCTCACCCATCACAGTTACTTTCCGTCCACGCGCCTCCCGAAGCACGACATCGCGACAGTTGCATCCATCCCGCCTTGCGAAGCGGACTTTTGACCCGCATCTCTCTTTTCTACATTAGCTTAGGAACCGAATCACAAAGCCCTTGTTTTTACTTTATTTGCTCGTGTAACGATCGATTCACCACGCGTTTCGTTCACCAGAACCTGCATTCCTTGAGAGACGATATTCGGGGAAGCTATTCCCAATTTTATTACATGACAGCGACCAGTGCACTTGCTGAATACGCATTAGCGTTCGACGAAGGCGTGTTCGACGAAATCAGTCCCGTTCGACGAAATTTGGGTTTGCACGATCCCGACGGTTTGCACGTTCACTAACGCTGGCGTTATCCCTTAACGCCACGCGTTAGCTTCCGAGGCTATTTATTGTACAACCCGTCTCATTCTCAATTAGAGGAGATGATTCCAGAATTCTGATACTTTGGAGAGAGGTTCATGTACAACAATTAAGAGATCTCCCTTAGGCTAACATTAAGATCTAAAGAAGATTTTGAAGGAGAAGGTCAACAACGCATATTCCATATGAAGACGATCATTTCAAGAATGCCAACATCTACATCGACTTCGTCTTCACCTTCAGAATTTCTTGGGGACTTTCTCTATACTTATCTTGTAATCTTTTATTTTTCCTTTTGTAATTTATGTGGAGAAATCGTTCGGTGAGAATGTCGGATTCCAGGAAGGATTCCGTGGGTAAATTCGTCTTATGTTGGCGACTAGGTCCTTGTGAGGCTTAAGGGATAATTCGCCGCCTTGTGCATGACGACTAGGTCGAGGGTAGATCTAGGGGGTGGCTAGAGGCCTTATCTGGGGATAGATAGGCTATAGCTAACCGGTCCTTGTGAGAAGGACCGGTGAATCAACAAAAAGTGTTTTTACATATTTTTGCCTTGATTTCTAGCGTTATAGAAATTAAACATTTGTGTATTCAATTTATTATGAAATAAAATCATGTCTTTTAATGTTCTATTCAATTGATTTTATTTCCTCTTCAAGAATGTTTTAATTTCTATTTTCATCAAAGTATTAAAATTAACATTTGTATAATTATCTTTGAAATACAATAATTATTTTCATTATCTCTGATTTTCTGGAATTGTATTTTATTTAAGATTTCATAAGTAAAATAACTGTGGCAATCTTTTTGTTCTGAGGAATATTCTCTGGAGAGCTAACGCCCAACGATAAGACTTAACGCCCGGCGTTAGCAACAGTCAACAAAAAGTTTTGTTTCAATTATTTAAAAAGGAATCTTCATTACAATCCTATCTGGAATATTTAAATATATTTTTCTATATAATATTCTGAAACTTCAGTCCCAGACTCTGATAAACATAAATAAGATTTAAATTCCATAAAACCCTTATTCACCCCCTCTAAGGGCGCCGTAAGATCCAACACGTGGTATCAGAGCTAGGTTATTCCAATACGGCTTCACAACTGGGAATAATGACGCTTCATGATCTCGCATCTTCTAGAGGGGATAATTTGTATGAAAATGAAAAATCATTATGTCCACCATTATTTATGGGTGAAAATTATAATAGGTGGAGAATACTTATGGAAAAATTTCTTAAATCCTTGGATATTGAAGTTTGGAATATTACAATTAAAATGCCACCAAATATTTTAAATAAAAATGAAATGTTTTTAAATGCCAAATCAATGAATAGTCTATATTGTGCATTAGATCAAAATATTTTCAAACTTATTTATACACTTCCTAATGCTTATGAAGTTTGAAAATTTCTTGAGAATTCTTATAGTCTTCCTTCCGCAGATGATGAATATGAGCAATTCCTTATGGATCCAAGAGAAGAAGACAACGTCACAATATTGGACTCAATTGATGGCAACACATCAAGCAAAAGAGAAGATGGAAATTCAACTATGGAAGTGGAATGTGAAGAAAATGTCAAAGGAACCCTTGGTTCAAATCTTGTCTTATCCCATAGCAATGTAAGAAATTCTAAGTCCTCTCTCTTTATAAGAAATTCAATTTCTACACTACATATGCTTAATATTGCTAAACATATAATTAAAATTTTGAAAAATGCTAATTTCAAACTACGTTTAGAAAATAAAACTGTAAAAGCAAATGCTAAAGTAGAATCAAGTATTGATGTGTTAAATTCTCATTCATGCTCTTTAATTAAAAATGATAAACCTTGTTTTGATTATAATACTTTTAAAGAAGAACTCAAGGTTTTAGAAAAAAGACTTTTAATTTCAAAAGAGCATAATGCAAAATTGATAAAAGAAAATGATAATTTAAAGGATAAACTAGAATCATTAAAATTGTTTATTGAAAATTTTTCAAGTAATAAAAATTCTCTTAACTCTAGTTTATTAAGAAATCTAAATTTAAAGAGCTTAACTTCATATTATAAGAGTATGTCTATAAGAAAGAGTGGAAATGAAAATCATCAAAATAAGAACCAATCATTTAAAACATATTATAACCCACTCTTTCAACATTCAATTCTTAAGAAAGACCATCACTCGTATAAACTCTCAAAAAATCAATATAATAAAATTTATTATGATTATCAACATCAATGTATTTTGAAAAATAATTTCAATAAACATAAATCCCAAATGAATTATTTTTCAAACAACTATCATTCCAAAAAGATGTCAAATAATCATAATATGAATTTAAAAGAAAAACAACCAAACTATGAATGGAGGCCCAAAATTAAAAATGAAACACTAACTCCACTTGTAAAGGCCATTTCATCACTATCTCTCCAAAAGCCTACACGATGTATTTGGGTACCCAAAGGAACCATCACACTTGGTCCCCTTTGGATACCTAAATCTCTCATTCACTAGGAATCATTGTATTGCATGAAGTAGAAATAAATTAAAAATGAAATATCATTACTCTACTTCATGATATGCTTAATTGTTTTTTTCTTTTGTTTATTTTTTTTTATTTTTGAGCCAACACACTATGATCACTTTATATATCATGAGATATGACTTTCATTTTAAGCCTAATGTTTAACAAATCAAATTGAATTAAATTGAACATAAAGTCATAATTTTTTTATGTGATCTATCTTTCCTTTTTTATATATTTTATCCTTTTTAAATCCAGTGCCTATAAATGTCTTATATTATCATTATAAATTGAATGCTAAATTTGCTAAATAATATTATCAAGACTAATGAAATTACTTTCAAAATTGGATATAAATGGACTTTAGGGGTCTTAGGCTAAAATATTGAATGCGCAACAAATTGCATATTTGTCTATTTTTCGTTGCTGCAAATAATAGCCTCTATATTGAAAATCAAAATCGAGAAAAATCAGAATCAAATAATATAAAAAACAATGTGTTTTAAATCAAATATTGTAACTCTGTTGCTAACGCCAGACGTTATCACTAACGCTGGCGGTAACATATTTTCCTAAAAATTCTGATTTATCTAATTATTATCTTTCTAAAAAATTATTTTACTATCATTTTCAAATACCTTGTATTTGTTTTGTCTAATTTCTACAAATTAAATTCAAAAAGAAATTTACAAAAATGATGAATATGGTTTCACAATCACCACTATGATCTATTAATATCCTATGTTAAAAATTCGCTATAATTTTATATCATAATTCATGATCTATCAAGTCATATCTTAAATCAATTGTTTCTATCAACCTTAGGAATTATGAAATATATGATTGCAATTGGTATTATAGTTTCATATCTTGTTTTGTGTGTGTGATGTGCATCTCTATTATTTGCATGTATCTCCTTATGTTTAGACCTATGAATTAACTTGATATAAACATGATGAAATCAAATAGAATTGTCACTTCATTCTAGGTCCATGAAAATTCAAAATTCTATGTTTGAATACATGCAACTCAATATATATTTGTCCAATTTTACTTAGCTTTGCACCTTGTTGTCGTAATTCATCATACTAGCATCATCACTTACCATTGGTAGAATTCAATGTCCATGCTAGTTATATATCCTGCAATGCTAAAGTAATTATATTAGTAGAATATGAAAATCATAATTTCCTTTGTAGTTATTTGCATGAATAAAAATTTTCTAAATAGATTTAAGATCAACAATCTTCGATATAAGTGTAAATCCAAAACTAATCATGCAATTATACCATAGTTAATATATTTAAGACTAAAATGCTTAGTATATCCATAATCAACCTATAACATGTGTCTCACAATAGCGAGGGCGTAGGATTGTGTGCATTAGAGACCTAACCTCTAAGTCATGTCTTATCCTTAACCAGGGAGGGTTCTAGTAGGGCCTTGCGAGGCACTGGGGGGAAAGAGTGCTAGGTTGAGCGTCGTCTTTTTTATGCATATGAGATTAACACCCCAACCTATGACATGTGTGCAGATCCTCATGCCCATCCGTCACTTAGTACGGGGCTAGAGTGTAGTCATGTAGTTAAGGTATCTTGATCTTAGATATACTTATATTATATTCATTGCAAGAACATTATCTCACTCTTTATACATAAATCATGCATATTTATCTTTGTCCTAACATTGCATCTTGTGTTTGCATATTTTATTATTTTGAGCTTTAATGATTTTACCAAACACAAGTACTTGAAAAATCACTAAAAACATGCTAAAAGAGCCTTCAAATCTAATCAATATACTCTGAAATTTCAACTGAAGGAAGGTCTCTTTATAATACAAATGAATCATAAAAAATAAGATTTTTCAAAACATCAAAATTTAGTGTTCTGTTTTGGCGTTAAGAAGTTAACGTCTGGCATTAGCTCCTTTGCTACAAAATATTTTTTTTGTTTTAAATTATTTCTGGTATTATTTTAATATTTTGTGTGTGTTTTATTTCTCTGTTTATAAAAAGTTTTCTATCTTTTTATTTCCATTAAAACAAAATTTTATTTCTTAAAAAAAAATATATATATATATATGTATTTTCTCATGCATTATTTTTGTTTATTTCTATGGCATAGAATATCATTTACTGAAAGGGCTATTAAATACTTCTATGTTTTCCAGAGAATATAGATTAAAAAAAAAACAAATACAAAATTATAAAACAATTTCAAAGAACAAAAATATGTTTTTCTCTATGTGTGTTTATTGTTTTGTGCATATATAAAAAAATCCAAAAAAACTTATAAAAACTGATTGTTATTATTGCCATTGTCAAGGATGATTAATTATATCAATTAAAGATTAAATACAATGTTTAATTTAACTTCCAAGTTTCTTAAAAAACATTGTTTTGTATTTATCATGCCTTGAATATTATCTTGTTATGTGCAATGAAATTGATTGTAGATAAACATGTGTAGAAACGCTTAACATGCCTCTAAGTATGAGTAATGTATTATGTTTGATAATGATTCATTCACTCACTTATTTTTGATAACCTACATGTGTTTACAATCTTATTCTTACATGATTGTGTAGTGAAATAACATAAATAATTAAAATGCTTAAATAGACTACCTACACAACATTGAATGGTTATTACAATTCTTTGTCTTTCATGCACTTATTCATTAGAGAAATGTGATTTAAAATGCTATGTTTGCAAAATAAGTGAATTCAGAGTCCTTAGTCACTAAACTAAAAAGCAAATAATGAATGACAAGGAAAACTCCACCAAGCACTACTCACCCTCCTGATAATTCTTAATGAGCATTGTGAGGTTGAGCACATTGGCTAAAGAATTATAAAGTGTCTTGTAGCAAACAATTTATACACCACTTCTCTTTAGTACACTAGATCACAATAAAAATGAAAATAAAGCTAAAAAGTATAAATGTGATCCCCAAGCACTACTTTGCACCCTGATAAGTCTTAATAAGCATTGTGTGTGCAGAGCACCTTGGGAGTTGTACTATTTATTCATGTGCATTGAAATATTGTGGAAGTAATAGTATTTGTGTATTTTAATGTTGTGTTATTTCATTATATATGTCATGTGTTGATTGATTCACTTGTATACTTTATCAAAACACTATTTTGTACACATCATTATCTTTCATAAAACTTCTACTCATGAGAATTGGATCCTAATGCTCATATACTCAATTCTCTACAAACTTAAGTAAATGCATTAGATAACAAAGCATGATCGCTACAATGTTTATGTTTACTTGAAATGCAAATTTTATTACATTGTAGTTTGTGTATCTTTTCTAGATGTTATGAAATCATGCTTGCAATATTAACTTAATGGAATAGCATCTCTTCAATCTTTAACTCAAACATCAACTTTTCAAATTTCAAACTCATTATCCTTTATATGATTTTATCTTCTATAAATGATGTTTATGTTTAAGAGTGCTTATTCTTCTGCTAAGTTTACCACTTATGCTCATTCATGTCTATTATTTTTAACACCATGGTTTCAACAAGTGGTATCTTAAAATAAGAATGCTTACTTTATCATTTCTGTTATGTTGCTTACTACTTTATGTTATATCATGCTTATATTTTTTCTCAACAAGTAGTTTTTAACAAACTTTTGATTGCATCTTATTTTTCTTCTTGACATAAAATATATTACTCCTTATTATACATACTCACTCCTAAAACCCTCTTTTGATACTACCAAAAGGGGAGGTTAAATTGCATAAATCTAATTTTTAGGGGGAGTGCATTATAATAATATTAAACAAAAAAGGGTATATTTGTAGGGAGAGTAATCATATAGGAGGTGCATACACTATCATATGCTCGATCATGAAAATCCTTCAATAAGTGGTTCCTTATCTATCTTAAAAGATATACACTCATCCCTACCCACTTTTGATAATAACAAAGGGGAGAAGAAATTGAGAAATCTAGTAAAATAGATATTTAGGGGGAGTAAATTTTAAGTGAACACTTATGTACGGGGAGGAATTCATACTATATAGAAAGAATATGCATTATCGCTATCAAATCTATCTTGCTTTTAACCTGTTATTCATGCATATATTATTACCTCACTTATCTATAAACACGAATGGTCTTAATCTCACTAATTTCTTATACAGGTATTTGTTATTATCAAAAGGGGGAGATTGTTGGAGCCTATGTTTCGCATCTCTTGGTTTGAGAATAACAAATACCGTTTTGTATTTGATCTTGTATTTTGTGTGTTTATAGTATGCAGGTTGTATAGGAACTATAGCTACACATCCCTATGAATAGTTTGCTGATTGGAAAGGATTCTCTGGAAAGAGAGCTAACGCTCGCGGTAATTGTTAACGCCCCGCGTTAGTAGTTAATGCCCAGCGTTATCAACCACTGAGAAGAAAACCGCTGAGACGAAAACCGCTGAGAAGGAAACTACGTTCGACGAATGGAACCTGCGTTCGACGAACTCTGAAGGCGCTCGATGAAATCTGAAGGAAGCTGCGTTCGACGAACGAGGAGTTCCGTTCGACGAAATTTCCTGCGCTCGACGAACTTGCGCTCGACAAGCTGCGTTCGACGAAAGAGGAGTTCTGTTCGACGAAATTTCCTGTGCTCAACGAACTTGTGCTCGACAAGTTGCATTTGACAAAGGAGGAGTTCCGTTCGACGAACTGAGCCTGCGCTTGACGACATTGCGCCCGACAACTGCGTTCGACAAACTTGAAGTTCCGTTCGACGAAATTGATTCCGTTTGACGAAAGTTTGTTCTGTCACGATCCCGACAGTTTGCACGATCATGACGGTTGCAGTTTTTCCGTTCGACGAAGGGTGCATTCGATGAAGGCGTGTTCGACGAAATTAGTCCCGTTCGACGAAATTTGGGTTTGCACGATCCCGACGGTTTGCACGTTCACTAACGCTGGCGTTATCCCTTAACGCCGCGCGTTAGCTTCCGAGGCTATTTAATGTACAACCCCTCTCATTCTCAATTAGAGGAGATGATTCCAGAATTCTGATACTTTGGAGAGAGGTTCGTGTACAGCAATTAAGAGATCTCTCTTGGGCTAACATGAAGATCTAAAGAAGATTTTGAAGGAGAAGGTCTACAACGCATATTCCTTACGAAGGACGATCGTTTCAAGAACGCCAACATCTACATCGATTTCGTCTTCACCTTCAGAATTTCTTGGTGAGTTTCTCTTTACTTATCTTGTAATCTTTTATTTTTCCTTTTGTAATTTGTGTGGAGAAATCGTTCGGTGAGAACGTCGGATTCCAGGAAGGATTCCGTGGGTAAATTCACCTTGTGTTGGCGACTAGGTCCTTGTGAGGATTAGGGGGTAATTCGCCACCTTGTGCGTGGCGACTAGGTCGAGGGTAGATCTAGGAGGTGTCTAGAGGCCTTATCTGGGGATAGATAGGCTATAGCCAACCGGTCCTTGGGAGAAGGACCGGTGAATCAACAAAAAGTGTTTTTACATATTTTCGCCTTGATATCTAGCGTTATAGAATTTAAACATTTGTGTATTCAATTTATTATGAAATAAAATCATGTCTTTTAATGTTCTATTCAATTGATTTTATTTTCTCTTCAAGAATGTTTTAATTTCTATTTTCATCAAAGTATTAAAATTAACATTTATATAATTATCTTTGAAATACAATAATTATTTTCATTATCTCTGATTTTCTAGAATTGTATTTTATTTAAGATTTCATAAGTAAAATCACCGTGGCAATCTTTTTGTTCTGAGGAATATTCTCTGGAGAGCTAACGCCAGCGTTAAGACTTAATGCCCGACGTTAACAACAGTCAAGAAAAAGTTTTGTTTCAATTATTTAAAAATGAATCTTTATTACAATCCTATCTGGAATATTTAAATATATTTTTCTATATAATATTCTGAAACTTCAGTCCCAGACTCTGATAAACTTAAATAAGATTTAAATTCCATAAAACCCTTTTCACCCCCCCTCTAAGGACGCCGTAAGATCCAACATTCTTGTCAAAAAACTCAGTGCTGGTTCTGAGAGTCTCCTTATCAAAATACTCAGACACATTTAGTGCAATCCTACCAAGGTGGTAGAAGAGTGGACTACCAACATTTTGGGGAACCACTATAAAATTTTTGTCTTTTGTGTTTGCATTTTTGTGCTGTCCCTTACTTATTGCTGTTTTCTGTTTATCTGTGCTTATATTATTCTGAGTTGGCTTTGTTGAATGCATAGTTGTTAGAGTAGTTTTATTGCGTGTGCATATTTAAGATAAAAGTTTTATTACTCTATTCACCCCCATTAGAGAATACTCAGAGGCACACTGTGCACTTTCAATTGGTATCAGAGGGATGTTGATCATAAAAAGGGTAACCCCTTGATCAAAAGATCACCTCTCACATTTTTTTATATTTAAAAATTATTCTCAAACAAAAATATGAGTTCTAAGGACTATGCATCAACAAACCACCATTGTGTAACCTAAATAAGTTTACACTCTAGAAGGCCAGAATAAAGTTATATATGAACTCCATTGATGAAGACATCTTTGATGTTATTATTTTGGTCCCCCAGCTCCAGTCAGACAAGATGCCAGTAGATCTGTGACTCAGCAAGCTATGCTTAGAAATGAATGGACAGATGCTGAAAAGAAGCACAAGACATGTGATGCCAAGGCTATGAACATTCTAGTCTCAACCATGTCAGATGACATCTTCCAGAAAGTAGTTGACTGCCAATCAGCAAAAGAGATCTGGGAATCTCTCTCCAAACTGGTAGAAGGAAGCTCTGATGAAAGAAAGGACAGAAAGTTCCATCTCATATCCAAGTATGAGAACTTTCAAAAGATAACAGAGGATAGTGTCACTGAAATGCATGACAGATTCATCACCATAATAAATGATCTGAAAGGTCTAGATAAGGAGATCTCTCTGACTAAAATAAATGATAAACTTCTCATATGCTTCCCAAGCTCATGGGGCTCAAGGATCTGGGCCATTAGCGAATCCAAATGCCATAGAGAGATCTCTACGGATGCTTTGCTAGGAAAGCTCAAATCTTATGAGCTGCTATTGAAGAGCAGGGCTGAGACAGAGACTAAGGAGATAGTCTCAAGTCCCATTCAAAGGAGTCTTTCCTTGAAGGCTGATGAAGGAGAGCCCTCCACTCCTGAAGATGAGATGTTCAGCCTCTTAGCAAGAAGATTCATAAAGTGGGCCAAGATAGAAGATTCAAGAAGAAAAGAGTGAAGCTCAAAACCCATATTTGATAAGACTCCAAAGCAGGAGGTGATCTGTTTCTCATCCAGAAAATCAGGGCATATAGCTCCTGAGTTCCCTAAAGAGCAACATAACTGGAGCAGTAACAGAAAGGAGCACAAGAAGAAGAAGTACTCCAAGAAAAAGGACAAGATGAAGGGAAATGGTTTCATTGCTGAAACATGGAGTGATACAGAGTCTGATTCAAGCTTCTCTTCATCAGAGAATGATGAAGAAACTACTACTAAAGCTGCCTGCCTGATGGCATTGGAGTTCTCCTCAGATGATGAAGGAGATCAGGTAAGTCTTTTTGAAAACCTCGACTTTGATTCAGAAGAGCTTAAAATTTGCTTTAAAGAATTCTGTAAAGGTGCAAAAAGAAATATAATCAGTTAGGGAATAATTGGTAAACTTCATGAAAGATAATCTATACTTAGTAAATCAGGATTTAAGAAATCAAATTCATAATAAGGAACCAGAACTAACTGAAGTAACAAATAAAAACTCAAAGCTAAAAGAAGAGCTAACAAAGGCAAAGGCCTTTGAGGACTCACTCAATGGAAGGAGTCAAAAGCTCAAAGATACTACTCAAAATCTCTCCATGAGATTTAAGCACCTAGGTCTGGGAGCAGATCCATCCATTAGCACTGAAGTCCCTAGTAGACCTACCTGGAAAAATCCAGGTAGATTTGTTAGACCTAGTGACTATCAAATGAATATGAGCAGTGTAGACTATAAAGAACATAACAATAATAATCCTGATAAAATCACTACATTTCAAATAGTGAATTCTAATAGTAAAAAGAAAACTGTTAAGAAACATAATTCAGACAAACCTATAATTCTAAATCAAAAAGATAAAATCAAAAGTAGAATCATTAGACAATCTGCAAATCTGTTATATGTAGATTCACTCTATGAAAATTTTCAGTACCAAGATAATAAGCCTAGATTTGGCAAGTCAATCCTCCACCATCCAAAAGAATACCATGAAAGACCATTCTATTTTTTCATATCTCCTTATAATGGTAAAAGAAAAGGGCCCAAGGTAACCTGAGTACCTTCTAATGTTTAAGTTACTTATGCAGGAAGATATAAGGTTCTTCCCCTCAGAGAGAGTGAAGGGAAAAGATCGAACTAAACGATCAATAAAGAACTACTTATATTCAAAGGGAGTGATATCTACTCTAAAATCCTTTGTTTATTTTATAGTTCATAAAAATAATATTATAAAAACTATTTTTAATAAAAATCATTGCCGAAAAAACCCAGCAAGAATTTTCTAAGAAAATAGAACTGTATATTCAGAGTTGCGTCGAATAGAATTCGACGTACTGTCTAGTTCTACTCAACGCTAGCTTCGAGAGCCATCTGAATCAGATAATTCTAATAACATTCGACGCAACATCGATTTCATATTGACGCATACGTCGATTTAATAGTTGCTCTACAAATTCGAAGGTGCGATGAGTTCAAATCGCGCAGTTTCACTTCTAGAAGCTGCTTCGACACATTTTGGCGTGCTGACTATTAATCTTTGTCGACGGTGCTTCGAATACAACCCTAAGTTGCGACGAATTGTCTTCTCTTAAGCAACTTAGACGTCGAATGTATTACGCTTTCGAATTATCTCCTTCTTGCTCTCATGTTTTCCTTCTCTCCAACTCTCATGTGTTCTTGCTCTTGTTTCTCTCTTTCTCTCTATTCTTTGCAGGTACATTACTCCAGACTATATGGCACCTCCTAAGGTGAATTCTGGATTTGATATGGATGTGGAATTGTTCAACGCAGCATCTGATAACTTCAAAACCATTCTCGACTTATTTCATATTGCTGGGTTGCCAAGCTGATATCTACAAGGTGCAAGATTCTTGATGTTGAGTTGACAGAGCTGAAGGATAACATTCATATATGAGATGATGGCTCCCTCAATGGATGAATATCTGAAAATAACATCAACATCACATAGGAAATGCTATGTCAGACCTTTAATCTACCAGCTGGTAGTGACTGATGATCTGCCAGGAGAAGAGATAAGTAAGACATTACAGATAATGCAATTCAGAAAGGATAAGACCATCAATCTGAAAAATTATGATGTATCTGAAGAATATAGGTTCTTAGTAGATATAGTAGGAAAGGTGCTGCCATGCAAGATTTCAGCACATGATGCCATTCCCAAGTAGCAGCTCCAGATAATGGGAATTCTAGTTTTGAATAAAAGAATCAACTGGGGGAAATTCCTCCTGAAGTTAATAGGACATAAATATGCTCATAAAGAAAATGCCTGTATGAGAATTATGAACAAGGTCCTCTTCCACCATTATCCAATGGTGTGCAAGTCAAAGGGAGTGCCCATTCGTCGTAAGAGAATAAATATTGGGATCTTTTCAAAGTGGACCAGGCAGATTCTGAAGCCTGGTCAAGCTGCCCCTCTCCTCCTTCTCCAGTTCCACAAGATACCACTGATCAAAACCTCCAGTCCATTCCATCTACTCTAGCTCTAGAACCTACACCTCAGATTCCTCTCCAACCACAACAACAACCATCCATCATCATTTCTGCTAAGAATACTCCAGACAACCAGTCTGCTCCCCTACCACAATCTCTCATTACTCTAGAAGATAATCAATCACTATCAATAATCCAACAAAATTTCTCAGACTTCAATGAGGATTCCACAGCAATTCCTCCAGTTATATCTTCAACACCTCTTCCTGACACACCTCTTGCTTCTGATACATATCCTACTCCTTCCTTTAATATTGAGCAAATAATTTCAAAAGCAGTAGGACTGGCTATTGACACATTTGCTGATCTATTGCTGAATCAAGCCAGAAAGTTCAACAGAAAGTACACACAGATGGAAACTGAATTATGTAACATCCCCCAAACAACTAGACCCCCAAGTTGGTTTTGTCACAACTAGGTCATGACAAAACCATAGGAAGAGCTCAAGACCATGTGAGTTTGGGTGAGAAAGGGAAAACCCAAGTGGTCTGCAAATAGAAGTTTTCAGATACCTAGCCTAGGGTTGGACTTAGGGGCCTCACCTTGAACCTTGACCCCACCATAGTGTTCCTAACCTACTAGGGGCCTCCTTGGAGAACCAGGGACCCATTAGGGTCAACAAAAGGGGCCAAATTGACCAAAGTCAACCCTAACCCAAAATTGGTCAAACTAGCTCAATTAGGGCCAATTGGCATCCACCATGCAAAATTGACCCTGCCCCTACCCTCATAGGGTCACTAGGGACCTAATGGGCTAAAAGCCCCATCATGGGACCTATAATTGTGCCAATTTACCATAAGTCAACTCTAGCCCTAATTTGGTCAAAAGTGCCCTATTAAGGGCCAATTCACCCTCACCTTGCCAAATTGACTCCACCTACACCTTTCTAACCCTTAAGGGAGGCCATTGGAGCCTAAGACACCCATTGGGGTCAAACCAATTGGTCAATTTGACCAAAGTCAACCTTGTCCTAAATTAGGTCAAAATAACCTAATTTGCCCAAATTAAACCCAATCCATTTGGGCTAGCCCAACTAAAGTGGTCCACCACCTAGTGGGCTTGGTAATTACTGAAATCACCACTCAATTTCTGTTATTGGTGATTAGGAAAGAGAAAATGGAGGTTTCCCCCAAACTAAAGAGAGAAGGAGAGCATTCTTGGTGATTAATGCATTTGATCCTTCAATTCCTCACCAATTGATGAGCATTCACTTCCCCCTTCAGTTACAAACAGATTTATGGAGTTTCTATGGCCAGGGGAGCTGAATTAGGGGAGAATTAGAGTTGGCCAAAATCTCCACTAATGGCCATTAATGGTAATTGATGTCAAGGCTCCTCCCCTCCCACAATTGATCTCCTTAACACCCTCAGGGATTAAAGAGGAGTGAAACCCCCTCTTCCCCGAAGAAAATGAGCACCAGAAGCTAGGATTGACATGGCGCCGAAAGCTCCACCTCCGACCATGGTGACTCACCGGAATTTGTGCCACCAAGCCCCCACATAGGTCCGATCCTCCCTCTCTCCCCTAGTGCTAGATCCTCGACTGAGTTGGGGCTTTATTCGAGCTCAATTGGGCTCGGATCACGCTTCCATAAGGAGCCGTTTCGTGCTCTCTTTCCCCTACTCTAAACCCCGATTCTGACCACCTCCGGCCGGCCAACCACCCCCTATCGCCGGCCACCACCTCAACGGAGGTGGTGGTAGCATTGACTGGACGGGAAGAGGCACAGGTGGCCGGGAAATCACCCCGTAAAGGTGCCCATGATGGGATCATCTAAGCCCTTGGCTGAAGGAAGGCGATAACCAGGCGCCGTCTGATGTGCGTTAAGATTCGTGCGCAGATCATTATATATGATTTTATATTATGTGTATTATTGTCACACATTTATCAGTGTTTTTTTTAATTATTAAAAATACTAGATCACCTCTGATGAAAAAATGCCCAAGATCAAAGTTGTAGCTCTGGGAGTGTACTTTATTTCAAAATTTGTTTCAGCCCAATTGATGCACTGTAGCTCCCTGTAGAGCCAATTTGGTGGGACTGGTCCCTAGGGTAGGGCAGTCACCTTTTCTTGAATATCTTTCTATTGGTAAATGGTATAGCCTTGATATTTAAAACATAGGCTATTTACACCTACCCACACATCATACCCAAAGATGGGAATTTTAGGAGAAATGTTTTCTAAGGTTTTTGTAATAATTTCATAATTCATATATTAATTAATTATTGGGTCAAATGACCTCCAATGCCCTCCAAGTTTTGGTGGTGCTCCTTGGGGTTATTGTGTGACCTTGTTAAAAATCTTAGCCCAATTGGGACTGATTTAGTTGGGTAATTGGCTAACCCAAGTTGGGTCAAACTAGGTCAAAATAGGGTATAATGCTCATTTTGGGGTATTGAGGTCAAATCTCATCACCATGAGGTGAAACCTCGGCTGTTGGAACATGGTCTTCCACATCTCCTAGGTTTGAGAATAACAAATCCTATGTGTATTTGATCTTGTGTGTTTAAGTGTGCAGGAAAACGAGTCCACATGACTCAAGGATAACATAAGAATGTTGCGCCAAAATTTGAAGCCAAAATTCCAACATGCCCGCTAGCACTGGCGCTAGCGCAGGCGCTAGCGCTGACTTGAGAAAATTTCGAAAACAATTTTAGAAGGTCTTAGCACCAGGCGATAACAGCTAATGCATGCGGTAGCAGCTAGCGCAGGCGGTATCTACTAGCGCTGGCGGTAGCGCGGAGCACAAGAGGAATGGCAAAAGTGTTTCCCTGGATTAAAGATTCTCGCGCGCAAAATATTACTTAATATGGGATAGCGCCGGCGGTAGCACTAGCGCAGGCGCTAGCGCTGAGGCTATAAAAAGGACCCATTGGCTCCGTCTTCCTCACTCTTCTATAACCCTAAACTCCAGAGCTTCGTGCCACAGTATATAGTGGAAGGCTCAGAGGATACTCCCACCAAAAGCTTAGAGAGAATTTCTGAAGGAGGACTTCTTCACGCTTCATCTGACCGGCGACCGCTTCAACAACGCTTATACTACAGCGGTCCAACGTCTCCAACTTTAGAAGTTCTTAGAGGGAGTTTTTATTATTGATGTATTTATATTCACATCATTATTCTTGTAATCGTTAGTGAATTCTCCTCGTGTTGGCGACTAGGTCTGGGTAGGACTTAGGGCAGAAATTCGCCTCGTGTTGGCGACTAGGTCTCGGGTGTAGGTCTAGGGGGTGCTCGAGGCCATATTCGGGGAAGTGTTGGCTAGAGCGGCTTGAGGCCGTATCCGGGGAAGGATCGGCTAAAGCCAACCGGTTTGTGGGGATACGAGTCGGTATAGAAAACAAAAAGAGTCTTTCTATTAGCTTTGATTTCTAGTTTCGATAAGAGATCAAGTTTTGTAATCATGCTTCTCAAGTTAATAATATCATGTCTTTACTTTTACTTCACTTGATATGTCTTGATCTTCTTTAGTTTAATAATCAAAGCTTTTTCTAAAATATTCAAAAGATATCAAAAGTTTTTAAACCCTTATTCACCCCCCCTCTAAGGGTGCCTACCGATCTAACAAGTGGTATCAAAGCCAGGTTATTCCAAATCGTCTTAACAACGGGGAATAATGGCGTCTCATGATCTCGCTTCTACTAGTGGGGTAAATTTTTATGAAGAAGAAAAATCTCATAAACCACCTTTATTCGAAGGGAGAAATTATAAAGGGTGGAAATTATTAATGGAAAAGTTTATTAAAAGTTTAGATATCAATGCATGGGATATAGCAATAGTTAGACCAGCGGACGAATCAAATAAACAAGAGCATCACCTAAATGCAAAAGCTATGCATTATATTTTTTGTGCTTTATCTCAAGATATTTTCAAATTAATATATTGTTTTTCTAGTGCATACAAAGTATGGAAATTTCTTGAAGAAATGTATGATTCTCCTTCTACAGGTATGGAACAATTGCAAGAACTGGAGAATATGCAAGCTTGCACAAGTCTTCAAGAATGCTCCTCTCATGACGGATCAATGGAGCACACATCAAATGGAAAAGAAGAAGAAGTACTGTCTTCGGAAGAGGAGTGCCAAAAAGATGTCAAAGAAACGATATGTTCAAATCGTGCCTCTCCCGAAAGCAATGTAAGGAAATCCAATTCCATCTTTTGTACTTTTATTTCTACTTTACAATTGCTACAAATTACAAAGCGCAAAATTAAGAAATTAAAAAATGCAAATTGCAAATTGCGCTTAGAAAATAAAAATTTAAAAGCAAAAGTTAAAGTAGTATCAAAATCTGATTTATCTAGCTTCACTCATGTCACTTCAATTGAAAATACAAAACCTTGTCTTGATTGTAATGATATTAAAGAAAAATTTAAGGAACTTGAAAAAGAAATTATTTTTATAAAAGAACAAAATGAAAAATTATGTTTAGAAAATTCATCTTTGATAAATGATTGTGCTAAGTGTAAAGAATATAAAATTGAAATTAAAGAGATGGATGAAACATTTGATGAATATAGAAACAACTATCAAGATCATATTGATTCAATTATTTCCACTCTTAAAAATAGCACAATCGCTTATAATAAAGCTAGACATAATTTAAAGATCAAGAATGATGAATCAAAATCAAAAATCAACTTGCTTATGAAAATTGTAAATACAAATTTACAATATCAAACTATATCTAAAAACAATTTGAATATGAATATGAACATCTTAACTAAGTCTAATAATGGGAGCAAGAATCACAAAGTGTTTGTAAATCAAAATCAAAATCATAATTACTTGCAAAATCATGTTTCTCCCAACTCAAAATTAAAATTGCACAAATTTCCTATGAACAATACTTTTAATAATCATTACAATCATAATCGTCAATATAAAAATTATCATAATGGAAATTCGAAAACTAAAAATAATGTTAAACCAAGATTTGAATGGAGACCCAAAGTTAAAGATGAAACACAAACTCCACTCAAAAGGGCTCATTCGCTTCCATCTCCCCAAAAGCAAACATGATGTATTTGGGTACCCAAAGGAACCTTCACATCCGGTCCTCTTTGGATACCAAAATATCCTATTCATTAGTATCCAAATCATTTGCATGAAGTAGAAATCAACTCAAAATAAAATATCAATTCTCTACTTCATGATATGCTTAATTTCCTTTTTGTTTTTGCTTTTTATTTTTTGAACCATCATGATATGATCACTTTATATAACTTGTGATATGACTTTCTCATATTAAACCAAAATTCATAAACAAATCAAATTGAATAAAATTAAATAAAAACTCATATCATCTCTCAAGTGATCTACTTACCCTTTTCTTCCAAATCCATTTCCTAAAAGTGTTATAAAATTTGAAAAACTAAATTTGTTATACGATATTATTAAGACTAAATGAAATAAGTGTCAAAATGGATTTAAAAGGTGTATCTTAGGGGTATTAGGCTAAATTTATTAAATGCGCAAGTTTTGCTTTGGTAATTAATATATTTGCGTCATTTTCAATTACCCCAAGTATGTTTAATCATAATCATGTTTAAATAGGAATTGAAAAATTGCATGAATATTATTTCACTTATATATGATCATTTCACTCATGCATATGTTGTGCAAAACTCAATAATTAAGGTTTAATAAATATGAAACTCTAATGAAGATGAAACTCATGTACTAATTTTAACTTATGCAACTTTTTGCTATTTCTTCTCGTCTCATCACTTCATTAGACAGTCCTTACATTGCAAAAACATAATTAAGAAAAATTGGAAGCAAAATCGATCAAAATCAAGGCTATACGATTGAAATAAGAACTCTCTGTGAGCTAACGCATGCGCTAAGACCTAACGTCGGCGCTAGCCCAAGTCTCTGATTTTCTATAATTTTAAAATTCTGAAAAATCAACAAAAATATGTATTTGTTTAATATTCAAAAACCAAATAGAAAATTTACAAAAATCTTCAAAATAAACATATTCACTATTCACCCTACAACGTTTCTATCTAATAATTTGAAAAGGTTGAATATGAATTTTCCTTAAAAATTCCTCATGTGCATTATCATGAGTAATTAATTACGAGTTCTTAATCACTATGAACTAATATTAATGATCATATATAATAGTAATCAAAATCATATGATCTTCTAAGTCAAACATCAAATATAACTACAAAAGATTTTATTCCTTCGAAATATATAGTCTGTGATCATGATTACTATATGAATCTATTATGTTTTGCATAGACCATAAAATCAACTATATATCTATATGAATAAATAAATTAGAATCATCACTTTATTCTATGACTAAAGCTTGAATCTCTATTGTTACATACATGCAACATTGTATCAATAAACCTTGGTATAACATTAATCTCAAACTTATCACACTAACATTGTCGACTAAAGAATATTTGTGTCTATGTTAGGCTTTATATGTTTACCAAAACATATAGGCTGGGTATTCTCATCTAGGGCTTATTCAAGTTATTCTTGTGCATGAACATTACGGTTAATCACTAAAATCTTGCATATTTGATTTGTTCATTCATGTCATCTCATGCAAAGGTTAGTTGTTAAAGTCATATACAAAAACGCTAATGTTTCATGAAATTTGCACTATCTAGACATTTCCTAAAAATCTGAAATTTCAGCATGAAACTACTATTATGACACTTAATCAAGATCAACAATTAAAAATTTCAAAATCATCAGAAATCGGGTACTGTTTCCCGCGCTAGCGCTAACGCCTCTGCATTTTTAAAATTTTGAAAAATCCCTAAAAATATATTAATCTATGTGTACTATTCATTTCTACATTTTTGCTTTTATTATATTTTTGAAAAATCAAATACAAAAATACAAAAGCCAAATTACAAAAAAAATTATATATTTTGCCTTTGTGTTTTTTGTCATTTGTTTAAATTCTATTTCTAAAAACAAAAATCAAATACAAAAATATAAAACAAAAAATTATAAAAAATTGTTATTTTTGAACTTAACTTTTTTACTTGTATCTTGCGAAAGGGTGATTTGGGTTATCATCCCATCATATTACCTAGTACCGGGCGAACCTCTCACAGGGTAGTCCTCGGGAAGTCCAAGATCAAATTATAAGAGTTCAAACTTTAAATTAAAATTATTTTGCAAAAATATGAAAAATACTGTATGGACTTCAATGAGAAAATCAAGCATGATTTAATCTATTATTTAGAACTTCTATAATGTTGCAATTTATCTTTTCAAACTACGTTGAACATTGCTTACATCATGCTTTGATATATCTATTACTATGTGCATCAATTATATTGAAAGTTGTGTAGAACTATGCGTAGCATGCCTCTAAGTATGAGTAAATGTTTTATGTTTGATAATGATCTTTATTCACTCACTTATTTTGGCATTGTCTACATTTGTGTTTAATCTAAGAATGCTTGTGTATGCTTTGTATTAGTACAATGAATTAAAATTGCACAAGTATCTTACTTACACTCCTTTATTTGTACTTTTAAAAATTAAGAAAAGTGGTTATCTTTCTTATAAATTTTACTGGTTTGCAAAAACAAGTGTACTCGGAGAACTTTGTACAACACAAAATCATAAAAAAAAAGTGACAAAGATAACTCCACCAAGCACTACTTGAACCTCCTAATAAGTCTTAATAAGCGTTGTGAGGTTGAGCACCTTGGAAAGAATAGTAAAGTATCTTGTGCAAACCATAACTTTCTTTCAAAATAAAAACCACTTATTCTTAAGTACACCGGATCACAATAAAAAAACAATATTGAAGAATAAAATTATGTGATCCCCCAAGCACTACTTTGCACCCTGATAAGTCTTAATGAGCATTGTGTGTCCAAAGCACCTTGGTAGTTATACATTTTTTGTGTGCATTGAAGTGAGTGGAAGTAAAATTATTTGTGTTTTATTGTGCTCTTTACTTTATATATTACTTGTATTTTTGATTAAAACATTTGTTTACTCTATTCAAAATACACTTTTGTGCACATCATTATCTTCCATAACACTTCTTCTCATGAGTATTGGATCCTAATGCAAATTCTATTCTACTCTTTATTTATGAAATGCACTAGATAACCTAGCATGCAATCTACAATGTTTGGTATGATTTGAAATTATGAATTAAAATAACATTGTAGTAATCTTTTTTTGATAACATTATTTCATGCTTGGTTACATTATTGAAGATTTTAATTGAACAATGATTTACAAAAACATATTCTTTATGAAATTTAACTCATATATCTTTTTATGGATCATCATTACAATAAGTTGTTCCTTGTATTTCTATAAGTCTTCCGCATCATCACCATATATTTCTAACTTGCGCTCTCATGCTTATATCAAAGTCTTAAATACAAAAATTCCTTTCTTTCAACAAATGGTAGACTTGCTTGGTAGATTTTATATTGGTTACTTTAAACATGAATATTTTCTTTTTTGCTAAAAACTCTAATTTATTTCTATGAAAATATTGTAATGCTATGTTAGTGTTTTCATAAATTCAAATAAAAATTTAAATCCATAGGCTATGTCATTAGATTTAAAAAGCTTAAATGTTTCCAATAATTATTATCCATGACTTCATTTCTCACCATAGCGGGGGCGTAGGGTTGTAGACATTAGATAACCTTTATCTCTAGTCATGTCTTGTCCTTAACTGGGGAGGGTTCCAGTGGGGCCTTGCGAGGCACTGGGGGGAAAGAGTGCTAGGTTGAGTTGTGTCTAGTGTGTGCATATGGGACTAACACCCCAACCTATGACATATATGCAGCTCCTCATGCCCATCCGTCACTTAGTACGGGGCTAGGGTGTAGACATATTGTCTGGGTAGTTTAGTTACTTGGAAATCATTACATTTTGGTTATACTAAAAACTCTGATTTATGAAAATGTTGTAATACTCAAACTCTGATCTATTTAAATGAAAAGTATTCTAAAACTCCTTATCATTTCCTTCTCTACAAGCTCGATCATGCTTTTATCTTCTTTGCAACTTTTTAGTGATGTCTCCTTACCAGCTTTTGCTAATAACAAAAGGGGGAGAACTAACATGATAAATATAATCTGTTATCAAAATATAAAACTAACATGCTTAATTAAGTTGATAACTTACATATTAGGAGAGCATTCACTTAGGGGGAGCATGGAATTAGGGGGAGCAATTCTATATGCTAAAATCGACAATTATCCTAAGTCATCACTCTCACACACACACAAGTATGTTTCTTCATGCTTATATATATTAATGCTTTGATTTATCATTAATGGATTTGTTATTATCAAAAGGGGGAGTTTGTTGGAACATGGTCTTCCGCATCTCCTAGGTTTGAGAATAACAAATCCTATATGTATTTGATCTTGTGTGTTTAAGTGTGTAGGAAAATAAGTCCACAAGACTCAAGGATAACATAAGAATGTTGCACCAAAATTTGAAGCCAAAATTCCAACATGCCTGCTAGCACCGGCGCTAGCGCTAGCGCAGGCGCTAGCGCTAACTTGAGAAAATTTCGGAAACAATTTTAGAAGGTGCTAGCGCCAGGCGATAGCAGCTAACGCAGGCGGTAGCAGCTAGCGCAGGCGGTATCTACTAGCGTTGGCGGTAGCGCGGAGCACAGGAGGAATGGCAAAATTGTTTCCCCGGATTAAAGATTCTCGCGCGCAAAATATTACTTAATATGGGATAGCGCCGGCGGTAGCACTAGCGCAGGCGCTAGCGCTGAGGCTATAAAAAGGACCCATTGGCTCCGTCTTCCTCACTCTTCTATAACCCTAAACTCCAGAGCTTCGTGCCACAACATATAGAGGAAGGTTCAGAGAGATACTCCCACCAAAAGCTTAGAGAGAATTTCTGAAGGAGGACTTCTTCACACTTCATCCGACCGGCGACCGCTTCAACAACGCTTATACTACAGCGGTCCAACGTCTCCAACTTCAGAAGTTCTTAGAGGGAGTTTTTATTATTGATGTTTTTATATTCACATCTTTATTCTTGTAATTGTTAGTGAATTCGCCTCGTGTTGGCGACTAGGTCTGGGTAGGACTTAGGGCAGAAATTCGCCTCGTGTTGGTGACTAGGTCTCGGGTGTAGGTCTAGGGGGTGCTCGAGGCCATATCCGGGGAAGGGTTGGCTAGAGCAGCTTGAAGCCGTATCTGGGGAAGGATCGGCTAAAGCCAACCGGTTCGTGGGGATACGAGTCGGTATAGAAAACAAAAAGAGTCATTCTATTAGCTTTGATTTCTAGCTTTGATAAGAGATCAAGTTTTGTAATCATGCTTCTCAAGTTAATAAAATCATGTATTTACTTTTGCTTCACTTGATATGTCTTGATCTTCTTTAGTTTAATAATCAAAGCTTTTTCTAAAATATTCAAAAGATATCAAAAGTTTTTAAAACCCTTATTCACCCCCCCTCTAAGGGCGCCTACTGATCTAACATTGGCCACTGGTTTAGGATCACCTAAAACAACTCCATGAGTGATATGGGGTGGTGTGGAGGTGGTTATGCCCAAGGACACTAGTTTTAGCCCTAGGTGTGTATATAGAACCTTGTGAAGGCCATGTGGTCAAAAGCCCTAGAATGACCATGTAATTTAGGAGATATGTTTATGGGTGTGATATTGCTCTAGAGAATTTTGAGAGAATTTTAGGAGTACTTATTTCCCCTAAATTAGGTCATAACCCCTTTAGGGAAATTTCTTATAGGAGATATTTGCATGCTTGAATGGTCTTGGATGATGATGAAACCTTGGTAGTGCTTTTATAATCATATTGTAGACCTCTGGTATTTTTTGTGTAATTTATTAAATGATTTAACCAGTACTTCATTCTCAAGGCATCTATTTTGTGTTAACCTTAAGAAAAATAATTAAGGCTCCAAAACTCTCTGAAAAAATGTGCAACTTGGTGATAGGACATTTCAAAGCACTAGGAAGCTCTGTAAATTTTTATATAATTTTTGGAGATTGTTATCAGTTGGCTACTTCACAACATGCTCAAATTTGGATTTGTTTGGAATATTTATTTAGGTGAGAAAATGATTTCCATAAATTGTGAAACTCAGTCAGCAAGCCTTTATAAACATATTGGAGATCTAAGAATTCTTTCATAATTTTTGGAATTATTTAACAGTAGGTTCCTTCACAATTATCCCTAGATAGGGTTTCTTTGGGATATTTATTTAAGTGGTTAATATGCCTTTATAAATTCTAAAATTTGGCCTGAGAACTTTTCTAATCAATATAAATGTCTGGTAATATTCCCATAATTTTTGGACAAATATTGTTGGTGGTTGCTTCTTTAATTTCTAATTTTGGTTAAATATTCAATATTATAATTAGAGGACAATTCCTGATTGTAAAATTATGACACTCTATATTTACTGTTATTTTGGCATGATAGATTTATCTTAATTTTATGAGAGTCATGTCATAAGAATACCTTACACATCAAGTTCATATTCATACTTGACAAATATTGGAGAAATTTAAATAAATGCTAAAATGTTGAGGAAAAATATGAGCCTTTGGATTTATTCTTATAATGCCATGATAGTCCTCCGGTAAAAATCTTGTGTCATGTGGTTGAATATTTGGAGTACCTCTACATATAAGCTTCATATAGTTAGTTTGGTCTGCGTATAGTAAAATGGTGAAACTTAGGTATTTAGTGGCCTTCTAGGTGGAAATGGTATGTAGATGGTGTACATGGTATGGTTAAATAGTTTGAAGGTCACCAAAAGAGGTTTATGTGATGAGAGTGTATTTGGTGGGTTAAGGGTAAGGCTGTGCTTGGGATTGACGAAAGATCGTCTTTCCCTTAGCGTGTTATAAATCACCTAGGGTTAATACAAGTGAAAAGATAAGAGGCTTAGGCATATGGGTAGATACCCATAATATTAAATTCCTTGAGAAAGGGAGCCATGGGGGTGTCATCCAAGTATAGTTCCTAGTACCGTAGCGAGCCCCTAACAGGGTAATCCTCGGGAAGTCCAAGATTAACCATAAACTGTAGGGCTAAGTTGTTATACAAGATTAACTATGGAATATACTCACTCACACTCCATTGTCACGGATGCCTAGTCGGTTTGGTCTTACGAGCGGTAGGCTCGGTGGTTGTAGTAATAGACTTATTAGTCTGGTGAGTTGTGACTCAACCATGTTTGTTGTGCCGGACGGGTTAGCCCGAGGAGCTTATGGCTTGGAGGTGGATGTAAACATGTTTGCATGTGCATAAGGTGGTGGGTCCTTAGTGTTGATGGTCGTTTCGCCGACATTAATACTTGGGCTCGGTAAGTGAGGATAACCCTTTACCAAGACAAGTCTGGTGGTCTAACCAGCAAGAGTACGCAGGAGCTCCGCTGTTGTGTTCTTAGCATCGAGGCATACATTAGGTCTAGGTTAGGTAGTGCAAATACCAACCTAGAGGTGGGCGAGGACCAACCCACCGCTTCCGTTTGCCACTATGGAAGTATCCTGGGAGTTTTGCTAGCTCCAAAAAGGGGGAACTAAAGGTCTGTGCGCATAGAGTCGTAGTGGGTGAGTTGCACTTGTGTGAACATAACATTTACCTGCATACCTTGCATGTCATAGAATCAACATTGCAATTCAACCCCTACCCCTATCGTATAAGTTGGTAATGGGACTTCTTATACGATAGGTCTTGCTAAACGACCCCTTGGTCTATAGGTTTGTGTGAGCATGCCTATAAATCAATGGTTTCATTCCTTTTACCTGTCTTTATATACCGCCCTTACTCATTCTTTACCTGCTCTTACTATGTTCTTTTACTGCTTCTATTATTTATATACACATGTGTAGCGTAGAAACATTCCCTGTAGATTATGTCCCCATCACCTGCTTTTGTTACACCCCTTGATGTCCTCCGCTTCATTCTTCCCGCACGGTGCCTAGGAGTCACCGGGGGAGGGGTGGGGGATTTATATTGTCTTAGTCTTTTGAATAACGGTCGGTGGACCTTATCATTTTAGGAGACCGCGGAGACGGAGCAGCACCATAGGCCAGTGTAGATGGAGGCGGGGCAGTCTAGCACAGGAGCACCAGTGTTGGGATCCATGAGTGTTATTACTAGCTGATTTGCTTCCGCGAGTGTTTATGTAGTGGGGATTTGATGTATCGGGCAGGAGCCCTGGTTATTTCTGTCTTTTATTTCAGTTATGTTTATGTGGAAATCTCTTTATGATGATTTACTTTTATATGATGTAGACTTGTCTTCTCTAAAGTTTGTTATACTTACTTTTTCTGTGATCGATAAGGCCAGCAGGATCGGCATTTTGTAGTGGCGACCTTCCCGAGTGAGGGTGTCACCGGAAAGCGGCGGTTCTGGGCATAAGACCCGGGTTTGTAAAGAAAAAAGTGGTCTTACAAAGTGGTATCAAAGCAAACCTCGATCCGGAGAAAAGAAAAGAAGTCCACAAACCCTGGGCCACCCCGTGTGAGCTTAGTTTGAGGACAAACTAGCAGCGGAAGCAATGGTGTGCCCATAAGGGAAATCACATGAAAAGTCCACTTTAAACATAATTTCCTTTAGCTAAGTCCCTGATGAGCATAATTTTCTTGTGTCACCCACGACGAGCCCTACACTGCAGCATGGAGTCCCACCGACTCCAAACGTTGTTCCACCTCCACCGGATCCTACTCTGTTCCAGCAGACGGAGATGGGACAAAGACTGACAGCCATACTGGAGATATTCAGGGCATAGCAGGCACCGACTCCTCAGCAAAACCCTGGGGCCAACTGGCTGAGCATCTTCCGAGGCCTCTCCCACCATCATACCTTGGGACAGAGGCAGTTATGAGGACTGAGGAGTGAGTGGACATCTTGGAGGAGATGCTGACAGGGATTCAATGCCCGACAGATATGGAGGTGCCACTGGTGGTCTCATGCTTGGAGTCCCAGGCAAAGAGATGGTGGAAGAGGTTCCTGGACACATCATATGTAGGACTGGAGGCTGCGGATGTTTCTTGGGATGAGTTTAAGGCATCACTTCTGGAGCATTTTATGTCGCAGTCTACAAGAGATGAGCTGGAAGACAGGTTCCTACAGTCGAGGCAGGGGAGCAGGACAGTCCTAGAGTATCCCGGGAGTTTACCCATCTATCCCGGTTTGCAGTTTCGTATCAGCTGGATGACGCAGGATACACAAAGAGGTTCTACAAGGGCCTTCGTGATGAACCGAGGTAGGCCCTCCTCTTCGTCTCCGATGGCAGTATGACTAAGATCCTGGAGATGGACAAGAAACTAGAAGCCGACCAGCACCTTGTGTTGGAACATGGTTTTCCGCGTCCCTTTGACTTGAGAATAACAAATCCTACTTGTATTTGATCTTGTTTGTCATTGTGTTTTTAGCATGCAGGTTTGGACAGATATGACACCAGGTTACTGCAACAATGGTCTAGCACTAACCACAAGCAAAAGGATTGAAAGTTGTATAACGCCAGACATTAGGTCTTAACGCTGGGCGCTAGCCGTTCAACGAAATGAGATGCCGGTCAATGAAATTGCGTTCGACGAAATGAGATACCATTTGACGAAATTGCGTTTGACGAAATGAGATGATGCTCGACGAAATGAGATGCCGTTCGACGAAATGACATTCGATGAAATGAGATGCCATTCGACGAAATGGCGATCGACGGGAAGAGATGCAGTTCGACGAAATGGCGTGCCAACTGTTTAAAAGGAGAACGAAACTCAACGCCAGCATTGACTCTTAACGCCCGTGTTGAGTCCACAAACTGCAACAATCTTGGCGGTTGCGCGCTTTCAGCCATGACAGTACATGATCACTAACGCCGGCGTTAACTCTTAACGCCACGCGTTAGCTCCGGTGGATATTTAAAGTACAACTCCTCTCATTCTATGGAGATGATTCCAAAATTCCAATAATTTTAAGAGAGGCTCGTGTATTGCAATTAAGAGATCTCCATTGGACTAATATGAAGATCTAAAGAAGATTTTGAAGGAGAAGGTCTACAACGCTTATTCCATACGAAGGACGATCGTTTCAAGAACGCCAACATTTACATCGCCTTCGTCTTCACCTTCAGAATTTCTTGGGGAGTTTCTCTTTACTTATCTTGTAATCTTTTATCTCATTCTTTTTGTATTTTGGTGTGGAGAAATCGTTCGGGGAGAACATCGGATTCCGGGAAGGAATCCGTGGGTAATTCGCCTTGTGTTGGCGACTAGGTCCTTGTGCGGCTTAGCGGGTAATTCGCCGCCTTGTGCGTGGTGACTAGGTCGAGGGTAGATCTAGGGGGTGGCTAGAGGCCTTATCTGGGGTAAGATAGGCTATAGCCAACCGGTCCTTGGGAGAAGGACCGGTGAAACAACAAAAAGTGTTTTTACATATGCCTTGATTTCTAGCGTTATAGAAATTAAACATTTGTGTATTTAATTTATTATGAAATAAAATCATGTCTTTTAATGTTCTATTCCATTGATTTTATTTCCTCTTAAAGAATGTTTTAATTTACATTTCATTAAAGTATTAAAATTAACATTTGTGTAATTATCTTTGAAATACAATAATCGTTTTCATTATCTCTGATTTTTTGGAATTGTATTTCATTTAAGATTTCATAAGTAAAATCACTGCGACAATCTTTTTGTGCTAAGGAATATTTTCTGGAGAGCTAACGCCCAGCGTTAGCAACAGTTAACAAAAAGTTTTGTTTCTCTTGTTTAAAAAAGAATCTTCAATACAATCTTTTCTGAGATATCAAAATATATTTTCTTATAAAATATTCCTAAACTTTGATCACAAACTTTGATAAATTTAATTAAGATTTAAAATTCCATAAAACCCTTATTCACCTCTAAGGGCGCCGTAAGATCCAACACGTGGTATAAGAGTTTAGGTTATTCCAATACGGCTTCACAATAGAGAATAATGGCACGTCATGATCTCGCATCTTCTAGAGGGGATATGTTTTATGAAAATGAAAAATCATTATGCCCACTATTATTTATGGGTGAAAAATATATTGGGTGGAAAACACTTATGGAAAAATTTCTTAAAACTTTGGATTTTGAAGTTTGAAATATTACAATTAAAATGCCCCCAGTTATTCTAAATAAAAATGAAATGATTTTAAATGCCAAATCTATGAATAGTCTATATTGTGCTCTAGATCAAAATATTTTCAAACTTATTTATACGCTTCCTACTGCTTCTGAAGTTTGGAAATTTCTTGAGAATACTTATTGTCTTCCTTCTAGAGATGATGAACAAGAGGAATTCCTTATGGATCCAAGAGAAGAAATCGACGAGGACACTTGCTTAGAGGAAGATCTATCTAAGAGAGAAATAATATTGAACTCAATTGATGGCAAAATATCAAGCAAAAGAGAAGATGGAAACTATAGCAAGGTAAGAAAATCTAAATCTTCTCTTTTTTGTAACAAATTCTATTTCTACATTTCGTGTGCTTAAATTTGCTAAACGTAAAATTTCAAAGTTGAAACATGCTAATTCCAAATTATGTTTAGAAAATAAAACTTTAAAAGCAAACACAAAAATAGAATCTTATATTGATGTTTCAAATTCTCTTTCATGCACTTTAATTAAAAATGCTAAACCTTGTTTTGATTATAATACTTTTAAAGAAGAACTCAAGGTTTTGGAAAAAGGTCTTTTAACTTCAAAAGAGCATAATGAAAATTTGATAAAAGACTGATAATTTAAGGGATAAACTAGAATCATTAAAAAAGTTTATTCAAAATTTTTCATATAATAAAAATTCTTTTATTTCTAGTTTATCAAATTATCAAAAGTCTAAAAGCTTAACTTCATATTATAAGAGTATGTCTATAAGAAAGTGTGGAAATGAAAATCATCAAAATAAGAACCAATCATTTAAAATATATTATAACCCACTCTTTCAACATTCAATTCTTAAGAAAGACCATCACTCTTATAAACTCTCAAAGAATCAATATAATAAAATTCATTATGATTATCAACATCAATGTATTTTGAAAAATAATTTGAATAAACATAAATCTCAAAAGAATTATTTTTCAAACAACTATCATCCCAAAAAGATGTAAAAAAATCATAATATGAATTTAAAAGACAAACAATCAAAGTATGAATGGAGGCCCAAAATTAAAAACAAAACACTAACTCCACTTGTAAAGGCCCATTCATCACTATCTCCCCAAAAGCAAACACGATGTATTTGAGTACCCAAAGGAACCATCACACTTGGTCCCCTTTGGATACCTAAATCTCTCATTCACTAGGAATCATTGTATTGCATGAAGTAGAAATAAATTAAAAATGAAATATCATTACTCTACGTCATGATATGCTTAATTGCTTTTTATTTTGTTTATTTTTTATTTTTGAGCCAAAACACTATGATCACTTTATATATCATGAGATATGACTTTCATTTTAAGCCTAATGTATAACAAATCAAATTGAATTAAATTGAACATAAAGTCATATTTTTTTAAGTGATCTATCTTTCCTTTTTATATGTTTTATCTTTTTTAAATCTATTGCCTATAAATGTCTTATATTATCATTATAAATTGAATGCTAAATTTGCTAAATGTTGTTATCAAGACTAATGAAATTACTTTCAAAATTGGATTTAAATGGACTTTTAGGGGTCTTATGCTAAAATATTAAATGCACAACTTATTGCATATTTGCCTATTTTTCGTTGCTGCATATAATAGCCCCTATATTGAAAATCATAATCGAGAAAAATCGGAATCAAATAAAATAAAAAACCATGTGTTGCTAACGCCAGGCGTTATCCCTAACGCTGGCGGTAGCATATTTTCCTAAAAATTCTGATTTCTCTAATTATTATTTTTCTAAAAAAATATTTCACTATGTAAGTATCATTATCTTCTACTTTCAAATACCTTGTATTTGTTTTGTCTAATTTCTACACAATAAAATAAAAAAATTTACAAAACATTTCAAAATAACAGAAACAATTTTGTGTCCCTTTATATATATGTAGTATAATATTCACTTTACAAGCAGTCACTACATATTAAAAGGATGAATCTGAATCATACAATCACCACCATGATCTATTGATAAGTTATGCTAAAATTCACTATATTCATATATCATAATTCATGATCTATCAAGACCTATCTTAAATCAACTAATTCTATCAACCTTAGGAATTATGAAATATATGATTGTGATTGGTATTATAGTTTCATATCTTGTTTTGTTTGTGTGATGTGCATCTCTATTGTTTGCATGTATCTCATTATCTTTAGACCTAAGAATTAACTTAATATAAATAAAATGAAATCAAATAAAATTGTCACTTCATTCTAGGTCTATAAAAATTCAAAACTCTATGTTTGAATACATGCAACTCAATTATATATTTGTCCATCTTTACATAGCTTTGCACCATATTGTTCTAACTCATCATACTAGCATCATCACTTACCATAGGTAGAAATCACTGTCCATGCTAGTTATATCTTGCAATGCTAAAGTAAATTATATTACTAAAATCTGAAAATCATAATTTCTTTTGTAGTTATTTGCATGAATAAAAATTTTCTAAATGGATTTAAAATCAACAATCATCGATATAATTGTAAATCCAAAACTAATCATGCAATTATACCATAGTTCATATATTTAAGGCTTACACGCTTAGTATGTCCATAATCAGTAAACCTATGACATGTGTCTCACAATAATGAGGGCGTAGGATTGTGTACATTAGAGACCTAACCTCTAAGTCATGTCTCGTCCTTAACCGGGGAGGGTTCCAGTAGGGCCTTGCGGGGCACTGGGGGGAAAGAGTGTTAGGTTGAGCATCGTCTTTGTATGCATATGAGATTAACACCCCAACCTACGGAAGGTGTGCAGCTCCTCATGTCCATCCGTCACTTAGTATGGGGCTAGAGTGTAGTCATGTTGTTAATGTATCTTGATCTTAGATATACTTATATTATATTCATTGCATCAACATCATCTCACTCTTTATACTTAAATCATGCATATTATTTTTGTTCTAACTTTGCATCTTGTGTTTGCATATTTTATTATTTTGAGCTTTAATGATTTTACAAAACACAAGTATTTGAAAAAATCACCAAAAACATGTTAAAAGAGCCTTCAAATCTAATCAATATACTCTTAAATTTCAACTGAAGGAAGACCTCTTTATAATACAAATGAATTGTGAAAAATGTTTTTCAAAACATCAAATTTTGCAGTTCTATCTCGGCGTTAAGAAGCTAACGCCTGGCGTTAGCTCCTTTGCTCTAAAATTTTTTTGTTGTTGTTTTGAATAATTTTTGTTATTATTTTAATGTTTTGTGTGTTTTATTTCTCTATTTGTAAAAAGTTTTCTATCTTTTTATTTCCTTTAAAAAAAAATTTTATTTCTTTTCAAAAAAAAAATTGTATTTTCTCATGCATTATTTTGGGTTTATTTCTTTGGCATAGAATATAATTTACTGTTTGGGCTAAAAAGACTTCCATGTTTTCCAGAGAATATATATATAAAAAAAAAACAAATACAAAATTACAAAACAATTTCAAAGAACAAAAATATGTTTTTCTCTTTATGTGTGTTTATTGTTTTGTGCATATATAAAAATTCAAAATTTTTTAAAAACTGATTGTTATTCATTGCCAATGTCAAGGATGATTAATTATATCAATTAAGGATTAAATGCAATGTTTAATTTAACTTTCAAGTTTCTTAAAAAACATTGTTTTGTATTTATCATGCCTTGAAAATTATCTTGTTATGTGCAATGAAATTGATTGTAGATAAACATGTGTAGAAATGGTTAGCATGCCTCTAAGTATGAGTAATGTATTATGTTTGATAATGATTCATTCACTCACTCATTTTTGATAATCAATATGTGTTTACAATCTTATACTTGCATGATTGTGTAGTGTAATAACATAAATAATTAAAATGCCTAAATAGATTACCTACACAACATTGAATTGGTTATTACAATTCTTTGTCTTCCATGCACTTATTCGTTAGAGAAATGTGGTTTCAAATCAAGTGAATTCAGAGTCCTTAGTCACTAAACAAAAAAGCAAATAATAAATGATAAGGAAAACTCCACCAAGCGCTACTCACCCTCCTGATAAGTCTTAATGAGTATTGTGAGGTTGAGCACCTTGGCTAAAGAATTGTAAAGTGTCTTGTAGTAAACAATTTATACACCGCTTCTCTTAGTACATCGGATTACAAAAAATTGAAAATAAAGCTAAAAAGTATAAAACTGATCCCCAAGCACTACTTTGCACCCTGATAAGTCTTAATAAGCATTGTGTGTGCAGAGCACCTTGGTAGTTGTACTCTATATTTATGTGCATTGAAATATTGTGGAAGTAATATTATTTGTATTTTAATGTTGTGTTATTTCAATATATATGTCATGTGTTTTCGATTGATTCACTTGTATACTTTATCAAAACACTACTTTGTACACATCATTATCTTTCATAAAACTTCTACTCATGAGAATTGGATCATAATGCTCATCTACTCAATTCTCTACAAACTTAAGTAAATGCACTAGATAACAAAGCATGATCGCTACAATGTTTATGTTTACTTGAAATGGAAATTTTATTATATTGTCATTTTTTGTATTTTTTCTTGATATTATGAAATCATGCTTGCAATTTTATCTTGATGGAATAGCATCTCTTCAATCTTTAACTCAAACATCAACTTTTCAAATTTAAATCTCATTATCCTTTATATGATTTTATCTTCTAAAATCATGTTTATGTTTAAGAGTGCTTATTATATTCTTCTCCTAAGTTTACCACTTATGCTCATTCATGTCTATTATTTTTAACACCGTGGTTTTCTTTTCAACAAGTGGTATCTTAAAATAGAATGCTTACTTTATCATGTCAGCTATGTTGCTTACTACTATATGTTCTTTCACGCTTATTATATATTTTTCCATTGTCCTACTCTCTCCCTTAGCTCGATCATTGTTGAGTCCCAATTATATACACTTTATGGACTCATCTGGGCCGATTATTTAGTCAAAGCACTACACTTTAGACATGTTTTCGTTCATATTTGATAGCCGTCTATTATTCCACGCTAAGTGCACTTATAGGCCCGTTTTTGTGTATTTTCATGTTTATCATTCTTATTGTCTTTCATGCTGTGTTAAGTGCCACTTTCAGTGATTTTGATTAGTGTTTATGCTGGAACGTGGGTCGTGCAGGTGTTCCCGGTACAAATTTGTATAGGAACACTGCGCACGATCACTGGTTCTAGTGCGCACGACCACTGGTCGTGCGCCAATGATCGTGCTCACTTAACCCCTAAAATCTGAGTTTTGCCTATGATAGTGCGCACGACCACTTATGATAGTGCGCACGATCACTGATTGTGCTCCACTGATCGTGCGCTTTATTATTTTCTGTAAAGTTTTGTCTTGTAGGTTTTCGGGCAAAGTGTGCACGACCACCAACTTCTAGTGCGCACGACCACTGGTCGTGCGCCACTGATCGTGCGCCTTATTTTCTATAAATACGCAGTCCGCGAAATTAGGTCAGAAGACACTTTCGAACTCCGCCCGCTCCGCCATTTTACGCCATTCTCGTAGGTTTCCACCCCTTTTGTCCTCCTCCATCATCCTCAAGCTCCAAGGAGAGGGATCTAGCCGTACATCCATCAATATCCAAGGGGAAGTAAGCTTGGTCGTGCGGCCGGATCGTGACACGAAGAAGACGGGCCATTAGAAGGTAGTGACAACCTTCTCTACCCCGGACGCAGTTGAGGACCGAGCTTAGACGCGGATTGACAACCAAACAATTCCAACCTTGAATCTTCGACAAGGCTTCAGATTGGGTCGATTCCTTGCTCTTTCTCTCTTTGTATTGGTAGTTGCAAATGTTAGATTTCTTAATATTTTAATGATGTGCACTATGAACCCTATTTTGTAATGTTTATTTCATTTTTATGAAATTATATTGTTCATATGTGTGTATGAGGTGCGCCCCCTTCCATTTTCCATCCACTACATTCGTGTGCCGCACTAGCAATTGCTAGTGGCGTGCTTATTGATGAGGTGCTTGCGACCCTCACTCCGCCGGTGCGACTCACTCCCTCCGCAAGACTACTCATCCATTCGCCTAGTGAAGCGTGGCATAGCGGCCCGTGTAATGCATTCGCCTCACGAAGCAGTGCGCTCAAGGCCTGCATAATTCGATTCCGCACTCACCACTCCATCCGCTTGCCAACTCGTCCATCCGCCGTTGCGAAGTAGTGCGTTCAAGGCCTACGTAGTTTCCATCCTGCCTAGCGAAGCAGTACGCTCAAGGCCTACATAGGAGTGGTTGTAGTTATTTTCTTTTATTTTCCATAAACCAAACCCCCACTTTTCCGCAATCCATCTGCTCGAAAGGACTTCAATCTCAAGTCCTTCCTTAAAAGTAAACTCCACCTTACTGTGTTCCTTCGAGATCGATACTTGGGGATTCACTCCCACATTTTATATTACTTGAACGATCAGTACACTGCCGTTTTGTGCCGCAGTCTCGCTACCGCCTATAACGGTGTGCTAGATTTGCTCATCAAGTTTTTGGCGCCGTTGCCGGGGAACACATTCGTGTGAGTTTTCTGGAGAGGGAGAATTTGAGAGAGAAGCCCTTCCATTTGTAAATTGCATCCATTTGTTTTATTTCTTCGTATTCTGTTTTACTATTTTATATTAGGTTGCTTTAGTAATTATTGTTGGGTGTAGTGTTTTGCACAATAGTGTTCTTCTTTTTAAATTGAGTTATCTTCACGCAATGTGGGCTTCACTTAATATTCGTTGCCGCTGGTGTGGAGATGTCTCTCATGCTAGTGATAGATGTCCAAAGGGAGAAAATAGCCCTAGCACTCAAGGCTTAGTATATGGAGCACCGACTTCATCTGGTACCCCATATGGTGTGCGCAAGTCCTATGGCTATTCTTCTGAGCCTTTACCGGCATACTTCTTTTCGGCTTCAGCACCTGCTGTGCCAAAGAAGCCCGCAAGGCAGTGCTTGTTTTGTCAGAGCACAGATCATGCTTTGAAGGATTGTGCTGCTTATCTTTGCCAATTGGACGAGGATGATGAGCCGGATATCCGGATCATCCAGACTCCTAACTCTGGCGGCATACCTTCAACATCTGGTTATGTGTCCATGCCACCATCACATTTTGAAGGGTATTGCGTGGACACAGTCACCAGATGTGTGGCTGATCTAGGCACTAACATTACTGAGCCTATCCCCCCTGTGCATCCATCACCGTGCGTGGAGCCGATTCTTTGTGAGGATTCGGTGCTTGACCTTTATCCGAGCACTATTCCTCCCCCTGTTGTGCATACTACAATCGTCTCTAATGACACTGTTTATGATGTGTTGCACGATGAGGATGGTGATCTAAGTATTATGCCTGTTCCTATGGAGGAGGACAACCTTCTAGGTGAAGAGGAGTTTTCCTCAGCACTGGTGGAGGAAGTCCAAATCTTAAGCTTGGCCACTGTTGATCCCGCCGAACCTTGTAGCATTGATGACAATGCTGACATAATTTTACTTTCCCAACCTGATGGGAGTGAGACCGGGATCACTCCCTCGATTGATTTTTATTCATGTTCTTCTTCTTATTTATTTCTTGATCCCATTTCTCTATCTGAGCCTGTGCAGGTTGGGTCTTCACAGGTACCCCAGGAGGACTTGGAGCATGATGCTCAAGTCATTGATATGAGCATTCTCTTATGTGAGGAGGTTGATCCCCCCTCCATAGAGGAAGCTCCACTCAGTGCTTTCTCCTTCTGCTGCCTCCCTGAAGATGACACCTTGCTGGGCAAGGATTTATTTTGTGGTGAAACGAGTGAGGACCAGCCTTCCTCCTCTTTTTACTTCCTATTTCCTCTACCTGTGTTAAGCATGTATTATTATTTAGGTAGGGGAGTAACTGTTCTGTCGCTGTATCGGTACCCGCTACCGACACGCATATTAGAACAGTTACATGTTCATTTCCTTTTTCATACGCCCATTAGATAGAACTGTTATGTTTTTAATTAAGTCGTGCTGGGAGGACAATAACCCCAGTAGTTATCTTACTTTTCCTGCATTTCTTATTTCATCTCGTTTAGTTTAGTTAGCTATATTTCATTTTAGTTTGTCTATTTTCTTTTATTTTTGCGAAGCTGAACCCTGCAGGTCCTTCTTCTGGATGGCCGACTGCAGCTTTGTCTTGATTCACACGCCAATCTTCTGGTATGCTCACTTGCTGAGCATTGGGTACTCTCTTTCCCTAGACGCCATTTTGAATTTCATGGTTATATCTTTTGTTGGATTATTTAGATTAAGTTTGCGGGAGAGCTTCTGTGTTTGTTACCCACTGCACGCACTCAATGTCAATGCATGCTAGAAGTATTTCTATTTCATTTATTTAGTATTGTTCATTTCTTTGCACACCACAACACCCACATGAGCGCGCGCTTAGCCGTTGGCACGTTGCAAGTCAAATTTGTCTCTTTTGTGTGATTTGAAAAATCATTGTGCTGGCTTAGGATTATGAGGCAGAGTAAAATGTTGACTCCTATAGTGCTCCTAGTTGAGTGCTCATGTCTCGCATAGAAATTCGTGTAGATTCAATTTCTTTTTATGCTTTTAGATTATATTTTTCTATTAGCGTAGATATTGTTTACTTTACTCAAAAATTGGTGAATCCGGTGTGAATCAAATGGTAGCATAGGGATGTGTGTAGACATTCATTAACTTCGTATTGCCCGATTCGGGAGGAAGGATTATCTTTCTCGGCGACTAAGAACATGCCCCAAGCAATTCTTGAAGCATGGGTATACGGTTAGTCAATTGCGTGAATGTGATATAGGCCATCATTTTGGCCCGGTTGAGCCATTGTGCCCATTCCTATCACTATATCTTCGCTAGCCCAGTTGTGCCTACCCGTTCTTTGATTCAGCCCCACTTTTATCTCACCAAAGCCTAAAAGCCAATCCTGGTTGCACACCCAAATTCGAGCTTTATCTATTTAGTATTTTCATGATTGGGGTGTTGATGTTGTGATATTTTTGTGAAAATGTGGATGCGCTTCATTGTTCATCTTGCTGAAAATGTTTTGAAAAGAAAAGAAAAAAATGAGAAAAAGAAAAGAAGTAAAAAGAAAAGAAAATTAAGAAGTGTTTAATTGAATTTTTTTATAGATTTATGATTGGGAGTAGGCGGTGCACACACGCATGTAGTCAAGTTCAAGTCTGGGGGTGTGGTGCACCCTCTTGTTTATCATGGTGCGCGGATAATTTATTTTGCGCTAGCTCATTTAGGTTTAGTGTTTGAGCCATCGTTTTTATCATTGTATACCTCACCTAAACCCAACCCTCATCTAAAACCTAAAGTCCTATTGATTCATGCATTTGAGTCAAACCTTTGCCGTGGAGAGATTGCGAACGGGCGAGCTTATGGTTACCGACATTGATGGATTTCAATGGAGGTTGTCTCGAGCCCCGATCTTTGGCAATGCTCGACTCAACGTTCAGTTTACTTTCTTCCTATATACGACCTTATGATTCACCGTGATTCTCTTGTTGAGTAAATGTAATATATAAATACGCCCCTAGAAAAGTATAAACTAATATGTATAATTTGAAATTGTGTCAACTGTATTTCTACGCGCATGAGCATGAGACTTCGCATGGTACTCCGCTTTACAATTTCTATGTTAGCTTGTGTTTTTCTTGTCCGCGTAAGAGATGGTTTGCTCGGGACGCGCAAACAGGTAAGTCTGGGGGTGTGATGAGTCCCAATTATATACACTTTTATTGACTCATCTGGGCCGATTATTTAGTCAAAGCACTACACTTTAGACATGTTTTCGTTCATATTTGATAGCCATCTATTATTCCACGCTAAGTGCACTTCTAGGCCCATTTTTGTGTATTTTCATGTTTATCATTCTTATTGTCTTTCATGCTGTCTTAAGTGCCACTTTCAGTGGTTTTGATTAGTGTTTATGCTTGAACAGGGGTCGTGCAGGTGTTCCCGGTACAAATCTGTACAGGAACACTGCGCACGATCACTGGTTCTAGTGCGCACGACCACTGTCGTACGCCACTGATCATGCACACTTAACCCCTAAAATCTGAGTTTTGTCTACGATAGTGCGCACGACCACTTACGATAGTGCGTACGATCACTGATCGTGCGCCACTGATCGCGCGCTTTATTATTTTCTGTAAAGTTTTATCTTGCAGGTTTTTGGGCACAGTGCGCACGACGACCAACTTCCAGTGCACACGACCACTGGTCGTGCGCCACTGATCGTGCGCCCCATTTTTTATAAATACGCAGTCCGCAAAATTAGGTCAGACGACACTTCTGAACTCCGCCCGCTCTGCCGTTTTCTGCCATTCTCGCAGGTTTCTGGCCCTTTTGGCCTCCTCCATCATCCTCAAGCTCCAAGGAGAGGGATCTAGCATTACATCCACCAATATCCAAGGGGAAGGAAGCTTGGTCGTGCGGCCAGATCGTGACACGAAGAAGATGGGCCATTAGAAGGTAGTGACAACCTTCTCTACCCCGGACGCAGTTGAGGACCGAGCTTGGACGCGGATTGACAACCCGGCGATTCCAACCGTGAATCTTCGACAAGGCTTCGGATTGGGTCGATTCCTTGCTCTATATCTCTTTGTATTGGTAGTTGTAAATGTTAGATTTCTTAGTATTTTGATGATGTGCACTATGAACCCTATTTTGTAATGTTTATTTCATTTTTATGAAATTATATTATTCATATGTGTGTATGAGGTGCGACCCCATCCCTTTTCCATCCACTATGTTTGTGTGCCGCACTAGCAATTGCTAGTGGCATGCTTATTGATGAGGTGTTTGTGACCCTCACTCCGCCGGTGGGACCCACTCCCTCCGCAAGCCTACTCGTCCATCCGCCTAGTGAGCATGGCATAGCGGCCCATGTAATCCATTCGCCTCACAAAGCAGTGCACTCAAGGCCTGCACCGTTCAATTCCGCACTCACCACTCCATTCGCTTGCCTACTCGTCCATCCGCCCTTGCGAAGTAGTGCGTTCAAGGCCTATGTAGTTTCCATCCTGCCTAGCGAAGCAGTGCGCTCAAGGCCTGCATAGGAGTAGTTGTAGTTATTTTCTTTTATTTCCCATAAACCAAACCCCCCTTTTCCGCAATCCATCCGCTCGAAAGGACTTCAATCTCAAGTCCTTCCTTAAAAGTAAACTCCACCTTACTGTGTTCCTTCGAGATCGATACTTGAGGATTCACTCCCACATTTTATATTATTTGAACGATCGGTACACTACCATTTCGTGCTGCAGTCTCGCTACCGCCTATAGCAATGTGCTAGATTTGCGCATCAATCATGACTAACTTTATGTTCACACAAAACTCTAAATCTTCTCCTAGTTATGTACCAACTTTTGTCTTCTTTATTATAGTTTTGTTTCACTCCACCCTCTTTTGCTAATAACAAAAGGGGGAGAATAAAATGATAAATCACAAGGAGTAGGATTCACTAGATTAAGGGGGAGATGAATCTAGTCTATGAGTGCATACACTAAGGGGGAGCACTTAAGTAGGGGGAGCACATTTTTAAATGAACTATAACTCTTATTATTATCTCCATGATTACTTTGTGTCATATATCCTTCTAAAAACACATACCTTATATACGAATATGATTTATCTCTAATTGGATTTGTTATTATCAAAAGGGGGAGATTGTTAGAACATGGTTTTCCGCATCCCTTTGATTTGAGAATAACAAATCCTACTTGTATTTGATCTTGTTTGCCATTGTGTTTTTAGCATGCAGGTTTGGACAGATATGACACTAGGTTGCTGCAACAATGGTCTGGCACAAACCATAAGTAGAAGGATTGAAAGTTGTCTAACGCCAGGCGTTAGGTCTTAACGCTAGGCGCTAGCCGTTCGACAAAATGAGATGTCGGTCGACGAAATATCGTTCGACGAAATGAGATGTCATTCGACGAAATTGCGTTTGATTAAATTAGATGACGTTCGATGAAATGAGATGTCGTTCGACGAAATGGCATTCGACGAAATGAGATGCCGTTCAATGAAATGGCGATCGACGGGATGAGATGTAGTTCGACGAAATGGCGTGCCAGCTGTTTAAAAGGAGAACGAAACTCAACGCCAGCGTTGACTCTTAATGCCAGCGTTGAGTCCACAAACTGCCACGATCTTGGCGGTTGCGCATTTTCATCCACGACAGTACACGATCACTAACGCCATCGTTAATTCTTAAGGCCACGCGTTAGCTCCCGTGGCTATTTAAAGTATAACTCCTCTCATTCTATGGAGATGATTCCAGAATTCCAATAATTTTAAGAGAGGCTCGTATACAACAATTAAGATATCTCCCTTGGGCTAACATGAAGATCTAAAGAAGATTTTGAAGGAGAAGGTCTACAACGCTTATTCCATACGAAGGACGATCATTTCAAGAATGCCAACATCTACATCGCCTTCGTCTTCACCTTCAGAATTTCTTGGGGAGTTTCTCTTTACTTATCTTGTAATCTTTTATTTCATTCTCTTTGTATTTTGGTGTGGAGAAATCGTTCGGGGAGAACGTCGGATTCCAGGAAGGAATCCGTGGGTAATTCGCCTTGTGTTGGCGACTAGGTCCTTGTGCGCGGCTTAGGGGGTAATCACCACCTTGTGCGTGGCGACTAGGTCAAGGGTAGATCTAGGGGGTGGCTAGAGGCCTTATCTGGGGTAAGATAGGCTATAGCCAACCGGTCCTTGGGAGAAGGGCCGGTGAAACAACAAAAAGTGTTTTTACATATTCTCGCCTTGATTTCTAGCGTTATAGAAATTAAACATTTGTGTATTCAATTTATTATGAAATAAAATCATGTTTTTTAATGTTCTATTCAATTGATTTTTTTTGCCTCTTCAAGAATGTTTTAATTTATATTTCATTAAAGTATTAAAATTAACATTTGTGTAATTATCATTGAAATACAATAATCGTTTTCATCATCTCTGATTTTCTGGAATTGTATTTCATTTAAGATTTCATAAGTAAAATCACTACGGCAATCTTTTTGTGCTAAGGAATATTTTCTGGAGAGCTAATGCCCAGCGTTAACACTTAACGCCAGACGTTAGCAACATTTAACAAAAAGTTTTGTTTCTCTTGTTTAAAAAAGAATCTTCAATACAATCTTTTCTGAGATATCAAAATATATTTTCTTATAAAATATTACTAAACTTTGATCACAAACTTTGATAAATTTAATTAAGATTTAAAATTCCATAAAACCCTTATTCACCCCCCTCTAAGGGCGCCGTAAGATCCAACACCTTGTTCGAGGAAGGAAGAGGCCGGCAGAAGACCAGGGACATGGAGGCAGAAGGGACCAGCCGAGTGGTCGAGATGCTGGGGAAGGAAGGACGGAGGTCTGACCCCGCCAGGAGCAGAGACAGGAGCAGAAGGAGCCGGTAGTGTTGTCTCCTCTGCCTCTGCAGATGCGGGAGATGCCGAGTATTGGAGGAGGTGGGCCACCTCTGGAGTGCTACCACTGCCGCCAGACTGGCCACATCCGGAGGAACTGCCCTCAGAGAAATGCACCACCAGCACTACAGGCTGCCCCGCAGGCCCAGCATTTCGGGGGCTGGGGACGTGGACGAGGCCATGGATTTCAAGGCAGAGACCGGAGACAGAACAGGGAAAAATGTATGCCCTGGACCTAGCACAGTCCCGGGACCCGGTAAGGGTCATTACAGGTACTTTTGATGCCTTTTTATTTTATGATTCATTAGTACGTAGTAAACCATAGCTTTACCCTAGCATTAAACCAAACAAACAAAAACCACCCAGGTATAGTACTCGTCTGCAGAAAGCCCGCAAACACTTTATTTGATACGGGTGCCTCTCACTCATTCGTCTTGGAGGAATTCGTAGATGATCTGAGCCAAGTCCAACACTTCGAGGGCATCTACAGGAGAGTGTGATTCTCGGATGGATCAGAAGTTCTAACAAATGCAAAGTGCAACATGAATGTGGAGATTGGAGGGAAACTATTCGAAGCACCGACGACATGCTTGAAGATGAAGGACTTTGATCTGATCTTAGGCATGACCTGGCTGCACTGGAACCATGCAAAGATTGACTGTCCGACAAGGAGGATCGTTCTAAAGCATGAAGATGGTGAAGTAGTGATCGAAGGTACTAAATCCACCTCTCGTATCTTTTTATCATCAGTTCAGGCCATCAACGCCCACCTGTAGGGAGACGAGGTATATCAGGTGCTCTTCGAGGCGACGAAAGTCAAAGACTCGGTGTAAAATATCTCGGTCGTGCGGGATTTTGCCGACGTATTTCCAGAGAAGCTATCCGGACTACTTCCGCACCGCGAGAAGGATTTCCAAATCCAAATGGTGCCGGGGGCTAAGCCGGTATCTAGGTCCCCCTACCGGATGGCCCCGAAGGAGCTAGTAGA